>JAFIDM010009631.1:170716790-170767910 GCA_023159025.1 Thereuonema tuberculata | reverse complement strand
TGAATTTAAAGCTATTTTCTTTCGATCAGTTTCAAATCCGCATTAAAATTTAATATTCACAGAAACAATAATAATAAAAAAAGTCTCATTAAGTGTTTTCTTCCATCACTAAGTGTATGTGCTATAAAAAACAAGAAATCATCGTCTGACAGATGGCCTTCCCGGAATCATTAAGAAAAAAAATCATGCTGTCCGATCTCCAATAATTTAGAATCTTTATTTTTTTTTTCCTCCCCCCCAAAAAAAAGTGATTCCTGATTAAACTGTCTGTAAATGCTTTAATTAGATTCGTATTACAACTAATTTTCTTTATATAACATCGAAGAATATATGTACCCAAATATGAACTCAGTCGAGAAAAACAAAATAACTGTGTAATCTGAAACCCATCAATATGAAAATTTAATTATAAAGTATTAATTGAAAAAAAAAAAAAAAAAAAAGACAGAATATTATATGCAAATTAAAGCAGGATCTTAAAAGCTTGATACTATTTGAAGATATTAAGTGGCTTCACGTGACGAAACAACCTTATCAATGAAAATCCGTTAAATGAATTAAAAAAAAAAACCTACTTTTTTCATTTTTATTTGACGAAGTGAAGATTAAGCAATAGATGGTCACATTTATTGAATGCAACACTTAAAACACTTCTTGGGTTAACATAAGAAAAATTGACACACAAGCGTTAATTGCTATTAAATTCCATTTTTTATTTTTTTTTTAATTTTTCGCAATTAATCCCACAAAAGCTAATATTACAATAAAGAGTAAAGGTTTTTTTTTTTTATTTTTTTTTTTATGATTGAATTGGCTAAAATTGTGGCAATGGTCATTGCATGGCTAGATTACGAACTGATCAATATTTAAAAATCCCGTGATTCTAGTACAGGCTTTTCATATTTGTAAACATAAGCCATGTTCATACATGAATTGAAGAATTCTTTAATATCTATTTATTTATTTAAACCAATAGATTTTTTTTACAAATAGTTTCCTAACCTGTTAAGAGACGATACTTTAATTGGGATTGAAGTTTAAAATCCAGCTGAATTATCAAGTTTAGCTACTGTAATTTTTTTCTTTTTCCGCTAAAACGAATTATTCTAAATTTTCGACATCCGATGTTCGCTTGCCTGTATAGAAACTTTTTTCGATTAGGCCTATACTGTAAGCATTTGATATTAAAGCTTTCAGTATAGACACATTACATACGAATAGGCACATCTATAAACTAATAAGAATAGTTAGACAAAAGAATAGTCAAAGTTATAGTCCTTTTCTTTAAATATTCAAATCCAATGGTTAAATCCAGTAGTAGAAGTAGTATAGCCGGAATCTGAACAGGGAGTTGTTCATAAAACAAAAGAAATACGTTTTTTCTCAAAAAAATATATTTTCTCAAGAAAATGTTTATAGTTTGGAAAAAAAAAACCAGTAAACATATAT
Source organism: Thereuonema tuberculata (assembly GCA_023159025.1). Taxonomy (NCBI): domain Eukaryota; kingdom Metazoa; phylum Arthropoda; class Chilopoda; order Scutigeromorpha; family Scutigeridae; genus Thereuonema; species Thereuonema tuberculata. The sequence continues at coordinate 170,766,461 of JAFIDM010009631.1, read as the reverse complement.
TATTACAGTAAACATTATTATATGATAACTGTGTGAAATTTTCTTCAGAAATTTAGTGAAATACTTAATTTTCTTGGAAGCAAAGAAGGTATGATTCTCTGACTCCTTCCTCGTTGCCTAACACATGGTATTTTACTATTTCAATGTATATTTTTGAAGACAGGACGCATCGATTAATAATACGAAAAAAAAACAAAAAAAAAACGAATGCTTATGCCAAAGGAATTTTAGAAAAATAGCTAATCAAATGAGAAGAGAAAACACGAAATTTTGATAAAAATGGAGAATAGTAACCTAATTGTTGTTTGCATTTGCAAAAATGAACCCTGATAATTTACAACTAAAAGCTAAATATTTTTTATTTAATAGAATGTAGTAATAGTAATAATACACAAAGAAAAAAAATCTAAAAAAAAAATAATATGAATTTCTTCTGGAAGATCCTAAAGGAAATAAAACTTAAGTAACTTCTTTAAATTATATTAAAGTCCCAATAAATGAATTTCTTTTAAAACAAGTAAAAAGAGACTATAAAAAAATGAAATCTATGTTCCGTGAAATGTCCTTATTACAATTTCCAGTGGCGTTCTAACATTACGTGTCCGGAAGTAAGGCTAACACAAAAACCCCATACAAACAGGCATTTGAACTCTGACTCCTCAGAGACGAAAGCTTTTACAAACCAGTAATGGGATTCTTTTCACGACCTTTCCACTTAAGAATCACTCAGGCTGCATACAGACTACACTAAATGATCTCGGTTAAGACAAACGAACCATTTTTTTTTTCTCCCCTCGAGTGAAGAAGATCTGATGCTTCTGATTTGCTTTATTCTGAGCACTTTAGGATCTAATATTTACAGTATCGAAGTAATTTTAAACTAAAGCAATTTTAACCAAATAATATTGAACATAATAATAATATTTGTTTTATGTATATTATTAATATTATATTATTTTGATAAATTTATGAAAATGATTATTAATTAAATAAGAATTTAGTGCTACATTCAATTTTCTTAATATCTCGAAACTGAGAAAGATTATGTTTTAAATCAAACACTTCACATCTTTGAATAATCTTTATTTAATTATTTTATTTACATCAATCGTTTTCATATTTTGACAGGAATAATTAGATTTTAAATGATATTTTGATGCCCGGATGCAGTGGTTCTTTAAAAAGTGAATATATATATATATATATATATATATATATATATATATATTTTACTTTAGTTATTTTATAGAAATTAGAAATTTCCATTCTCTGAAAGGCTATGAAACATCCATCCTACTCATCTGCTTTAGATTCTTACATCATATACTAAGATTCAGATATAAGTTGAAGGTATCGAAATGAGATACCAATTTGAGGGGGAGGGGGACTGATTTTGTACAATGGATGTTTCATAGCCTTTCAAACACTGAACTATGCGGAGTGTAAGATAAGACCTAACAGAAAATATAACGAAATCAATGTGATCCATGAGATACCACATTATGAAAGGCCTAATTTACAAGCACAGTTATTGCAAGCATATTTCACTTTCATAAAGAACCGTAACTCAAGCAATAAGCAAAACGTTTTTGATATACTCTTTCAGAATTGACTTATAACTTTTTCTGAAAATTATTTCTCAATTAGTTATATCTAAAAAAATTCCACAATCTATTTATTGCTGAATTCATTAGTCAAAATATTGCTAAGTTCCTGTTTGGATACCTGATCACCAAAATCTCCAATAACGATCCGAACTGTATCGTTCCTACTTACTTCTGGGAGGTCTATTCTTGGTCTTCAGTTTTTCTTCTTCTTCTAATTTGTCACTGCACTAAAATATTTCAACACGAAAACATTTCGGTTTACTGTTCGGTTGCAAACGACACTTCAAAGAGATAATGATAATTCACATATGGTGTATATGAAGAAGTAAAACTGCTGATATCACTAGTCTATCGAATTAATTTAAATTCTTGCTATTAATAGGTGCTATAAAATGTATCTAATAAAAACTAATCTTATTGACTGTGTAAGCGAAGTCCACTTGATTATCTTCTTTGCTTATCTGTTTGTATTCGCATCACGTTAAAACCAATGGATTTTCATAAAGTTTGGTCTATAGATTATTTATGAGCACGACTATTTTAGTCTCCACCCTTACCGAATGGATCTCCCGAATGGATCCCCCAGTGCAGTCCCTACTATGCAATGGATAGCTGAGTGCATATCTACAGTTATAGTATTTACCTTCTATTAACTATACCTTCAAGGCCTTTTAGTTTAGTATTTCCAACTATTTTTTGATTCGAAAACCATATCTCTTTATTTGTTTTTTTTCCTTCTCACATTTTAAAACTATATATTTTTTGTCAATTACTTCAATGAATTCAGATAATATTTGAATTGTAATTCTCAACGAAAACTAAAATATTACAATATGAAAATTTAACGATTTTCCAGAAATTGACTTTGAAATGTGATAATGTTTCATATTAAATAAAAAAAAAAAAAAAATGCATGTTACTTTTTTTTATAAGCATAAAGAATTACGTAAAAAATTAATTCTGATAGGGGATGTAAGTCTTTTAATTTACTAAACTTAGTTTCATTCTAAAATTTTATTTCTTTTTTAAAATTTTGAGATGAAACTAATGTAATGTGGTGAGTGTGGGTGGCTTGACAGCCGGGCACCGCGACCTGAAAGATCTAGGAATGAAACTAAGTTTAGTAAATTTAGAAAATGGACTCTTCCTGCATATTTTATTCCTTTAATCCTCTATTTGTGGCATTCTATATCGCAACCAAAACATTATATATTTTATGAATTTTTAATATGTTTTGGTGTTTTTATATATGTGTGTCCGCCTAAAATTTATTATCAAAGCATTATTACACTCGACGGTCGAGCTATTTTTATGTCTCAAATAATTACGTTACTATTACACGATACCTATGAAATATATATCCTTCCACCCACAACTATAAATTTGAACTAATTTACTTAATATGTTGATGTTTCTGAGAGATGACTTAAAATAAAGATTAACACTTTAAACTTAGAAAAATTACGGCTAAAATAATTTTCAAGAAAGAAAGAAAAAGAAAATCTATCGCCGACTAAAAAAAAACAAAAAACGAATTTTCGGTTAATATTTCGTTTTAGCTTTTAAGTATAATGTTTTATGCTTTCCCTAAAAATAAACTACATAATTAAGCTATTATATGTGTACAATAATTTTTATTTCATATTTTCCTTGATTTTAATTTAAACATTTTCAAAAATGTTAATAAACAAACAAATAAATAAATAAGATGATTCATAAGTGTACTACTTGAAAAGAGTACAACACTTAAAATAAAATGTAAGTAAAGTTGTAAGGAAGATTACAAAAAAAAAAAGTTTAATATGAAAAGTGCTGAAAGACAATGTTAGTTGTAGCCTGGATTGTAAGAAATCTTGCATAATTTGTAAAATTTTGGAAATACTCAATTGAAGATTATCGCATTAAAACATCTGAGGGACATGGCCATTTAACATCTTGTAATGATAATTCCAGAATTAACAGAAGACGATTTTTTTTTCTTCATATTTGGGACATTTTACAAATAACAGGATGAAAGGTTTCCTATATACCAAGATCACATCAACAGACTGCACTGTTCGTAAGGTTAAATTTCGGCAGGTAAGAATTAACATTTCTACGGTTACTCAAAATTTGGGTGAGGGAAAATGACAATTCAGTGCAGGGAAAACTAAGGGCATCATATGTAGTTGGGAAAAAAGCCTTAATAACAGGGCCCTTTGTTGAAATAATAACTAAATTTAGTTAAATAAATAAATAAATTATTAAGTCTTTAAAAAGCAATATAAAATATAAAAAAATATATTTATTGAAAGTGATGATTACAAAAAGTATAAAAAAGTACTTCAGTTTTTTTTCTTTCTTTTTTTAGTTAATTATGTTAGGAATTATAAATTTTAAAATTTTATCTTGCATTTGAACTTTTTTGTCTATTATAACAATTACTGTGTACATTTTGTTATTTTTTTTTCTTATATGTTAATAATGTTAATAATAATAATAATAAAGCTTGAAAGAGATTAATAAATAAAAAAATAAAATACAAAACGAAGATTAAGTAAATAAATAAAGTAAACTTGCTACCAATTATAACTTTGTAAGCGCAGTGATCTTATCCAGGATCAAATTGAACCTTGTAGAATTAGAAATCCTTTGGATAACTATGCAAAATAATCAGCAGCAGATGTTTCTTTTTCCACAGTTGAGATACGTTCAATTTGTAAACGATTATCCCCCCCCCCCCTTCCTCTATCTTTTTTTTATTTTTTCATTTGGTTGTTTGAAAATTCAAGCATTCTTAACTTACAAAATTAATATGATAATGTGTCATCACTAAAAAAAAAAATGAAACGCCAGGAAAATCAATTTTGTTACAACTAGTTCTTATATGATTAATCTAATCAGTGCTGTGACAGCTTATTCACGAATATTTGCCTCTAGGTTAAATCATGAAGTAATCGGTCGTTTCGGCCAAGACACAATACAATCTCTCTTCATGAGTCCCCTGAATCCAAACTAACTCTAAGGAAATTAATATGTGATTGGAATCGAATTATTTAAAAAATGAGGAGATAAACAGATTGCGATTTAATGTGCTGTCATGTCAAAGAACTTTTAGGAAAGATAAGAACCTCATCAAAAGTTTGACAATTTAATAGAACCAGCTTGATGGAAATCAAAGTAAAAAAAAACTAACTCGTTAGAATCGAATTATTTTGATATATTTAGACTCTTAATTTTATATGCATGTGTATATATACTTGGTCGGCCAAATTTTGAAGAATTTACTTCAAAATCCACTAAATCTCAAAGAAATCAGTCTATGTTAGCCAACCATTACGTTGCCAAGAGTCGATATTTTAAGAGGAAATCCTTTTTTCTTTCTTTTAGTATTAAATCTAGTATCAATGAGCAAATTGATAGACTACTTTTATAGTAACTAAATGTGAGCAATTTATCAAAAAAAATTAAAAAAAAAAAATTAAGCCTACTTGAAGAATGAAATTATTATTAAAAATGTTCAAGAGGTGGAATCTATTTAAATCCAAATCAAATAAAAACATTAGATAAATGCTTTTGTTATTGACAATTTTCGTATAAACCTATTAATGGTTTATCTATTTGATAATTTTATATGATTCCAGGATCGTAAATAGTATTTTATTTCTGGATCGGGAGGAGACAAGTTATGAAGCCGACCTCCAAAGATAAATCGTTTTAAAATTTCCGGGGGGGGGGGGACAGATTTTTTGAACTTTTTTTGAAAATTTGTAATTAATATTTGATTGATTTCAGTAATCATACTATTAATAGGCAAAAAATATACGGATGTTTGTTTGTCATCACAGTGCAGAGAGCGGAGAGAGAATATTTCAAAGACCAGCAGTAGTCCAGTGGTTAGAGTTCCTGACTGCGAGGACGGAGGTCCTCGGTTCAAATCCCATGCAAGGCGAAAAAAAAAAAGATAATTTGACTTTCTCAGCAAGGGAAAAAGCAAATAGATCGAATGCAGCAGGGTTTATATATTTTATTCCTTTTAAAAAATGAGCTTAGAACATTTTTTCAATCTTGTGTTTTTGAAAAATTTCACAGTATTTCAAAAATGTGGAATTTGCTTTACTTCCGTGAATATTTCACGGGTTGCAACTTGTTTTCCATTACAAGAAAACGAACAAACTTAAAAGCTCTTAAAAGAATCTACAACGTATCTTGGTAAAAAATTTGGATTCCAGCCTTGAATTACGACTTTCAGGGTATTATACAAAACACTTGGCAGAATGCCAAATTACGAATGATAGTGGTCATCAGTGGATCTATAGCTGTTGTAATAATACCCTTTAATAATATTAAAACTCTCTCATAAAATATCAATTAAAAAAAGAAAAGAATCTGTAATGAAACCCCAGAAAGAAGGAATAAAATAATCTAAATGAAAATGACAGCAAACGGAACAACAATCCACCAAATTAAGATAAAGATAAAAGATGAGAACCAGAACAAGTGACAAACAGCAGAGCATTGGTGTATCAAGGGAAGGATTGGTAGGGTTGCTCCCCCCTGCCTCCGATTACATCTGAAAATGGAAGAAATGTAGCATTTTGTAATCTTTTTCTTTTTTGGTTGGAAAGTTATCGTTTTGGTGTTGGTTGAATGGCTAGGACCCCTCACCCCAATTCTTGGACACTCCACTGCAGCAGAGAAATTAAGTGGAAGTGATATAGTAATACAATGAATTAAATTGCGACAAAATGAAAACAGTACGTTATCAAAGAGACAATATTTTTCTTGATTCTTATCAAAATACTGATAAATGATATCATCATCAGTGTCAATTATACAAATAAAGCTAAAGGTACAGGTGACCACCTCAGTCACAAAAGCCAACTAAGAAAATAGAAAATATGAAGCCAAAAGCGTCAGAAACTTCAATTCTATCCCACAAAGTGCTTAGAGAAAAAGAAAATGCCTATGAAAATGAAAGAAACTTTTATACCATACATTTTGTTTTGTGAGTTTTCATTATTTTCTTAAATTGTTTACCAAGCTAATTCTATCTCTTCAATCCCATTAAAAGAATTCCAAATATCTTGATTTTATAATCATTCATTAATCCTCATAACATCTTATTCTGACTTAAATAGAAATAAAGCTGTCCACAGTGTGAATTCTATATTTAGTTGTAAGACAGGTGTAACTTATTGTTAGATGTCTTTAAAAAACTTGCAGCAATCCCAGACCTTAAAGGAAGTCTAGGTTAACTAATGAATTTATGAAGGGAGTTTTATTTTTCAGTAGAATTTTTTTTTATCCCTAAAAAGTAATGCATCAAAGTCGCAGCCCGTCAATGACCCAATTCAGGATTTTATGGAGTTCTCCTTCAAATTTGTAATTTACAAGTTTGTTTTATGTTTGTTTTTAATTTCGCATTTAGTTTAAAAAAAAAAAAAGCAACAATAACAACAGAAAATCATATCTTCGCTTCTGATCCAGAAGTCTATTTCAGCTCAGAAATGATGTGAAAAAATCAGAAATAAAATATGACTTACTGAAAAAGGAAAAAGTTTTATATTGAATTTATTATTATTATCTTCATAAAAGATCTGATAAATGACAAATATATATATATTTTTATAATGGATTTGTTATTATTATTTCTATATAAGCTTATTTTCTCAGAATATCAGTGCTGCAATTGACTAGTGAGACCAAAAGTTAAAAAGCTACTGATTTGTTGGAAGGTTTTAAAATTTCCAAATGCCTCCACTGTTGCTTTCTGATAATGCACTGGAAGATTTAGAGAACTTAATCTACTCAAATAGTTACAGGGGTTGACTGAAATAAGTTCATTAATAAATTGAACTCTTTCAGGGCATTTTCTCTGCTTTCAGTCAACTAATTTGAAATGAGGTCAGTATATTTACGAAGGTTTTCTTCCTCTCTCCTGAGAAGATAATCTTTCAAAGGATTGGATATTTTTTTTAACAATTTCTAAGCTTGGAAGTGTATTACCCAAAAAACTAAGTTTGGTCGATATTCTTTAATCAATCTAAAATTGATTGTTTTCAATTGTTTGGACTTTACTTAGAATATGTAGATTTTTTTGAAATCATCAGTTATAATAACTGTAACTCTTGGTGTATTTTAGCAACTTAGTTACATCGGGGTAAATATCGTAGATAGAAAAATGGAGGCATATTTTAGAATTATGTTGGAGACATTCTTCATTCTTTAGTGTTCTCTTCCAAAATGAATTTAACGCAGTTGTTCGTGTAAATAACTGGGTCCTATGGCATTCATGAAACTTTTCGTGTCACTCAAAACATCACCAGCTTTCAATCAGAACTTTTTGGAGATCTGACGAACCTATCACAGAGAGACTTCAAACTCCATGAAATAATTGGAATGGTGATATGATATGGTGGAAGTTTTATAGGAGAACTCAGGAGATAATGGATTGTTTTGATGCCTTATTTTAAGTATTTTAGAACTTTTACATTTTTTTGAAGTTTTTATTTTTTTTGCATGTGAAATCTTTAAATAGTAAAAAAGAAGTTTAACATTCTTTATCACGTTACCTTAATTTGTTTTAAGTGTTTCTGAAATTAAGTTTATTGTGCGCTATTGATTAAAATAGAATTACTTTGACGTATTTCGACATATTACTAACATATAAGTTTGAATCTTTTCCTTTGCTTCTTTCATTATAATCTTTTAAGACCCACTGTAAGTATAGCTATATAATGAAAATTTATGATCTACAGCATTGAGGAACTAAAATGTGAGATGAAAATAAATAATTTCTCCAGAATTAATTTTATATTTTGTAGGAATCTGAGTTATAATCCTCATAAACTCTTTGAGATTACTAGGAATCCCAGGATGGCATTGCTTGCAGGTGACGAAACGCCATTTCATCAGAGCCTAGAAATGGGAACGCATAACAAGCATTAGGATGGAGGGGATGTTCCTACACCTATCTCCTACATTCGCTAATTGCTGGCTCGAGTCGTGCTACTGATTACCAAGAGTAGCACATAGCCACTGTCACTGTCAAGATTTATTATCTCACCTCACCTGCACCAGAGTCGAGATAAGATTCGGAACGGAATGCTCAGATTCAACCCAGCCCAACCACAAGGCTCACTCCCTTTCGAACCCTTTGGCGACTAATTAGTCTTTCAACGGCTTTCTATTAAGGTGGGTATTGCACTTTCTTATATAGAGTTATATCCAGGCCTACATCATTAACATGGTAATTAGATAAGAACAAAAAATAGACAAGGGAGAGGAAGAAGAAAAAACAACAACATGAACACATTTGACCTGACAACTACAGATCTATCATGCATATCCTGTCTAAATGTTGTATATGGTTTACTAGGAACCCAAACGCTAAGTAGATTTATGTCACTGATAAATCATCAAGATAACGTCGTGTAGTGCAGTTGTTGTCAATATTATATACGGTAGCCTCAAGTCATAAATCTTGTTATCTCAAAGTTTTAAGATTATTTGGAAATACTAAACACACACACAAACAGAAAATAAAAGACAGAACTCTTCTTTAATTTAATTCTATTTGGATCTAATGCTTGGAGTGCAAATTAAATTTATATTAAAATAACAATAATTATAAATTTAAAGCAAAATATATATAGAATTAAACATACGGGTTCGACGATTTTGGAATCGCATCCGTCATACCTTTTTACTATAAAATATAGTATTTATATTAAGAAAAAAAAATTCTTAAACAACTCAGCAATAATCAACAGAACTCTTACTATTTCAGGCATCCTGAAACTTGAAATCACGAGCTACCTCGCTGCGATGCTCAGAAATACTCCAAATGTTTAAAGGCATTCCAACAATGTACCTCTGGAATTTCTGAAATTTTCTTTTTTTTCCAGAACTTAAGAGAAACAAAAGAAAGAAACTGAGAATTCATGTACTGAAGACCTCATAAAAATTCATTAAACGTCTGTATTTAAAATGAGAATGGGCAAACTGGTTATGTATTTAAATGTATATGTAAACTATAAAAGCCATAAAAATGGTCATAAAAGTTAAATTATTGATAATTATTAGAATTCGGAAAATTATTTGAATGGAAATATATAAACAATTACTTAAAAATTACAATAATTCGAGATAAATTTTGAAGGCCTTTGCTCTCCCAATACACGACCAGAATATAAATGAAATTGAATAGCAGGATTTGGGGTCTAGGGCTTTGTTGTCAGAGCCACGAATTACTCATCCTTATGAATGCATAAAAATTCTTTCAAATATTTAGTATGATCTCAAAAAAACTTTATGACTTCCCTGAAGTCAAACTGCTTTCTAATGGTAAACAGCGGCAATAAATCAAAGGCTAGTTAGCAAACGTACGACTAGACAGTATTAAACAGCAAAAAACAGTTTTTTCTTTTTTTAAGTGTTTGAGTGAGTTTTTTTTTCCCAAGTCATTGTGGTAGAAAAGAGTGTAAATCCTTTTAATATTAACATAAGAAAGTAAATATAAATATAAAAGTCAATTCCAAAAATAGGAAAGAAAAAGAAAGAAAGAAAAACAAAAGAACATTCTACAATAGAATAGCTCTTCACGTAAATCTTTGAAAGCTGTGTAGCCTTGGCTGAAGAGAGTTTGAAACAGCTGTCCCATTAATTCCATTACTGAAATCATATATATACATAGATATTACTTATATTACAATGTTAGGGAATTCTTCCTTAGTTTGCCTATTTACCGGAAGTACTTCTTTTTAATTGCCTTTATTTAGATTAATTCCTATATTTACTTAACTACTTTTTGACTTTTTAACGGATAGAGATTCAGAAAGTCTGCTTCTAAATTCGTCTTACTTAATAATTTCGTTGCATTCTACATCACATCTCCCTACACACCTCATGTCTCTTTCCCAAAAGATTGGCAAAAATGGAGGTACTGCTACGTTTGTTTTTTGTTTTTTTTTTTTTTGTTTAAAAAAATAGTTACACAGTGTAAACGTTCACCCAAACAAACACAAAAAATCACGTTTAATCACTGGCATTTTCTTAGGCAAGACGGGCCTCAACCAGGGGCCTAAGTGTTGCTAAGGTATTGACGTAAAATGTTCGCAGTGCCAATGATGGCTGTCTTTTGTAATTCAGCTGTTGTATTTTAAATCAAGACCCTTTGGACTCTATTCTGTTCAGGCACCAAAAAACCAGGTACGTGATATAAAACAAATAGTTAATTGAAACTGGAATCAGATCTTTCGTAAAGTAACAAAACAAATGTATATATCTTATGTATAACATAAAGTCATATAGGCCTACTGTTCAAATTCTATTCATTCGTACCAATTGGATAGCACAATCTTATTGCAATTTTAAAGACTTGATAGAATCGAATTTTGTTTTACACAATTACACCTTGACAGCGTTGGACAATCCCTATGACCTTCTCTCTTCTCGTTAGGCTGTTAATCAGAGAAGCCTCTACCTCCCTTGCCCATCCAACGGAGTTCGGGTGTGGTGCTTTAATGACCTGAATTAACCTCAAGGTTAAATATTTTCCTACCTATTCCAATATGGTTTTTCTAAGCGGTAACAAATAATGAGTTCAAATTAAATAGACATGTCTCTTCGCATAGAAACTCATTGTTTTAAGAATGTTGCTGGCCCTGAAAATTTTAACTAAAATTGATTTTAATCTTACGGAGAAGAGTGATTTTTGCTATTGACATATTTATTGGGGTTAAAGAAAATTTTAATTAGTTGTTTCCTAATCTTTGTTTTTTCTGCTTTAATTTCAATGAGCAAATGACATGGCACATGCATCACAGGTTATCTTCCATGACAACATGTTTACTAGTCAGCCAAGTAATTTGCTGCACTAGTCGCTCAGAAACAGAGCCGATTAACAACTCTGATAACTTTGATAGATTAGGTCATGTTCATCTCCTTTAATTATGGTATTTATTTCCACCGAAATAATTGAAACGACCTAAAAATACAGGTTCCATTAATGTTTCCACAATATTAACCAGGCAGTTGATTATGATCATCAAATGTAGAATAAATAACCAATTATGAAAAAAGTGATTAAACTGTGATTTTTCTCAATTTCACCATTATAAGAATCCAAATGTTCCAACTTAAAAAGGCAGAAAAATAAAGCAAATACGATAGATGTAATTTTGACTTATCCTTACGACTGAATATCTATTTAACTTTTGCCTTTTGAAGTTAGTGATATATCGGATGTTGAAAAATACCAGCTACAAGGTACCGGACCAATTAAAAAGAAATACCCGTCCGGAAAACTGAACCAATTTAGTTCAAACAACATTTTTATTGACAGCAATAATTCATGTGCTGATACTAAAGGAATAGAATAACACAAAACAATGGACATAAGCTTTTTCACGGGCCATATTCTTAAAACTTACTGTGGCCGACCTTTACATGAAGCAAAATTAGCGAAATATTTATTTTTAATTAATATTAGAAATTTATCGATATTCTGACAGGAGTATCAACAAATGTGTTGCAAAGTAATATTATTATGATAACAACAACAATAACAGCTATTGGTCATCAGATCTTTTTCTCAAAATAATACTTTCAATAGGGACCACAAAACATATAAATTATAAAATACATTGAATGTCACAAACAACCACTTTGCGGGTCAAAGATTATTCGTAAGTTAGGAGTTGGAGACTACATATATAAAGCTGTTAAGTTAAAGTTAAAGTTGCGATCAGGCCCAGAGGACCGCGCAATGCAACTGGAGGGTAGGCTCCAGTGTTCAGAACCTACGGGACAAAGTTGAGGACGGGGGGGTCGGCCCGTCGCTCGCCCGCCTTTAACTCCCGGGAATGAAACCCGGTACCCATTCTATAGAGGGCTGGGTAGACCCTAGGGCCCGTTTGGAGGAGAAAGAAGCGTGGAAAAATTCCCGTCCTCCGCCGAGGCCGGGAATCGAACCCGCTACCTCCAACCCGCAGCCAAGCGCCCTTACCCACTCGGCTACCGGGCCCACATATAAAGCTGTAAGACTTATTATTATTTTTTGAAATGATGTAGTCTTAAGCTCCTAGAATGTGTAGTACTCATTAAAAGATATTGAAAAGTATCTGCTTAAAGGGCAGCTTAATATTCGAAATAATACAGTAGACTTAACTCCCTTAACAGATGGCAAAGTTGGAAGATTCGGAGAGAGCATACAACTAGTTTTTTACGTAATAATCTTTTAATTTTTCACAGTTTTTATTGTTATTGAAATATCGTTTTTCAATACTTTTTGTAAAGTTTAAATGTGCAATATTGAGTTCCATTTATTTTACAGGAATTTTGTTTGCTTATCCACGACCAAAAACGCGGTATTCCCTAAGGTGAGTCTAAGAATTACAGGATATCCAGTTCATTACTATTTAGAATGCATCAAGAACTCTCGATTTTACAAAGTTTTTAATGAAAAGCCTGATTCTAAACGCCTTAAGATTAAACTCCAATTAATTTTTAAACAATTTACGATTTGTTGTGCTAAATGTAAGATAAATGAGAGCTTTTTATGTTTCTCAAAGCAAATGCATCAGAAAATAAATTCATTTGTAAAAAGAAAGAGTAAGCATGCTAATTATAGAATAGTATTTTTAATTAACGAAATCTCATGCTATTTATGTTTATGTTTTTATATATTGCAAATACTGCGTGAAATTATATATATATTTTTTTAGTTTTAATCATTCAATTTATTTTACTATCTCACCATTAAAAAAAATTAGTCACTGCATATATCTAAATTAAATCTTATAAAAATAGTGATCTTTAAGATAGTGAGCCGTCTAAAGTTCTAAACGATAAATCACTCAAAAGACGATTTCACAACTAATTTTTTTCCTTTCTCTTAACTAAATACAATCTACACAGGCACCCAGACAAAACCAGGCCGCAATCTATCTGTGATTCCCTGATTTCCTTTTATCGCCGATGCTAATAGCTGGTTTTCTTACAGTGGAGTTCAGTATAAATTAATAGGATGACTAAAAGAATAATAAAAATGTAAATCTACGATCATCAAGTTGTCAGTTCTTTGAATCTATTGCTTTACGATTTGCTATTTAGCTTTCTAATGACTCCTTCTGTCGTAAAGCATTAATGCTTACAATCATCCGTTGACAGCCTTACCCTACAAGGTAATGGATGGATCAGGTGAGTTAGGCCCCAATTCATCAGACGGGATCCACCCAGAAGCCCTAGACTCACAATAGTTGATTTATACTCACCTAACTAACAATAAATTACCGTCCTATAACAGAAAGAGCCTGTCCCATTATAGGGCATTGCTTGTCTTATAACAGGAAAATAGTAAGGTAATTTGTACAGCATCGTGTTCGATGCTTCAGCACACGGCTTCCTTCGAATCCTCCCTGCTGAGAACTACCTCTCTTCATATGGGATCTGTCTTTGGACAAATGGATGATGAATGAAGTATTGTTCACACTCTTAAAAGAATCTTAATGAGCTCTAACCTGAAACTAATTTCCGATTTCAAAAGTGTTATTATCTTAAAAACAATTCCAATCTTAGACAATTAAATTAGCAAGCATTTTCATTCTTAAGGAAAAGTTGCAACCTTTAGGATAGTTTGTTGTTTTTCTTTAAAAATATAAAATATAAATTTCAACGTAAAAGACCTGAGTTTGTTATTTTACACAGAAATAAGTTACATGCATACTCTAAATGTATATTTAGGTATTCTGATTTACAGTGTTTATTAGTAAGTTATACAGAAAATGAATAACATTTATCAAAATCCAACTTTGGAAATATATAAACAAATAACTTATTAGCTAACTTGAATGAAAATAAATATCCATTCTAATAGAATTAGATAATTTCAAACAAATGACTAGTTACAGATAGAATGGCAGAACCCTCAACAATAAGAATAAGGACATTAAATTTAATTTATTTGAACTTTAATTCATTGATTTACATTCTTATTCTTACTATTGATGCTTGTATTATCTTTATCCTTATTAACAGTAAAATCCTATTGTCTATATTAATGAAATAAAATTATTGACAGAAAAATATATATATATATTTTTCCCCCATTTTTTTGGTGATTTTTCATAAAATAGGCCCTATGTTGTCCAATAAAGACTTACAAAAACATATCCTGAGCTGCAGCTCTATCTCCAGTTTTATATATAATTTGTCTATAAAAAAGAAAAAAAAAGTCTTCCATTTATGTCAGAATTTATATATTCCTTCCAATTTAATTTCTTCATCTCAGCCCGTTTTTTCGAAAAGAGGAAATTGAAGCTGTATATCAGGAGAGACAACGGCAGCAGACACATGCTTCCTGCTTTCTTTCCGTTTTGGCAAATAATGGGTCTCCGTTTTCTTGGAGAGAAACCATTCAGGTTTCTTATTTGTGCTGGGATTCGGAAATTTCATCATCAAGTCAGTATAATACAAAGAAAATAAGATTTTGATTTGTATTTCAGTATGGGCAGACAGCCAATTTTCTATGATAAAGGGATATTATCATTTTTCTTTCAAATGATAAGAAAATAGGAGAGCTGAAAAAACAGTGAATGAGTGATAGCACGATGGCTTGCCAATTCCAATATTTTGATTAGGCCTAATTTAAAAAGAAAACAATTAACTTTTGAATTAATTTAAATTAATTTCTGAAGAGTAAACATATTTCTCTAAGGAAATCTAATGAAAGCTAGTCAACTATTTTTTTTTTTTTTTTTTGTAGTTGTGTCTTGTTCTTTTGTAGTTGTGTCTTCTACGATAATTTTCGAACTGTATGATTTATCGATATAAAGTTTTTATACAATTAGGAAAAGAATAATCAATCACCCTTTGCTAAGAAATGCAAAAATAACTGGCGCAACATTAAGAAAACATAATTTTCTTTTCTTTATAAGGTGAATTTGCAAACAATCCCAGATAGTCTAATATCAATTAATAATTTATAGTCATTATTAAATTAGTTATTAATTTAAAGTTTATAATAAGAAGAAAAGAAGTTTATAAAAAAAAACCTCATATATTTATTCCTCATATTCATAACAACTTTTTAAAAAGCGATATTTCGCAGACATCCTATTGTTCTGCTTCTTCAAGCTAAATAACAACTTCGTAAACTGAACAAGATTTAAATAAACAAATCAGTTATATTGAATTTTTAAATCATAACAAAGATCATATAAAATCACATTGTATTTCATGCAAATTTCCATTTTTCCCTCTCATAATGTATGGAAAAAATATAAAATAACGTGCTACTATTAATAAGTAAATCTTTGTCCTTGTTAATACATGGCAGAACATTGCTTAACAGACGGACATAACTCGGATCCAAAAATAGAAGTCTTGTTCTAAATTAATAATAAATATAGTAGATATATATCTGAAGTATGCAAAATCCAAAGCTTTCCATGTGGACAAAAGTTTACTTGTTAATAGTAACACGTTATCTTTTTCCAGATATTATGAGAGGGAAAGATGAAATATTTCATGAAATACAATGTGATTTTATAAGATCTTTGTTATAATTTAAAAATTCAATGTAACTGAATTGTTTATTTTAATCTAAGTTGTAATTTAAGAAGCAAAAGAAGAAGCAGAACGTTGGGATGTCTGCGAAATATCGCTTTTTTAAAGTTGTTGTGAATATAAGGAATAAGTATGAGAGATTTTCATTATGTATATATCGCTGAGTGGTTATTCTTTTAATAAAAGAAAGTTTACAACTAAATCTGATTACCTGGGTTAATTCACTTTTTGACAACAAATCCATGTAAAAATTAAATTAACTCATACCTCACAATGTAACTTTTTATTGATAAGAGCATTGTGTATAAAATAATTTAAAAATTGACGTCAAAGCATTGGTTTTTACAATACATGTCTTCTTAATAAAAAAAAAGGGAGCTTATTAGATTTCAAGGAAATGCGTCATAATTATTTAAAAAAAAAAAGAAATAAAAAATACAAGATCTTCTTTAAGCTTTCCTCCCTCGCCCGTTTGGAATAGATTCAAAAAATAAAATAAAATAAAATAAAAAATAAGATCCTTTAAATTTCTTCGAAAACTTGACATCATCTTACGAAAATATAATATTTAGAAATGTTCAAAATTATTAAGGAGGCAGGAGAGGGAAAAACGAATAAGACTTTAATGATGTCTAGAGATCTTAAGTTATCGTATTGAAGCTTTAATTTTCATCGTAAACTTAGCTGTTCGGAAATTTAAATTAATGCGGCTTAAATCATGGCTCATGTTAATTAGGATCATTAATTTTACTCAATCCGGTTTATGAGGTCATAAAATTTCCTAAATCTGAAAATCTCCTACTTGTTTACTTAAGGATTCGATCTTTGTAAGGTGCAATTATGGCGATATTTATGAAAACAACAGTGCAGGGGGAAATAAATATCGAAGAAAGGTAGAAAGGGAGATTAAAGATTATGGAAATGTTCGGTGCGGTCAATTAATTTAATTAATATTTCAGCATCTGTTTCACATTGTATCTGCACAACATTATTGTTTTGTTTGGTAATGATACGCTGATATTAAGGCTTTGTTTCAATAGTCATTAAAATAAAAGTATCATATGCAAAAAGATATGAAGCAGAATAAACGAAATAAACACACTATGAAATGATTTTTATAATCACTTACAAATTTCATTGTTTAAAAAAAATAGTAAATGATGGTGCATTTACTATTAATCGATTCTCATTAATTGATTCTTGTTATTCCATAAATGATGTTTTGAATTACTTCTCGAAATTTTTTGTTAAATAAATGAAATTAAAATAACAATCCAAACATTACATTATTATCAAGCATTAAAAAAAAAAATACCATTGTATTATTTAGTTATTATGCTATTATGGTTATTTGCAATATTGCATAAATTTGCTTTTACAAAACACGAAAATTACTTAGCTTTTCTGTTTGCTGAAATAAAGCTCTAAAACATATCTGATCTTCCATTCTTACAATAAACATTTTAATATCGACTTTTAAAAGATAAATAAATAGATATATAATTGATTCCAGACGGCTTTAATATCACCAAACAATCCAGGTGTTAAACATATGGTCAAAAATCTAAGCTATCTTTCCCTCATTTTAATAAAAGAATGAATTCTTTTGATAAATTGTCGGTAGTTTTTTTGTCTGCAGATCTTTGTTGGTGATACCATGGAATACAGTGGAGTGCATTAGTCGGCCTACGTGAGTAAAACATTATATGACTGTGGAGGTGTCAGTTATTCTTGGTCTTTGGGGGCGACGGGATTACTGCATGCCTGTAAGTGCACTATGATGTATCCTGTCACGAGATAGGCTGTCCTCTTGTGTATCCCTCCCTGCTTCAACTGTTCCCCTACTTAACTTAGAAATATTCCCATTTTAAAATTCCAAATAAAATTTCCAAATAAAGACATTGATGAAATAACCAGAAACTAATATAATGGAAAAGTATTGCTAGATACTAATAAATATCTACATTATATATATATATATATATATTACTATATTTTCTGGATAATTATTATTATTATTATTATTATTATTATTATTATTATTATTATTATACTTTTTTACTAAACGCTACAAATTATTGAAATTATAATTTTCATTTTTTAAACATTATTTTTATTAAATTTCATCAAAATAATATTAGTTACTAATTTACTAAATTACTTTAATTTATTCTGATTTATTATTTTATTATTATTATTGCTGAGGTGAAGAGACGGAGCCCTTAAACTAAATTAAAATAAAATTGTTAACGATACTCGATCTCGGCAACTACACCCCATATTTCCATGATATTTGGCACATAAGTAAGGTTCATCCGATGTCGATAATATATTAAAAACAACAACATCTAAAATCGTCCTTATTATTAAGGCATAATTGTCGCTTTTTGCTGACCATAACAGGGGACCGAAAACATGGATGAAACACGTGATCTAATCAAGCACATGACCGATACTCATGATATTTAGGAAGAATTTAAGGGCATCGGGATATTTTTTTTTCTTTTATTTTAATACCTGACATGGAAATAGATCGCGGAAAAAAAAAACTATTATCAATGATAGAGCGTTGTTTGTTGTAATTTGCAAACGCTTTTCAACGGCTACAGTTAGTCAGTATTTATTTTAATTTTTTGTTTTAGATGTCATACATTATATGTCTACTTATAGTTCGTTTTCAAAATAAAACTTAACAATATGTTGACCGCTAGGTAAGCATATTAAACAACTACCGCTTCGCTTCAGTTTGCCAGCGTAAATATGGCGTTCCTAGTTTTTCACACTATAAAAAAATCTTGTATGGAAATGTTGTGTCGTAAAAGTGAAGTTCCAATTGTTTTACCAACAAGCATGAAATCATTTTTAAATTTTTAAAAGAACAAAACATTTAAAAACAGCATAATGCCAACTGACTAAAGAAAGCAAATTAAAAAACTTTTCATTTCTCAGTGTTTCTGAAGATTTTTATATAGATTTTTTTTTTCAGAATAATAATGCAAATACTGTTAATTTCCATAAAACTGTTAAATCGTGAGATTCATTATTCAATTAGTAAGTGATCCATTATACAATCGTTTCTTTAACTTGATCAATGATAGCATTAATTGACAAACTAAGCACACACACCCATGGCTAATTGTCTTCTTCGCCAAAGGACAATTTAGATGGGAAACAAATTAGAAATAAGAATGACATTCAATTGCTTTTAGGGAGGAGTCTGTTTTATCTCGGAAGCAGAAAGAACCGATCACGTGTCCAGATAATGCGTATTGCAGATTGTTCGGTAACACTTGTCACTAGAAGGCATTAGGTGTTAATGAAAAAGAATAAAGATACATTATCTATATATCATACATATCAATAATCTCCAAACATTCAAAGGAATGGAAATCTTAATCGTAATTAATCTTTTTTAAAATACCAATCCCCCCCCTCCCCCAACTATATTTCATATCCTAATAAATTTTCTGATGCCACTGTTTGAAAACAAAAAATTTAAAATCAAAATAAAAAGACAAAAATAACGTAAAATGCAATTTTCTTAATGGTTTCAAAGCATCAATGTTAAAAATTTCATGTTCCAAATAGGCCTAAATGAGCAACGGAGAAACAAAAAAAATTTTTTTAAAAAAAAGCATATAGAAGCCATTTTTAATTTTTTTTAACTCTTTAATGATTTCAAATAGTTATTGTTAATATCATAAAATTAATTAAAAAGTTAAATTAGACAATTTTCAGTTTTTTCCAAAAAAGGTCGTTTGTAAATTTTATTCCAACTTAGTAGATAAAGATATAGAATACACGAAGGCAAAGAGGAAAATGTATTTTTTTTAGGAGTACTGGTTTTTTTTTTTTTTTTTTTTGCTTTTTTGTTAAAAAAAAGCAACAACAACAAAACAATGACAGCAAGTTTGAATTGCTTTTATAATTTGGCAAATGACAGATTTAAAAAAATGCAGTCATTCCCTGCTCTCCGTTACTCTTACTTCCATCTCTTTTTTACTATTTATTCTTTTCACTGCATTTCCTGCAGGACCTGGAGACAATTCTTGTCACAAGACCCAAAAGGCCTCATATCATTCTCTTCGACAGCATATGAAATGAACTGGAGACTACTTATTATGGACAACTTTTCCCACAGAAACATATGGACACGATAGACAATTTTTTTGAAAGTTCTCCATTGGCCAAACATGGGATGGCACTTCGCATCTCTCTTAATTTTCTTGTTTCATTACTCACAAAAATTTTATATGTAATATTGTGAATGTTTAGGCTATAATCAAATGCAACAAATAAAATTAACAATTATTCTGAAATTATGACTGTAAAGAATATGGTGCGTTTTTGGAAGGAACATTTAGCAAGGAAACTTGTTTCTTCAGATAACTAAAACTGATAATACCAATATGCCTTTGAAATATTGGTCAGGCAGTTTGCTTCTCATGGAGAAGAATTCTTACATACATTCTTTATGTAGCCTATTAGCTTAATTGAACTAAATAGTTGTTTTGTTTTATTGTGAGGAAATAGAGAAATGAAAATATGACATTAATTAATTATAGATTTTCCATAAACTGTGATTTAAGCCTCAATCTTCAAAATGTAAGCCATTCTTTAGATGAATACAAGAAACGGATAATAAGTTTATATGAAGTTTTTCAAAACAAATTAAACAGATGCTAAAACTTACATATTAATTATTTTCAAAGTCATTACGGTAGCGTGAAGGTTTTTGATGCATTTATACATCGTAATACATCATTATACATCATAATAATAATTAATATTAATCCCTAGGCTTATGAAGGTTCCTTGAAAACCTTTTGTATTGCTAAACTTCAATGGGAAAAATGATAATTATTTCCTGAGTCACCTACTTAAAAAATGGTCCTGTCTCGTGGAATTACTGAAACACGGTTCATTTTCATACTTTCATTGAATTTACCTTGTTGTATTATATTATGGATATTATTGTGGGCAATCACTGAAATAAAGTATTTCTGGGAAGTAGCTCACATCACAGACCTAACAAGACAAGGCCTAGTTCATCTCTTACCGCTGTTTCCCAGAGACACTTAGTTTTCATCATCTTGTGAATTTGTGAGATTAAAAAGGCAAAGGAGTTTAATGGACAAAATGAAAAGAAAGAAATGAGAAGGTAGAAGTCACTCGTCAAAAGAATTTAAAATGAGTCTATGCAAAACACTTAATTGTTGGAATCAATAAAACTAATTGATCTATGCAATGGAATTTGGAATGAGGTAGGGGGGGGGTTACAATGGTCTTCATCGTTTAACAAAAAAAAAATGTTAATCTTTTTTTGCAGAGGGGAGGGAGTGTTAAAATGCTCTCCAACAAAAAAGAAAGGTTCAAAAATGTTGGATTTCCTCCTTTTTCGGATGGATGGGTGGATTACAACTCCCCCCCCCCCCCCCCCCCCGATCTATGCTTATTGAGCTAATCCTCCTTCTCTGCTCTCTAGCTGTGATCATCCTTCTTTCGCCAATCAAAATAGGAGTAGGTGGTTTGTTCAGTGGAAACTCGTCTGAGACAATGCATATTGCATTATTGTTATAACTAAAACATCATCATCTTACTGTAGTATCTAATAGAGAAATAAAACAAACTTGTCAAGAGTGGGACATTCAGAAGTTGTTTTGCTGTCAATTAAACATAACTTTCAAACAGCAGTCACATCCAAACAAGATCCAAGTGCTACAGTTCAGTTTTAAGTGTGATGAAGGATTGCAGCCATTACAATTCACACACGGTTGCAAATATATATGGAAACGACTGTCCAGTCTACAGCACTGATTGGTACATGATGTTTCATGAAGTTGACATCGGATGCACTTCGGCCATGTATAGATCGGATCACTTAATCCGATGAAAGAAAGGAATATTGTATGCGTGCAAAGACTCATCAGGGAAGATCACAGATATCCATTTCCATATCTTTAAAGAAAGCGTTAAAAGATACTCATTTAGCTTCGGTCGCAACGTCCAAAGATTTTGGAAGATTTCTTTGGGCAATGGCCTTCAAAAGTTTACTAAGGAATTGATTCTTGGGCATTCGGTGACAAAATAGAATAACTATCGTCATGCTCCTGGTGATGTAAAAAAAAAACATGGGAAAAATAGACAGATTTCATCAGAACAGCTCTGCTTTCACAGATATTCTCCATTCATGATATAATGCCTCTTTGGTTTATGAAGATTAAATGGAATGGTTGAAAACAGTCGCAAAATGCTTTTTGTAAAATTCAAAATTCCTAAATCGAGGATTCATAAACTATGGAGGTGAGTGTTTTTTGAAGAAAAATAAATACATTCAATCCAATGCTCTTTTGCATTATCCTAGGAATTATCAGAAAATTTGGTGAATATACTATAACTTACACAAATTAAAGAAAATAAGAAATCTTTTAATAACAAATAATAATTAAAAAAAAATGATGAACGCAAGCGGAACCCACGTACCACACAACTGCTCATTATTTTAAAGATAAATTTAACATGAACCCAATTTAACAAGCTGCTCTTAAGTGGTGAAAGTGCCCTAATTTCGGATAGGTTGTCCAATAAGAATACGGAGCTCTAAATATGATCATGACAATAACAATAGCAAATCAAAAAGTCTTTCGATAGATAGTAAGTATCTTGCTGGTATAGATAATATTCGATAATTCTTCAAGTATTATAATGGACAAAGACACGATTCGACTTGAAATCGAATTTAAAAATAAATAAATAAATAAAATAAAATAAATAAAAAAAATCTAAAAGAATAGAAAGAAATGTACAGGGTGAACATAAAGACAGAAGGGTTCTAATTCGAAAGGTTGGTAGAAATACAGTTTGGAAGGTGAAGTCTAGAATATGCACATTTCAAATGATGTGTGGAAGAGATGTTCACCGAAAAAAAAAAGTTCCAAAAGTCACCTACAGGAAATAAGTGTGATCCGCATCGCACAGGGTTAGGGAAGTCTTCTTTTAGGACATGACGGGTGACGTTTTCAACACTGATACGTAGCAGGTCAAGAGTAAGTTGATTTTTTATGTTGATTAATCTTCAGATCTATCAAAATATGAATAGTTAGGTGATAAGAATTCCCCTTTAAATACTTCACAACCAAATCACAAGGATTCAATTCGCAGCCAATTAACGTCAAAGCTACGGCTTATAACCCTTCCGTCGATGAAATGATTAATCGTCGATAAAAAAATAGATATGAAAGTAGTTTTTGTTTATTTTTTTTAGAAATAGCCTTTTTTGAGGCTAAATTGAATTAATAAATTTACTTAGTTGAAAACCTATTACCAATGAAATGATTGACAAATTAACTTGCAGATACAATAAAATATACAGTATTGATGGATCTATCAGGTCAAGTGGAAAAGTGGATTGTATTGGATGAAGGTTCGAGCTCCGGTGGTATTCGAGAATTTTTCCTTGTTATTCTCTATCTGGCAGATGTACAGTTAACCCACACTGTCAAATAAATACCGGGTTTTTTTTCCCCTGGGGATTAAGGCGGATGAGTGACGAATTTACATTCTGAATGTTAGTTTTTGCGAACAGTTAGCAAATTGCGGTTTAAATTTTTCGTTGTTCTAACGTTGTCCATTCAGGAAATCTTTAATAACTTATTTTATATTTCATTTTGACCCGTTAGGATGGTAATCGCAGGAATTACTCACTCCATCGTTTGGTGTTGTGATATCATCGTTGTGCCTCACTCCATCGTTTGAATAAACGGGCATGATGCTTAAACATTACAGTATGAACTGCAATGATGAACAAAAGACGTATTACGTCCAGAACGATGCTTTAATGTACGAGATACTGTAGATTACATAGTTGGCTTAGCTACTGATGGACAACATCTTAAATCTAATCTCTTCCATATGCTGATAATTTATATGTTCGTCTGAAAACATCCCTATAATTAATATAGGCTGTTATAATGATTCAGTACAATGCTCATTTAATGTTCAGTTCAGTTCAGGAGAGTGTAGGCGGTTTATTATCCTTGAAGATAGGGGTCTTAAGTATGCCACAAATATAGACATCAGTTGGATCAGATCAGGTGAATGAGATGGATAACCAATAGGAGGAATGACTCGCTCTACGAAATATTGTTGAAGGCACTCGTCTGGCTGACAAAATAGATAGTTGTATTGTGATAGCTGATTTCAAAAATTCAGATAGTTATTCCGAAAGAAATGACGTATCTCACTGAGAAGGTTCTAGACTTAATGCATATAGCGTTCTTGGTTGATATGATGGTTCACCATCTTCGTTTGTAATGAAGTAAGAACCAATAATGGCTTTTCTTTAAACAAATAAAATGAAATTGGATTTTATCAGATACGAATGAAGCATTCAGGAACTAGATAAGTTCGTCCATTGCCGGGAGCAAGACAAGTTTATCCTCCATATTATGAATCTTTCAGGAACATTCAATTCAAATAGATACAGTTCAGATTCATTTTCAAGGGCACATCTGTGCAGAATGAAAACAATCTTCATCACACATTGTTATTCGTCCTGATAGATGCCTGACTACCAAAGGTCTGTTTGTGAGAGAAATGTTATTTCTTCGAAATTTCGTAATCACACGCAATGAAACACTGGAGTTTTGCACTTATTCACAAAACCCGTTATTTCTCTCAAAGAAGTAAGATACACATAAGAGTAATTTCTATTCTGTTCTTCTATGGGCGTCTACGGGATTTTATTGAGTGGACCGAAGCCTTATACAACGGCCAACCCAAAAAAAATAATAACTTTCTTTCGACTTTCTTACACTTGGGAGGAAACCAGGATTCAAAGAATTCGTATTTTCATGCTATTTTAAACATCCAACCACATAAAACCATATAAAAAACATTCACCACATTGTCACTGTAATTCAAGTTATGGAGAAGAGTGTCAGGGTCCCTTTGGTTCCTTGCTATATACTCCCATGTACTAGAAACACCAACCTTTAAACGTTTGAGATGATTTGACCGAACGCTGACTCGTACTAATGTTACATTTATCAACTCAAGAAAAAGTCAGTTTCACCATACGTTTAGTTCTGCTTATTTTGACTGGTCTTGCTCTAAATTACTAAGTTAAAAGCATATGTCTGAACTTCTTTTCCTCACATGCCCCATTCACTGAAGCAGTTATATAACAATTTAAATCAATGTAATAAAAGTGATGAATTGGGACTTTAAAAATAGGCTTCAGAAATATATTTTAAATAACCTTTTTAAATTAACTTTCGTCGTTTCAATGTATTTTAATTAAAACATTGTATATCAATCATTTAATTTTAATTAAAAACCATATTGATTCCTGTGATGATTCATGACAAGTCGGTGTTCAAAGAACAAACGGCCTTCAAAGATAATATTAAACATCTCAATTTTTTGCATTGCATTTGAAAGGTGTGCCAAGAGTAATGTACGGTATAAATCGTAACAGTCTCATTACTCTCACGTTGAACAATAAATTTTATCTTACTATCTAACGAATGATTAATTCTTTTATATGAAACAGTTATGCTATGCTAGATAAATTTAAAATATCAGGCTTTGGGATGTATTGTGGCCTACGTAAGGATAGTCGTCAAGTAAATGAATGACTTGGGTTGCCCTCTTTCGAAATTTCAGCTTTGTTCCCACTTTGAAGAATATTAAAGATGTAAGATGTTCATTGTTCTTAGGAAGATACTAGTATGTTCAATTCATCAATTTGGATCTGTTACATCCACTTAATTTTTATTTTTACTCAATCTTTGAATGAAGCAAAACAAACTGTGCTACAGAGACGAACATTTTTCAATGAAGAAATTGAATGGCATTATTTTTGTGTTAATTGCTCTAAATCAGATAATGTAAGCTTTAAAAATCTTGATGCATTGTATAATCAACGTCTAGGTTTGTCTTGGTAAGACGAAAATGTATAAAATATTTTTTGTTCTCATAAGAATTTGCAACGTGTAATTTTCTTTATAACACTTTTAAAATATGAAACTACACCATTTGTGTTTTTGAAAGAAACGTTTCATCACACTTTGACTGTAATTATAGATTGGTTTTTAAACGGAAGTTCTGGTTTGTTGATATTAATTATATTTTACACTTTTTTTTATTAGCTAATTTGAATAATCGAATGGCGATCATTAACTTAAATGAAGTTAATCATATTTCAAAATTTTATTTATAAAAAACCACGGACTGCCTTTGATCTTTTTTTTTCTCCCTCTTTTTGGGCCATCATTCATTACACTTTTTCTTTCTCTTTCCTTCCTATTTTTCTTTTTCTTTTCGTGTTGAAAAAAAGAAAAAAAAAAAAAATCAATCGAAATTAGTTGTGCATGCAAATCCCTGTGGCGGGGTTTGATATCATAGAGCATGAAGCATTCCTTGGCAGCGTTGAAACGATTGTTGGTCTCTCCCTTTGATTAGAGCCGTGTACCGCTGCCCTTCCCCTTCCCTACGACCTCACACATATAGCCAGCTGCACTAATTCACAAAGATATTCATTTTTGCTAATTGGTCTGGGTTTGTTGTGGGGTGGAGCGAGAATTGAAGTGCCAAATAAATCACTTACTCATTAAGAGTGTCCCTCTTGCATGAATCACTCGAGAATTAACGCGCAAAACGGCAGTTCAGCGCTGTTGAAATATTCATATGTTTCGGTTCCGGCGGGATTTCCGCGGAACAAAATCTGTTCGCTTGTAACTGGTTGCGTCATCTAATGTTCTGGTCTCACACTTGATCGCACGCTCATTTAATGAACATCTTGCGCTTCGATAAAGAACTTGTTAAGATTCAACTCAAACCTGCCATCATATAAATTACAGTTGCTTATCTAATACAGAGTAGATATGAATCTGTTATTTACGCTATATTTTCTTTTTACGCTGTATTTTCGTAGAGGATGTAAAAATGAAAATTATACAGCAGTTAATCGTTCAGAAATATTATTTTTATATCTGAAATCATTATGAATAATAATGGTTAATAATATTTTTATATTTTTATTCTATCTTTATATAGTATTGTTTCATAAGATAATTCTAATAGTAACAATAATATTTATTTTACACGTTTCTGATTTTCCCAAAAAAAAAGTTTGAATTTAATCAGACTTTCAAAGAATTATTAAAGATAAAATATTAACTTTAAATTCTTTTAAATACATCTAAAGTGGATGAGAATATGAATATCTAATATAAAATGACAATTCTGTTTATTAACATAATTTAATGAAGCAGCACAGTTAAGAGACTAGAAAAAAAGATCTTAAATAGCTTGAAACATATGGAGATGTTTATGACAAGCAAAGATCTTCCTTCTTGTTATAACATTGAAAATGCAGAATTTGATCTTCCAAAATAATAGAAAGAAGATCTAAGATGGAGAGGAAGGGAGCATGTCTTGAAATTGTACACAGACCTATACGTCACTATAATAATATATTTTTGTATTTACAGAATTATATTTTCATTATTGCTTAAGCAAAATTGCTTAACACTAATAATTTCACATTTTTGATAAAATAAAATCATATTCTTTCTAAGAGCTGAGTAAGGAAACAAAACAAAAAGTAAAACTGTTTTGAAGTCAAATAAAGAATTGTTATGGTAAATTAAACTGTTAGCTTAAATTTTAAAATTTAGTTATATTATTTGCAATAAATTACTACATTAAATAAATTGTTCAACGATAGCTGTTTGAACTACAGATAAGGCAACCTCCCGGATACGACTTTGGCTGTTTCTTTCTCCCTAGTGTCATACTGAATTCAAGAATAATTTCTCTCCATAGAAATTTCTGATGAGATTTTTCGTTGTAGAAGTAAACTGTACAATACGTCACGAACTCTAAAGTAATCGAAGCGCTGAGGAGTAATGAAATAGTGCGCTTTATGATAAGCGATCATGAAAGTTATTAAATTCAAAAGGTTACGTTCTCGAAATGTAGATGCTTTAGCTTTTTCACACGTCGTTAATATGAACATTCCAAAACCTTCCCCTCGGAAAGGGGTAACTAATTTACTTCGCCTTTTCAAAGATGTCTTGGGAATGGGAAGGGGATAATATGTATATTTTGCCACAAACATCCACTAGAAGCGACCATTGCATTTCGTTATGCTTTCTTAGCCCCTGTAGTATTTCAAAGGCATTAACATTAAAGGATCGATTTGTAATTAGCCTTCTCCTGCTGAATAGAGGATTTGAAATTATGATCGTTTATTCTTAGTGCAAACATAAACACTCTTCTGAAAGTTAATTCAAGCTATCTTAACTAGTTTTCTTAATATTAAATGCATGAAATATTTGCTTCTAAATATCAAGGGTGGATTCTTTTCAAGAGAATTTAGAAAATGGACAGTCCTGTTCCATAAAAAAGGAACACTTAATTTAAAAAAAAAACAAAAAACTTCATTAACTTTTCATAGAATTCTGAATAAGAAATGCTTCTAGTAAAAATAAAATAAGTAAACGTTATAAAATAGATGATAAGAAGTTAGAAAAACAATAAAGTTGTTTACAATTATAAGTGATATTTGCCGGAAAGAAAAAAGAAAAAGAAAAAAAAAAGTTAATTATGCAGTTTTCTCAAAATAAGATTTCAAGAAAATAATGGAAACAAAATAAGATGCTTACGTTAGATGTTATACATTCAAGTAAGACCGAGAAGCTACATTACTTTAATTGACAGTTACGTTCTTATGAATTTTTTAAAAATCTATATTTTGGATAGTTTGGATTATATAGCAGGATTTATATAGATGTATAAAAAGTCATACGGTTGATTTATTTTCAAGCATTTACGGGCCAATTGTACTCACTGTTAGATATTATTAAAGGAGAAATTCTGTTACGATACTAGGTCAGTTTTTAAGGGGCTTTTCTTAAGGATCTTAGCAGCGGTATTATTAGAAATCTATAAGATTTTTACTGAAAGCTTTAATTTTATTAAAAGACTAAAAAAAGATATTTTCATACAGTATTTTTTTCCCTTTGAATGAAAATTATTACGTTATTTAGTTTCTTTGAATACAAATCTAGTCTTATGAATAGAATGCGATAGAAGGTGATTGTTACTCACCTTTTATTTTCTAATATCTTAAGACATACATACTTTAAAAAAAATAGCCTTTTAGAGAAAGAATTTATTTTTATAGGATCCTTTATCTCAAGAGTCAATCCGTTTGAAAAGTAATGTTTTTGATATGCTGATTTTTTTTCTTAACATTAGAGCATTAACTAAAAAAAAAAAAAAGTCTTCAATGATAACAATTTAATCCTCTAGTATATATTGATAATCAACGATGATGATTATTTTAAATTGAATCGTCTTATATGTGAATTTAATTAATTGACAATTGCTATAATTTCTCACATTTCAAGATATATAACAAAAGGAAAATAAGAGAATGAGATAGAGATTGTATAAAAAAACAATAATAATATTCATGAATTAATTATCGGAAACGAGGAGAAGAATATTTTAAAGTATTTTTCTTTTTTTCTTTTTCAAAATAGGTCTTTACTGCAGGGCAAGATTCCTGCAGCTGCCAAGTATTGTTGCCACTCTGCAGGGAGCGTCTCAGGGAGCATCTCAACACATAATTTGCTCAAGTGTTAGGCCAAGGCAACCGAAGACTTAGAAAACTTCATACACGGAAGCCCCCTTTACCTGAATCGAATCACGGTATTTTGTTGTTACCTATCAGACAGTTCAAAAAGATTATCCTAAGTTATCGTCCACTAAATTTTTCTTTAAAAGCTTCTTTTTTTTTTTTTTTTTTTTTTTTTTTTTTCCCAACTGATATGAAAGACACATAAATTGTTCTCTAAAATACTTCATAAAAAAATAAAGCGTTGATTTTTTTTTTCATAACGCTTATTTTTTCATTTCACTTTTTTTCTTTTTAATTTATGATTCCTACATATGCATTTTTTTCAAAATTAGGCCTACAAGATGGCGAAACAATTAAGAACAAAAAAATTCGTACTAATGTTAAACATTTAGCTTCTGTAGTTTGCATAAAAGTTAATTTGATCAGTTCAACTTTAAGATGCAGCTTTACGAATACTAATGTAGTAAAAAAATCTGAAACTTTGCATAATAAATGTAAAAGCATTGTAGTTTCAATTTTTAAAATGGATTTGATTTAAAATTCACGGCTCTAATAATCATAATAATAATAATTCCAAATTAGTTATCAGATTTTATAGTTAATAAAATTGTAATTGTTATCTGTCGACAAATTTTTATATTAACAGTTAAAATACAACAAAGAACTAATTAAAAGTTGTTTTAATGAGAAGTTCTATCTATTTTCTCATTAGATAGATGGATTTCTCATTAGATGGATGCCAAGGTTATGAATTTTAACTTAGAGAAATTTTTTAGACTATCTTCTTAAATTATAATAAAAACTGTAAAAATTAGGAATAAATAATGATCTTCCTGAAACGCCTCATAATTTTCAATTGCAAAAATTCTGTCATTTTTAAAATACGAAAAACAAAATAGAAAGTTTTAGTCCTACATTGGGAATTATTATTATTAAAGTTACTAATTATAAGTGCATTTTAAAAATTAAAAACTACACGTGATTTAATTTCTATTTTACAAAGTTTCAGATTTTGCACTTAAAATGTGATTTAAATTATAGACGACTCAATAACAGAAGAAGAAAAAAAAAACAATGGAGGGTTTAACGTCAAATGAACTTTTTGATTTTTAAAAAGATTAAACTAAGTAGCTGAAGTATAGTGCAATAAAAATTCGGAAAAGTTTCTTGTAAATATCATGATTTAATTTCGTGAAATACACTTATATTTAGTTTGCTTTATTATATAAAATCAATTTTAATCATTTTCAAACAAGTTAAGTTCTATTCAAAAACTTATTACTTAAAAAACTGATTACGTCTTATTGATATTAGGGAAAAAAAAAAATAGTTGTTCAAAAAGACAGAGAATAGTTTAAACCTTATCAGTCAACCTTTCAATTAAACTGGATAATTCTTGTTATTTATTGCGGTACTAGTTTTGTCCTGCGATCCTTACCAACGAACCTAATTTCCATTAAAATCAATAGGAGCGCACATTCAATAACATTCACGTATGTAGTTAATTTAAGATTCCAGGGGCTTGGCACCCTACTAAGTAACCCTGAACATTTTTCTTTTCTTTTTTTCTTTTTTTGCTTCCAGAGACATATGACGAAGAAATGAAAAATTCTTATTATTATAGAATAAGTATTAGTGACTAGACCTGTAATGAGAATCATATATATATTACAGATCTAGTCACTAATACTTATTATCATATATAATACTTATTATAATATATATATATATATATATCTATAATGTATTGTGGAGTTTTAATGTTAATTCTTTACTGACTGTTATGTTAAAAGTTCCTGTACTTTTGATTTCTGTGGTGTCTTCATTTTGCGGGAGTCAAGGTTCGTACTTCAATTTCCACTAAAATTATGAAATTTCTGGTTGTCCAGAATATTATTATATATTATAATGCAACGGTAATGGTTACGCATCTGTACATTGAGTTGATAGTTAAGTAGATTTGTAACCATTTACATGAAGAGTATCAAATAAATTGACCGCTCAGTGTATGTTACAAATACTTTATAATAACATTACAATATGTAATGTACCATATAACATTTGGATGGCATTGTTCTACTATCATATATATTTGAACAGTATTTATTATATATATTTGATTCTATTACTCTTTCCGCAATAGAAGGCACCAAGTCCGATTGCATATGAGAAGGACCTGACGGGCAGTAAGAGGAAGAGCATTTGATGCCGTTCACAAGAAGAAGTAAACAATTTCAAGTGGCTTAAGACCACTTAATCTGCCAACTGAAAACTACGCCTTTAACCTGCCAATAAGATTTTACTTTTCTAAGTAGTTTTTGTTATGGTGATTACTGAGATTGAAAGGCTGTGGTTTTTGGTCTGTGTTTATCCATAGATAGGACCTTCAACATGTGCCATCTATAGGTCCTGATAATTCGTTAGGTGACAAGTCCCTCCTAGAACTGCGTCACATATATTGCTTGTAATGCAATCGTTACAAATATATGCAGGGCATTATAGTCCTTAGTTAACATTATTAATTCTGCTATAATAATAAACAAAACTCACTCAGTCATCAAAAATAATTTTTTTTCAGTAATGAATTTTTTTTTTTGTATTTATTCCTCCTCCTTTTCATTTTCCGCTCGGACCTCCAAGATCCTTGAGTCGCGTTACCTTAATGCAGGGCTTCATTAACTGGCGAAAGGAGGCATGTCTATCTGTCCGAAAAGTAACTTAAACCTATACTACAGTTTTAGCTTCCTAAGAGATATAGCTTTTGAGTTACCTTGATTACATACAGTTGGGCACATGCGTATTGGCTTAGAAATCGCAATTCAAAAGCGAAATTATAAAAAGGTAATTAGGCTCCAGAATAGGAAATACAGCCTTGTGTAATGAAAGTTTTAACTAAAGGGAAATGAAGAATTTTTGGGACTTTTTCTTTTTTGCTTTTAATATTAAAAGTAAAAGTGAAGCACAGCATATCTGATAGTTTATCTTCTTTTAATATTTAAGTTTGCCATAAGTTTTGGGAGCAAAGAAGTTTCTCATTAACAAATTTAAAAGAAAAAGAATCTAGGTTATGATTTTTTTCAAAATAAATTAAAAATAAAAGCAAAATTTTCAGAATCACTAAAGTCTATCTGTAGGCCCTAAAGCTTCTCACCCAATAAAACTATAGAAATCTACCTAGTTTGTATTGGTCCCTTCTCTACCCTTATCCTTTCAAATTTTCTTATATCCTCAAATATATCCAAGCTTTATCAGTGTGACGAAGAAAAGTCAAACTGTCACTACAACATATTAAAATTTAATATACCAAAGTGTGATGCCTTGTTTATACTATATCTAATGAGCACACGTTAAATGAAGACCTTTTTAAGACTTCTTCCTTTTTTTTCTGTCTTCCTTACAACGCATACATATTTCCAAAGATAGAGAGAATTTACATTGTTTATGTATTCGTTAGACATTTATATTGATTCTAAAAATGAAAACAACCGTTTCTGATTAAAAAGGGGATAATAAAAATGAATGATTTACTACTTAATGTGTCATCTCTTCTACTATGGATTCTCTTGGAAATTTTCGCCACGTCGATTATCTTTTCTGGAAGATAAGTGAGAGATAGTTCACTTCCATCCCACAAAAAATCATCAACAAAGATGTGGAAACCATTAAGCTACGAAATTTACTTCATTGTTTGATCCTAAAATATTTATAAATTTTCAAAAAATTAAACTGTTTGAAAAAGTTCAGCAACTTTTCAACATCAGAAGAAATACAAAGACGAGTGATTGTAAAATATTAAATCAGTGAATAAATTTTCCATATATGCATGCGTTACGGATTACGCTCAGCCCGAGGAATGAGAGGATTACCCTTCCTCATCTCCTTCGTTCAGAGTAGTATGTCAAAATCATTCCTAACCTTATCCTAATATAAATAAAGCAAATGTTTGTAAGTCGAATGGAAGAAAGAAATCATTCACCGCGTAATAGTATCAAAGTATGAAACTCATGATACAGAAGTTTAACTTATTTATTATTAACTGCAATCGACTAAAAGATGAAAAAAAAGAAAAGAAATAAAAACAAAAACAAAACATAAGTATATTTCGCAGTTTCAGAACTTTGCATAAAGCTCAACGAGTCAAAGAGCAAATTTTTATTTGATATAAATGGGAGGCGCTTAACAAAATTTCAATTAAGAACCAAATTCAAACGGGACACACACACTTCAATGGTAAACCTGATTTCAATTGAGATGCCGCAGTAATGCCGCAGCTGGCTTATTGTCTTTTTCAAAAGCTTAAAAATTAAATCCAAATATTTCAATATTATTTTTCACCAATTCTCTTATCGCATTTCATTTTCATCTTATCATTATTATTTTTATTACTGATTTTTTAACTCTCAGTTTGGAATGCATTTAATTTCAAATCGTGTAATTGCATGCTTGTAAAACTAGTACAGTAAGGTGAATAGATGAAGCACTTTGAATATTTAAATTAAACTATTCAACAACGTTCTCTACCACAAATGATTTTAAGCAATCTTCCTTTTTTTTTTAAGCAGATTATGAAAATGATAATTGATTTATCACTTATACGTTTTAAATCATTCTCTTGTTCACAAATTCAAAGCGTGTAAACTGCGAACCTAATTTTTCAATAACCAATTTTTTGTTTCACCGAAATGTTTTGGCATTCCATAGTTTTTCTTATTATGCTTCCAAAGATTGCAAGAGTTAAAGCCAAATTTTTCAACCATCCTTAGTTTTTATTTGTTTATAGAAATCTTCAGGTAATATATAATATAATATAATATAATATAATATAATATAATATAATATAATATAATATAATATAATATAATATAATAATAAGATAACCTGAACCCATGTAGCTAATGAGGGGAACTAGGAGTGGCCAGTTTTCATACCCGGCCAGCATTTCTTCTAAGTAGATGTACCTTTTCAAAAGGGGACCGGGCTAAAAGATCCCTGGATCAAAGACGAGTAAGCATCGGGGTGGCTTTCAATCGACTTTGTCCTCTTGGCCAAATATCGATGCAAGCTTGTATCTTCGTCGTCCCGAACGAGGCAGTAATGGTTTGCGAAAGGGAACCTTTAATAATATAATATCAAGAAGATCGGGCTTTTCTCGGTCTGGTTATTTAACCCCCTTTCAGGGAAATGGACAGCTCCGCAATGAATACACACGACGTTGAAAGGAAAAAGTTTAAAAAATTATTATTAAGTTTTAAAATTATTATTTTATTAAAGGTAAAATAAAATTATTACACGTAAAAACGCACAGAACATGAATTTATTAAGAATCAAATAAAAGGAAAATAAAATAAGAACACTGTAGACAATAACCTGGTACTCAGGTCCCAGGTCAATCATTTACCCCCTAAATGACTTTTCCCGAAGTCGAGACCTATCTAAATCGCTTTCTCTCATCCGCAAATGGTAGATTCACCCTATTTCATCAAAATCCTTAGGTCCGTTTTACAAGAATTGCTTGCTTTATAGTATTTGATTGATTGATTTGATTTGATGTCACTTCACGAAATTACAGAAAAATTTATTTTGAGACATGCTTCACCATTCAAAATCTGCTAAGAAAATCCAAATAGCAAAGTCTATTGACGATGACCTGACGTGATATTCCTTAATCGTTTTTTTAACAGAATAGTCCATACCCCTATGTCAGTTATTTGTTTGATGTCTCTTTATTAATATGATTATTCTTTGTGACCTTTTTCCGTATTTATGTATATTCTTAAATTCTTCTGTGATATAATGATTTCATTTTATTACACTTTTCCTTTTGAACGAGCTATCAATGGATCAACCTATTCTCATATTGGAAAAGCGTTTCTACGAACCAAACATGCTGGCCGATTGTTACTGGTCGCTAAAGGAAAGATGTAGAATATCAACAGCAACTAGATGAGTTAGTGATTATAGATACATTTATATTATCAAGAGTTAAAAAATATCAGCTATTACAATGTTTGTAGTAAACTGAAATTACATTTACACTACGGATGAAAGAGAAAAAAAAAAAAATGGCGAAAAATATTTGAAATCAGCACAAAAAAAATACTTTAAAAAGTTTCTTATTTTCATATATGCGATAAAAGAAACAAAAAGTTGTTTTTTGATAGTATTATTAATAACAGTAATTAATAAAAAGGGCTTGTTGGCCAGTGGTAACACACTGGACTGTGGGCTGGAGAAGCCGGATTTGATTTCCGGAGGAGGTTGGGGATTTTTTTTTTTTTTTTTTTCTCAAGCTGTTTTTTTCCTTTAGGTGAGTCTAGGGTTCTCCCAGCTCTCTAAAATCGGGGACCTGATTTATTTCCCGGAAGTAAAAAACTGGCGGGCGTCGGGCCCGACCTCAACTTACTCCGGGTTGGTCAGGAAACGCCATAAGTCTTACCTCCCGCGGCCACCCAAGCTAACGTTAGCCTGTAATGATTTTATTATTTAACTTTAATTAATAAAAAAAAATGGAAATTATAAATTTGGTTAGTGTGCTTTTTCTTCTGAAGAAAATTTAATAT
The DNA here is from genome assembly GCA_023159025.1 of Thereuonema tuberculata. Lineage (NCBI taxonomy): Eukaryota > Metazoa > Arthropoda > Chilopoda > Scutigeromorpha > Scutigeridae > Thereuonema > Thereuonema tuberculata. Next base: position 170,730,093 of record JAFIDM010009631.1, on the reverse strand, counting down.
AATACGAATAAAATTGTAAAAACTTGCTTTTTTTTTGCAATTAAAGTCATCCTGATTTGGATAGCAGCATTTTATTTCATAAATCATATAAAAATTTCAAGTTTCAAAGCGATCATTTTATATGTAAGTAAGATAAGCTGTACCCTAAATACCCTATATATAAGATATGCCCTAAGACAGCGGTTCCCAACCCATGGGCCACGGCCCACTTTGGGAAGCGGACAGCGTGGTACTGACTGTGAGCCGGACGCTGGTCGAGAGTCTAAGCCAAGATAAATATTATCGGAGCTTCAGGGGTTAACATGGGAACAATCGAGTGAAAACAATCGAGTCACTCGATTGTCAGCAACAATCGAATTATTCGATTGTATTCTTCGATGGTTTAACCGTAACACTTTCGGGTCGTACCCTTTGCTCCCCTGGTTTACCCCACGGGTCGTGCTATTTTCGCACATTTTTAAAGTATACAAGCATAGCATACTAGTATAATTACTTTGGATCAGTGTATGGGGATTTTTTTTTTCTCAAACGAAACAAATAAAAATAGCTCGCCTGCAAAACATTTCTTACGGTGTGGCAAAGAATATGATCTTTGGGAAAGGATCACTTTAGGACCACCTAGCGCCTTAATGGGGCGTTTCCGGACATGGGTTCATTAGGAATATATTAGCCATGCCCCTACACGTGGTTTGAAAATTACACATGAATTTTTCAACACCCTGTATATATATATACAGGGCCTTTTTTTTACAAAATTAGTGGTCCGCACAACTAAAAAGGTTGGGAACCGCTGCCCTAAGATATACATAATTTAAAATTCGCGTGAATTCAAGAGTAATTTTCGTATAGAAATAGAATAAGAAAATAATTAATAGATTTATTAATTTTCGTATGGGATTAATAAACTTATTTAGAACAGGGACCTTTCTAACGTATGTTTTTTAAACATTTCTTGAGCAAAATAAAGAAATAACACCTACTAGTATATAAATAAATAAGCAGAATAATTAATGTATTGTTAGTTTTAATAATAATTTAATAATTGCTGTAGTATATAGCATAATATCTCGTTGGTTACATTTTTAATTAATGGCACGTGACCTGTGTCATCAGTTTTATCAACATTAGCATCATCACAGTTACTGAACGCTTCGAGATAATGTCATGGTCTTAAAAAATTAAATTTAATAACTGTGATATTGACAACAAAGTTACTTGCAGAAGTTTGTGCATCAAAACAAAAGCGTGATTTGTACAATACTGATTTAGGTTGTGCTTTAAAACTGTTTTAGCCTATATTTCTGTTTGCAGCACAGGAAGTAAAGGTTCCAGCAATCAGTAGCTTGACGGGACGAAATGAAGGTCGGAGGACTAGTAGAACCAATTTCAAGCCTAAATGAGAAATCGGGTCCCCGTAAAGAGTTATTGTGAATCTTAGGATCATCTAGAGGAGAAAAAGACGAGAAAAAACCATGCCTCTGTAAACAAGCAGTAATGACAAAAATTATTTTTTTTTCCATCTTCAAGATGAACTAGTAATTTATGTCTCGTTGCGCCACAAAGAAATGTGTATAAATTTATGTTAAAATTAATTTGTTTGTTCTAGGCCTATTTTAAAAATTAATTTCTGTCTATATTCACCATAGAGAACGAAGCGTAGAAATATGAAATTACAATAATTTTGAATAAAAGAAAGCAAATTCTAAAAACCTGAATGTTGCCATATTAAATTCGTTTCAGGTTAATTTTTTTTTGCTATATATCAGACCAGTGAAAAATAAGCCAACATAAATAATATTGAAGATACAAAAAGAAAATTTGAAAACTGGAAAATTAAAATATTCTGCACTAGATTATAAGAGCATTGAAATCGCAAACCATTAGGCTGATTAATATATTGTGCTTGAATTGAAATTAAAGTGCGAAAATGTCGTCGTCTGGTCTGAAACAAACGTTCACTGAGATTGATTAATAAAGAAATCCCCCCTTCAAGTATATTTGTTGTATCAAAAATGCTTCTCAATTTTAGTTAACAAACAGTTCTCTTATAATTGTCAGAATCAATTTATAAAAAAAAAAAAAAAAAAAAGAAAACCAACCGAAACTAAAGAAGAATGTTCGATGAATGTTGGAGAAAATAGAACATGAAAGTAAGGAGGCAATAAAAGCAATAAAAGCAAAAGCTCTGTTATATTTTTGTAATAATTAATAAGAAAAGATAAGAATTGATTCCCTGGTAAATGAACTGCTTATACAAAGATATATACTTTTATAAGGGAGGGGGCGGAGGAAATAAGTATTAAAATGTTTATATTGATGTTAAAATCCCTTAACTTATATTCAAAACATATCTTTTACTAATTGCTGAATTTAATAAAATTTAAAATTACATACAGCACGGGAAGAACATGATTTGATAACAGCATTGAAAGACAGATGGTCCAATAACCATTGATTTTGCAAATCATTTCGGAGAATATTTTTTTCATTTTCAAAGGATAAACAATAATAATAATAATAAGAAGAAGAAGAAGAAGAAGAAGAAGAAAAATTCTATTAGGTATCTAAACAATTACAATTGTATTTTTAATTAAATAAATTCATTAACATAATGATTGTGTTGATGATCTTTTATGGATTATTGCTTATCTTTTACATAATGGATTTATTAGGTTGAAATGTATTACGAATATAGTTTTCTTCTAACTGTGATCCTTATTATTATAATTTATGTTGCATCTGATTTATAAACTAAGGGAAAAATATAAAAAAAGTAAAAATAAGCCGGATCTATACTTAAACGTCTTCATTATCACAAGTCAACCGTAATTTACAAAAATTAATAAAAACATAAATAAATAAAAATATTAATAATATTATATAAATAATTAATAAATATATGTAATAGAATATCTATTGTAATTAATGGGGAATTTAGTTTTATCAATGATCTTAGCAGTTCAACTCTAGTACATACTAGTACATTCAATGAAAACACTAATTACTTTTTAACGTTATTCTTTTAACTCGTGGAACCGAAATATGACTTATGAAAAAGTAAATAAATAAATTTAGATAACAGACCTTTTTAAATCATCTAGCTTATGTAATTTAAGATATATTTTGCATAATTGTTGTTTTATTTACAGGAGGAAACAAACTAAGACAATTAATTAAAATGCTTGGATATATGTATTTTCTTTTTTTTTAAATTTTGATGTCTTTTCACATTTAACCATCATTATAGTAGTAAATGGGTTTGAAAAGGCGAAATCGGTGCTGACCCTTGTAATTTAAGTGAGGAGTGTCACTGCACCGAGTGTGATATATGTACTGATTCCCCTCTGAGAGCACTTCATACATCAGTATATTGGACAGCCACTCCATGTTTATATGCATGAGTAACATAATTTTAGATAACAGGGGTGAAGAAGTCCCTTCTTCTGAAGCACGCTTAACACTTAATATTTTTTTTCTTTTTTTTTATTTGATTTTTATCTTTATAACTTATGAACTATTTAATTTTTATCGAAATATATTTTTAACATAGAATCTAATTTAGTTTCTAACTTTAATGTTAAAATTAATGATTTTTAACAACTTGTTATTAAAGGAAAAGTAAACTTTCGCCAGAGCTTAAGCTGTTTAATATAATTTTTAACCAATTAATAACTAAACAAACATACATACATACATACAAACAAAAATTTAATTAACGGCATTTGTCAATATGAAAAAGCAAGAGATTATTCTTAATTTAAAGCACTGTCCATCTTTTTTAACAACGGAAGTTTACATTCAGCGCTTTCTAATAATATTAGATATTAGAATAAGGGAATTTCAAAGCAAATGATAATTGTATTATTATTGTAAAAGATTAAACATTGATCATTTCAATAATTATTCACCAACCATTGCAATAATTGGCTCGCTAACTGAATTCGATTCAAATCTTTTAAAAAATGATATTATCTCAATCGGTACATTTAATATGCACTTTCATGTGCTTCAAATACAGAACAGAAATTTTCATTATTACTTTATTCAATTTTATTAAATTTATTTAATGTGAGATTAAATTTCGAACTTGGGATGGTACAAGAAATTAACTGAGTGGATAATTTATGAAAAATATCATTATTATTTCAAGTTTACTTAATGACTTTATGTTTTAGTGAATTTTGATAACAAATCTTATTTCACAATCGTATAAAATTGTGTACTTAACAATCACGGCATTCACAGAAACAGCAATATGTTTCTCACTAGATCTGATTATGATAAAAGAAAGACAAATATAGTAATCTTAAAAGTAACGTTCCAATTAACAATATTCACTTCCACTGGAACTGTTCCAACATCAAAAACTAATATTCTCAAACTAGATAAATATCAAAGAAATTCTTGTCTTCAAGGAAAGATAGCCGACATGTTTACTTCAAGAACTTTTTTTTCTTGTCATAAACGAAAAGCGTATAAGTAGAAATCACATTAAGAAAGAATCATGTTTTCATTATGAACCCTAGGATATTTACCTTTTTATTAATTAAGAAAGTTCAAATTTATGAGACAATGGAACGTCTATGGTTCTTTCACGCATGCAAATCCTCGTGCATACATTTTATTCATGACGGAGAAGAAGTAATAATTCCTTAACTTAAGAATTTGGGAAGCAGCCAGGATAAAATATTAATTATTTTTGAACTAATGAACTGCTAAAAAGTTTAACACAAACAAAAGTTACGAGTGTTCTCTCGCTTTCAGAAAGTTTGTGGCTAGTTTTTTCTCCTATACAATCTTGGAGATTTTAAATATAATCAAAAGGAAAAATTCTTTAACGACTGCAATCTTTATTATTAGAATTCTAAACATATTTATTATAAATTAAAATAACAACAAATTTAAGCTACGTAAATATTAATACATCTTAAGAAAAATTAAAAAATAATGAATCATTCCGAATCACGTATATTGTAGGAATATTTCAATTAAGCGTTGGTAAAAATTTATTATTTTCAAAAGACTGATTCTAATGTTTTAATAACAAAATTGTCCTACAGTTCATAACACAATTGGCAAAATAAAATTACAAAAATTCAAAAAGTCAAGACAAAGCTGAGTAGTGAATAATAATTTATCATTACATCAGTTTTGCCAGTGAAACATGAAATAACATCTTAATATTATTTAGAACTTTAGAACTTTCTCAAAATTAGAATTTTCATAAGATTAGTGATGAAAAAAAAAAAATACTAAAAATGAATGCAAATAAAACGAAATAGTGAAACAAGCAGTGTTATTAACTCGATTAATGAAAAAAAAATGTAATTTGAAAAAATATAATTTGAAATCGTTGACAGGTTAAAATCTTGAATTTTCAACTGAATTGAACTTCACGAATACGTTAATGCTGCGATTAAACATTAATTGCATTTTAATAGTTATTTTGACAACTTCAATTTTTTTTTTCTTTAAAAATCTAAACAACGAATTTTAATTCAGATTTCGTCTTCGAGGTGTTTAGGAAGAAAAAGAAAAATCATTAAGGAAATGGCATTTTAATCGCTTGCATTGTGATCATGTAAAATGTGATTCTATTTGTAGTACTTTTTTTCTCTCTCTTTCTCTTCTATTTCTGATTATCTTAATCCTTCTTCTTTTTTTTTTGTTACGAAGCCAACATGAAACAAATAACTTTTTCTAAATGATGACATGCATACTTAAATAGCAAATACTGAAGAATACAAATTGCTTTTAATCTAGCTATAAACAAGCTGGACAGAGTAGCCTGACCCTCGAATATTTCATCATTACTCAGCAATTTCCCCTCTTTTTTTTTTTTTTCCTTGCTTGTTGCTCAGCATCAGTCAGTAAACTATTGAAGAGTTAAGTACTTGTACTTGGCAAGGCGTATTCACCTGGCAAGTCTATGCTTTCATAAAGACAAGTGAACATAAAAACACCCACTACTATTGATTCCGCCCAAAGACAGACATTGACGTTTAATAATAACACGTTCGTAATTCAAGGCAATCACGTCTAGTTCATCTACAACAATATATAGATCGATATGAAAGAGAAAATATATAACGGGCTGTGAATTATTTCTATCGGTTGGATTGAAGTTAAATAACAAAATCGTAAACTCTTAAATTTATTTCGTATGAAATTCAAGAATATCTACCCATTTCTAAGTCATCTTTATTTTGATGATGAGAGTTTAATCACTGCCCTATAGATAAATGTTCAGAGATGAGAGAAGGGTGGGGGTGGGTGGAGAAAACTCATGACTTAAATGGTCATCGTTTAAATGTCTTGAACTTTTAAGCTTAATATGCCTGAATCTACTTCCTGTCGGACATATTTACCTTACTTAATCACTTAATTGAGATTTTTAAATTAATGTCCGTTTATTTGGTCATGTAATTCCGAGTTGTGGGGAGGCGTATATCGTCAGCACATACACACCCCATGGGCACGCTAGTACTTGTAATCAACATGTCAAATTAATAATGTTAGTAAATCAGAGTTCTGTAAACGGTTTAACGTCCATGTAATGAGAACATCTCATTTGCGAGAACTTCTCTGTTAGGAATACATTATCCAGTTCAAATTAAGTGAAATATAACAATATAATGACAATTTTATTGTAAAGAACATTTAAATCACCGTCAGAATTCATTAAAACTGACTTTTGCTGAACTTATGAAGAAACTTTAAAATTAATTTTAGCTTAAATTGTACCAAATTTTCTTAACATTTATTATTATTGATCAATAAATTATTAAAAAGAAAAAAGTCAGTACGAACTTGGTTTCTTACAATTATTTAAAAATAATAGCAGTAAAAAGTATTTATTTAAGCTATAAAACGAAATTATAAATTAGTTTCAACCAATGGCATCGCTTTTAAATTTTCAGTTAAATGTTAACTTACCACCAATTCCCGGTAGTTAAAGGATAAATGTTGAGGAAATAAAAGACGAAAAGTACTAATTGGAATCCCAAGCCAGCCATTATCTGTTCAGTTTATCTGGTGATAGTTAGCTCCATCGATTCCTGGGTGCCATTGCACGGTCGGGGTCTGTAGGTGGGCAGGGCGGACGTCCTCCTTCTCTCAGCGGCCAAAACCAGAAGAGTCGCGGCACTGCTTTCAGGTGGCCCACCTTCCGAGTCGACTTAAATCTCTCTTCTTGCACATGTTGTCACTTGCAGAAAAACTTAATAGAAACTTAGCTGACTACAGTATATCAGAAACACTGAACAGGGAAAAATTGAAAGGAAGCTGTGAACGATAAACAATTGAATCTAATTGCACTCGTGAAAACACATTTCTAAAAAGTTTGTTTTCATGCAAATATCACCGAAACGAACCTGCTACGTCTTCAAACAGTGCAAATGTGTTCGGTTGTCCGGCGACAGTCATATGGAAATGTTTAGTTATTCCATCCGGCGGGATCACACCACTAATGACATTAGCCGCCGTAAGGTATTCTTTCCTTTAGAACTAATAAAAAAAAAATGACAACTTCAGGCTACCATGTCAATAGTTTTGTTTTTTTGTTTTTTGCTTTTTTTTTTTTTTTTTATATCTCAATTCAATCACTACCTATTCACTTAGGATGATAGAAGCGTGACGAGCGAGCGTCGGAAATCCATCACCGAAGTGTTTTCAGGAGCGAATATTCTCATCCCATCGTCGCACGTTCGGTCTGAAAATGTAGCTGCGTCGGTGAGGGGGAGTCTGGCCACCACATGGCACCACTAAAGCACTCCGAGAAATAAGAGCGGTCACACTACAATGCTTTCGCTTTTATTTCTCTTAAATCTTTTTTTCCCTCACTTCTCTACTTTTTCACAAATTTGATGAGATATCAATAGGACGTTTCCAGACGGGAAACGACTTTGCTTCTACAAATCCAACTTTAAAAGTTCATTTTCACTTGAATTGCTGCCAAGATTAAGCCGTCTTTTTTTTTTTCTTTTTTCCCCCAAACTTTTTTTTTTTTTTTCTCGCACACACCAAACTAAATTCCTTGAGTTAAATTTCTTGGAAAAGCTTTTGCTAATAAAGGTGCTAGCTGCCACCGCAATTGGCGCCTATTCAAGCAGATCATGGGATTCACTCGGCGAACAAGCTAGCGACGTGTTTCCAAGTTGGAGAAGGTCACTTCACGGGAATAACAGGTTCGTCTGAATTGTTCGAAGTCTTCTTTCCTCTGAAACTCACTTTGCAAATTCTACAAATGAAAACCAGGATAATAGAGATCAGATACACGTGAATCTGTCGCTGATAAATATCCCGTAAGTCTGTTCATCAAAAATTTTATATTAAGAAATCAGCAAAAATTAAGTAATTCCCTGCTGCTCTAGTTCAGCCGTATTGTTGCACTCTTTTAAGTCGTTGGGACGCACAAATTAAACTTTTTCAAACGAACAATATTATGTCGGAGCGGTTGAAAAATCCAAGGCGGACTCACTGCCTCGACCGAGTAGTTGTTTAAATCGGAACGCACAGTCCCATCATTCTCTCACGGAAGCGCCTCCCTTCCTGATCACTACCGCCTCATTTCACATCTTTGGGTCCCTACCGGAATATTGTTTTCTTGTCTTTGCCCGTTGAGTGATGCACGCTGACAGGTTGTCACTCTCGCCGCTTGGGGGCGGGTGGAACGGCCAATGGAGAGCCTTCCAGGGCAACCCGTGCGCCAATCGTCACTAGCTTGAGTAAGCGGTCGTTCAGTCGGCGGCAACGGACGGGGAGGAGACCGGAGTTAGGTCGGCGGGAGATCATCCGAATCCCCGTCGAGTCGATCGCTTCTTCTCTACCCAGCTAACCACATGTCCCACTCACACAGAAACTGCTCATTCATGCCGTTAACCAGATTGGACAACCTATTATTAGTCTGGTATTTTTAAACGTTATTTGAGCTCAAACTTTTAATTCTATTATAAACTCAGCCAATAAAAAAATACAGAAAACTATGATTAAAAAAAAAAAAATCTAGTTTTTTTGTTTTTTTTTCATTAGTTTAAATGGCATCAAGGATAAAAAGATTTGAGGTTTTTCAGTGTTAATTTTTTTTTATATATATATATATTCCATCGGATTTAAAAAAACTGTAAAAATTAAAAACTTATTTTCTCAAAATCAATGAACAGTTTCTCTTAAGCTTAAAGTTACCATTATTAGATGAAAAAAAATAAATTAATAAATAAATAAATAAGCCTTGGAAAAAGAATCTTACGTAAAAAAGGTCATTCATTGGGCAACTACTAATATTACTAAAATTACTGCTATTTCATATTATCACTTCAGTTAAAAATTTATATATCACAAATTTACCAAAATGACGATCCACAAATTAACTCACTATGAATAAAAATGTTCTAAATAAAGAAATATTGTTTATTCAAGTTCAGCCTTGGCTTCTATTTTAATTATTTTAATTTTTAATAAAAATGGATTATTGATGAAAATTGAATATGATATGTACACTGTACTTCTCATGATTGTATGTTTGAAGTTAGGAATATTAGTGTGAAGTCAATATGCGATCAGTCAATATGCAATTAAAAAAAAAAAAAAAAGACGAGTCCTAAAAAGGACGAAACGGTCCGTCCCAGTCTCTTCCTGGTGACAGCTCAGGGTGCGAAGTCCTTCTTTTAGCTTTGTGCCTTACTTTATTACCTTTTTTTTTTTTTTTTTTGAATTATTCAGACACGTTAAATCTCTTTTCATTTTACCTTTTACTGTAAGTTTAACACATCTGTAACTTACGTGATTTTCAGTGGAAAGGAGAGATGCCATTCTTGGGCTAAGAATTTACCTGTAGTTAGCCAAAAAGATGAGCAGTTTTTGAAAGAAAAAAGTTAGGTAAAAAAATAAATTTTATATTATAGTTAATTCATATCCGAGTTATTGATTGAAAACAATAAAAATTAATAACGTACTTGACAAAAAATAAAAAAACATTAAATCAAGATGATACTTCATTTGATTGAATATTAAATGCATTCTAAAGACTAATGAGAACATTTAAAAAATATTGAAATTAGTCTGTACATTTGGGGAGTAACTTTTTTCCTGATATTATTTTCTTCTTCCTTACTGTTAATTGTTTTGCAGGTAGGAAGAATTAAGAGCCTCATTACTTCCATGTTCCTGGAATGCAACAGGCTAACAAGGAAAGCCTATTAATGAAGATTTACGAGTGGCAATTGGCTGGAATCCTGCACCAGCTTTAATAGAAATCACAAAAGCCGTTCAAAGAGCAATTAGCCGATGACAGCTGGCTTTGATTTTAATGAATTTAGGGAATGATTATCTTCGACATCACATAAGTCACAATACCGCGTTAGCTAATCTTTGGAGCTTTTTGTTTACCTGTAACACGGAATGTATTCTTTGTTTATGGCTACTAACAGTGGAATGGTTGTTTCTGCATTCTCTCCGTGTTTCGCCACCCTCTTCCCGATCGTAGGAGATCGGCAATGTCGATTTTTAATGGAGGCTTTAAACAATACTCGTCTATTGCTGTAGCTGAGTGCAGGTGATTCATGGCCGTCCTTGGCCAAGGGAATTAAGGGCTCACAAATCACTGCAGCTGGAATTTCAGAACTGGGCAAAATGCACGAAGAGCATCCAGCCCTGAACGGGATAAGTCCCTGCCTCTCCTTGGGCAAACTTCTTATGAATGAATCATTCGAAAATAACTACCTATATTCGGATTAAAAAAAAAGACAACAACTCACTACTATTCACAGGAAGAAACAATAAACTTTCTAAATACATTTAGTTGATTATCCAATAAACATAAATCATTTTTTTTTTAACTTTTCTGCCAAGCTACTGAAACTGCAATTGGGTAAATCAACAACTTATTAACCTTTTATTTATGTTACTTTAATTCAACTGTTCCCAAGCTATTTGACCTTTTTGACATTACATTTTTATTGTGAATCCCAAATCTCCAACCAAAAGAATAACAAAAACAAATCAAGGCATACTATCAAAAAATAAAAACAAAAACAAAACAACAACGATGCTTTTACAGATTTTTTTTTCCCCGCGAAATCCTTGGGAATTTGTAGAACAGCAAAATAGGACACGCTAGTTGAAACTATTTCAAGCACATCTAATAACATAATACAGTTTATTACCACTTTATTTTATTTAAATTAATGATTTCACACATTTGTTATTTTTTATATTTAATTAACCTTTAAATAATTTAATCAATATAAAATAGGTCAAGAATTAATTAAAGATACTAATACTGAGCTTGCGCTGATACATTCTAATCCACTGTAGTCTGCGCATTTAAAGAAATAAATATTGTTCTGGAAGCAATTGATGACAGATTAGGGTGGACCCAGGTGCAGCTTTCGCTCAGAGGAAAAGACAACCGCCCCTTTTACATCTGCAGGAGGTGAAAACAAATCAAAATAATCAAAGTTCATCTGGTTGTCTCTTTAAGATCTTAATACCTCGCATTCAGAATTTAGTTTTTATATTTCTTAAGTATTTACCAACGGCATCCAGTTACTGATATTTATAGAGCTGTTCACAAAATATATTTAGCCTTACGGAAATATGATTTTATAAAGAGGCAGATGCGCCTGTACGTACGGGCAAAAACCCCTAACTCCTTAAAATTTTCAATTTTAATATAATTCTTGTGCTTTTTCGGAAGAAATCCAGCAGATAAATGTATCTATCTATCTATCTATCTATCTATCTATCTATATATATATATATATATATATATATATATATATATATATATATATATATATATATATATAATATATGGGTCAATCAACTATTCTTTGTACTATACTCAGTTACGCGGGGGACAATCGATCGTCCTGGGACAAAAAAAACCAACCTAATTTATTGTATAATATTTCGGATTTTCCCTGTCATTGTCACATATCCTTACTATCAATTACTACTATTTAACATATATTTTGTATATTTAATAGCAACCTGTATTGAAATATTCGCTTGGGAGTTTGCGAAGTCGCTGAAAAGACAGGTCGAATTTGTATGGCGGGGAAACATTGTCCCCTAAGTTACTGCAAAAATACTAAAATATTCGTAATTAAACTAATATCGATCACTGTAAAGCTTTTGATCAATGATCTAAGAATACTTTGGGGTAAAAATAAAGTCCCCAAATACATTTTTTCCAAAAACAATATTTATTAAATTTGTGATCGGGTCACACTTAGGTACAAAGAATAGTTGATTGACCCATATATAATCGAACAGGCAAAACTCAAAGCCATCTCTTCGAGTTTTGCAAAGAAAAGATTTCAATCAATCTTTTGCAATTTAGAGAAAGTATAGAATATAAGAATAAAATTAACTTATATTACTAAACTATATAAAGCCGGACAGTGATGTGGAATTTGAAAAACGCTAAAAAATTTCTAAATTTTGCCGCTGATGACGTGAGGATAAATTGGTCATATCTTCGCAGAAACAGTGATATGGTCTTTTTATTGGCTTTTTTTCAAAATTTAATTATTTTTTTTGTTAAATAATTATTTTTTTATGTAATTTTAGAGCTTTTTTTTTTTTTTACATTGCCATGATTTTGCTCTCTCGCCCCATCTCAACAAATTTCTGTGGACTCCCATGTACAGAGTACTCTTTTGAATGTCTGTCGAAGTCTACTTGTTGGACCTCGTAAGTCTTTATTGCCACTATATAAATAAGTTAAATTAAACAGATTGTTTATGGTGCATTTATATATGCATACAAATGTTAAAGCTAATAAATATAATTAACACACACACGCACAAACTAAAATGGACATTAGAATATTTATTTCAACTAAGCATGAAGATAATAATTGGTACGTTACACATATGCCCGGCATTGAAAACACTCATTCTTGCGAAACGGAGAATAACTATATTGTCAAGCAACAGGACCATTGTAATTTCAGGACTATTATAATATATAACAGGATTCGTGTCTATTACAATGATAAGATTACCTGTTAGCTATTATGATTAATTTGCATAATCTACTTAATACATAACATCATTCCATTAGATTTACTATTAGATTATAGTGTATCCTATGCATTTGATTGTAAAACTCGGCATGTGTATTTATATCATGTTTGCCGTGTCTTACAATAATGTACATAGGATAAATTCTAATTCAATAGTAAACTTTAGAATGCTTTTATGGATTATTTATCAAACCTAGTTTTTAAACATGATCAATTTGACATAAGTTCTCTCGAATAGAATTATTTAAATTTCCACTTACTATATCTGAAATT
>JAFIDM010009631.1:170684638-170716780 GCA_023159025.1 Thereuonema tuberculata | reverse complement strand
CTTAGTTTCCTAAATACCCAAAATTTTCAAAATTTCAGTTTTAACCATGCCTTCGTAACGTGCTTATTTCACTTATCCTGCCTCCATTAATTCATTTTGTGCTAAATGCAGCCCCCCTCCTTCAGAACCCACATACCAAATGCAGTAATGGGCCCCCTCCCAAATTATGGTCACGATCATAGATTCTTAGCCAAAAATATCCCGAAAACACCACACGATTTCATATATCTCTTTTACATACCGCACACAGGTAATATTTACTCAAAAGGTAAAAATGCAAGCTAAATTGATTCTTAGAATTCATAAGCTGATTACATCTTTAAATTAACCATATTATAATTTTTTCCTTTCAATTTCTTTAATATTTTGAATGTTTTCAATTATAAAATGGAATAAAGAAACAAGTGCTTAGTTTCAGTTTTACTGGAAGCTCAAGTGTAATGTGACCCTTGAGGAAGTTGTTCTCACACATAACCGTGAATATTCATTGTTAAACACGTTTAGTAGAAAGTCCCGATTGATGATCAAATATTGTAATGCAGAAAAACTCTAGGCAGACAGTTAAAGCAGAAAAGTATTTTAGATCAAATGTAGACTTAATTATAAAAAACAGTGTAGAAGTGATAGGCTAAGTCATATATTTTTTTTCGGTTAAGATCTCAGCCCGGGCCCCTTCGACCACAGGGCCCAGTGCTGAGGGACCAACTGACTTCCCCTCCCCTTGTGGGGGTCCTGGTTAAATGTTAAATATATCCGGTAGTAAGTTAAATTAGAGCTTTTGATTACATTTTATTATTTGTTGGGATTTTACGGATTGTAATTGAAGCGTAAATACTATATAATTAATTATAAAGATTGAATTTTTGTAAGACTGGAAGAAATAAAGTAAAGTTGAAAACGAGCGAACATTTCTAGTTCTAGATCCTAATCCTTAACGATGTAAATTTTGTAAAATTTTGAAACCTTTTTTGATGTCGAACGTAAAATATTGTTCAAATTATTACTTAGAAAATTATTAAAGAAAGATAGAAAAATTACGAATTATATTAACTGATCGTGTCGTTAAAGTATGAAATAAGACGTTATTCTATACTTTAACTAGTTACATCGTTGGTTTTCCGTTAAATTTGATACATATATAAAAATTTTCAATTTAGCATGTTAAATGATTATATATTTATGGAAATATCTAAATACTTACAAATGATAGATTGGCATAACACATATATCCATGTAGATATGCAAATCTACTAAGGTACAACAGAGAAAATTGACAGAATTCATGCATACATAAATATAGATAAATAAATGTTTATAAATGTGTAAGTCTATTTGTAAGTATTTATGTATGTTTATCAGTCTATCTATACGCATTTTTCCAAGTCTGATTTTTCTGATATGTGTTTCTATATGTCAGTCTGCTTGCCTATATGAAACTAGACAAATACTGTCAAGACACATAAAAGAATGCTTTAATACATGTCAAAAGGAAAACGTCTCTACCTGACATATCAATGAGAATTGATTTCTCAGAACTGTTATGGGGATTCTTTAAATCAGTCCCTACTTTTAATAAGGAAACAAATGGAAATTCTACGGAAGTTTATTTGAATCTGCTACTGGGATGGGGGATAAAGGATTACGGGAGTACTTTGGATAGGTTTGGGGATGAAAATGGGATGCGGAAATAAAAGTAGGGAGTAGGGATGAGATGTGGCTTACAGATAGGAATGTGGGAATGGGTGGGTAAAGTATAGGATAAAAGTAGTTTGTATTTGTAGTAGAATAAAAATTTTTTTTATTTTTTTACTTTAATGAAGATTGACCAAACGACGAAGTTAAAAGTTGTTTTTAATACATAGGATTGTTCCCCGTTCTGCAAATGTTTTGTTTTTGCTTAAATAAAGTAGCAGTAGTTGTAATAATAATAAAGATTAGAGAAAAAACAAAAACAAACAAAATAGAATATATTTTGTCTAGAAAGTAAGATTTTAAGTTTTTTTTTCTTGAGAGATCATAAATATTTCACTGCCATAATTACTCATAAGATTAGATGTTTGTGGAAGTTAATCAGTTCATTAAAAATGAATTCGTTCATCGCGACTTTTTAATAGTTTGCTGAGTTTTTAATAGTTTTAATAAATGGCTGAGATATAATGTTCTTGTTTTAAAAGTGTCTTCATAGTTTAAGGTTTTCAAGGAGCAAGGAGAGAGACTCGGAAGATAGAACTTCCGATGATCTTGAGTACAAAATGAAGATCAGGTGGTTAACCCGACGCTCCTCTTTAACCACGGGAAAGAACCTGATAAGCTTATACATTGATAAAGAAATGGATGCTTATAAAGGGTAATCAATGAGAACAACAAGTTAATACAAAATTCATCGTTCAATTCGGGAGACCTTCAAGTCAAATGAGTTCAATAACTTGTCGAATGAGTATGTTTCTTAACCTAATTTAGGATTAATAAAATATATTAATTATAAAAGGCTACTTCTTATTTTTGAATGAATCTGTTGTGTATTGCAAATGTTATAGCAGGATTTCTACAAACTCCTTATTAGAGGCGGGCCCAAGAATTTAGAAAATTCAGTTATGATGAGCATTGCGTATTACCGAAAAAAAAAAAAAAAAAGGTGCATCCTTTTTCCGGATGGGGAGGGTTACAACCCGTAATGTTCCTCACTTGTCACTATCAAGGCATGAAACAGAATGGTCCAACAGAATGAAATTTTTTAAACACAACTCAATGGTCAACTGAACTTAAATTAGTTAATTTATTTACCAGCAACTTAATGAATAATAATAAATAACTATTATCGGGAAAAAAATTCAAAGAAATAAGCTTATTAGCCACTATATTTGGCTAATTGCCGCACACTGGTCTATCGAAAGAAAATTCCGAGAATGCGTTTGTAATAAACATTTGTCCATTTTTTTTTATTTTTTTTTTGCACAAATTTAAAAAGTTGAATTATACATCAGAGATTTCAATGCTGTGATGTCTCATTATTTTTTTTAAATTTCTGACTAGATGCAATTTCCAAATTTGAAAAAAATATCCATGATAAAAATCGGATACTGTGTTAGCTTTGAAACACGTCCCAAATGCGGAAAGTCCAGTCCGTTTTGAATTTCTTGAGATCATTCTTAGGTGACAAACAATGATAATCTATATTTCTTTTTATTCGGTCACAGTAATAACGAATCTGTATTAATATAAGCCTACTTATGCTTACTTATATTTGGCAAGACGATTTTGATTATTTTCCGACTGTCTAGACAGGTTAAAATGGAAATGTTGTAGATGAAGCACTAAATTGATGTTGTGGGCCCGGTAGCCGAGTGGTAACGGCGCTTGGCTGTGGGTTGGAGGAGTCGGATTCGAGGAAAATTTTGGATATTCAAAATGGCAGTCCTAAATTTGATAAATGTTTAACTTGAATTCCATTTTGATGAAAATCATTTTTGGGATTTAGGAGATCACAGACTGTGAATTTAATGATTTTTTTAAAGATAAATATGATGGATCCAATGCAGCGGCCTAAAATTCCATTTTTATTGTAATCCGATTTCGTCAATGTCAATCCGATTTCACATAAATAAAATCTTTTTTAACAAAAATTTTAACGTTTTGATTTTTAACGCACAATTTGCTTTATCTGCTAGTTTCAATGAAATGTTTTATTTGGAGTACTATACACATAATGTTCTTAAGAAAATGTTAATATTGACTTAATTAAACGTAATAGCACGTTTACTTTTTTTTTTTTTTTTTAATATTTTCAATATTTAAAATACATTGGATTAGAAAGGATGTTGATTCACTTTTCTGATTTACGCTACTAAAAATGCGAAAAATATTATATACCATTAGAAGCCACATAAAGTGAATCTGGGAAATCTAATATTTCACTAATGCCCTTTTAAAACTGTTTGTCAATTTAAGTTTTCTCGCTATCCAAAACCTAAGAAATCTTGTTGAATTAACTTTTTTTTTTAAAAAAAAAGTTTATATACAAACATTTCTTTATTTTTGAAATTACAATGACCTAATTATACATATTTGTATATTATAGCTTCCCAAAAAAAGCCTAACTTCTAATTGCCGCCAATTGTAGAAGTGGTTAATTTCAGTTTCCATCGGTGTGACAAATTTTCTGGTTCTTGAGTCTTGCTCCTTTATATTACTGTTCTCTCATCTGCACACCTCATACACTCGTAAAACAGAAAAAAAATTAACATAAGGGAATCCTAGGGGTTGGATGAAGCAACCTATGATAAATTTACTACGATAAATCCTGCTTTAAACAAAATCCTGTCAATTGTCCTACACAGATATTACTTAGAAGCCTCAGGAAAAAAAAGTAATAGTAATAGCTACATACAGGAAAGAAATTTCAATTCCGCAATTGATTCTCAACTATCCTTGCGACATTTCCTTACAGATGTAAGTGGAAAGTTTATTTTACAAATCGTTTCATCTATACTTTATCTGGAATCCTAGAAATGCTTGATTCAAACAAACAAACAATCAATTTGTAGTGAATATTAAGTCTTGTTATAAATATTTTCAGTAAGCTAAAAGTAAGTTCGAATAAAAATTAAATAGACATTTAATTTTTTGTTTATTTTTTTCCTACCAGCGTTTATAGTAATTTAGTTTATAGTAATTTACCACGTATATCCCACGATGTATAGGTATATTCCAAATCTTTCATACTTCGTTACACAGTTATTTCTAATTGTTTGAACTTCCCAAAAATTTCTGCAAACTTTTAAACATCCTATTCATGTTTAAAAGTTTGCTATGACATGTCTTTGCTATGGGCATCAAATCTTTTATCATCACTTTCGACCTTTGCACTACCTAAATGGAAAGGTGTAGAGGAAATGACTACTGGAGATAGAGAATAACAGGGAAATTTTATATCAATTTGTCGTTTGACAATGATTTCGACATTTTTTTTTTTTGTTATCTTCTAAAGATATTGTCGTTTTAGTCGATATTTTTGTGCTATACGTAAGCTTAGCAAGATCTGTAAGGAAACCTGGATAAGACAATGCTTTCGTTCCATTCCATATTCTCATATAATTTTCCAGAACTGTCTGTGTCTAACGCACTTCCTCTGTGTTCTGAAAATAATTTTAATTTCCTGTAAAAATAGAAATAATTTCTACATTGAAACGTCCGCGAATCGAACCTGCAACTCCATTAGGCCACAGGAACTAAATTCAAATTACTGTTGTTAAACATTTCTTATCATTCCCTCTGTGTGTGTGAAGCAATGAGAGAAGAACCAGAGAAAAAAATACCTCATTAATTGTAGCCTATTAGATTAAAATTTAAATTTCAATGTTCATTTTTTAGCCTACTACAAGCTCAGGCCGTTAGATAGAAGCTTGATCTCAGCGACGAACTGAAAAGTTGATAGAGATATTTCTCGACACGAATAAAGAAATTAAAAATAATATTTAAATACAGAAAAACTTCTACTTAAAATACTCTATCTCAACTAAAAGCCGTCGCACATTGTTCTCCCATCATTGGTGACAGGGAGTTATGCTAGTATTTTTAATATTCATTGAAACAGAGTCTGACTCAAAGAGGGGAAAGGATAACTGAGTTGGGGAGAGGGGGTTAAGGTTTTTTATATCGAGTTTACGAGTTATTTTTTATGGTTTTTTTTTATAAAATTTTAATCCTTTTTAATAAATTTTGATAATTCTACAGGATACACCAATGCATAAAAACAGAGAGAAAAGGGGAAAAAAATTCTAAATGTGTTGTACTAAGATTACGTGTATGAGTATATAGGTATATCCCACGGTGCCATGTTGACCCGGAGGTAAGGCTCCCAACGTTCAATTACCGGGGACTGATATGAGGTCAGATGGTCACCCCAATGCTCACCTCCCTGTACCTCTCAGGAAAGAAACCGGTACCCATTCTACAGAGGACCCTAGGACCTGTTTGGAGGAGAATTCAACGTGGAAAACTATTCGACCTCCGCTGGTGTCGGGAAGTGAACCAGGCTCTCTCAGCCCATCAGTCAAGCCCCTAACCCTTGGCTACATGCCACACACTGGTATGAGTAGTAACCAAATATTAAAATCTTTTTATTGATGGAAATACATAAGCATAATGTAATTGTAATTTTAACCGTTGTAGTGGTTGATTGTAAATCTTTTTATTGATGGAAATACATAAGCATAATGTAATTGTAATTTTAGCGGTTGATTGTAAGTTCTTTCTGCTAGAGCAGAGTTCCCAATCTTTTTTAATTAGGAAACTCTTTTAATACGATCAATTGCGAGCAGAGAGAAGCTTGAAATGTCTTTCCATGGAGCGAGATCTTGTTTTCTAACCAAAACAAATAAATAAATAAATAAATTTGATGGGGAATTTTCACCAAAAAAAGCAGCAGGACCTCTATTTGCTGGTCCTTTTCAAGTGCCGATCAGGACATTAGGGTCCCCTCGTTCTCCCCAGCTACGCTACTGAATATGATGCAAAATCTTGAGAACTCCAATTGCAGGTTAGTTTCAATTTCAGGATACGCGAAGTTAATAGATATTGAAATTTCTGTAAAAACAAAAGTTTTGGGCTTCTCGCAAACCTATCGTAACTGATAACTTGTGATAAGATAATAATGCTTTCTGAAGAGAATATCTCGTGAAAGAAAAACTGACAGAATTTTTGCCAAATACTTGTCAATTCTGGAATCATTGTGTAGAGACAGATGATAAAAACTGATCATATGATGAATTTGGTAGAAGGTTTTTGGTAATCTTGCATTTTGTAATTAATTCCAATGACATTCCAAAGAACATTAGAACAGTGTACTTTCACAATTAATTTGTTTCTGTCAGTTTGCTCACTTTGTATGTTCAAACACTGTTCAGTCGGAGATTTTAGTAGAGACGCGATGCTATTTTTCATCGCGAGCAAAACCTACCCTCAATTGGATAGTGCCATGCATCATTTGACCAAACGCCAAAATTCGATTTGAGATATTCGCAAAAACTCAAAAGCTTATGTATTAATTCATTTTTTATGGAATGAAGAATGTTATATATCAAAATGAAGATACTTTCACAGGATAATTCTGATCATTATCAGAATTAGTAATATCCTTCAAAGGTCGTTAGTCACATGATACAAATCTTATTCGTTACGATTAGTCGATTGGCTTTTATTTAAAATTAATTTTCCGTAGAATTATGTTGAGATAGCAACAGGAACAATTTTTTATAAAGAATTTACACCATTCGCAAGTAAATGGAGAAATAATCTAAAAAAAAAATCTATTTTGACGCTTGGTCAAATGATGCTTAACACCATCCAATTAAGGAATAAATAAATAAACAATAAAATATTTCGTCTCTTATGGGAGGGAAGTGAGAAGCAGAACTTAATCTCATTGCAGAAATAAAAGTGAAACGACACCGTTGCTTGTTCAAGTAGTAATATACTGAAGAGAAATACACTATAAAAAATTTAAACACTAGTGCAGACCAAGACACATTTATTCAAAAAAGAAAAAAAAAACAACTGAAAAGACAATGAGAAGGACGCTTCAGACGGCTTCGGAATTTAATATTCAGCGAAGATTAAAAGAGAATTCGCAAATGCAACCAAACATCTGTCTTATTGCGGCTATCATTGAAAGATGAAGATTACTTAACACCTGCATATTATTATTATTATTATTATTATTATTATTATTATTATTATTATTATTATTTAATAAAAAAGATGTTCTTCGTATTCGACTGCATTTCAATATTCAAGAGAGAAATAGCTGTCGAATAAATATTCTGTAAACAACCTTGCCGTCTCGTGCTAAAAAAGTCCTTGAACGATTCCAGTGAGGGATTTATAGCAGCGAATTAGTTATGTTCTGTTCAAGAAAAAAACCAAAGACCAAAGTTTAACTATTAGAAGCCACATTTCATACCTTGACATTCGTTGAAGATATATTAAAAGCCGAGTGGGTTTGGTTACAAAGCAAAGTTTCGATTGAATATTGCAAAGCATGCTCATAAAGAAAGGAATGGGATGAATAGCATTTCCATTGATTTTAGTAAAACAAATGGATCAATGCTCTTCTTTAATACTATTACAAATGAGTACATAATGGTTCACACATCTACCTATAATTTAGAGATGTTTTTGTTTATTTGCTAATTTTTTCCAATTGTGTAAATCTATATACTAAAACTGGATTCACATAAACATTCAGCCAAACGAAACAGTGAAGTAAACATTTAACTTGTAATATTATATTTTTTATTACAAGGATCATACTTCACGTGCGAGAATTCGAAAGAAAAGGAATGTGTCTGTTACTTCTTTACATGTTAACTTGGTTGTACGCCTTCAAAATAAAGGGAATAATACTAAATCGATTTTAAATCGACATCATAAAAGTTTACAACAAAGGATCAATTCTATGTTATAATGTTAACAGCGAATAATTAAACTCAGGAATAAATCTCGATGAGGTTCACGAATTAAGAGAGAATCTAATCAAAAATATTTTTTAAACACATTTTTTTACGTAAGTTTATATAGGTAATTATTGTGACAGTTAAAAAAAGGTTAACACACTTGAATAATTATTTAAAAAGTACATTTAAACCGATTAAAATACAACGTTGTCTAGTCTAGTCATTATCACTAGATAACGGCTTGCAGTGCAAGTCAAAACATTGTATTTTAATCTGTTTAAATGTACTTTTTAAATAATTATTCAAGTGTTAACCTTTTTTTAACTGTCACAATAATATTTTTCTTATAAATATTAATTGATAAGAAATGTGCGAACACAGTAGCTGAGATTAATTATTTTTCATCTGGCCAAGTTGCTGATTCAAGAATCTACAGTAGATTCCTAAATCTATACTACTATTATAAAGCAGAAGATTTTGTGTGTTTGAACGCGCTAATCTCAGGAACTACCAGTCCGATTTCAAAAATTATTTTTGCATTAGAGAGCCTGCTTATTGAGAAAGGTTATAGGCTATATAACGTCACGGTACGATCAATAGGAGCGGAGCAGTAAACATAAACATAAACTAATCTGGCAATCTGAGATTCAAAAAAGAGGTCCAACACACTATTAATAGGGGGAAAGGGAAGGAAGCATGAGTCAAAAAACAATATAAAATAAATTATAATTATGCTTATGTATGATAACAAGGACATGGTATGATGTAATGAAATTAATACAATAAAATAGTCATTATAAATACAGATAATAATTTAATTTAAACCTTTAATTAATAAAGGTTTAAATTCAATGCCGTACGGCTCAGTCATATGGTTAGCCTCTTAAGCAACAGTTCTGCTTCAACGAACTAATTTTTGGGGATGTGTTTGGTTAATTTCATTGAATAATTCTGTGTTTCCTATATAATAGGTACTAACTGTAAGCGTACGTTTGACTTAATATATATAAATTTTAGTTTTTAGTTACGTTTAATAAAATCAATTTGTAGATAGTTTTTTTTAATAGGTTGAAACGATCGTGTTATGAATAGGTAACAATATATTATAGAAACAGTCTTTACACGCTTTATACTCAATCAAGAGTTTCAGCGGATGAGAACTTAAGGTTCTACTATCAAACTGGGACGAAACCACCAACCCCGGAAAATTGGGCCCGTAGAGAGAGGAGGAGAGATAGCGTCGAAGGACTGTTCACAAGGGGATTAGAATGTATCCGAATGACGGACACAACAAAAAACATGGAAATTCCACAGCTATTCCCTAGGGAATTCACTGTGGGGAAAAACGGCGAACTCCCTCACGGGCGCGGCTGCCAGTACCGACGCCGGAGCCGGGAGAAAGCTCCGTGTACCCTCGAGTTTGCAGTTCAGTTAGACTGCTGGGGCGGGTGAGCCACAAGCCCCATCCTGGGGGGAACATGGAAAACAAGTTGCAACAGGACGGTTGCACTTTGAGAGTTCGTAAAGTGGAGTTGTCACAGACTGTGGCGCGGGTTGACCACTTGCTGGACGCTCATTAACCAGTTCTGCTTAGCTGTAGTTGCTTCTCACACTCTAGCAACTCAGTTGGGCATTTGGGCGGTGTTGCCCGGGCGAGTTGTTCCCTAACCGGGAGGAGGCTCTTTGAGACAAGCATTAGCAAAGCGGCAAAACTCAACCGGGTGGTCGAGGAGCACTGGCATTTCACAAGGCGCGGGCTGGCCATTGGAATTAAGCGCTCTTTCCAGCTTCGCTGTGTGTCTCAGGCGGTACTCGCTCTCGCACTTCCACAGTACGTGCGTTACCGTTTCAGCCTCACCAGAATCACAACGTTCGCATATGGGACTAGCGCGGAGTCTGTGTTTGGCTAAGTAGGCGTTAAAGAAGCCATGTCCCGTCATGAACTGGTTTTGGGCCGAGTCGGAGAAGAGCGGTCCGAGCTGATCTTGTGCAGAGGGCGGCCTTTGGTTGAGTCGGCCCACCTACGCTGCCAATGGTTCACACACTTTTGGTAGCGGAGTTGGTGAGCTTGGCTTCTGGGCAAGGGCCATTCAAAAGTAACGGTCGGCAGAGCCGTAGCCTGTTTTGCAAGTTCATCTGCGTGCTCATTCCCAACGGTACCAACATGAGCCCTTGTCCAAAAAAGTTGGCACTCGATTCCTGCTGAGTCTAGCTGCGCTAGTCTCTCCGTCACATTCCAGCCCAGTTGTATCTTGGGCGTTCCCTTAGCAATGGAGCTAAGGTCGGCCTTACAGTCGGATATTACGGCAAATTTGCCTGGGGTACCTCGAAGGCACTCGAGACCCCTGAGAAGTGCCGAATAGATCGCACCGAGTTCAGCTAGGAACACACTCGAGTGATTCGGAAGCCTATGCATGGCTGAGTCTAGCAGCTCATGGCCCGAATCGTAGCACACAAAGGCGAATCCGGATCTCTCATTGGTCTTTGAACCGTCCGTAAAAACTACGGCACGAAAGGCGGTCAGGTTACCGTGCCAGTCTGTGACTGTTCGGCTCTGAATATTTGCCGGATGCGTCCAGGATGGAATTAAATGGGTGCCCTCGTACCTGTTACTGCGCAGCTCGGCGTAGTATTGCGGTGCGGTGGCGGCTAGTATATCTAGAGGAATTTCCCCACTTAATACGGCCAGAGACTCGTTCGCTATTGTTCGATAGCAGCGGGTGATTGCTCTTAGAAACGGCCGGGCTAAAGCCCGTAGACTGTCTGCAACTTTAACGTATGAGGCGGACTTTCCCCAAACTTCGGCTGCGTATAGTACCTTCGGCCGTACTACCGTCTCATAGAACAATTTCCGAGCCTTTGGAACCATTCCCCCCGACAGCGGGGCGATCCCGGATAATTCCGACCATATCTCCCTCACATGTGCCGTCCAGTTTAGATTCCTTGTAAAAGTGACCCCCAGGTATTTGAGTGTGGGTTTGAATGCAATTTTTTCTCCGCAGATCTTGTAGGTGGGAGGGCAGACTAGGGCTCTTCCAGCCGCAAGGAGGGCGGCGGATTTCTTTGGGGAAACTGCTAAATGATGCCTGGAGGCCCATTCTTCAATTGGGACCTGGACTTTCTGCCAAGCTCTTTTAAGATTACGCCTCTATGTGGCCGTTAGTACTGCCAACAAGTCATCAGCATAACCTATGAGTTCGTGCGTATATCCTTGTTCCGACCCCTCAGGAACGGCAAACGCACATTCTGAGAGAATTTTGTCACATACGAGGTTCCATAGTAAGGGTCCTAGGCATGACCCCTGTGGACACCCTCGGTTTGAAGATGCTCTGGCAGTACCCAGAATAAGTTCTCTTTCCCGGAGAAAACCTCTTACTAGGATGGTAAGGTTTCTGGGACAGTCTTTAGCTATGAGCATGCGCTCGATACTGGTGTGTATCAGGGACCCGAATGAGTTACTGATATCCAGTGAAACAAGGGTGACGTAGTGACCCGACGCCTTACCCGTTTCTATCCTCTCGGCCACAAACTTCAGGGCGTCTGTGTCGGATCGGCGTTTTCTGAACCCAAATTGGACTTGGGACAAAAGTGATTTAGATTCGAGAAAATAGGTTATTCTCTGTTCAACTAGTCTGTCTAGGACTTTCCCCAGGACGGAAAGAAGACTGATCGGCCGAACAGAACTTTTATCTCTTTTTGGGATCAAAACCACCCTTGCCTCTTTCCACTTGGGAAAATACCCCTCTCGGAGGCATTTGTTCAGTAGCAAGAGCCATTGCTCCCCAACGGCCTCAAAGGTATATGGAAGCGCTCGACTGGAGAACGAATCCGTACCAGCTGCTGCCGATGGGTTTAACATTCGTACGACGAAACCGAGCTCAGATAGGGAGAAAGCTTGATCGTCCGAGCCAAGCATTGCCTCTGGATAGGATTCCAAAATGGCATTTTTCTCTTCCGTCGTAAGCTCATCTCGAGGAAAGAGATTCTGCAAAAGATGTTCCACCGTTTCCTGTTCATTTTTTGTCCACTGACCAGACGGAAGCTAGACCGGACTGAGTGAGGTCCGATTCCTCAGTTTTCCACTAAGGATTTGGAAGGGCTTTGAAAAAGAGTTCTCGGTAGATGCTTGCCCGCAAAAGTTTCTCCAGGAATCCCATTTTGCTTTTTATATTTCCCGTTGGTAACTCCTTTTCGCCTTCTTCCAAGCCTCGCGTAGTGCGTTGAGACCAGGGGGCGCCCCTCGTTTTAGCCTTAACTTCGCTCTTCGCATGATAGCCCTCTGCCAAGCGAGGGAGGGATTCCACCAAGCTGGCATCTTAAAATTCTGCCTAGGCGGTTTCCCAGTTGGAATTGAGACCTCACAGGCATCCGAACAGACTTGGCTGAACAGTGCTGCGGCCCCCTCCAATTTTGCCCTCGATGGATCTGCTTGCGAGCAGATAAATATTCCCGGAAATCGTCCCATCATGCTCTCCTTAAACAATATCTGGGATAGTCCTCGGGTGTGCAAGGGAGCTGTTCGCTAACCGTCATGGTAATCAGGGCGTGGTCCGAACACATGTCAGCCTTACTGACTTCCCAGTTGTTAACGTCCAAGCCAACAACAAGGCAAAGACCAATACAGCTGGTGCTATTAGTTGACAAGAAAGTCGGTGGCGAGTTTGGGGAATTGGCCACCGATACACTTTGTTCGATCGTCCAATCAGCCAGGAGGTTGCCCCGTGGCGAATTTATGCATATTTGTCGCCCTATACCTGGGCTCGCGCGTTCCAGTCACCCAGTACCGCTACCCTGCAATGGAAACCTAAGATCTTGTTTATTTTGCTTAAATCAGTCAGAATACACCTGTTTCCGTCAGCATATATACTAACGAGCACTAGATCTGCTCCAGGAATCAGAACTTTAAGACACATACAATCACCGTCCGACAGATGGTAAATTGGCATGCAGCGATAGTTTCGGCCACGTTGTACAATACATGCCCTTGGCCTTTCATCAGCGGTTTCATGCGAGAAGACCGTGAATCCCTGGCTGGGGGAGGGCAATGCACCGCTACTATGTGTGTAGGGCTCTTGAATGCAGATAAAATCAGTCTGGTCCTTTCGGAGAAAGATCTCGTTCCAGGCCAGATACCCTCTACCAACGTTAATTTGAGCAAGTCCTACACAGTTCTTGCTGTTATTACCGGATTTTCTAAATTTGAGCCGTGTGCCCGGGCTTCTAGTGTCCTGGTTAAAACAGCTTGTGGAGGGCTCACCACATGCCTCCTGAGAGGGGTTGTCCAAGCAATCAGCATCACCACCGCTGGCTGGGATCCCAATCAAAACTACTCCTGGCCGTAGCTTCTTCGTCGGACGTGTATTCGTCCTTTCCTCATCTCCCATATTTCGATCGGACTTTTTCACGGTCGCCCCGGCCGTGGTGCGTTTTCGCTTCGGCGCCATATGCCTGAAACGATGGTATGCGGTTACCAAAAGTTTTAAGTATCTAACTTAAAGACAGACTATTTGACAGACTATTTGTAGATGGTAGTTCTTTACTTGCTTGAATCTCTGAGAAAGTATGCGCAGACACTTTCGACTTTAACCTTTAATTAATCTGTGAATAAAAAAGAGAACTATATAGTAGTTAATGATATAACAGAATGATAAATAGATCCACGGTCCTATAATGAAGACCAATAGTACGATAGACAAGGAGAAAAAACTAAAAATATCGTCTACAATGAAGTACTGTAAATTTTCATTAAATAATTTAAAATATATCGTATTCGTAAAGAACCTCATTATCTATTTTATTATTTCTTAGTATATAGCCATCAAACTGAAGACACTTTCTGTCAAGTCGGTTTATTTTTTAGTGATTGGTCCTTTTATGTTTCCACATGATTTCCAGATGGTATTTATAGTTAATGCGATGAACTTAGTTATGTACTCATAATGTGTATGAAACAGATATTTAATTTAACGCGGGTGAAACCGCGGGGCACCGCTAGTCTTATTATAAAGCTAAATTGCAGAATAAATGAGACTGTAAAAGTAAAATACCTTCACATTTGATATCTAAATCTTCCATATGATAAGTATATAAGCATGCATTTTTTTTTCTTTCTTTATAAAGAAATTGTAGTGAAACAGAATGTAGGAAAAGGTTTAAGCAGGGCTGAAGGTTATAATTTCTGTTAGCATTTACAGAAATCTTATCATTGCATATCAGTTATTATCCTCTTAAAAACTTGAAATAGCATACTGCCGTTCAGCACGATACAATAACAAACCAGTAAACGAAAGACTTTTTCTGGTATTCAATTAATTAAGAGGTTTCGAGTTCTCTTAAGATGAAATGGCGCTAAAAATTACTCTGTAAACAGAATTCTAGCAAATTAGATACGACCAAAGAAGGAATGGCCATAAGGACACCCAGCAAAGCCTGCTGGAATGGTATAGAAGAGACCGAGGAAAAAGAAAGTTCCCGCTCCGTCTTGGACCCATCTTCAAAAGTAGTATTCTCTGCATCGATTCAAAAAAGGTCTCCCCTGGAAGCTGGATTGAGAGGGGCATAGAACATTGGTTGTCTTATACAAAGGCAACTTTCATTAAGCCTATACTAAATGATTTGACGCAATTCTCTAACTGGCTAAACAGACTCTAGAAAAATCATCTATAGCATCTCGCTGTTGAAACTTCGTGGGCGACCTCAGCTTCGTCTTCTTGGTATCTCACGCTGTCTGTCAAATTTTGAACTCGTACATGAATGAACCTGCCCAATGAACCTGCAATTATCCTGCATTTAGAGTTCCTAATATCTTCACCATTTTATGATTGTTTTTCCCCTAAAGCATAGATTTTACACACGTTTCGATGAGAAATGAAAGTCTCGCCTTCCAAGTTCCATTCATCCATTCATTTGAATGCTACACACCTTATATCCTTGAAAATGTAAATTTAACTGCAATAAAAAGTTGGAATGAATTACTACATAAATGCTATGTAAGGATTTCATAAATTTATTCCAACTTTTACTTTTAAATTTTAAATATTATAATCCAAATGATAGAATGTAACTCTAATTCCAATCCTGAATGATGTCATAATTTTTTTTCCAATGTAAATAACTTATATATAAAAAGCCAAGTATCTATTCGACAGTTTCAAAAACAAAATATGACGCCTTCAAGCAGGAGAACCAAAAACTACTTAAAACAATTAACACTCAGTCTCCTGATATCGTTGTAAATGTCAACATATGTTAACTGTTTAACGGAATTGTCAAAATATTCATTTTGAAAGTGAAGCAAATTTGAATGGGCGAATTAATTCGGAATTCTAAGATTTATTATCTCGAAATAACAAGCATTCAATGATGAGTATTTGAATACTTCAGATCGTTTTATTAATTAAAAGCATACTTCAGAATATGCTTTTTTTTTTGGTTTAAATACACGGTGATTCAAAATTCCCTCTACAAACTTTAAAGGTAGGTCAGGAATACAAGAACAAATCGTATTCATACTGGAATATATGTCCGCAAACGCCACCCGAATATGATATAGGACGATGTTTGGCAGCACAGTAGTTGGGCAGTGTGAGCCATCGTCGTTTGAGACGTTGACTTTGTACGATTAGGATGTATCGCTTCACTAATGCTGAGTGGTCAGATATGCACTTAGCCTATGGGACAGCGAGCGGAAACGGACGAGCAGCTGTACGATTGTATCGTGAACGGTTCCCCAACAGACGTGTGCCCAATCATCAAACGTTTCCGCGTTTGCACTAGAGATTGTGTGAAGGAACTTTGAGCACCTACTGTTAACCTCTAAATGTACACCTTACTGTCATATTGTAAATATAGGGCTAATAAACATCTTGTCTACCTTACTTGTCTTTAATTTCTGAACTTTAGTGCCCACCCGAATGTGCTAGAATCCTAGCGTCAAGATGTGTAGGTTAGTAACCCTATCTCGGAAACTATGAGAGATACGGAAAAATATAAATGAGAAAGTTGTAGAGCATCACAGAATTACTAGGAAATGGCATTTTACAGAAAAGAACCGTACAAATTGAAGGCGGTATTTTTTCCGCCCCTGCACAAAATTCTCCCATTTATGCTGTGAAAACAACACCCATATATACTGTACCGTATATGTATAAATAACTAGCAGTCATATCCGGCTTCGCCCCTGCAAATATAGAAATTCATGCCTGTCATGTTTATTGATGTAATTTGTAATAAAAAAGATGGCTTCGGACGTGCAAAATGAAATTGATTTTCTCAATTATATAATTTTATTAATTTCTCTTGACTTCCGTCAGTTTTAGGAACTTTAAACTGCTATTGTTTTATCCACACTATGACTTACAATCAAAATAAAAAAAAGAATAAACAAGTAAAGGGAGGGGGATGGAACTATGAGAATGCCGCCTTAGGCAGCTGCCTAGGTTGCCTAGACCTAAATACGGAACTGTGTATAAGCAAGGATGGGCTGGGAATATTCTTTTTTTTTTTTTTTTTTTTCTTTTCACTGGGTTTTGAAACTAAGTCTATCATTTCTTATGGTGGTCCGCGTTTGCATTTAGGCTTATTTTATTGGCCATTTGCTTTACTGTCAAGAATTATTCGTCAAATTAAAGTGAAATATGACTTCCATTTTCATTATTTCTTCTGTTTATGTTTTAAAAGAGTGAAGATGCATAATGTGAAATTTTGTCTTTTATTGGTGATATATTACTTTACAATGTGCAACAACTTCCTATCAATTTAAACAGTAACAGTGATGGCTTTGATTTATCCAATTGGTCATTAATTAACTAAATCTATTTAATTCGACAAAGTAGAGAGATGCTAGCTGTATTACAACTCTTATAATATGTTTTAACTGTATTACAATAAGTTAAAACATATTATAAGAGATTTAATTTGAGGAACAATGAAACGATACTTACTCTCTTCTTCCTTTGTTTAGAAAGAAAAGAAAAAACTGAATATCCAAACAAAACTTATTAGCACTTCCTAGACCAATATAGTTTCCTGGCTAAAATCTATCAATTTTTACAATCGTTATATATGACTCATAGTAATAAAGTTATGTGATTCACATTACAAGAAGGTCTGATTCATCCCATCTACATAATCGCAACTAAAATAATTCACGACCTAATATACCAACTAGACTGTTGCTTTTGCATGAAAATCCTGATGAAACAAACAAATTAACATTGTTTTAACAATCACTTCTACATGAACTTTAATTAAATATTCTATAAAATAAAAAAATAAAAAAAAACTTCTTAAAAGCCCTTATATCTGATGATAATCAATTAATAATCAAAGTTTGTGAGGATCAGGTTAAGATGTCGTGGAGTTAAAACAGCTTGTCTTTCAAGTAATGAGATGGCAACAATGTTTACTTATTTATTTAAAAAAAGAAAAAAGAAAAAAAGTTTATTACAACAATAAAAAAGCATTAAAATAATCAATAATCAAAAATAAATTACCAATTACAAAATTTAAAATATTGAGTGACATCTGCAACTATTTTTTATGGAAAGCCTAAGAATATTTAAAGGTTTTATTGATGAAATATATCATCTCTTCAAAATTTTCAGAAATGAAGCATTTTTTATTTCCTTTTAATCCGAAATATAAATACTGTACTAATTTGGATCCGAAGATTATTAACAGCCATTAGTTGATTTCGGTTCACGATTTTTTTTAAAGCAAAATGTCAAGCATATTATGGATTTGCTTGTTCGATTAAAGAACCTTCGTTTTTCAGTCCCTCTATTTTGAAGTCTACAGTTTGATTAGTGGGTCTTTAAAAATCAAAAGTCAGCTAGTTTGTAATACAAAGGTTGACGATATAACGCGGTTTTGTTGTTTTATTGTATAGCCAAAGGCAGAATTTGGAGGGGGGGGGTTCCCCCCCCCCCCACTCCCCAATATTTTGAGGGAAAAATATAAATATAAATATAATATAAGTCGACAAATTACAAGTTAATCTACGTATATCTATATTTAAAAATAATAATATTAAACATTTAATCGACATTTAAAATACTTCAAGGTTTGCCTCCCCCAATCAAAATGCTGATTGTGGATAACCCACTATGCTTCATGCTTTAACTGCACATCTTAATGTAACGTAGGCATGTTGCAGGCCAATCTGGCAACAGTGTTATTTTGATAGAATACTGTTTTAACTATACTAATTTAGTACGAGAAAGAAAAGCACAACACGACGAAGGACATTATCACATAATCTAGCATCCAAACTACTTGTCAGATTGTGACAAAAATGATTACTGTTGAAAATAAAGTTATTTTGGACCAATATGAACGAGTTGAATGGCGTTCGCAGAAGGTGGCGTGGCTCCGTTTCGCTCAGATTGAACAATCATAGTTATCTGGAAAAGAATTTGTAGTCATCGTATTGTCATTGCTTATTCTGAGTATATCTAATCTGACCCCACTCCGAAGATCCCGATGGTACTGCATCAGTAGAAACAACAAATATCAGATATCGAGCTATGCTTTTGCAAGTTTCCTGGCATTAACCTAATCGTAATGAGGCTGTCCGGAGAAGGGGTTACTTCGAAATGATAGTTAAAGTTGCAGTTAAGTCAATTAAAACCTATCGAAGCTGCTAATCGATTCTTATTGTTGTCCTTTTAATGGCGCTGGCGCCGGATGTCCTGTAACCACAGCAAGTCTCTTTATAGGACCATTGGCATCAACAATGTCCAATCCTTCTTGCATCGCGACATATGCACGACGATATCAAGCATGCGTCACCGAGACATTTCAAAAATCCTATTAAGCTCAAACCAGTCCAGTTTTACATTTCCTACACTTCGTAACATGCTCTCAACGATCGCTTGTGTGTTTTCAATCTATTAACATTCAAACAATTAATTTATTGAAAAGATATTTTAAATGTTGCCTGAATTTATAATACCTGAATTTTAAGGTTTTGAAAATATTCTGCACTAAATTGCAAATATGGCTTTATAAACAATTTATTTATTTTTTATAATCTTTATTTTAATCTTTAATATGATTTTTGACAATTCATTTTTCATAAGGTGCCTATACAGATTAATACTAAAAAAAATAAAAAATAAGAAATGAAAAGAAAACTATAAAAAAAAATAAAAAATTAAAAAATAAAATAAAAAATAGAGCGGCGGAAGAATATGACTTAAACCTCTTAGCTTTCGTTCTTCTCGCAGATAAGTATTGGTTATGAAAACGTATTCAGTTGCAAATAGCATCACACAGACGATATAGATCCGTATAAGCACAACCAGCCAATTTTTCAAAAATGCGATCAACTAGCGAACGTGATAGTTGATTTTATATCTCGGCCCACTAAATTGATTAATGTTGCCTTTCATGACCGAATTTCAACTTATAATGTTAATTACAAAATATTATGTTTAACATTTTTTTAAAAAATTTTCCAACATTTCACTTTTGGCGCTTTTGCTAGTTGCGTTCGTACGTGTCGATATATAGTAATTTCAATATCATAATGCTTATGTAAAAACTAAAATCTTAACATTTGTGAAAAAAAATATATTAAATAGGCCTAAAGGCCTAAATTATAAGGAAATTAAGTAAGTTGTAGATTATAATAATTAATTCTAGGACTACTAACATTGACACATCTTCAGGTGATTTACGAAAGTACACTAATAAATAAATAAATAAAATAAATAAATAAATAAATAAATAAATAAATAAATGCAACATACAATATAATTAATTTTGAAGGTTATCA
Organism: Thereuonema tuberculata; assembly: GCA_023159025.1. Taxonomy (NCBI): domain Eukaryota; kingdom Metazoa; phylum Arthropoda; class Chilopoda; order Scutigeromorpha; family Scutigeridae; genus Thereuonema; species Thereuonema tuberculata. Next base: position 170,696,548 of record JAFIDM010009631.1, on the reverse strand, counting down.
AAAATATTTCTTAATTTCGTTTTTGGCAAACAAAAGTAAAGTTTCGAATGAATTAAAATTCAGCGTTCCAAAGAATAACAAATAACTAAGACCCAGAGTCGCCAACAGAAATTAAAGGAACAAGATCAGCCTTAAGTATTTAAGAGATTGAGCAAAGTGATAAGAATAGGCCCTTCTCACGACTCTTCTGGTTGTCCCTTTCCCTCGGCGATCCTGGAATTCTCAATAGCACTATTTACCCTCAAAAATATTTAAAGAGGACAAAAAAAAAAAGTATATGTAGCCTATGATTCAAAATTGGTACTTGCCTTGATACCTATTGTCCATTATTTTTTATAAAAGTGTATGTTTCTCCAATAATGCTGAAAACAACACTGTTCGTACAATTTGCAAATTGTAAAAAACAAAAAACAAATAAAAACAAACTTACATTGAATTTTAATATACACAGAATTTGACATCGATGAAAAAAAACAAATATACGTCTTGTTAAGTATCATCATCACCATTTTCAATTTATTATAAACTGAAGTTTTTTTTTTTCTTTTCGGTTTCTTCATTTTAACACTTTCTTTTCATTGGAATCCTGTTAAAGCTCTTAATATTAATTTACTTAATAGAGGACATTTTCTCGATCCTTTTTTCATTTCTATGAGTCCACTTTAGAATTGTAATATATAATTATATCAGATAGTTTTCTATATAAGATAGTTTCTGCTTGCTGTATGTAATGTTCTCCTAAATTTATGTTCTAAATTCCAAATAATTTTTCTTACAGCTACACTACTGTTTGTGAAAATTGCAGCACCATGAAAGATTGCTGGTATTAGTTTGAAACTTATAGGATATGTGTTTCAAGTTACGGGGGTGGGGGGAGCAAATGATTATAATGTCGGTGAAAATGCGCATGCGATGTTGGAGTAAAACCCTCTGAACTTTCCGGTCTTGGGTATGGATAGGTGGCTCAAAAGAGACTTTGCAATCAGTGAAGAGATGACATTGGGTTAAGGGATTGTTGCTTGTGTTTTACTATGCCTCGTCACCGAAGAAGGTCGCATTATGAACACTTGAAGGACTTTGAGCAAGGAAGGACTGTTGAGAAGAGAGAAGCTGGGTTTTGTTATCACTCGTATTTAGAACGAAACGCCATTGTAGTAATGAGAACGTGGCATCAATGTGATTAGACTCAGATGCACAGAAAACCAGGAACTGGACAGCAAAATCACACGACTGCACGGGATGACAGACACCTCTATCTCAAGGCAGTGACCGATCGCACAGCAATATCCGCGGTGTTAGCACAGCAGTGGATCGCTGTGACAGGGATCAGGCTATGTTCCAGCACAGTTTGACTTCGTCTGCTTAACAGAGAAATGGTCGCTCGTAGCCCATTGCTATAAAACCATTGCTTTTTTGAATCAAGGACAGGAGGTGGTTTTTCTCTCGTAGCAGCCGACACGAGCAGTCACAGCAGAATTTTCACTTTCGATTTTTCACCCACAGCAGACGAGAAGAACCAATTCCAGGTTCGGGTTGCAACGAAAACTTTTTAAAATTGCATTTACTCATAACAAATTATGATATCACTTGTCTAACTTCTTTTTAAATTAACCTCAGAGGAAGTCGTGATTTTCCTCTTTAGCTCCCATTTTCATCTAATCATAGGCGTACCCAGTTTTTTGAAATGGAAGTCCCTACGATGGTCCAACCAATTCAATCAAAAAACAAAAACCAACGTCGTGCCCTTTTCGGGAATGGGGGATGGGGGAATAGGAAGGCCACAAATAAAGTGTTGACCTTTCCAACCAAACAACAGATCCAAAATCCTACTTTTTTTTCATTTTCGGATGGAATGGTGAAGGGGGGGGGGGTGACAACCCCTATCCCCTCGATACGCCATTGCATACCTCGAATACACTACTGGCAAAGGAAGTTACAACCTGAAGATATCGCCAGAAAAGCATAAAACTATGCAAACATATGTATTTTTTCATTACTTTAAGCGACTTCAATAGCGTCCCACCAGCAACCTATGGTTGAAATAATAACACCTTAAAACACAGGAACATTTTAAACATTATAAATTCAAAACTGACCTTATTAGTTCCACAATAACAGGCTAATTATCTCTGCCTCTCAGTTGCTAATTAGACTATATTTGTATATCCACAGTAATGGTGGAATTGTCTATAAAAGATATAAAATTAAGTATCTTTCTTTATATAGTAAAGTGAAGTTTCTTTTGAAAGAATGATGCCCAGGTGCACCAAACTCCAGTTAACTTTGATGACTGCTTTTTGGACGTAGCTAAAATTAGTGGGGGGTGCTGCCTACGTTTTTTTTTAAAAAAAAAAATAGTCTTCGTTTTAAAATTGTGTGAAAGGAAACTAACACGTATAAAAAGAAACTTATCAAGTTTCTGAATAAATTTTCTTTTTATACACGTTTGTTTCCTTTCACACAATTGTAAAACGAAGGCTAATTTTTTTTTTTAAAACACCCAATAGGCAGCACCCCCAATAATTTTAGCTACGTCCAAAAAGCAGTCATCAAAGTTAACTGGAGTTTGGTGCACCTGGGCATGAATCTTTCTAAACGCAGTAAATCTGTATTAAGGAATGAAAGGTCGGGGGAATCCTGAAGTTGTTTTTGGTTTTTTTTTTCGTCTCAATTCTCTGTCTCCGTTTAATTTACAGAATACATAAAAAAAAAAAAAAAATAAGAGAACCGTAAAACCACGCAACTATGGTCCTGCTATACAACTATGGTCCAAGGATACCTTCAAAATTCGAAAGGCACTCAGTTGTGATTTAGCGCCAACTTATGGATTTCACGAAGTTTATTAGTGTATTAGTAATGGGGGAATTAGAAATGGGCGAATCACAGCAGAGTGCCTTTCGAATTTTGAAGGTATCTTTGGACCATAGTTGTAAAGCAGGACCATAGTTGCATGGTTTTACGGAACTGATATTCGGAGGGATTCAAATCCCAATCCCCTTAAATGTATCATGCCTACCAGAATGAATGTTCAATACAAGGTTATTTATAATTCCTTGACACATTTCAGAGGCTCGCAGCTCGACGGCTAAAAAAGGATTTTGCCGCCAAGATATTAAATGAAAGACAAACTTATCAAGTTTTGTTTTTTCACAAATGTTCTCTGTGTTTACCTTGCATAACGCGGCAGACATCCAGGCGGTATCACCGTTCACGGTGCAACATATCACTGTCGATTGTTGCAATTGCATTGGTGATACGATGTCGCAGTTCGAGGAGGTCAGCATAAGTGGGGAAACAAACACTTCAATGTCCTTCAGATACCCCTAACGAAAAAAGTCTGAACGTCAGATCTGGTGACTTTGGGAGCCAGCGGAGTAAAGCCGGCTGTGCGCCTATTCAACGTTGTGGCAACTTGTCGTTCAGATATCGACGGACCAGGTTGTGCACCAGGTCGCTGCACAGTCACCACTAAACTCGTTTTCGCGTGTTGCAAGACGCGAAACGCCTTCTCACGTAGCGTAACTTCCATTTTGGTTGTACCTGTACCCTAGCGGCAGCCGATGGAACTAGGATGCAGCGCTCTGCTGGGAAAAACAAAATGCTTGTTTTTCATTTGCGAGCCTCTGAAATGTGTCAAGGAATTGTGAATAACCATGTACTTTAAAACCCGACAAAACGAAAGCCTTAAAAATGCAGTAAATTTAATAATGGAATAGATTATAAAGCCTCATAATCTATTATTATTAAAAAATACTTAGTCAGGAAATGTATTGTACCATATTCAATATATAGAATACAGTAGAATTAAAAAACAAAATCAAATTATGGAACTTTTGATAGTAATAATAATGTCTCCGTTAGGCACTCATCAAAACTCTATTTTCGCTATTCAATGGCAAGGAAAGGGGGAGTGGGTCGAAACAATATAACAGATATTAAATGTTTTTTCATTTTGAAAAAAATTGAATTTAAAAGTCATGAAATTCTGCAGAAAACATTATCATTTATAAGTATTGAAAATATAAAGATGCTTTATTTTGCAATTTTAAGTTATTTCTTCTTTGATCAATTGGTTTAAAGTTACATATGTTAAAAGACAACATCCTGTGAACGTATTCTTCATCCTGTGAAGAAATTCTACTTTCTACATTTGATTTTCTAATTGACATTAATTGATTGCCGTTGTTCTTTTTATGTGAGATAACTTTCCAAATATTTTTCTGTTAACAATTTATTATTATTATTATTATTATTATTATTATTATTATTATTCGTTGTAATTAGTAAAAGTAAATCGGAAAAGGGTTTTGGTAATTTAAGATGAGAGAGTGATCGAAATGCAAATTAGCAAGCATAAGTGGGAATTTAATAAAGTTCGTAGGAAATGGTCACGTAGAATGAATACTTATATATTAACTCATGCGAATGCAAAATGAACCAAATCTGATCGATAGGAAATCACACCGAGTTATGAAGAGAACTAAATATGCAGTGGCCACGCCTGATGGAACATTAAGAGGCTTATTAAAATGAATTGAAGTTTGAAGATATCTCAAATAATCATTCTGGCAACTTTTTAATAAAATCAAAATAAAAGATAACTCAGCACTTTTTGAAAAGAATTTATTGACGCTTAATAGCAAACAAGCATCTCAAGTCTGTAATAATCAAAACACTGATTACTGAATAGTTTTAGATAACTTTTTTTCATCAGAAAGCGTGTGACCTTTATCAGTGTATTGTTATTTCTTTACAATACAAGTAATAAGCTGAACAATGTAAGTAATGAGATGAGCTTTCAAAGAGTGAAAGTAGAAAGAAATATCATAAGAATTTCCAACGTTGGAAAGATTTTTATGTTGGCCGGTGAATCCCTCCGAGCAGTTGCCTGACGTTGAATCAAAGAGACCCGACGGAAAACAATATACTAAATACTTATAAATTTCTTTCGAGCATTTATGAAGAGCAAGAGGGCAAGGGTCTAACTCTAAAGGAATGGTGATCAACGCGGTCCAGTAAGTTTCACGGATTGTCAATGTGAAACGGGCCTTTTCAAGTTTTTGCCCGTTTCACAGTGAATGATTATTCTAATAAGATTCTGTTGATTAATTTTCTAATTTTAAACTAATTAGAATATTTATTTATGTTGAAAGATGATCTATTTAATAACTTTGTTTTCTAATGCTGACTTTAGGGAAACATTTTTGTCTCTGTAGTAGTGCACACTTTAAAGGGATTTTTTTTCTTCTTCCATGGTTTTAATTTTGAATCTTTAATATTCATTTGTTTCCTATGTAGTTTTCAAATTTGGCAAAGTTGAATAAGATAAAACTGAGGATTTTTTTTTTCCAATACAGCATTTTCAAAAGAGTCACTGAGCAGTGTCCGCAAAGAAATATAGCCATGGGCCAGACGGATAATCTAGGAGGGTGTTTCGTTTGTAAACATAGCAGTTAATGTGTTTACCTGTCATTAAATCACAGTGATCTGGAATAAGTTCTCAAAAGCCAGCTGCTCACTGCCCAAAAACAATTGAGGGTCACGAAAAACTGGACTCTCCCAGTCTCCCTTTCCCTAAACGTATAGAAATATTTGCTGATTGTTTGTTTATCCAAATGGGTGAAGCTGGCTGTACTGTAGTTCCCATTTCTCCTCTGTCCTGCTGCTCTAGTGCTGCTGTGCAAAATAACTCAAACGAAGATTGGGATGATCCTTGCTTATCTCTTGAAAGCTGGTGGGAGAATTCACTGCCTTTAGTTTATTATATTAACAAGCATCCTGTTTTGTTTTCTTTCTGTTTTATAAACAACTATTCATTCTGAATTTCTCTTCCCAATTCCAACTGCATACACATATATTCACGTACAACAACAACATGCGAGATTTTCTCGTAAAATAACTAATTAACTTCAAAGGATTTTTTCTTCTTCTTCAGACAGATTTATGATTCGGCTTCGAAGTATTTTGTGATTAAAAATTTCGAATTAAAAAACTGATTTTTTTGACTTTGTGATGAACAAGACTTGAATATTCTGAAATTGCCTTAGAAACAAAATAAAAGCGGATAAACTATACTAAACAAAATAACCTTGCCTTAAATAGCTTTAATGAAACATATTGATAAATAGTTCTCAACTAAAAATGTATATCCTCAATTTACAATGTATGGAACTTAAGTTCACTTGTACCTACGAGGGCCGTTGCATAATGTAGGCAACCTATTAACATAATAGTGCAGTTCTACTAATACTTTGGTATATATAATAAAATTTACTTATTAAGTTATTATGTTAAATCCTTCTTAAGTTGTTTTGTATATGAAGAATTTTTTTTGTTGCTTTTGAGAGCAAGATTACAAGACAAGAAGAACAATGTGAGAATTTTCTGAATTGTTTGAGTTTTTTAACCCAAAGTAGGTTACTATTCAGATGGATGTTATTTTTAAACTCTTGTTATATTTCAGTTACTTACTTATTTAATTTCATTTTTTATTTATTATTTACAATTGCATGTAAAAAAAAATAATTGATAAGATGACAAGACCGTTAAAACTTTCCGATCTATTGTGTGCGAAATAATTTTAAGTAACTTTTTTTGAAAATTATTTGAAATATTGAAGTATTTAGAAACATATACACAAGTACAATATAAATTTTGGTTTCTCACATACCGTAGTATAATAAATTGTAGTAATCACAATTTCCAGCAATTTATAACATGAAAAGGTTAAAAAAAAAAAAAAAAGTAAGAGATTTTTATTCATATATTTTTGTAAAAGGTGCTATGGCGACGACGAAAATACTAAAAAATAAGTTGTATGTATTAAACTATCAGTTTGTACGATGAGTTTGATTTCCAGGCGAAATTTCAATATCGAATGAGGAGAACAGTTTATAGCTAAACAATCATACTCTAATCCAATTAACGCTATATGTGAAAGCAATTCATCCCTATCAACCGAATCAAAGTGTGATCCCAACAACAGCAAGGTAAGTCAGTACAAGAAGCATTGGCGTACCGAGGGAGGAGGGTTGGCAAGGTTTAACCCCCCCCCCCCCGAATTGCATCCGAAAATGGAATATATATATATTTTTGGTCGTAAACTTCATCGCTTTGTTTTAACCCCACCAAAAGGACATTTTTTTCTTTTTTTTTTGGATTGCATGGGCCAACCATCATAACCCCCACCACCACATTTCAAAATCCTGGGTACGCCTACGACATGAAAAGTAATTCACAGTTTGTCATGGCAAATTCAGAATAGTTTGACTCATTCTCTTTAATTGTTGAGATCATCGTATTAATGGTAATTAGGAAGAAGACTTTGCTCTGAGACTGTTTATCTATGGGATACAACTACATCAAAATCAATAGGGATACCACAGTTGATGTTCAAACTACCCTAAAAATTAATATATGTTATAATCATTAGATTAATCTGCATTACTTTTGCTTTGCTTCCCAAGCGAAAATAAAATGACGGCTCATTATAGACAAAACCCAAATAATCTTGCTCCCATAGTTTTGTGACGAATGAAATAACTGCTGTAAACTTATTTTTATTTATTCTGTTAATTTCATATTTGAAAATCAATAAACCTTCAATAACGAAGAACTGGCGTGTAATTATAGCAACAAATTATTTGCAAAAGGCATAGTTTCAGTTTCGAAAACTGAAACATTGATTGAGAATAACCATTTTATAAAATCGAGACACGGAATCACATATTCAGATTTTTTTCTTTCTTCTTCTTCTTTATTTATTTATTTATTTATTTATTTATTTATTTATTTTAGTGACAAAGAGAAACATTGATGTACGTGCAAATACGCATTTCTAAATCCAATATCAGACGTTTTGTTGAATGGTGGCCATTGTTTGGCAATATCTACTTTAGAGGAAATGAACAAAAGAAAACAACAGAGAAATAAAACTTCAAATATCGAAGTTCATAAGAGCTTAAAGGTAGAATTTTTGTGCTAGTACAGCCTAAAATCTGCAACAAAGAAGCAATAAAAAACTATTAGATGATATAGTACGCCCAAATGGTTAGTTATTATTGTTTACTATTTTAATATCATGCTACACGGGAAAATCTTATTCGATGCATTACAAAATCAATACTTTAACAAGGAAGTTGTTTCTGCTTTCATGTTTCATTACTGCAATAAGATTATTTTCTTCTCTTGTAACTTGTTATTTCCTAATTTATTATTACTTATTATAATTTTATTTATTATTTATTATAATTTGGTTTTAGATCTAATTCAATAAGGTAAATTTTAGAATAATGGAAGTTATTAAAAAAATTGAATTTACATAACATTCATTTAAAAAAAAAAAAATTTTATGCCTAATAAAAGGATAATAACGATTGTTGACAACTAAATCAGTATTAACTGAGTATTTTATTCCTGAAAAAAATAATTGGATGATAGCTCGTAGAGCCATAATTATTTTATTTATTTTGTGAGTATTAAGCTAAGAAACTTTCCTCTCTTTCTCTCTCTCTAAAATAGCATGGAAACATACAATTGGAAAAAAAAAAAAAAAAAAAAAAAAACGAACTGGTAGACTTGAAGGAGTCTAAGTAATTCCAATGGCGAGTTGAGTATACTTCAGTGTGGGTGTAGCCAAGAAAAATGGGATGTTTTGCTAGGGAAGGGCAGACTGCGTGTTTTCTCAATGTTTGGTTCGGTTTGTCAGGTGATGGTTCTTGGCTCTAAAACCCCACTTTAGGGGTAACTAAATCTGCTTAATCCCTCTTTCTAGTCAGAGGTGAGGGGACCCCCTCAGGGGTGTAAAGACGGACTGCTGTTAGTTAAACCCTCCCTATACCACCCTCCTAGTCTGGAATGGAATCGAGCTTGCTTATCAAGATCCGCCAAAAAAGGGGAATAAAATCATCAACTAAAAGTCTCTCTCTTCCCCTTACCATCATCTCACCTCACCCTGGAACTCACCCCTCTTTACACTGATAAATGTATTAAAATGGTCGGATGAGTTGCAGCTTCTTCATACACAGAACAAAGCATTTCTCAATTGCATGTTAAATGGCTTCTTAAAATAAAGGGGCGGGGGGGGGGGGGAAGAGACGATATAACTTATTTAAATTGTGTTTAAGATAAAACTATATCAGCAAAAGAAAGGTATAAAATGATAACATAGAATATGTATTCTATTCACAATAAAAAAATCAAATCAGAGAATTAAATATTTATTTTAAAAATTTAGAATTTTTTTTTCTTTCTTCCTATCTTTCTCATTTTAAATTTACTATTCTCAGAAGATGTATGGAAATAAAGGTAATCATGTAGTTCCTGTACGGAAGAACGTTCTGCAATCACGAGTAGATAATGGCTTCACCATGCTCCATTTGATTTAGAATAACGGAGGTAATTAAAGTTCTTTGAAAAACTTACATTCCGAAAGTTAAACTCGAATTAAAACTCAAAGCAGTTGATTTGAATCGCACTTAAATGATTAGATTTACTTAAAAATAAAATAAATGAATTTTTGTGAGGGGATGATCCACTCTCAAGTTAAGTTATTTGGGCTTAATTAATAATAAAATTGGTAATAAAAAATTAGTGAATCATTTAAAAAGTTGAAAGATATTTTCAGTTTGGAGGGAATAAGCCCTTGAGCATTAACTTAGGGCCCATATATTTTATACCGTAAACGGCAATTAAAATTCATTATTTAAGATTACTATTGATTCTTAAGTGTTTATTGTGAAGGATGAAAAATCTCTCTCTAAGCTGTATCGAATTCGAAAAGCAGTCTTAAGAAATCTATGAATGTCTATATCCCTTTTGAGTGGTTTCCAAGTAGTCTATGGATACTTTGATCGCGTGTGAGTAATCCTCGGTGAACATGCACGCCTGTCACCGTTCATCACCTGTAACAGCATTTTTAGTGAATGGCTGAGGAAGTTCAGTCAGCCGTCCGTTGGACCAAATGACAGGCGGCCTTTTCTTCAGCATCGAGACACAGCCAACCTTGGCACAATGCAAGAGAGAAGGCAATGGCGGATCCAAGTGGTGGGATCAGTTCTTAAAAGGCGCAACTGAGAGGGACAATCAAGAGGGAAAAAGAAAAGAGAGGCTACAGGGAATGGGGCTAATATATTTGGAAAGCCAGCGGGATTCTTTCGTGTTGAATTCAAAGAACTTAAGGACATCTTACTTTCCATATTTTTTAAAGTAGCATTTATATTTTTTGGGGTTAAAATATCTGGATAATAATAATAATAATATTTGTTAATTGGTTAGATTTAAATAACAGTCCCATATCTACCAGCAGTTCCTATGCTTCAATACAATGCTTGTAAAAGTTCGTAGACCTACAAAAAGTTATTAATATGAATCTTATTTCCAGCTGTTGTTTAGAAATAATTAAAATGTGATTAAAAAAAAACAAAAAACAAACTAAATGCAATATCACATGGTAATTAAGTCATGTACAAAAAGATTTATTGACTTGATAAATAACAAATCCATAAAAGGTTTTTCTACAACTCTGAATTTTCACATAAAAACACATACAAATTACAAATAAAATAAATAAATAAATAAATATATAAAAACTTAAAATTTCAGGAACACTCTGGGTTCGGGAACCAGGCTACATCGCCCTGCTGTTTTCCTAACTCAAATCAGAGTTTACCTACATTTTCATAATACTGTATGTGCATACTACGCATATCCACACACATATTTGCTGCTATACACTAATACAAAACAACACAAAATAAAAAACTATAAAGCCAAAACAAAGCAAAATGAAGAAAGTGTTTGTATTTCTATATACAGTATATAATATTTGTATAGTATACATTTACAATTACAATTCTTTATTTTTAAGATATGTTTATATAGCGTTCTCTATACCTTTAACATATGAAAGGATAATTATAACTTTTGTGTGTGTGTATGTTGTTATTGTCCTCGTTTTTATATCTTGTTTCTCTTTCTTTTCTTTTGATTATGGTGTATTGCAACAGCTTTGAGTTGATACGTAATTAAGAAATTTTTGTTCAGGACTCACACTTATACCCAGTGGCGTAGCAACGCCTTTGGGGGCCCAGGGCGGGAGTTCCATTATTCCACAACCAAAAAAAAAAAAAAGGAAATCTTGCTTTTACAACCAAAAAAAAAAAAGGAAATTTTCCTTAGGTGGGGCCCCTAAGCTGGCTGCAAAAACCAACCAAAAAAAAAAAAGGAAATAAGCTGGTTGGTGGGGCCCTCCCAGGCGGGAGCCCGGGACGGACCGCCCCCCTACCTTGCTACGCCACTGCTTATACCTATTTGGTATTTACCTACTACAGGGTAATATAGGTTTGGTCTAAGTTTGTAAGGCCTTTAATATCATTGGGGAGAAAAAAAGGGTTAGAACAAAAAAGTTTTCAAATGAAATTTTAATTCGAAATATGCATGACCGTCGATATGTGATCAAGATAACTTAGAAAAACTATACAGCTTATAATTTTGATGTAGATTGTTAGAAAGAAGATTGAGTTTGATATATATCCGACAAACAGACAAAGGGCAAAGTTTAAAAAGTTGTCAAAGTACCTCGACGATAAAATGCAATATTTGCGGTAATTCAAAAACTTTCTAAATAAGTTGAAATGTTAGAAGTAAGTGTATAATTTTACAAACAAGATTCCTATTTTGGTATATATCTGACCAATATGTACGGAACTGTCAACATAAATGAATGAACAACTGTTTTGTTTGTTTGTTTTTTTTTTTAAACTTTTTAATGTGTCCTTAAATGCAAGTTTTCGAAAGCTACTACATAAACTATATCTTTCCCCCCCCCCCCCCAATATTTTGAGGGGAAAAAAACTAAATATAAGTCGACAAGCATTATTCACTTTTGACTCTTTAACATATTTCTTATGA
>JAFIDM010009631.1:170652246-170684538 GCA_023159025.1 Thereuonema tuberculata | reverse complement strand
CCCCCCCCCCCCCCAATCAAAATGTTGAAATTCCGCTTATGGAGGCGTTGATTCCGAAAATAGCGACCCAGAAGCGGAAAGGTCAATAGGCACCACGTCCATATCTGGGGGACAGAGCCATCACATGCAGTAAATGAGTACCAGCGTGATTCCTCAAAGGTCAGCGTCTTTTGTGCTGTATCGCTCGTGAAAGTGCACCAGCCTTTTTTCTTTACCGAAGCATCAGTAACTGGTTCCACCTACCAGGACATTTGGAAAACTGGTTGATTCCAATCTTGGACAGTGATTACAACGACTACATTTTCCAATAGGATGGGGCTCTCCCCCCATTTTCATCATGATGTACGACGCCTCCTCAATCATGTTCTTCCAGAGCGCTGGATTGGACGTTCTGCAGATGCGAACAACTATTTCCTGTGGTGGCCACCACGATCCCCGGACCTAAAACCATATTACTTCTTCGTATGGGGTACGTGAAAAACATATAGTACTTCCCCCCCCCAATTTCCAGATCCATCACTGATACCAAGGAATGGATCACACATTCTGTGGAGACTAAGCTTCATCGATGCTACCGCTTGGATGTGTGCCGGGTGACGAAAGATGCTCACATTGAGGGACTTTTCAGTGACGCACATCAAACTTGGACAGTTGCACTTCCAATTGAGAGATGTCATGACTGCATACAATCTCCATGTATACATGGACACAACAATGGACACTTTCTTTTTAATGTAGTTCTAAAATTAATCCTGAAGAAAGGTAAAAGTACCAACCGAAATACTGAACATCACCTGGTGCAGAAAAATTCCTCACTCACTCAAAATTTTATGCTAATTAACGAGTTCGAATTATTCGAAAAGAATATTATCATCAATTGCTAAATTCACAAAAATTAAAATAACATCGATGGAGCACAATAAAGCTAATAATTTAGAGAGTTTCATCTTCATTCTGGTATCTCTTAATCATGAGTATCAGCTAGCTTATGTACAACTGTAAGCTAAGTGGCGTCTTCCCACGACTGGCATCTTCTCCCTACTTATCCTATTTCATTTGTGTAAAGTAAAAAGAGGAGGAGACTGTCTTTTGTTGATATTTTTGTTTTCTTTACTTATAATGCTGCTTATGCAGATTTAAATTTCTCTGTTTTTAAAATAATCTTTTAAAATCGTCGTTAATATTCATTAATGTCCATTCTTTCCAATTTATTAAGTAATAGTGTCTATGATGGGATGTAACATCAAAAGCTTTCCTAAACTCAATTGAGAGAAGTAAAACATATAAATAATAAACTCTGATTTATGTTATTACTTAAAATTTCAAGTAAATAAAACAAGCGAGAAGATCTTATCAATGGAATAGTTATGACCCTCAGTTCGAATCGCCTCTTCTGTTAACTAATTGGCGAAGCACCGTAATGTTTTTGATCATAAGTCCAGTTTAGTGAGAGGATAGTTTTAAATTAATAAAAGCAAAAATCAATCATGTTCTTTAAGAATGATCATGAGAAATCATATCCCATGTTAATACTATAGAAAAATCAACTACTGGAAGTGTGGCTTTATTTAGCATTGCAACGCGATTTACCCTTATCGTTAATTTGAATATTTTAAGTGTTAATTCGGATTCGGATTTAGTGAAAGATATTCTGCGTTATTAATTAAACGCCACAGGGTAATAAAATGCTTACTTTTGCAACTTGGCACATTCTCTTTTATATTTAGCCATTTCTGTACATAGATAAAAATTATTAAATAGCTTTATTAAACAGCCATGTTTACAGAAAAGGGGGGGGGGTAATATAAAAATACTTGACTAAATTATGCGTTAATATGATGAATATCTGTAAAATTTGTTTGGAGTTCTGATGTCTAATACGGAGAAACTCTTGTCAAAATTTTTAAACACTGCAGTCTCATGTGCCCTATCATATCATTCAAATCCAATTGCAAAGAATATCTGAATAGCAATTGTTAACTAAATTGAAGTCTGGTTGGATTTTATTTGCAAATACTTCTACTTGTGTATTTTGTAATATATATATATATATATATATATATATAGATATATATTCATTGTACCAGTAAAAAAAGTTGCTTCGCTCAACTTGGCATTAGTATTGTATCTATATTTGTTTCTTCGGGCTACCAAAGTTCCTCTCTCGGACCTTCAATAGGTGCTCATTCAAATGTCTCTCGTAGTAAGACGTGTAGTTTTGCATGAGAATGATTCATACCACTGTTTTTGGCATGAGCGATTTATAGTCTAAGCACATTTTCATGCGGTTCTCAGCGTTCGAGGTCACGCACTTCCCTTGTAAGATATAAATTAATGTGTTACAAACGAACTCAAGTGCAGCTATTTTTGCATCAGTACAGGTGGATCTGAAAATTGTCAATGTCCCTTGGGCTATCTATCAATGGATAACAAAACTTGTGAAGATAATTTATGATTTATGGTTTATGACGATCCTCGCTATCTAATTACAACAAAGAAAAATAAGAAAACGTAACATTTTCAGGAAAGTGGGCTTTAAGTTCTTTGAGAAACTTCTTCCATTTAAAATCAAAATTGAAGAAACGCATTGGGAATGACGATTAAGAAAAAAAAGAGCAAAACCAGGCTACTACAGATAGGATCCTAACTGCAAGCCATTAATGTAATTTCAAAAGTTAAATAAAAGAAAGAAATGGTGGAGGAGCTATTGATCATTAACAATTAGAATCACTAAAATAATGCTTAAATTTTGGAAAGACAGTAGTAACTATCAGCCCCAAAATAAGAAATTTACTAAAAAAAGTTAAAAAAAAAATCATAAAATATCTTATTTTGTTCAATGTGAAAGTGTCTGGTAGATATTTTTTTTTCTTCAATTTTAAATTTGAAAGTTAAGTCATTGTGCTAGTCTTTGAAATGTTTTTTATTTTTATTTTTTTTTGGGGGGGGAGGGCTTGATAAAAAGCTACATCATATTCAAAGCCAAAATTCTCACATCAAATCATTCCTTGAAAAAGAAGTTTCTGGGTATTATTACATCTTTGTACTACATTGGAAATTGACTACGTTGTAGATATATGCTAAACACAACACTCAAGGAAAGATTTTATAAACATAACTTCTCGAATAAAAATTTTCCAATAAAAAAAATATTCAAAATTCTTACAGTCTTTACAAAATATTATAACGACCTTTTATGAATATCTTCTTTTTATTAAACAAAAAAAAGATAGAAAAAGAAGAAGAAAAAAAGAGGGGGTACTGCTAAATTCAAGGGCAGTATGTTTGAAGAGTGATTTTACTCTAAATGCACGGGACCTCGTAATCGGACCTGATGCCAGCATAGAAAATAATTCGTCTTCATAGTTCTCGCCACGAAAGCAGGATTTCTTACATTAATTAATCTCTTTTAATTAAACTTCTGTTTTAAGTTGCTTTACGATTATATTAAGAAAAAATATTTTTACAAAAACGAGTCGTGATACTTCGCATTATAATGTTATTACAAGAAGAAACTGAATTTTAAAAAATAATAATAATAATAATCCTTCGGATTGAGATTTTAAAGCTACCAAGTGAACTGTTGGTTGAGATTTCGACGTTAAAAGCTGAATCGCTTTCTGTCTCTCTACTACTTCACTCATCGTATAATTCATGAATAAATTCCGTATCAACGACACTTCGCCGAGTGGGCATGAATTTGCTAGCCATAGCTGCCAAATACGACAGACAGGTACTGTTCGATGTTTTGCCTGCAGATAAGAAAAAATTTAATTGCTTTGACGGAGGGAGGGGGCTTGACGGTGAACGTTTCCATTTCAGTTCGCTGCCAGATAACAGACTTAATTTCCTGCCGGCAAAATAAAATGATTTGATACAATCGACGTATTTGTCAGGCCGAAGCGAAAGGAGGGTGCGAGTGACAAGAATTTGTTCGAGCGCTTCGACAATCTGACTCGCCTGAGCGGTGAGGTGCTAGTTGGGATGTTTGCAGCGATCCGTCAAGGCGATGGGGGAAATAGAAAGGGACTTAAAGGGGGGGATGAAAGAAAAGCAAAATTCTGTTGGACATAAAACTTTCTATGATCTAATCCAAACAAGCAAGTCTTCAATAAATGGACTTCAAAGAATGTTAAAAATTTAAGTGACAATAGGAAACGAAAATTAACTTTTTCAAAATCTCTATCTTAAAAACAAAAATTAAAAGCACACAAACATTGAAATTTGGTTCAAACAAGAATTGCCACTGCGAAGGCATTATAAGGAAAACTAAATAATTAATTTTATTCCGATTAAATTACGAAGTGTTTATCCATTTCACTATATTTAGAACAACTATTTTTCTTCCATACTTTATGTTTTAAGAATTCATCAAATCATCAGTAAGTAGCACCGTATTTCTACACTCATAAGAGAATAACATATTCTTATAGTCTACGTGACGTGTAATTTATTTATTTTACCAGAAGTCTAATTCATGTGTGAATGTTTAAAAAACCTTAAGTAAACATTGTTGCTCGAGAAGTTTATCAAGCCAATAACGCACCACTTTTCTCCTAAGCAAAACATGCATGTATTTCCATATTATTTTATAGGATACACACTAGTAATTACAGATATGTAGATCTGATAATAAGTTCCTTTAAACGATTTTGATCAGACTCCGATAGTCGGATCAGGACCTTGTACAACCTCTTTATAATATATTTTAATAGTATCGGACGAAACAAACTCAAAGCAACCTACTCAAAGAATGGCCAGTACATTCAATTGATCTCATACGACATTCAGCATCTCGGTATCAGTCGTTATAAGACAAAAGATATCATAATCTGCTTCTATAGGCGTGGCCGATCATTTTGGAGCGCTTTGGAGATGGAAACAAGAACTAATAATACGTGAACATTTCTTTGCAAAGACAGTACGAGTATCTCATCCCTCTTGAATGCACAAAGGAATGTCGTTCAGTGAAATATGACGGGTTTGATTTACTTTTGTATCGCAATTTGTATCAAAATATGACGATGAATACTATTGAAAACAACTGAATGATTAGGCTTTCATCCCAAAATGTGTGAACTAATGAATCGAAAAAAAATCTTCTTCTTTGCACTATAATTTGGTCCACTTTCAAATACATTATTTCTCATTTAATTATTTAATATCTCAATTTTCAGCCAACATTAAATTAAAATGTAATATCTTTAATATCGCTTATACTTCTTTTCTAGCAAACGAATAATTTGTACTGAGCCCAAGATTTTGATAGGAAACCGTACAACATTATTGAGGATGAGGAAAATGTCATATTGAAACATTGCTGTCTTCACTGCTGTACTTTCAACTGACTTGTTCAATAGTTTCTTGTTGAATCACATAAAGGGTAATAATAATATTGTTATATCAAAACAGGAGCATCAAAATATAAATTGCTCTGAACTATAATCTTTGTTCAGTTTTTAAAAAAAATACGATAGATTTCCGTTTAATATTATGATAAAAATAAAAGAACCATTTATTTTACACTTATAGCAAGCAAATAAGAGTTATTTAATGTAGGCTAATACGTATCAATAAAGTTTTAAAATCCCAAATGAACAGCTGTCGTGACGTTCAGGGATTTTCCACTGATTAAGTTAGTTTCAAAAATATTATGGAATTACTTATTTGTTTAATAGAAATTCTATATTAGTTGAAAACTGAAATTGATTCACTTCGGTTCGTGGATGTCTATTGATGCAACTATTTTCTCAGACTGACATTAATTGTCGTGGAATTCGATGGAGAGTCTTTCTGTATCCAAATGTTCCATCTATCAAACTCTTGGGAACTCATCAAGTGCTATTGTTAAGGGTCAGTAACCACACAGTCATCTGCATTAATCTTATCATAAAAACGCAATTGGTATCTAAGATTCCTTTTTCTACTGCTAATGACGACTTCCTCGAGCAAAGACGAATTCCAGGAACTTCGGGCAAATGGCTCAACAAGAAAGTCGGAGTTTCGTCGTCAATTTCCGAGAAGATTTGTTGCTACGATTCGCCACTAGAATTCGTTTTATAAGATTTCGGAGAAAGCTTTGGGCTATTGCATCTCTTCGTTTGTCTGACAGATCGATAACGAATGATAATTGGTCAGAGCCTTTTGATAACGAAGGATGTCATTAAACGACTATATGATTGTAGTTTTTGATACAACGGAAACACATTTCAAAAGAAATCAGTTTTCTTTAAAATATGACACAAAAAGAGTTGCTAGCAAATTTTTTTTTCTAAATTTTTGTAAAATAAAATGCAATGTACAGATTTCTACAAAATAAAATGAAGTTTTGAAATTAACTAATGATGTTTTCTTAGACCTCAATTTTTTTGTAAAACGAATTTCGTTAAAATTTTTGAGCTTCCAAATTTAAGGTTTTTCAAATATACAAACTTTTAAAAAGCAATTTCCGCTTCGATATGCATTGAAGCCAAACCTAACCTCAAGAAACATCAAAGATAACTTCAATTTTTAGAAATAACTAATTTCTCTAAGATCTTTTATTTGATGTCAACCAAATAAATCCTTGCAGATGCTTAATTTTGTTATTGTTTAAATACGTATTTTATTATATCATAGTTTGTATTTAAGAAAATTTGCTTTTTCTTAAAATACAAAATAATTTTTTGTGAATGTATATAGATAGAAACTGAAGGTTCTGCAAGAATTGGAAATTGAGAAGATAATTCTATCTCCATTATCCGTTTGCAAATGGACAAAACAAATAAAAATCTAAGTAAGAAGCAAATGAGAATCCGAATTTCACATTTGCTTCTTACTTTTTTATTTAGGAAACCACAATTTATTAAATAATTTAAATGTTCTTTTACCCAATTGATCGGATTTCATTTACTTCGCATAGAGAGCTGTCCTATGTGTGCAAAAATTGCATTACTACTAAAAATACAAGAATTCATTTAAAAAGAAAGAAAAAAAGGTAAAAAAAGAAAAGAAAGAAAAGGCACACATTTATTTGATAACCAGCATAGAAATAAAATCGTGGATACACCATATTCGTTTGTAGAACTATTTTTTTTTCTTTATTTTTTTTACAGAAAATATTTATTAGGGATAAGATTATTTAGGGATAAGATAAATTTCACTTAAAGTGCAAATAAATAATCTTCAAGTTTTCACTTACTGAAAAACCGAGTGTTATGATGCTAACATGTAATTACTCTGTGGTCCTAGGAAAATAAATATATATTTTGCTTAAAATAATTATTTTTACAAAACTTCAATCTACAATCTTCAAACATAACTACATATTCAATATATGGCACGATAAAAAAGTACTTAGTTACACTAGCTGTAAAGATTATTGGGAAGCGTCATTTAATAATAAAAAAAAAAAATCATTAAAGTTAATATTTTATTGTTTCGCAATTTAATTAAGTCGAATAATAAATAAAATTAATAAATAATCACAAATAAAAATAATAAATTATTAATGATAATTATAAATACAATTTGGCTCCATGATCGTGTCTCGTACATTTGACCATTAGGGTCTCTTTTGGTAACAAGGGTCTGAGCGTGGGTGTTGAGCTGTCTTCATCACAAACCAAAGGCACTTCTCCTTCTCCCCTCCCCTTTTCGGTTCTTTTCTCCGTGTGAACCCCTAAGCTACTGGAAACCCAGGCATGGATTTACAGCGGGCATTTATGGGCTGTTTAATCAGATATTTTGGTTTTTTATATGCTGAAATATTGCAGAGGAGTCAGGCACCGACTGCCTAATGGTCTCAGGAGGGGAATTGATCACCCTGCACTTAATGGAAGCCGGTGCCAACCCCTACGTGGCAGTGCGTCGAATAACACATCATTGTTTCCTAATGGGAATGAAAAATGTTAATGAAACCGGAGAAAATGCTCCTGAGAAATTCTACTCGATGGGATGGCTCATTCTCGGAAAGCTCCTGGGTCCTTTTCTCTTCGGCAATTCTGTTTCTCCAAATGAAGAAAACGTATTCAATGTAACTCGACATTAACATTCAAACAACACAATTCAAATATCGAAAGAAATTGAATAGAATTCGATGATTTACAACAACAAGGCGTTAATTACTTTTGTGTCATTGGTGAGACACAATATTTGCAACACCAACGGCATTTACAAATTCTTATAAGAACATTTTTGTATTTTGTACTTTTGTATCGAGTTGAAGATTAATAAGATCCTCTGAGGGAAGAAAACAAAACAAAGCAAGCTGGGTTAGTTATTTAAATGTTGAGAATTTATCGAAGGAAGCCTTGATTTGGTCAATGTGGACTTAATATAAAAAATGCCTAAATTCGAAATTTTAAACTTAATGATATGATTCTTTTTCTATTAATTATAAAAAACTTTGGAGCAGCATAGTTAATTTTGTAACCAAAGATTGTAAGAGTAGCTTAAGTTTTAATAACTTACTAATTATTTAGCATTTAATGATGTTTTAAAACAATGAAAATTATTGTGATATATTTATCTGTTTTTATTATTAATTTTTCTAGGAAAAAAACTTCCGGAACTTATTTATTTTCCCGCCATTTTTTTTCTCTGCATCATTCAGTTACGAAATCAATCATAAGGCTTCGGAACACCGTTCGGGTGAGTTCCGATTGGAAAAAAGGCCCTATTATTATTATAATATCGAAAAAGTTTCAAACCATGGGATTCCCCAGCTAAGACAATATGGCGGGTCAAGGACCAAAGCACATATTGCCAAGTGTATTAAAAAAAAAAAAAAAAAAAAAAATTGGAAGAATAGTTAGGGATGTGTGCTTGTGTCCATAAATTTCCGAACTATGCGTGTTGTGTTGAGTACCACAGCCTTCTGGAGTTGTGCATAAGTGTTTTTATGAAGTCCTAGTGTGCTGAGGCTGTGATGCAATGTGTGAGGCACCAGACCAGTAGCGGACAGGATGATGGGTACAACACGTACTCGGTCCTGCCTCCACTGCTTCTGGAGCTCGTGTGCTAGGTCTGTGTATTTACTTATCTTGTCAGCGTGACAAGATTA
This sequence comes from Thereuonema tuberculata, assembly GCA_023159025.1. Taxonomy (NCBI): domain Eukaryota; kingdom Metazoa; phylum Arthropoda; class Chilopoda; order Scutigeromorpha; family Scutigeridae; genus Thereuonema; species Thereuonema tuberculata. Next base: position 170,675,495 of record JAFIDM010009631.1, on the reverse strand, counting down.
TTATTATTATTATTATTATTATTATTATTATTATTATTATTATTATTATTAATTAATTAATTAATGGAGATGATAATATTATTAAGTCATATCTAATTCTTTTGAAAAGAAATAGGGAAAAGGCAACCATACTAAATAAAGTACTGAGAAGTGAGCCAAATTAAAAGTTTTATTTTGTTTAACATTGAACATTTTTTTTAAGCGTTATAAGCATGTTTTTTCTTATCCTCCTTTCTTTTTCTTTTTAAAAATCTTAAAAAAATGAAAAATATTATTATTAAGTTTAGTCAGAACACAAATATCATTAAAATTTTATATAATTCTACAATTTTAAAAACAACGTTAACTTAGGGTTCACAATAAATATAGCGAGAGATAGGAAAATCAATTGACATTAATACCCCAAAATACTGGTATTAGGCGCATCGTTTGCTCTATACATAACATATAATGTTACAAGTTTTCGCGACTCCTTTTGCTGCTTCAAATTGATTTATTTTAGTCAAACACTAAATCAAGGTACTTACTTATATGTTTTTTTAATAAGTTTTCTATCTATTGTAAAATCCTTCGTTATATCTTTACTGCATGGCTTATTTATCTTCTTTTATTATTATTACTAACAAGACTGTAATACATAAAAAGTTTTAACACTGACATAATCTGAAAATTATTCCAAATTTAATCGAATTATGAAAAAAAACAAGTGTTTCGAAGTCTAGCGCTGTGAAAAAAGGCGTTCACATTCCACAGATGGGTTAATTAATAACGATTTTGTGGAACAGATGCACATCAACAATTTATAATCAAAATGTAAGAATTGGAGACTGCACAAAAACTATACAATTGCTGCCAAGAAAACTACCTTTGATTGTAGACACATAAATTCTATGTTTTACTTTAGTGATTTTTGCTAAATCGCCTTCAGTTCTGCTCTGTTTACTTTTAAAGAAAAGATTTAAAGTGTTATCAGACAATTAGAAAGAAAAAAAACTATTTTCGGAATAATCGATTACGTATACAGAGACTGAAAAAGAAAAAAAATTGCAACAACATTGTAAAAATTTGAAGTTATAAGAGTCAAATATCCAAATAGCTATGTCAATACTACTTGTAATAGGAAAAATAATGGTAAATGATAAAATTCCAGATTCATACAAAATCTTGTAAATTTTGATATTTTGGCATTTTTTCCTATAGTTTGTTTAACTATTCAAGTTTATTAAATGTTCGGGTTTTCAAACAAAAGAATACCGTATCTTTGATTTAAATAGCAGAATGGGAACTATTGAAGTCAATAAGAAACCGTTGTTAGAAACAATGACTGGTAATTATTTAAAAGACATTAAATAATTGAGTTTTGAAAGATATTCTACATAATAACACTGGTCAAGAGCCAGGAAAAATCAAAAGGCCGTAAAATAGTTATTTTAAATATACAATGTAGACGAGACAATTGTCCTGTTTCCGAGAGCGAACACTGTACAGATAGAGTAAATATGATAAACAGATAGTTTGCCATTAGTTACTATAGGACTGGCACTCATTACACAACTGTCCATTAAATTTGCAAATTAAGTGGCTGTATTTGGGTGAAACGAACGACTTCCAATTTCATTTGACACCGGAGAGGTGGAGCTCATTGAGCACTCGACATGTCACCCCAATTTCCCTCGCAGCTGAAGCCCCTTTGCCAGCACGGTCAGCAGATTAGAAATCTGGTGCACGACAGACGACTCCATTGATAGTCCAAATAATCAAAGCGAAAAAAAAAGGGAGGGAATTTTTCATATCTTTCGGAATGTAAACAACAATTTAATATTGTATGAATTAATACGTGTTTTTAATCTCAAAACTTAGTACGTAATACTTATTTAACGAGAAATAGAACAACTTCAGAGAAGATAAAGAAACTGATAAAAAATATAGCATGAAGAAAGATCTGAAACCAAACTATATAAGATAGATTTAATTTTATTTCAATTTCTTCTTAATTAGATAAAAATTCCTTTTAAGCTAAATTTGGACACCAGATGTTAATTTTAATTAATTATGTTAATTTTACTAGACTATAACATTCCAATTACAAAAGTATTATGAAAGTTAATTTTAATTTTTAACTATGAATACATATCCAAAGAACTATACGAATCATAAACATCTTAAAAATATTTTTTTAAGATTTCGCGCTCAATGGTTGGACAAAACTAATTTTACTATCAATACTCTACAGAGCAGAAATTAACCACAAAATTAAGTCAATAATGACAAAAACCAGACCTAGCATGTTCGGCTTAACTTCAAAATTAGAGTCTTCATTAAGGTGAAATGTATAGTTAAAAAAAAAATTTTCATTTAAATAATATCTATTTTTCGCGACTGAGTTTTAGGAAGCAATTTAGTAATTATAAGAATGCCATTAAAATCTACTTTAGTATGTTTTCTAATCATGCAGAAAATTGAAATTAAATGGGATTACAACCACAATTTTTATGCAATAAGGAAACGAAGATATAAGCACGGAAACACTTGGAAACCATAATTGAATAGAATATAATCAATCATAAAATATCAAGCAAAATAAGAAAGTGAATAAATAATTAAGTAAATAAATAAATAAATAAATAAATAAATAAATAAATAAATAAATAACCAGAAACTGAAATATCAGTCTGCAGTCAATCGAAACATAAAGAATTTCAAGTTTAGTACGTGAATATTTTTAATGAATTATTAATATGATCGGGTAAATTTTCTTTTAAAAATCAACCTAAGAGACTGTAAAAGTTTTAACTGAAATAAGAAAGCCTTTACAAAGATCCCGTGATTCCTTATGAAAAGCTAAGCTTTTCAAATTGTGATTTTTATCGTGGTTCTGTACATGGACTTGGACACAAAATAAGAAGTGGATAAGACTTGTAAAGCAATCTAATTTGAAGTAAAGAAAAAGTTTACATTTATAAATACTATATCCCAGATACCGGGATTCCTCATAGATTTTCGATCCTCTAAAGCAGAGCTTCTCAACTGGTGTGCGGTGACGATACCTTTGAGGTGATCAAGAAAATTCTGAGTGTTTATCAGGAATCAACTTTTAGCTTCGAACTTATCCAAATGCCCATATCTTGAAAAAAAGTAGACGTCAAAGAATCTGAACAAACAGAAATAACTAAGAACTCTGTTTCGTTCTAACAATTCTAACAATCTCATTCAAGTCGCTTTAAAAAAAATATACTGTATTTTGTATTTGAATATTTTTAAAATGCTTAAAATAGATTGTTATATTCATTTGTGCATCATGGGTATTTTTCAAAGGATTCTATTATAACAATAAAAGCAATAAAAAAGTTTGGTGTGTCACGGGATTTCTGCAAATAAAAAAGTGTGTCTTGAAGAAAAAAAAGGTTGAGAAGCACTGCTCTAAAATAGCAAAAATGTTAACGACACGGGATAAAATTTACTTCTGAATAACCAACATATAATGAGCATTCTGGAATACATCATTAATAATGTATTAACTGTACGAAATCATAAACTAAGCTGCATATTAAATGTAAAATTATAAATAGAGCTTTGCGATTGCATATTTACTATATAATAAATTTGATTCTTATTTGAAAACTTTATTTTTTTTTCCTGTTCACGTTTGTATATCTTTAATGGGGTCTCCAAAGAAGCATGTTGGGAATTATGGGAAAAAATTACTTATTAATTTAAAATCTCATTTTAAGTGATCATATTTTTTTTTTTTTTTTTTTTTGCAAGTTTGTGAAATTTATAGAGAATGTTCTGTTTGTCGGATGTTTATCTTCAGTCTTCAGTATCATTCCTCCCGATTTTTGGAAATTTTCTGAACACGATATTGTATATCTTCAATTACGGTCTTTGAAATTCTTACTTGTTAGATTCCTTTCGTTTAATGGCTGTCTTCCGTTCTTAGTGGCTTAATGGCTGTTGCTTCTATTGATATCTCTTTTTTTGATTGGATTTCCTTACATAACTTAATTGAAGAGCTGCCTAATATATGATTAGTTTTGTGCAGATGGCAAATTAGAAAGCTGTTAGTATCACCTGAGACATAGAGTCCGCACGATTCATTTGACAGATGCATTCCAACGTAAATTGGAGGGGGGAAATGTTAAAAGAATCGACATGACAGTGGATATGTCTAGATTATTGATTTCTGGTAATTGAATGAGAATCAAATGATCTATTAATTAATTTCCATCTATAATTTTCCAGCTTATTGCAAGCAACTTTTGATCTCTCCAACAAAATAATATGGAGTAAGCTAACCTAAGAGTAAGGAATAAAAACACTGATATGCAACCATTTTGCTTCAGAGAAACTATTTATATTTTTCAGTTCCACATTATGGGTAAACACAAAAGTCATATTTAGTTTTGTTTCATCAGGTCCTGTTTTTGAGAAATTATTATTTTACGGAATTTCTTGAAATGCTTATTGATGACAAAATTCACTACATATATACTTAAAAAATTAAACTACAATTATAATTTTTGGCATTACTGAACTATAAAATATTGTAATAAAATACAAAATTTATAATTCATGTAATGCATGTGCTTTTTTTTACCTTAGTACCCAAAACATGTAAAAATAATATATTTTTATTTTGCTATTTTAATTAATGACATTATTACTTTTAAAAAGTCCTTTTAACCCCACTTCATATTAAACTTGGAATCATGAAGCAATTTATTACCAGTCTTGGTAATGAAAGCAACATAATTCCGTATCTAAAACGGAAATTTCCTAGAAAGACTGAGGCAAAAATTAAAGCTTGTATATTCGAAGGACCACAGTTATACGATCTGAAGAAAGATTCAAATTTCACAACCGTTATGAAGGAAACAGAAAAATCTGCATTGTTGTCTTTTAAGTGCGTAACTGAAAACTTGCTAGGAAACAAAATAGATGAAAATTACGAAGAAGTTGTTAATGAAATGTTAACAAACTTCAAAACACTAGGTTCCAAAATGAGTTTTAAACTTTATTTTCTATATCAATTATTTCCCTGAAAATCTTGGTGCTATGAGTGAGGAGCAGGGTGAAAGGTTTCATCAAGATATCAAAACATTGGAAACGAGATATCAGGGCAAGTGGAATGAATCTATGTTGGCGGATTATTGTTGGTGCATAAAAAGGGAGTCTTCTAAGAGTCATCGCAGAGCATCAAAACGGCGAAAGATTTCGAGAGACAACTAACGATCTTATATCAGCAGAATCAATATAAGTTTTTTTTACACTAGTTAGTTAAGGTTTTTCACTTGTCTTGACACTTTCATAACTCAGATTATCCCATTAATTAATTTTTGTTTTAATTATGAAGTTTGCCAAATTTCTTGTTTTTTTTTTTACTTTAAGGTGTAAATTACAAAAATACTAGACCTGATACAAAAATTCTGAATACAGATTCTGATTCAGGATACTTGAGTTTACTAAAATCAGTTGTTTTTTCTCGTGAAGCAGACTGAAAGGTAAAAAATGCGTATCAGTGTATTTAACACTTTTGTCTTCGATCATTTTCCTTACAATGACACTTCCAACTGATATTTCTGCTTCGAATTAAGAAGATTTTTTTAAGATAATCCCTGTCCTTTTCATCATTAAGGTTTAAGTGCAATCCATTCTGGAGCCAAACACTAAACAGAAATAAGGGACTCTCGCGTAGCAGATCACCAGCCGCTACAATAAAACTGGTAATTGAATCCTTTCATCATGCTGAATGAAAGGCACTCCTTCAGAGAGAAAAATGCACAACTTGCTCATTAAGTCTAGAACCCCAGCCATTAAATAACATATTAATTCACAACCGCTATTTTAAACTCAGAATTGTGTAAATTAGGTGGAAGCATAAAAGCATTAAGTTGGGGGACATTTATTCAATCAGCAGCGACATTTGCGCTTGCATTTCATCGAATTTATTACTTTTTTTTTTTCGATTTTAGTATATTTTTTGCAACAGCAAAATGCAACAAAGAAACATTCTAAATCTGCAATATTTCCCGTATTCTCCTAAGCTTTGGCTAACATTACACTCCTTGCTGACTTTCTCTAGAATACCATTTACCTAATAAAAGCTAATTCTAAAAAGTTGTAAGTAATGTTATTTATGGTAGCAATCCAACAACTAAAATACAGCAATACATTACTAATTCGTATTTTAATTTTAAATTTTAGTCAAATTCAGCCATCCTGCCACTTTTAATGGATTATAAAATCTGGATTCGGTGTCATATAGGCTATCTACATTTATTGCAAGTCTATGCATTTGTAACTATTGTTTATTACCACATTAGCTATGGCTGTTCATAATGCTAAAAATATGTGCTTACAGATACATTACATTTCGTAATCTACCGTACCTTATGTGCATACACATATGTATATATGCATGCATGGTAGATTATGAAATGCAACGCAATATAAGTTTATAACTTATACAGCAAAGCTTTAGGATTCTTCCAGAGTGGCTCGTCACTTATCCTATTATTGAGGCCCAGACTGCACACATATGAGGGACTGCATACATATGAATAAAAGAGAATTCAAGCACTGAAAATAAACGCTGTAATCGAATAATTAAAATGCAATAATTCTGCTAATGTTAGGGATTAGCATGAATTTCAAATAACTTTTACTTTTTTTCAATCAAACTACGACCAAGTACATGCCTTTGATTTGCTTAAATTTCTTATCTTTTACACTTTATTAGCGGCAAAACTCATTACGAGTCATTCCACTGATGCAGCAAAAAAAATTACTGAAAACAATAATATTATCGTTCTATTGTATGTTTAATATTCTATTCTTTTTTAATCATAACAATTAGAACATCTTTCAAGCGTATTATTACAACCAGTTGCGCAACCAGGATTAAGGTTCGGAGGGGGGGGGGGATGTTGTAAAGAGTCCATTCAGATGTAGGCCTATTTAAAAAATAAATTGTTTCAAAAATCCCTTTCCAAAATATTGGGTGAGTGCAAAAGTTCTACCCGTTTTTAGATATGAAAATTTGCAAAGGAATTGTCCTCACACATGACATTGTAATGACGCAAATCGTCTGCCAATCAAACGTGTGGATGCCTCACATATAAATGCATCGTGTCTCACAAAGTTAATCATCTCAAAAAAATATCAGAGGGTGTAACGTGAAACGCGAGAAGGAGCATATAAGACATTGTTTGTTATACGAGTTCGATAAAAAGAGTATGGCAGCCGCAGCATGTCGCAATGTTTGTCAAGTTTATGGGGAGGATGCAATAGACGAAAGCACATGTCGTCGATGGTTTCGTAAATTTAGGGAAGGAGACAGAATCAAATCAGGCTAGGAGTGGATGGCCATCACACGTTGGAGAGGACGATATTGACCAAGCCGTAAGGAACAGCCCGAACCCAACCGTGCAAGAATTAGCGGAGACCTTCAACGTACGCCGGACAAAGGTCGAGAGACGGCTGGTTAAGTTGGGTTTTACGAGAAAGTTGGATCGTTGGGTTCCACATAACCTGACAGCTAAGCAACGGGATGACCGAATCGCCACCTGTGTTGCCTTGCTTTCCCGGTACAAAAATTACCCATTCTTGACACGAATTGTGACAGCAGATGAGAAGTGGGTTACGTACCGTAACGTAAAGCGTCGTAGGACCGTGTGTCGCCCTTCTGATCCGCCTGCATCGACTTCGAAAGCTGAACTTCATCCCAAGAAGGTGTTATTGAGTGTGTGTGGTGGGATGTGCAGGGAATAATTCACTGGGAGGTCCTGCCACTCAACCAAACCATCAATGCTGCCTTCTACTGTCTACAGTTAGACAGGCTGCATTCAAATTTGGTAGCAAAGCGGCCAGGTCTCATCAATCGTCGCGGTGTTATCCTTCATCAGAATAACGCCAGAATAATAAATGCTGCTGTCATCACTCGCCAAAAGTTACTGGGCTTTGGTTGGGATGTTTTACCCCACCCTCCCTATTCTGCTGACTTGGCACCAACTGGCTATCACCTATTTCGTGCGTTGAACAATTCCTTCAGTCAGAAAATCTTTGATGATCTTGATGCTGTGAAAACTGCCATCCAAGTCTTTTTTGACTCGAAACCGCCGGAATTTTACCGCCGTGGGATTCATCTCCTACCAGAAATATGGCAAGAGGTCCTAGATAGCAATGGGGATTATGCACAATAATAGGTACTGTTCATTTTGCGTTTATTTGCTCTTCTTTATGGGTAATAAAAACGGGTAGAACTTTTGCACTCACCCAATAATAAGATATAGACACGTTAGTGCTTTAATAAAGGTTTTCTTTTAGTTTTTTTTCTTTATTTATTTTTGATTCGGGAGGGAGGGGCTTCATCCCCCCCCTAGCTCCCCCCGTGGGTGCGCCACGGATTACAACACATGACTTGGCACCAACTGGCTATCACCTATTTCGTGCGTTTACATTACTTACATTACTTACATTATTTAAATGACGTAAGACTTTTATTTAAAGAATGAAAACTTAAAAACCTTGGATTTCAATCTTGCAAATAAGCACTACTCTGTCGAAAAAAAAAATCCAGACAGATATATGGAGAGGTAAGAATGTAGACTTAAACACAAAAATCACATAATGTCAAACTAGTGATGTTAGAAAGTTATGCTATAACTAAAAAGTTTAAAATAAAAGTTTTAAGTGTCGTATGATCCCATGGTGCCCGTTCATTTTCTTTATTCAATTCTATAAGTGGTTTTAATAAACAAAACAAAAAAAAAAAACCAAGATTAAGCTTAAATTAATTTATTTTCGTGAAAACATTAAAAAAAAGGTTTTGGTTTATATTTTTTTCCTTTTTTTGAATAAAAAACTTGTACCTCAGGAAATTTTATTTATTTGGGCTAATATCCTACCTGCACTATACATACTTGGTATTTCAAAAGTTGGAGGCTGGGGACGCGATGGTACAGTGGTGGTCAGAATTATAAGGACAACTGAAAATTGCACAGAAAAAAATTATTTCTGAAGTAAATAAAGTGTAATGAATACATAAAATGCTTTTTTATGCTAAAAATCATTGTAGAATGTAAAACATTGGAAAATGCAAAATATGAATGTATTGCCATATTTAACAAAAAATGTCATTGTAAAAACTGGACAAAATTATAAGGACAATGAATGTTTCGGCCTGAAACACACTAATAATTAATAATCTCCCCCTTCTTCTCAATCACTTTTATCAGTCTTGATGTCATGGCGTTTGACAGTTCCTTCAGAACATTTTTGGAAATTTTTTTTCCAAGCTTTTTTGATGGAGGACATAAGTTCTTGCTTATTTTGATATTGAATACCATTTTTGTATACTTCGTGTGCCAGAATACCCCACAGATTTTCCATTGGATTTAGATCTGGGCTTCTGGCCGGCAACTCAAGTAGTTTCACAAAATTAGCATCAAACCATGCTTTCGAAGTTTGAGAAACGTGTACTGAGGCATTGTCCTGCTGGAACAAATAATCTCCACTCGTAATTAACTGTGCTTCTGGTAAAAGATTATTGCCCAATAAATAAACATAACTCTCAGAATTCATTTTGCCCTGCACAAAAACTATTGGAGTAGTTCCGCCAGTTGCGAAACCTCCCCAGACTATTACTGAGCCACCTCTAAATCTATGCTTTGCGAAAATTTCTTTTTCTTTACGGAGATCATACCAGAAGTAGCGAAAACCATCTGGTCCATCCAAATTAAACTTTTTCTCATTGGAAAAGATAACATCATCGCACTTCTTTTTCCATAGTAATGCATTTTTTGGCAAATCCATCCTCAGTCTCTTATGAACTTTTGTAAGAGGTGGTCGTGACCTAAGTTTTCCTAACGAACCTTTTTTTCTTTTTGTAAAACATGTCGAACAGTTCGAACACTGCATCGTAAGTTTAATTCCCGTTTAATTTCCGTTGATGTTTGTTTTTTGGAGCAAGCTCGTCTTATTATCATTCTTTTCACACTCACAGAAACAGAAGATGGCCTACCTGTACGTCTTTGCCGTCCATATTTTTCGGGATTTTTAAGAAAATTATAAGTAACCGTTCTCGATCTATTCAGCTTTGTCGAAATTTGATGTACAGTAAGTCCTGAACTTTTAAAAGCAACCACTTTCCCTTTCTAAAACTCCGAAAGTTTCGTACCTAGTGGCATGACTGAAAAAATAGAATACGACGTTCGCAATCTCTTACTATGCATTTATATCGTCTGGGAGTGCCGTGTGCAGAACAAAAAACACGCAAATTCTGCTTTTTAGAATACACAAATAGCATTGTTCTTATAATTTTGTCCATATCACAGGGCTGTGTAAATCCAAAATACATTTGATGAATATGAATTTCCCATATATTTCCATAAAAACTAATAAAAAATGCTGCATTTATCGTTGGTTTCCAGCCATAAAATTTGCATAATCTTCCGGACAACTGTAACCAAGTTTGGCGATTTTTTTCCCTTGTCCTTATAATTTTGACCACCACTGTATCTGTATTTTTTTTATTGACTAATTTTAGCAGTGTCTTTCATTTTTTTCGCTAGAAGGTAAAGTTTATTGATTTATTGATTTATTTATTTTTTGTTTTGTTTGTTAGGCAGGAAGGGGCCATCAAGTTTCTACAGAACGAAAAAGGTGTCGCGAATCTGACAAGCTTGAGAACTACTGCAACAGATAGACTCGCAATTAAAGAATATCAGCAATAATTGGTGGAATAAATTGGCCAGAAAAGGACCTCTGTAAATAGTTGGAGAACAAAATGTGCAGAAAAAAGATTCTAGTAGAAAGTATGTCTGATCTTTGAAGAATTAAATTAATCCTTCTATTTAATGATAGCTGTTTGTAATAAAAGGAAACTTTTTTTTTTCTTTGTCCAATTCTCAAAAATGTCACTAGGAAAACTGAACTGAAACTCACAGTCTGACAAAAAAAGCATCATATCATCACGAATGTTACTAATGTTCTATACAAAAAAAGCCTAAATTTCTTTTCAGATCTGTGTGCAATTTCAACTAAATAGAACATTTGGGGAGAAGTCACTATCTTCGAATTCTCACCACATTTAATGCATCAGATAGCTAGATATCTTACCTTCAAATTCAAAATGCTCAATGCAGACAGTAAAACCAAATCGTTATTTACGATTTTCTCATTTTCCATTCAAACAAATAAATATATAATAAGAATATATAAACAAAATATTACACATCTTCACATCAATAACTCAACTTATCACTTACATTGTTAGTAATTGATAGTGAAACTCATTGATTGGGTTTGTCTACATCAGATGTATCAGAACATGAGACCTTTCACAGAGTCAAAGAATGGAGGGGAGCTTTGTCAAGAGAATCCATCAGATGGACCCTTCAGAATTAAAAACACTGAATCAAATACGAGGGTCATACTGAAAGTCATGAGCAACAATTTTTAATTATGAATTTGCAAGAGCATTGCCTTAATCTATAGGCTAAAGACAGCGCCATGAGCGAGTCGTGACGACATTAGCTTTCATCAAGTGACCACAGACGGCTGATATAAAATGGCTGCTAGTGACGTTTCGTTTCGCAAGTGTTCTGTGATTGAATTTCTCGTTAAAGAGGGAATTTCCGCTGCATAAATTCGTGAGAGACTTCAGCGTGCATATGGAGATGTGTGCATGGGAGCCAGCAGTGTCAGATGATGGGTAAAACATTTTAAAGATGACAACACAAGCATCGAATATAAGCCTCATAGTGGCCGTCCGCGTACTGCCTTTAACGAACACAACAAGGAACGAGTGGATGACATCATTCAGGAAGACCGATGTGTAACTGTGGATGACATTGCAGCACAACTTGGAATTGGGCACTGTGCAGTCCAGGAGATGATCAAGAATTTAGCCTATCGGAAAGTGTGCGCCCGCTGAGTTCCCCGTTTATTGACTCGCGATAGCAAAATTCAGAGAAAAACCATTGCTTAAGAACTTCTTCAGCGATATGAAAATGAAAGAGATGTTTGTTTGACGAGTATTGTGACGGATGATGACAGCTGGTTCCACCATTATGCACCCAAAACAAAACGGCAGAGAATGGAATGGCACCACCTCAATTCCCCAACAAAAAAGAAGGCAAAGACAGTGCCATCAGTTGGAAAAGTTATGGACTCCGTTTTTTGGGATGCAGATGGCGTGATTCTGGTGGAATTTCTTGAACCTCGACATACCATTTATGCTGCTCGGTACGTCATGACACTTCATAAGCTCCGTCGTGCATTGTGTGATAAACGTCCTGGGAAGAAGATCAGCCAACAGTACGACAACGCGAGGCGCCACACTGCTATTTCCACCATGGAGGAAATTCGGAAAATGGGGTGGGAAGTTCTTCCGCGTTCTGCCTACAGCCCCGACTTAGCACCATCTGATTATCATCTTTTTAGTGCTGCGAAGGAAGGCATGCGAGGCCAACGCTACGAAAAGGTTGGAGGACATCACGAAAGCAGTGCGTAGCTTTTGACTGGAACGGAGTTCTACCGTAAGGGAATTTTCAAGGTCCCACTCGGTAGGAGAAATATATAAAAAAAAATTGAGACTATGTGGAAAAATAAGGAAAAGTCTGAAAAATAATGTGATTTAATTGTTTTTCCAAAAATAAATGAATCTGATTTTTAAAAAATTGTTGCTCAAGACTTTCTTTATGACCCTCATAACTGATAAATGCATGAAGTAATAAAAGTAGTAATGCACAAAGTAGTACACGTTATTATAGCAAAAAACAAACAACTACTGAAGTTCCTAAAAATCTGTATATTTAGAAGGTTTGATCTTCGATCAAAACAATTGTAGTCAGTATGTTTTTGGATACGCCTAAATTAAAAGCCTTAGAATTTGCAATATCACAAAAAATAAAATAATAAATAAAATAAATGAAAAAAAAAGAAGGAAAGAAAACACTAAGCAATTAAATCACCTGCCTCCCCCCACCCAAATGATCATTCAGTTATAAGATATAGAAGAACTTTATTTGAATGAGTTTTTACTAATTTTATCATTGGAAAACTGAGAGAATTATTATTATTTTAAATGATAGTGAAGCATTTTCGAGAGAAATGAACGGAGTTCACATTCATCTTTCCGTCTGAATACATACAGGAATTTGAAAAGGCTTGGACGGATTTTGATGAAATTTACGAGGGTCGATTCATAAGTCATGGCAACTATTTTTTATCTGCCAAATATGTGGTAACACTACAATTCTAGAATATACGTTTGAAAGCCTGTTTGATGTTCTTCTAATTGGCACCACTGATGTAGTCTGGGTCAGTGGAGAAACATCATGGGGTCAAGGGAAAATACGTATTTGGAAATCATCGTTTCCTAAGGCAATGCAGTGTAGCCAAGGAAGAAAAAGGAACACAGGAGTGCTCAATACACATTGCTAACACCCCTCAAAGTAATCTCCAAGATTGTCCACCGTATGTTGCCAGCGTTTGTGAAGGCGGAGAATACCATTGGCTGCATATGGGTCATTAAAGTGTTAAACCTCTCGCCGAAACTCTCCGTCAAAATTTCATCTTTGTTCGCAACTGCAGCATGAGTTTTGGAATCAAATCAAAGTCGCATGGACTCATGTCGGGCAAATACAGAGGGTGTTTCAAGACTTCCCACCCCGTCGACGGAACCAAACCTGAGCAGGAGCTGCCATGTGACATGTGGCATTATGACAGCAGTTCCCTAACACTGGCAACGGACGTGGATAATCTTGGAGATTACTTTGAAGGGTGTTAGCAATGTGTATTGAGCATTCCTGTGTTCCTTTTTCTTCCTTGGATACACTGCATTGCCTTAGGAAACGATGATTTCCAAATACGTATTTTCCCTTGACCCCATGACGTTTCTCCACTCACCCAGACTACATCAGTGGTGCCAATTAGAGGAACATCAAACAGGCTTTCAAACGTATATTCTAGAATTGTAGTGTTACCGCATGTTTGGCAGATAAAAAAATAGTTGCCACTACTTTGTATAATGAGAGTCTTTCCCTTAAGTTACTGAACTTTTCGAAGTTATGATTAGATCGTACAAGTTCAGAAATGAAACAGAAATTAAAGAAATATCTCGTCAATCAAAGCGCATTAGAATACGCTTTATTACGACGCATTTTAAAAAGAGGTTTGAATTCATTTTTATCGTGTTACTCCCATGTCTTTGGATTGTGAAAGTGGAAGATAGGCATTTGAAAAGAAGTACTCTATTATGCAGTGTATCTTTTTCACTTGTACGATACTTTTTTATGATAACCTAAAATGACATTGGAGATATTTCTACATGAAGACAAAATCGTAAACATGTTCCTTTAAATTGAAGAAATATATATATATATATATATATATATATATATATATATATATATAAATAGACTCATATAAATATATAAATATATAAATAGACTCGAAAGAAAGTTGAAAATTTTATAATTTAAGAAATATGTAAGAAACTTCTGATCCAAAATAAGTAAATCTAACGAAATGGGTGTTGTTGTAGGGACTGATGTAGAATTATATCAATATTTGATTTATAAAACTTCTGCGCAGCTAAAACAATTGAAATCTTTTTATATTGAAAACAGCTTCTAGAAATTATGAAGTATTTACATTCTAATTTATGTTTTAATAAAACAAGATACAAATACAGGGTATTTAATTTTCCCTTATAATTTTTAAACTGCATTGATGCTAATAGCGACCACTTCCAACACTTGCTGTAAAATAATCATGCTTCTCCTAAACCAAGGCATGTTCGTGTCAAATTTCTCTGCATTACTTCCATTATTTTGAAAATTATAAGGGAAAATCACGGTTCGATAGCGAGTGAAACAACCTGTATAGTGAATGCTCTTTCAACATACGTCTAGTCTAGATGTAGTGACCGGGGGAGAAGATGATCCGATTCAAAAAGCATAAATTTCTCCAAAATTTTACGGAAAGTTAAAACCTTTTAAAGTTTTTCATTAAAACCGCATCTAGAGCTGCAAACGTAGAAGTACAAACTTCAAAAAAGTTAATGAAAGAAACCCATTAGATTGTTTTTTTTAAATAAAATTGCCAGTTGTTTCTCTCCTTATCCAAAGTCGAAGAGTTTCCACTTATAGAGGACTCAGACCAGAAGGGGTATCAACAGTTGGACCAGATCTGTTAACTTTAGTATAAACAAATGCTCTGTGCTTCCGGGACTTCGTTTATTGATAATCAAGCTTAAGAGTGGAGCCGACAGGCCAACGGCTGATAGGTCAAAGCTATTAAATCCACTTAATAGTGGGAGCAGGAAACCTGAACCAAAAGCCTAATGAAAATATAAAACTTTACAACCAATGCTTAAGTTTTAACTGGAGTTGAAAAGTTATTTATAAAACTTGTTAGAAAACGGTTTTCCTAAAATAAAGGAATAGATTAGGTGGTTAATTTTAATTTAGCACTCCAAATACTGACCCTTTTTTTGTTTTAAATCTGCTTTAGCTTTAATTTTGATCTTCAAGAAAATATTAACATATACTTTATGTAATGTTATTATTCACACTAATCACAAATGTTTGACTGAAGAAGCAAATGACAAATCTTCTGTTGTGAATTAAGTTATCAGTCACAACTATAGCACAAAAAAAATTATTATTCATTAACATACTCTTAAAAATTCTACATTTAATTTGATTCACCAGAAATTTGTCATTCATAAGCCTTTTAAATATCTTTGTTTCACCGCTCTTCAATTGAAATCGCTTAAAATGTTTGAAACCAATTTTGTTGTTTATTCCACGCCATCCATTGTTTTCCAAAGGAATTTTCATCATGTTTTTTGAAGAATTTATTCTCAACTTTTCTGAAATGCTTCAGAAAAAAAAAAATCCAATTTTACGGAATTGAACTCACATTGGGAATTTTCAGAATGTGCTAAAGAAGAATTATTTGAAATAACGATTTAGATCGTTAATCATTTAGTAAACAGAATAGTACTGATCTAATAGTACTGATATTATAATTGCAAATAGGCTAAAGCACGCCCAATTCAATAAAAAAAAAATAGTAGATGCTTAAAATTAATATTTTTTTTTAACTGATATTGATTTTTTTTAAACGATCTACAATATTTTATTTGTAATTGATTGAGTATGCCAAGCATGCAAAGTCTTATCATTTTTTTTTTTATTTTTTTTTTTTTTTGTTTCATTGTCTTTCCTTTTTTTTTTTAGCTTTGTTTCTTCTCACTTCTTAGTTTGTCTGTTTGTATGCGCATTAGGCTAAAACGGCTGAAAAGGATTATCTTTCAAAATACCTACTATATGCACTTAGTCGGATTCCCAGGCAAAATTGGTATATCATTAAAAGAAGTGAGATTTGGACAGTCTCTTCGATTTATTTGGTATATCCTTCATAACAAAACAGGATATACTCTCTTATATCTTCCAGAGATCAATTAATTTGTGCATTTTAATATTCTATTCTGAGGTAACTGCTGGTAATGTAAGATACATCTCTGAACAGAACAAAAATAAAACAAAAAAATCACTACTTTCAATTCACGAGTACTACTTCAAACCAACTGGTTGTATTGATTAATTGAATAAGATACGAATTTAACATTGCAATAAATGTAGAAAAGTATCTTCAAGCAGTGTTAAGCATAAAACTAGTTATGTTATATAAAATTACCGTTCATAAAGCGTCAATAATGGAAGATCAAGACAAAGTGAATGGAAGGGAGAAAGGATGATTTATTTTCTCCTATAGAGCAACAAGCGTCATTCAACTTTTGATGTTTTGTTTGTTTGTTTATTTCTTTGATAGCGCAAATATTTTAGTAAGCGATTTTTTTTTTAGTGGCGCGAGGTTAAGGAACAAGATATGAAACTGAATCAAGTCATTGAAAGGAAGAGAAACATCCAAGCCCCCGCGGGTATAAACTACTTATCTAAACTTCACTTCAGGTGTGATGTTTATAATGTCTAGTGATTTCCCAAATTGGTACCAAAGGAAATCAGCCAAAACTCAAAATAAAATCGATCGTTTTATTTACAGCGTTATAGAACTATAAATGTGCAAAAAGAACCAATGAAAGGACCTAAAAAATACTGTAAGTATATCCTTATAAAAACGATAATTTGAAGTAAGTTAATTAACAAATATTGGTGGCAAACATGCAATTGGCAACTAAACATGGGCCAACTAAACAAAATTTTCAAGCGCACAAAAAAAAAAGTCAGCTAGTCTATAACTATTAAAAATTAAATTAGTGTCTTTCTATATTATAAATTGAAATGCTACAATCTAGCTTCTATGAATTTGTGAATTTTAAATTAGTACAAATAGGAGATAAAACACTGCTTACTCATTCTCTCTTATCCTGATATTCTCTTCTGCTGCTACGAACTCTCACAATGAATGACTTAGTCACTGTGGAAGATTAAATTTCGGAGAACTTGGATAAGATTGGATAAGTGATGAAGAAAATAAAAGTCACTATTAAATTGAAGTAACTAACAGGGCCTACATACGAGTATACAATCTTGTATACTAGCTTTACTCTAATTTTGAAAGTTCTACTTTGTTTCCTTTGATATAATTTATTATTCCATTGTGGCAGACTTCTGTTTTGAGAGGTTTTTTGATTCAGCTATTATTGCGCATCATGTACATAGCTGTCCATAAAAATCCCGCCAACCAACCATTCAATTGAAGGGGCAAGTGGATGAAGGTATTACGTTACAACAATGTATTTTTGAGAAAAACCGGTTTAAAGTTTTTGTTCTAGCAAGGTTTCTATATTAGAAATTTCTTTATCCACCGGATATCTACGGATCTACGCATCCAACACTCTCCAAATGAAAATATGTGTTAAAGCTGCACAGAACTTTTTCATCCATAAAAAAAAACTCATTTTTTTACAAATTGTAACATAACACCTTCATCCACTTGCCCCTTCAATTGATAACGCCAAACAGCGCGAAACAAACTGTCCTAAGATGTCATTGGTGAAAAAAAGATTATACTACTCTTTATTCCAAACATTGAACCTATTTAGCCAGGTATACAAATCAAATAATCGTAATTAATACTTACAATTAATTGGGTATAATCTTATTATACCCTAATTAATGCGCCAATAATTATGTGGCATAGACACTGATCTGTAGGCTAGAGAGTCGGCTTCAATCCTCAACGGAGGTCGGGGACTTTCCCCAGCTTATATTTCCCCCGGACGGATTCTAGACTTCATCCTGCCCTCTGTAAATTTTTTGGGTTTTTCCCGGAGGTTACAGGAGGACTAGCGTTGAGCACCAGACCTCAACTTAACTCCCGTTGGTCAAGAAATGTCGGGAACCTTATCTCCAGCGTTCCATGGATCACCGTGGGACATCTGGGAAATACATCGAATTATCTGTTAAATGGTCAGTGGTCTTTTTGTTTTATAATGTTCGTAAGGCATACGATTGGCATATAATTGGGAGGAACGAAACGTTAATTACCTCATCCCCCAAATTTAAAAAGAACTTCCTTCATTTGAATTGTTCTACTTCTTACTGGAGTTTATTTACAGCTTCTGTTGGTATTTTATGATCTTCCTTGGGTCTAAAGTTGAAGAATAGGTTTGTAAGAATATTACGATGGCCCATGGGGGTGCTGGAGGTAACGCTTCCTGTGCATAATGACAGGGGATTAAGATGAGGTTGGATCGTCAGCGCAACGCTCGCCCGTCTACACTCACAGGACAGAAACCAGATACCTATTCTAGACCATATTAGACCTGTCGACCACAAGACCTCTAGGAGCATTTCTCGGGAAAAATATAAATCGATCCCGGCTCCTCCAACCCGCAGTCAAGTGTTTACCACTTGGTTACTGGGCCCAATGGATATTTTTATTGATAATATAATATATTTTCTCATCTTTTTTATCAAGGATGCTGCCATTTCTTTGCTTATAGTTGTCGTGGAACGATATCTATGTGACTAATGATTGCATTTCTGTAAATGGATTTGATAACTCATTGTCATTGCTTTTATTTTTTTATCAGAACAGCAGAAAATATGTTTGAGAAACATGTCTTTTTTAATGGTGTCCCTGTTTTTCCTGTCAATTGAAAATTTTGTTCTCGCTTTTCTATATTTAAATAATTAGTTGTTTCATTTTGAGTTACATTTATAGGATTTTATCTTCATGTTTTCTTTTTGGATTAAACAAATTACCTCTGCAACCACTAATATTAAACTGGAAAGTCTAATTTACTTTTTTTCAGTTTATTTTGAAGCTAATTGCTAATTATACTTAATAGTTCAGTAGTTACTATTTAATTAGAGGTTCTTTATTCGCTGGTTATGTTTTTCGCTTTTGCTTAATCGATGCCTATTCATTCCGTTAATGGAGGTTCTGATTGCCAGTTCATTCCTGTATTTGAAAATGAGCTTATCTATTATTATTGACTGAATATGTAATTACCAGTTAGCATATTACGCCATAATCACTCTGAGTCAGATGTTGTCCACAGCAATTCATTAAGAACATTTTATGCAGCAACTTAACAACCCATCTTGGCCCCGACATTGATTTCTGTAGCTTATTTTAGATTTGATTTGATTTTATTTTTACTTTTTAAGGCGTAATTTCCACAGAACCACAATCCGTTGAATCACCATTCAGCCTCCATCTAAATTGATATTATTTACCTTATATTTGTTAAAATATTATATATTATAAAAAATAATTAAGCAGTTTTTTAAGCAGCTGAATTATTTGGAATTAAATTCAACTTTTCAAATCATTAAATCAAATCATTAAAACATTATCATTATATTATTAAATCGAACAATATGTTCCAGTTTTACTTGTTAATTTTATAATTTAACGAAATCGGTTCATTATTAAAATTTCTTAATTTTATATAAGGAAAATAAATAAATAAATAATTTAAGTGTTGACTACAGCAGTTACAAATATGATCTCAGCAGGTATTACAATAGCCTAGCTTGGTTACAAAAGAAAATGACTTACTATAAGCTGTTGGCATAGATTGTTTAAGAAATTCAGTTGTAAATTAAAGTCCTCATAAAAGTTTAAAGAACAAACAGAATAAGAATTTCAGACACAAGAAATTCAGCCCAAAAAGCTAAAACAGAAAAAGAAAAATAAGTTGTAGGTCTTCCTAAAATTATTATTGTTATTTTCAAAATAAATTTAATTTAATTTTTTAAAAAAAATATTTCAAATAAAGATATCATAAAATCATGTTGTTTTATTTATATTTTTTTATTTGCCACATCATGAAAAAGTGATAATAATAATTTAGAAAATGCAAGTTTCTTTAAATATCGCTCAAAAACAAAGTAAATAAATAATAATAATAAATTAAAAAAAAAAAAAAGTTACAGAAGGAGAGTTTCTCTGATGCCTATAGTTTTTCCGCTAACAAGCTTTGCAAATCATGTTAGTCTAAATATATCAAACACTAATTCTTTCTGAATCAAAGAAAACTAAATTTTAGTAGCGGTAACGGATCCTATAAATCGCTCGAGTATCCTAATAATAAACAGAACTCAATATATATTGCGCATTCAGTTTCGCTTGAATGCCACCGCCAAGTGGCATCTTTTAACTTAAAATTAGTAGACAAATTTCTCGCGAATCCTTCAGCTTCTCATCTTCTCTTCAGACAAGTTTACCTTTGTTATTCGTGACAGGAAAGAATTCCAGGGATTAAAACATAAACACCGCTACCGTCTCGCTTTTTAGCACGCTGTCTGTCGCGACTTTAAATCAAGTAAAGGCGACAGTCAAGCCATGCCTCGTTCTATAGCTATAAATGTTGGAGCTAAGAGGACATAGGAGGGGAAGAAAAAGCCTTCGCCGGTGCCAAGGTTTCGTTGGGGCTTGATGGAAAATATACCTTTTTTCTGGTGTCTGACAACAGTTACGAAAGAAGGAAACATCTAAATGGCTTTGGAAGACGATCTTGTCGACGGCAAATGTTACGAGAATTCTTCTCAACATGTGGTGAATTTATAAACAAAAAAAAAATTAGGCATACCTTTCTGTTTTTAAGTATGCGACGGTTGCATTCCTTCCTTTTTTATTTTTTAACAGAAAGGGAAAATTCAAATGAGATTCAATTAAAAAAAAAGAGCAATTTCTGTCTATAGATGTTTATCTTTAAATCTTGATATTCTTCCGTCTTCTATTTTTGAAAGTTAGGAGAAAGTTGGTACCAGAATTAATCAAAACACTGCACTCACAAAGAACACTTTTATCCACGCTCATTAAAGACATTATTAGGAAAAGATTGTGAGAATTTGCCATACATTATATTGATGATAAATGTTACTAGCTAAAATAAAGAAAATATGTAGTAATATATCCAGATAAGTCTAATTTTGTTGTTTTTTCGAAAAGTTACATAAAGAATTACGATAATAAATAAATACGATTATATTGTCAGTTGAAATTCATTGCTTACGACATTTACGACATTGTTATTCAATGCTAAGAAGTTTCCAAAACAGATTCATTACCATTTTTGAACTGAATATTGGAATGAATTAATGTTTAAATACACTTTCACGTAAAAGATAAATAAATAAAGTAAATGAAACATGGAAAGAAAACCATTTAAGTAAGCATATGGTAGAAATGACGTGTAACCCATGTTTTGTGTAGAGTGGAGGGGAACAATGCGAAAGAGAGAGAGAGAAAGGGAGCAAAAAAAAAACCTTGCATGGAGGAGGGGGAAACGCAAGGAAAGAGCATTCCCAAGTGCTTTGCTTGGATTGCCGTTTAGTGTGGATTACCGAGGTGCCGCTCCAAGCCCGGCGTCGTTTCTGTTACTTTAAGCCGTCTTGACCCTCGGTGTCCCAACATATTCACCCTCAATCCTCTTTAATCGCTTGGATGGCAAACGGATGGCACTTTTTATGGCGTTTTCCATATAGCTGCTGCTGGTGGTGACCACTAAAAGCAGGGCAGCACCTGCCAAGTTCCCCCTCCCCGCCCTTTCTCATTACCGTACCTCCTCCTTAACAAGGATAACTACTCTGGGTGAAGGGAAGCACTCGGGCGGAAGTTGCATGAGAACTGCTTGCATACAATCCAAGCACTGCATCTTTCTTTACCAAAACAAGTACAACAAATAAAATAAGAGAAAATGGAGAGCTTCGTTCCCATCTGAGTGTACAGTTACAGTTTTTATTATTTACAGTATATCTTTGAAAAAAAGAAAACACTATTTTTAATATAATAATAATAATTGCTCGTACATTTAAGCAAAGTCACTCACAACCGATCAACGTAGGTAATCCAGCTTTAAAAGTATCTTATTATATAGAGTATTTCAAACTATTAATGTCAGAAATAAAAGTGTGCTTTTAAAAATGTTTTCTTCTGATTTGATAAATTTATAAAGCCTTCAACAATACAGAAAGAAATAAGCAAGAGTGATTCCAGATACGTTTCTCTAATAAAATTTTCGATTTTTTCAAAATAAAATAGTTCCAAAAAATTACATAATCTAGTTCAATTTATAGTTAAATAAACTGTCGAAATTTAGTTAGTTCTAGTTTTCAGGGAAGAATATGTTTGTAAAACTGTTATTCTTCATCAATCATTTAGCTGAATTCTATTAAAGTTTCAATTCTGTGAATAAATTATTATTATTATCATTACATTTCCGGATAATGTTTTGAAATATTCCGTAAATTAGAAAACAAAACATCAAAGAAAGACATTAATTTCACTCATTAAAATCTGCAAGTTCGTTACTGTTTAATTATTTTTATGTTTTAATATAATGTAGTTATTAACAGAAAAACAAGGAACAAAACTATATATATATAGTTATAAATATATATTATTTATCAAGGAAATGATATATTTTTTTTATCATAAATATAAGCATAATAGAGATTATAACAGAAGTCTAAAACTTAATGTTCCCTCAAAACAGAACTCAAATGAATAGAACCAAAATGAGAAAGATTTGAATGATGCCAAAAACTGATTAACAATTTTCTGATTTTCAGAGCTAAACTCTGAAATCATTAAGTTTTAAAAAAGTTTTGTTTTTTTATATGTAAAGAGAAAACGAAAATTATTCAATGCAAAACAAACAAACACTGAAATAGAAAAAAAATTCAATGACATTCTCTATAGGCGGCAAATATATATATATATATATATATATATATATATATGCCGCCTATAACCGT
>JAFIDM010009631.1:170619358-170632246 GCA_023159025.1 Thereuonema tuberculata | reverse complement strand
GTTTTATATGAATTAATAATAAAAAAGACGACTTTTTTTTTTTTTGTATTGTCACACAGGCTATGTCCAACTAAAGCTGTATAAAAGATTATTTATGTAAGCAACCTATCCAAAGATAAAATCCACTTATTTTCCCTTTTTTACTATTAATCCCTTTTAAGTTGTCTCATATTTACACTTCTAGTAATAAAATCAGCCAACTTAATCTCAAGAGCTAAGTCAAAGGATCTTTAACACTAAGAATCACGACTTAATCATATTTTGAACTCCACTGGTTTTGTCTCAGTGAAATGTTTTATTTTGTGGAAATGTTATTGTGGAACATGAAAATCAAATGTAAGCACAAATGTAGACCCAACTCTGCTATTTAAGAATAACATGCTAAAAATTTGTGAAAAAAAAAGAAGATTTATGTAAGCGAATACTGACGGTTACTGTATTATTACTTTGTGCTTAGCATCATCAGGCATGCAAGATGAATTTGCCTCTCAGAGACCCTAAAGAGTTCCTATCTGTGTGCAGCACATTCATATATACATATATTCAAAATAACATAGTTCAGAACTTTCAACCAGTGTGCAGCAAGAAAATCCCAACAATGAATCTGCACAGAGCACAGTGCCGTAGCTAGAGGATTGGGGGCCCCGGGGCAGAGCCGGCGCTAGGAGGGTGCGAGGCCTCGGGCAAGATGAATTTTGCGGGGCCCTTGACAATCCTATTTTAACAACCAAAAAAAAAAAAAACGACAATCCTCTTTCTTCTAAGTTCGCCAACCCCTAATGAAAAAAAAAAAATCCCCCTTTGCTCGGGGGCCCGGGGCACTGCCCCGGTGGTAGCTACGGCCCTGACAGAGCATTATCTTCATGTGGCGCTAAAAACTATAGTCTGGCTTCAAAATCTAATTTTATATCAGAATAAATGGGGTTAAACGGCATTCTATGTCGTACTAACAACAAGAGTTAATAAAGGATTCAATGAGTTTTAAATTTTGTTCAAAGAATATTTCAGAGTATTTTTAAATTTTAAAATAGTTTTTTTTTTTTTTTTTTTTTGTTTTTTGCTTGTGAGCAAAACTTTCACAGAATTCTCTGCATTTCAGTTTTAAACAACTAAAATAATGTTTCTTCCGATGAATACGCTCGTAGCAATAACCGTAAATTGTCTTGACATAAAAATATTGGTATCTCAGAGTGGGAAACTCCCATTCGCGGTTCGTTCTGAAAATGTTCAGTGAAACAAATCTGCTAACATAATAACCAAGAATAATAAATAACACTGTCCCTCACTTTAAAAAATGAAAATAATCCTTTTGATTTAAATAGAAAAGAAAGAATAACTAAAACATCCAAACGAGATATTTGATGTACAATTGCTTTACCTGCACTGTTCTGTCAGTGACAAATAATCGGTCACTCACGTGATATTATTTCAAAGCTTTCCAAAGTCATTTTTATTTATATTTTCATTCAAATGTCTGTTTCTGCTCATGGATTCTTTCCAAAAATTCATCAAACCCTCTCTTAGACAGGGATACTTCTCCATAGTCATATTCTTTCAGATTATCTAATCCACATCACTTTTTACCTTACAAAACCACTCTGCATATCTCAGATTTTCTCCTTGTTCACATTCAAGATTACTCGAATGCTTGCCCCTCCACAATATCCTTGTCGAGGGAGAAAGATACTACGTTGCAGCAGTAATATTTATCTTGCACAATTGGCACAAATTCCACATCCATGCTATCCCGTCCTGCTTACTTCGATAGGACATTCAATTCTGAGATCCATCCGAACTTCAGCAAACTGATCATTAGCAAAATTTCTTCCGTACATTGTAAAAGAAAAATAATAAATAAATTTTCTCTGAGACGTTTTCATTTAGTTTATACTTGCAATATTAAAGATATCGTTACAGCGACTTCAGCAGTTTCTTTCCTGAAAACAGGTTTCAAGAAACCTCGTCTTAATTATAACAATGCACATGGAAACTAAGTAGGGAAAAATCATAGCTGTTAAATCATTTGCTCATTACAATCCTTCACCACTTCTTCTTACACTTTTTGTACTCATCATCAGATAATTATCATTAGCATTTGCCAGCATGTCTTTCTTTTGCCGCTGCCTAATCTTATTGAAATCCTTTTTGCTGTCCACTCTCGTTTTAACATATTCCTCTCTCCCAATAAAAGTCAAGCCTAACTCCAAACATCAAAAGTACATCAAGACAGATTTTCAAGTACGAGAAAAACAAAACAAAGAAAGAAAATGTATAGCAAAAGACAGTCAAAATCTATACGTAAATGTAGTATGTTAAGTATTTCCCTTTGTTGTAATAAACATATTGAAATATAAAGATAAATAACTCTTGGAGCTCTTCAACATTTAGCTCCATGATGAAAAAAATTGCACTTATCGATTTTTTCTTTTAAAGAATTTAATCTCTTCATTGCCTTTTCACTATACAATAGTAACTTTGATCTGAAGAAAGAGTGGGCCATGATAATTGGATATTTAAATAACGTAATCGGTAATGAGGAATTTTTTTCCACTCCGGATGAAGCTTATTCATTAATTTAGCTAGGTTCCTTGAGCTTTCGTCAGAAGATGCTTGAGAGTTACATTAACGTATGCATCCCCCCCCCCTCTTGCAATTAAAAACATGTTCCGAAGTTCGTGTCCTGCTTAGACCTTCACTGTCTCCTTTCCTCCATTATATCAGAATGTTTACAATGTCTCAGAGAAAAAGGCTACGAAATCGCCTTCTCCAAAACATTGACAAAGGAACAGCGCAGAAGCTCATGTAACTAAAACATCTCCTGATGAAGGCTCAAGGAACCGAGCCGAAATATTCACCCGGAAAGGGAAAAATTTCTTATTACCGATTATATTATTTAAATATCCAACTATATAATAGTAATACATCACAATATTAACATTGCATCTTTCCTGATACTTTCTTTATATCCTGCTTTATGTATGTTTGATATTACAGTAATACTTTTGAGAGCCATTCCGGCTTAGCCTAGTGATCTAGGCGACGGCCTTCCAAGAGGCAGATATGTCGGAAGCTAGGTTTGAATCCCGGCATTGGCATAGATGTTTGAAAAATTTCCTTTCCTGTGTTTGTCTGATTCTTCATCTTTCTCTTCAGGTCTGAAATAATTTCTTAATGATCTCCTGAGGAAAGCAACGGGAAACCACCTCAGTATCTTTCCCTTGAAATTCTATGGGCTCTTCTAGGAGTTCGCCATGTTGGGAACACTCCTAGTGATTCATAGATCATGGACCTTCGGATACAAAGATACAACCCAACCAACCAATACTTTTGAGACATATGCAGGGTCCCGCAAGGGGTGTGGGGGAGAGAAGGGATCAGTTGATTCCTCAGCACTGCGGCTAATAACTGTGTGTTATGTTTATACGGGAGAAATATGAAATCGTGTGGTGTTTTCGCGATATTTTTGATCAAGAATCTATGATTTTGACCATAACGTGGGAGAGGGCCCGCTACTCCATTTGGTGCCTGGGCTCTGAATTTGATTGGGTGGGGGTGGGGGGAACTGGACATATGTAGTTAGTTTGTTAGTTAGTTAGTTAGTTAGTATCGTTTCAATCTATTTAAGGATGCATTTGTCCGACACACTCACCATAGACGAAGATCAGGTTCCGATCATGACTTGGGACTCATTGCTCTGAATCTGGGACTTAATGAGAAGGATACTGAAATTTAAACAATTCAAAAAATACATTTTTCAAAGTGCTTGAATCAATCGATCAAAATGTTACAACGAGATAGTAATAGCGTCATTAGCAATAAAAGGAGATAAAAAATAGAATAACTGTGAATTGCAATTGTGTAATTCATAACTTTTCTGTCTTGGTAATAAAATGTTCGTATGGAAGGACAACCTGATTGTGATCTTCTTTGAATAAAAAAAATACAAACTCCATTGAATAATCTCCAAAGCGAATGCAACTGCCCATGCGGAAAAAACAAAAACAAACAAACAAAACAACAGTTAAACTTCTACTTTTCCAAATGATTTCATTGATTCTTGCTGATTATCATTGCAAAGGCAAAATAAAGTGGGAACTGCAAGCATTTAATTTAAAAAGGAGTTAGCAGTCCTTGGAATTAGCAGTCGAGCTTCCTTGTTAGCTGTTGTTAAGGCCTCTTATCCATGTGCCGTGATAAATTCTTTAGTAGTACAGTATTAATATTGCGCATCCAACGAATTATTTACCAACTTAAAGATTCAGCTTATGACATCTACATAGCTTATTTCAGTACTATTGATCAATTCTGGAGGAAACAGGAGCTACTGATGCTGTTCTTAAACTAAGTGAAGCACTTCTGTTTGTAGCCTCTTGTCCCTTAATCCAACATAATATTTAATTGTTGGTAATTTTCATTCCTTGCAGCTAGAATTACAATGTTAGAAATGAGGGGAAATGAGGTTTTCTGAGTGAAAAAAAAAAATTCAAATTTTGCTAAAGAAAAAAAATAGAATGAGAATGGGAAATGAAAACTTTCGCAAATTAAGACATCTAAGAACTGGAATATGTGAGTTCCGAATAGATAGATGAACAGAAAGCTGAATTTTCTTAGGATTTCGTAATAAATCACTACACATATAAACAAGAGATCCAGAGATTTTAAACGTTGGCACGACGCGACGTCGCAAATTCTGACAAGTGAGTCATGTTGTAAAACAATGAAAATCTATTACGATCAGTGGCGGACAAGGGGGGGGGGGGGGCAAAAGCCAGCCTAGGGGGCCCCATCCACCCAAGTATCTCGACCAGTCCCTTTACAACGTTTTTGTTTTTGGTTGTTGAATTGGAGACTCGGTTTGTTTTTTTTTGGTTGTGGAATAATGGAACTCCCGCCCCGGGCCCCCAAAGGCGTTGCTACGCCACTGATTACGATGTAAAATTTAGTGTTTCTACTTCATTATTTCCCTTTTGATAGACATTAAAAAATCCTTTATTTCATCTAATTCACTTCTACCTTAGTGTTACACATAAACAGATGGATCCCTGTAGAATATTTCAGCAAAAAGACGAGGCTGATTTAGTTTTCCTAAATGATAATATCATGATAATAACATGATAATATCTCGGCATTTCCAAAAGCAAAGCGTCATAAAATAACAAGTGCATTAAGCTTTGTCCAGGGTTATAACCCTAAGTAGGTGCCAGATGGTCTCGAGCAGTGGATGAATCCTGTACCGTTAACTAATGTGCAGTGAAAACAGTTTGTTATTGTGTTCAACAAATTAAAAAAAAACAAAGTCGGTAGAAATCTTATTCTTGTTTTACTGTTGACGTCATCATATCCAATGACCTTTTTTTCGCTAGCACTTTGTAGACCTACAACCAAACACGTTTTGAGATGTGTATTTTTTCCTGTTATTCACATCTTGTTTAGAACTTTTCTTTGATAATAAAGTGTTTTACATGTGTATATATCAAAGCATATGACTAGAAACTAGATTTTATTATACCCTTGTCAGCGGCCACACCAAAGGAATGTGAAAAGCAAATTTCGCTAATCGACTCACATTTTTATTTAGCCTATTCTTTTATTTATTTATTTTTCGTATTGTGCACACAGGATTTTAGATTGTCTTTGAAGCAACTTGATTCAAATAATGTATTTAAGGGGGGGGGGGATTTTATGTGTTACTATTTGTTCCTCGAAATGTTAAAATAAATTAGATTTTGCTATATCCCACTGAAGTGAAACAGCATTTCATTATCATCCATCTCTTTACTGGTATATCAATCCATTTCTTTGTTGTTTTTAATGGAAGTATATCTTTTAGAAAGGATTATTGACAAACTAAACGTTGCTTTTGAGACTCTTACAGTAACAAATACATTATGAAACACTTCCCTAACACTTCTTTTACTGTAGAACTTTGTGGATTTGCTTGGAATTCTCAATTTGTCGCAGTTTCTAAAACCAAGTTCTTTTCCCATTTTTTTAAACTAAGATAATGTAGCAGATATTTTCTTTGATTTTTTTTTTTTACCCTATTCTTTAAAAAAAAATAATATCCACAATAAGGTTAATTTTTTATCATGCTGTATTCGCCCAAAGATATGAAAGCTGTTTTTGACATAACTTTCACCAAGTAATTCCCTACATTTGATTTTGATTCATAATCCACTATTTTTTTACTTACTTAACCAAGTTACTTGCCTCACGAAATCTTTGAACACCGAATAATCTTTCACACCCCGGTCGCCCAATTCGCCACTTCTGGGTTTCTGATGTGACTTATCCATGCCACTGTTTTTCTCCGTAAGCTTGATATTTATTAAAATTTAAAAAGGGGACTAAGCATTGCAGTTCCATTTTATTAAGTTTAGACGGGCAAAGTGATTACTATTCTTTATTCATCTCATTTTGGCTAGATGTTTGGCTAGTAAAAGTTTTTTGTTTTTATTTATCATTAATTTACTAGATTAAATTCAATTCTGTTGTTAGGTCAAATAAGAGCATTAATATATGGATTGGTTTGAAAAAATTCTGATCAACAGTATTTGTAATTTACTCAATTTTATCGAAATGAAAATGTAATTTCCGTAAATTGTGAAGAAGATTGGACCTTTCTCATTCTAGCTGCAATACAGTTCATATCACTCTCCGAAACATAAAATTTACTAATACTTTTCTTTGATTCAATTATTAATTACTATGTGATTTAAGTAGTCTTTTGTTGTAATATTTTCGACATTAAAATCTTGTATCCTAAATGTCTTATATGGATCTCCGTATTTTAATAATTTTAATAAATTTTCTGTAGCTAAAAAGAAAATAAAACATTCAAAGAGACGTTAAAAGGGCACAATGGCCTACGATAGCTAATATAGAAACGCTTTCAATAATTTCTGTCTGCCCCATCAATTTTCTGTACAATACTATGTAGCTGTTAATGCACTGCCTTAACATAATAATTGCCAATTTTGGGCTTGTCTATGTCCCCATGAAAGATCTCAGGAGGCTGTGATCAACCTCTGGCTACAGTGCTAGATCCTAACAGCAGCGCCATCTAGTGTATAAAAAATTAACTATTATTTAGTTCTGCTTTGTGATAAGGAGTAAAGGAAAATTTTGAAATTTTAATTTAAAGATTTTGCTTTGTTTTCTTAAAAAGTTAAATAAGTGACTTACTTTCCACTTAAACTAAAATAAACGTTATTTAATAATTTGAGATGTATTAGAGATATTTTTAAAGACATATTTTAATTACACTCATTAATATTTTTTTTTTTTTATTTTCCTATGCCAAAAGTGGAAGATTATTCCACTAACTCACCAAGTTACAACAGCTTCTTAATAAAAAAAAACTTTCTCATTATTTAATTTCAATTTCGCACTGAACACCAATGCCACACAGCTAAATGTTGCCTGCCATGGGTTCCAAAATTAGGCATTTGGTTCTCACATGTGAATAAGGGTTATTTTTAAGACTTTTTTTTTTTTTTTTTACAATTCTTTAGCTTTTTTTTTTTTTATCTTTTCCATAACTCATGGAAAAGTTCTTAAAATTTAGAAAAACTTATCTTCATTATTTTCTTTAAGATTCCAAAACAACCAAAAAAGCTAATTATGCTGGCCCTAAACAGACACTGTTATTTTAATTAATTTCATAATTTATAAGAACATTAATAACTTTGAGATGACAGCATTTTTTAAACAAATGTAATAATTAAAATGTTGAAAACAATAACAAAAAAATAAATCATGTTTTATTTTGCTTTTTTATAAATCTTTCTTTACTCAATAACTGCTGTCGTCAGTTTGAGAGAATTTATGAACGTAATATCTTGTTCTTGTTATATTTCAGTTTTTTTTTATTTGTTGCAAATCCTGAAAACAATTGTTGATGAATGCATTTCAATAATTATAGTAAAAGCTGACACAACATTTTTTTTCTATTATCTTTTTTTATTATAAATTTTAAAATCAACTGTAAAAAGTGAATACAAAATTTAACATTAAAAAATTGATTAGTGTGACAAATGCCACTGGTTTTCAGTCTACATTAAAATTTGAGACAGTAAGCAATGAAATATTGCTATGAATTTATGTTTTACCTACAACCTACTAAAACCCAACTTCTGAATTAGGAAGAGCCAAATGTATTCTTCCATTTGAGATATTTCTGAGCAAGATTTTTGGCAGAGGGTTTTGTTCTTTCTAATGCTGATTCTACTTCTTCAGTTTTAATTCCTTCTAAACTGGGAACTTCTTTACCTAAAGCATAGACAGAAGAATTGTAACAATAACTAAGCAAATTAAATGAAGTTTCTAGCTAAACTAAAGCATTTAAGTAATATTCAATATCTTATAATACTTTTTCTTTAATTTACTTCAATTCATTCCAATTTATATATAAAATTACCACACCTGTGGTATGGAACAGATGCTTTATTTACAGCGTGTCTAATTGCGCATACTGTAGCCTTTTGCCCTAAGCACAGTATCCACATACCGTGGCATGCTCTCCACCAATTTCTGTTAGCGAGCAACCGGTATTTTTGCCCACTCCTCCTTCAAAGCCTTAACAAGTTGGATGCTTCTTTGCGGTTGCATCGGATGCTCACGAATCCGGTGCTCCAATTCATCCCACAGATGT
Organism: Thereuonema tuberculata; assembly: GCA_023159025.1. Lineage (NCBI taxonomy): Eukaryota > Metazoa > Arthropoda > Chilopoda > Scutigeromorpha > Scutigeridae > Thereuonema > Thereuonema tuberculata. The sequence continues at coordinate 170,623,593 of JAFIDM010009631.1, read as the reverse complement.
TCAATAGGGTTGAGGTCTGGACTCTGGATGGACCACTGAAGTTCCTGAACATTATTCTCTGGAAACCAGGTGCTGACAACACTGGCCTTATGGCATGGTGCATTGTTATGCTAGAACACAAATGGCTCTTCACTGAACTGGACCACAATGTAGGAAGCATGGAATTCAAGAACGTTCAGATACTGTGTGGATGCCATTTTCCCCTCGATCACAACCAATGGACCACATCCAAACCAGGAGAAACACGATCACACCACCACCATCAAACTTCACTTTTGGGATGACACACTCAGGTATCCACTTTCAATTGAACAGTCAGTGTATATCTCATATTATGAATTTTATTAGAAACATCTGTATAATTTCCACTTATAAAAGTTCAATAGTTTTAAAAGGGCCAATTAGTGGTATTCTTAAAATTTGAAGATCTACAAATTAACTTCACTAGAATTTAGTGCTTTCTTTCTTAAGTCTTAGACTTCTGCAACCATGATAAGAATGAGGAATGTTTAATGGAATTCAAGCAGTCCGAGTGCGATTCTAACCAAACTATCTCAATACATACTAATGCCCTTAGAAACCTAGGAGGAGACACTCATACTCTTCTCCTAGACTGATAAGAATAAAAATGAACTTCTTTCAAAAGACTTTAAAATTAAGTTAATGTTTTTCTTCATTAAAAAGCCAGCAACAATTTCTATATTTTTTTTAATATAATAAAAATTCAATAGTAAACCATACCTTTCCCTGGATATTCTAATAATTCTATAACTTTACGCATCCTTTGCATAGCTGCTTCCTTGCATACTAGCTGGATATCTGCTCCTGAATAACCTTCAGAAATCTGTAGAACATTTATGAAATAATAATGAGGACTGTGGATAAATGAAATTTTGAAGTAATTCACATAAAATTATAGTCTAGGAAGTTAAAAACATGCAATCATAAGCATAGTTTCTTGAAGGACTATATATTTGAAAGTTTTATATTCATTATATCAATTTATTATATTGATTGTACTTAAAGCCTGTTAATCAAGAGCCATGTTTGAATATCAAGCTAAGAGTATGCTGGGCCACAAACTCTTCAGGACCATTTGTAACAGTATCTATTGGACTGTAAGTTCAGACATACTTTTCTGATCATCCTGCTTGTAGTCTGCTATTATTTGAGTGCAAATGAGTCATCAGATAGCATTTATCATCAGTATTCACTTTAACATATCAAAACTTTATAAAAATATACAAAGTATACATTTCAAAACAGGGCAGTTTCATCTGGCAGTGAATCCACAAAGTCCTGAGCAATCCACTGCCGGACGAAACTGTCCTGTATTGTAATGTACACTTTATAAATTTTATAAAGTTTTGATATGTCATTCCTTTCCTAAAGTATGTGTGTCATTTTTATTATTATTACTCAAATTAGTCATATTTTCACACATGTTAAACCTCTTAAAATTTAGCATATCAGTTACTGTTGGGCTACTGCTGTGATGTATTGGATGGATGTCCTTCTTCAGGCCATTCTTGCCACACCTTGCTTGAGGTGGCAACTCTAAACAACCAAGAAAAGCTTCAACTGCAAAGATGCTGACTCTCCTTCCTTGATAAGATACTCTAAAGGTCTATCCTTTGCCTTTTGCACCAACTTTGTATAGGTAAACTGACATGATTCACTGATATCTTGTGTGTATATTTTGGGGAATCACTTAAGCCTAACGATATGGCTCATGTGTAAATAAATTATAGTTAAAAAAAAAAATACATGTACTTTAATAAATAAACAATCAATATACAGTTAATGGATATCATCATGAAACACATCCTATCAAAAAATGTTATTTAAACTATTTCTTTTACATTCATTTACATTATGACTCTTCTTTAGTAGAATCCATTCTTTCAAAAACTAAGAGATATAATACCAGACACACATTGAATTTATAAAAATAATTACAATGCACTTATTTTAACACTCATAGTTATTAGGAAGAAAAAAAAGCCATTGTTTTTCATTGTTAGGTGGCATATGATCACTCAAATAGCTAGAAATGGCTTCACAAATTTCTTTCTGAGTTAATTTTATATAATTTATAAAACCACTTATATATTTAAAAATAATTCAATTTTACTCTTTATTTGAAAATGGAATGCAAATCTACCGTTGAAAGATACTGGTAATCAAGATCACTCGTGAAATGCAGGCCACCTTTTGAACAAATCACTGGTGGCAAATAATGATGAAATAGAGCTGTCCGTGCATCATCATTAGGAAGATCAACCAAAATTCTTTTCTCTAGTCTTCGTAACATGGCATAATCTAATTCCCTAATTTAGAAAGAAAGAAAAAAAAAATATAGGATAATTCAAAATTCCCTGTACAAACTTTAAAGGTAGGTTATACTAAGTTCAAATATCAAAATTTCAAATAAACATGGGTCCAGAAAACTAGTTTTCGTGAAAAACAGTTTCATTATTCAATGTATGGTTGTTGTTTTTTTATTATTTTTGTTGGCACATTAGGATGCAATAAACCGTATTTCAAAATATTCATAAATTAAAAACAGATATACAAAATAGAGAAAGTGATTTAATAAATGGTGTTAAAAAAAAAAAAAAAAAAAACAATTAGTGAGTCTGGAAATGGAATAGTTTTCACATAAAATGTAGTTTTCATTATTAAATGTATGGTTGGTCATTTCCAGACCCAATTAATTTGGGGTTGTTGTTTTGTTTTTGTTTTTTTCAACATAGAGTGCCTCATAAAGCCATGAGGACTAATTTTAAAAAAGGCTTTACTGTTAAATATTGCTGGACTGTCAATTTTGTGCAATTCTAGTTCTTGGATAGGAAAGCTCTAAATAGGACTGAGTGGAACATTCTAACTATGAACGAACCCTATCAAACACTTATGACATAAAACAAAATATCTATTGAAGACACAATCAAAATGTCCCATATCAGTTGCTAACTGCCTAATGTTCTACAGAAGAAATTGTAGCTGCATGAATTTTTATCTATTATTTATTGGTAGAAAGCATATTCAGAAGGATAGTGCATATAATTGCAATCAAATAGGAAAAAGATACGGTACATTGACAAGTAGTGTTAATATGAAGTCAGTTCTCTTTTTTTCGAGAATACTATGAAGACAAGCTGACACAACATGTCAAATCCTGGAGAATAAAACAAATTAATGTTTTGTTATCTTGGAATAAATCAAATGTGTTCAGTAATGAAGACTTTATAACAAATACATGTTCAGAAGTGATGGATGCATAAAAAAGGAATGAGTGTTCTATGAGTAACATGAAGTAGCGTGTAGAGACTGATGGTGGTCTTTATAATGCTTATAATAGTGTTGCTTTATAATGCTTCTTCTTTTACTGATTATAACTGTGAACTGAGTCAGGAGCTAAGTAGCCCTTGAGAAAGATAATAGTGATCCAATTTGGGCATATTTTCCCTATGCCCAAATACTGAGAGAGTTACCTATCAATAATTGAACATAAGAGTTACAAACTATGTGGCTGAAGAATATCCTGCTTGAGAAAAATGTAACTTGATACTTTCCTTACACATATGAATTACTTTTACAGAAATGTCCAAGAAAAAAAATCCAAGCACAATTGTCACAAGAAAAGAACCATAAAGCTTTGAAGAGTAGTGGGAGACAGACATTACTGCTTGCAGGCTGCAGGCTAGGCAATAGTGGCATTTATGGATTTACGGTAAGCACTGACCTAAAATAATCAATGCCAGAAAGCTACTATGAAAGAAGACTTAGGCAATTCATGGTAAATAATATGGGTTCTGATGAAAAAAAAAATCTTCTTCACAAGAATTTTCCCTAGATAATAAAAATTCAGGATTTTTTTATCAGGATTGCAAAAAGAAAAAAGAAATCCTTTTCAATTAATTATATGTTTTACAGTTGAAACTAATAATCTAGTAACAAAATAAATTATGAAGCTGTCAGTGCTTTGAACATTCTTCAAATAGGTTTTTTGCAATAAAATTAGCATTCTTAATGAAAAACATTAATTTTAATAAATAAACAGCAAGTACAAACCACGGTATATTTGAGGCTGCCAAAAGAAATACAAGGTCATCTGAACGAGCCAAACCGTCCATCTGAATGAGGATCTCCGTTTTCATTCTTCGGCTTCCTTCATGCTCACTTAATGATGGTGACAAGAATGCAGAAAGAAATGTTCCTTTAATTACAATAAG
>JAFIDM010009631.1:170607243-170618958 GCA_023159025.1 Thereuonema tuberculata | reverse complement strand
ATGGCCCCTATCAAGCGAGAATAAGTGGTTGTTGAAGACATTTTTTTAATTCATAAAAAATGTACATTACAAAAAGCTCTTTCTTGAAAACCAACATGCTAAACATACCTGCTTTGAAGACCACTTTGTCTGTGGCTCATCAATGAATCTAATTCATCTAAGAAAATTGTTGATGGTGCATGATATCGAGCAAGTTCAAACATTATCTGAAAAAAAAAAAAGGAATAACATATTTGAAAATAAAATGAGGCAAATAAAATTAATTCATATCAAGTTCTTCCAAATTAACTGCAAATTTTCAAAACCATAATTTGCTGGTATAAAAATGTCACCTTATAATGTCAACCCATTTTTTAGAAGGAAACTGAAAAATACATTACTGTTGGAACTTATATTTCAAATGAAGCTAATTTTGATTTCAATACCAACATTTAACATTCTACAGCAATAAAATCCATCATACGACAAGAAAGGGAGAAAAGCAATATGAAGTCTCTCATATATTAAAAGTTTCTATTTAAGAAATTGATTTCATTTAAGATGCAAAAAGATTTGTTCGAACAGATTCTAGGTATTCTAGATCTTAATAGTGATTTTTCAGCTGTTCTATGTAGTTCATTGCTTATTTATCATGATAACGTATTTTAACCTATGAACCCAATTTGCACTAAATTCAGTAAGGAGCTCACACTGATTAACAACCTTATACCAATAAGTGTCTTGCATCCTCTGCCGCCTTGATAACTGTATTAAACATCTTTAAATCCTAAATGTAATGCATAATTTCTGCCAAGAGCAGCATTTTTTTGAGTTGACAAGATTAAATTTTTAGCCCATTAATTTCATACTTAAATGCATAATATGTAGCAAAACCAATGGAGTTGGCTGCATTATTTAAATGTACTACTCAGTTTCAGTTTTCCAGGATAAACCAACAAAATGCAACAGTCATGACATAGTATGTCAACAGTTTTTAGCTGCTAATCTATTAGTACAATCAATGCTCTTTTTGTCAAAGAACGCATTGGAACGGTGTTCCACCACCTTTTTTCGATGGATTTTTATTTAAATTGATGTTTGGTCCAAACAGAATCGCCCTGTTGAGCAGAGCAGGTTGCAAACGGCAACAAACTTATTATGACGGTTCTGCTTGTGCACCGTATTCATAGTATTATGAATATTATATAAAATTGCAAAAAAAAAATTATTAGCATTCCACCACCTTTTTTTTTTTTTTTTTACAAAAAGAGCACTGAGTACAATCAATACCAAAATTGGTACAGATCTTCCTTTTAAGAATCTGAACCTATCATTAAAGTTCCAACTTTCCAGATAAATGGTTTTTGAACTATCTTAATTACAAATGATGGATAGACAGATATACATGGTATTTAAACATAAAACTGAAAACTAAATCTTAAATCTTTTTTAGTTGCAACTTTTATTTTTTTTCTTTACAAGCAATCACAATTGATTAAAATTTAAAAACAGACTTCTATAATCTTCACACTTAATAAAACTCTTTTCTATATCCTTTCCTTATTGAAACTTTTGAAGCAAACAATCTAAAGGTTATCTGACAGTATGGCTTACTTCTTACAAGGGACTTTTTTTACAACAATATTGATGCAATGTCAACGAGGACGCAGCGAGGAGCTATGACGTAATATCAGCCGACCTGGCAGAGAGCTCCGAGCGAAACGATTCAGACGCCAGTGTCGAAGGTCTTCCCGGATTGGCCAATAATGCCGCGCTGTGATTGGCCAGGCCGAGAGGACGCAGAATCCGAGATCGCCCCTCTCCTCTTCCTGACGGACCGAAAAGGAAGCTGCGAGAGCAACCTGGATTTGAGAATCCAAATCCTGTATAATATTAACCTGGATTTGAGAATCCGATCTATATGTCTTTGAACTATATTAACCTGGATTTCAGAATCCGTTGACCTGTATAATCTTGTATGTAAACTGTAAATAAAATTGTAAATAGGTGTGTGTACATTATGCTGAACCTCTGACTCTGAGCCGTTCATTTTGACCAGACATCAATATCTGCTAATATATAATGGCAATGGCAAATTTTAAAGTGCAGAAGGACAACTATATGAAAGGACTTATTAATTTCTGAATAATACTCATGTCCTTTTTGGCAAGAAAGCTGGACATTAACCTGTAAATGAATGCAGACATTCATTAGTGGAAGATAACAAAGCTTTAATTTCTGGATGCACTCTACTTTCTATTGTTTGTTAATTTCAAAGATTTCAAAGGTTTTTGTTTCAGATAAAACAAAAGAATTTCCCAAAATCATTAAGAATAAAGCTTTTTACTAAAAATAGCTGCATAGTTGGTAAGTAACAACAAATCTGACTGTAACTATTAAAATTACACTTTCTTTAGATGCTCATAAAGAATAGAAATCTATAATGAAAATTTTTATAAACTGATAAATAATACAAAAATACTCAATAAAAATTAACAGGCCTAACAATAAAGAAAGACTACAAATATTACTGTAATGAATTCAAATAAAATGCAGATCAAAACAATGATATTAGCATTAATTATTATTGACTTTGAAAATCTAAGAGGCATCCAAGTTTGATCACATGATCTCAATGTAGTTGACTAGTTTCCTGTTGCTGCAGCCTCATTCCCGGCTTTTTCTGCTGCAAAACCTGATCATTAAGATAAATATTTTTGTTGATCAGGCTACAATAACCATAAGACACAGCATTTAAAATTGTAGTTTAAGAATATCACTATTAATAATAAACATTGTTAAGTTAAAAGCAAAAACTTCTGTAACAGTAAAAATGTATACATAGATTATGAAATGAATGATAACACAGCATAATTACTTACCCTTACAAGTTTTTCTGAATCCCCACGCCATTTACTTACAATAGTTGATGCAGAGATATTGAAAAATGTTGTTTTACATTCTGTAGCCAATGCTTTTGCTAACATAGTTTTACCAGTTCCTGTAAATAACAATTATATTAGTGAGAATTTTACATTACTTGTACAACAAATGCTATCTTGTCACATAAATAGATCTTTTGTGTTTTATTTAATTAATGTTATGAACAATGAATAATTAATATTCCTCAATCTTTATTGATGAAGAAAGCTTGATAGTATTATCATATTAATTTTAATGAGCAATTGTGTTAAGGTAAATAATAGCCTAATTCATTTTTCTTCTTTGAATAAAGTTTATTTTATTTGTTACTAGAAATTTCACAGAAATAGTAGAGCCCATATTTTTCAGTAACTTTTTTTAATTATTACTGTTCTTTTAACAAACATTGTATCTAAATTTTGCTTCCCTGAGGGCTACCACCTTATTGTGGCCTTAGGTTTGTATATCAGCTGTGACCCTGAGAGCTATGCTTATGGGAGCTCTTGGTAGGGCCACCCATGTCAGACATGTTGAATAGCAGGGACCAGACAAAGTGTAGTTCGCTTTGTAGGACAGGAAGTGCTCTTTAGACTCAATGAACCCTTCTAGGGGAGTAAACCTTTACATCAAATCCTGGAACTCCGGGGTAGGGGAGCATCGAACTAACACCTCGACCTCCAAAAGAACTCATTTTTACAAAAACTGGCAGAGAAAAAAAAAGTGGACTGATCAATTGGCAACAACTTGACATGAATCAGCAAAAGAGCAGAAAGGCAGAAAATGAAGTCTTTCATGGAACCTGGAATGTACTTTCCCTTTATTAAGCTGAAGCATTAAAATTATTCTTGGAACAGGTGGACAAATATAAAGCAGACATTACTGCCCTCCAAGAGATTTGTTAGATTGAGGCACTTTTGAGAAGAAAACCCATACCCTATACCATAGCTATGGTTAGACTTGAAAACTTGGAAACTTCCTTTGTGGTCAAAAACAAACCTAAACATGTAGTAATTGGATTTAGGGTAGGTGGCCTGAGGAACTGCAGTCTGCAAGTAAAGGGCAAATTTTTAAACTATACTGATATTAACATCCATAGCCCACTGACATACCTGAAGAGAAAGATAAGACAAATTTCATGATCTTCTGGAAGAAATTTGTGAGGAGACTCCTGCTAATGATCTAAAGATTATTATAGGAGATATGAATGCCCAAGTGGGAAGAGAGTACACATACCATCCCACAACCAGATTTTTAGTCTGAATCAAAATCTTTGAGAAGACAACTGAATTTCAAGTGGGATTACACCATCTCTTCATCAACTTCAGGATCGTATATAACAGCATTGATTGGGAAAAGCCTTACACTGGAAGGTACAAAATCTAGGTGCAGCAGGAAGAGGCTTTAACAATTGCAAGCAATAAATTTTTGTCAATTACATTTTCTCTCTCTCTCTCTCTCTTTTTCCCCTTTGCATTAAGCATTTTTGAGGAGCATTATGTCTCACTACATTATGTCTCATTCATTCATCCTCATCCATACTTTGTCAGGTTGAGGCTTCCATAGACAGTGTTGTCCATGAAAGATGTTGGCAGATAGTGTAGCCGATTTGCCATTCCTCTGCTGCACCCTTTGGTCCATGACTCTTTTATTCCTTATTTAAAGCAACCCATTGTGGTTTCCCTCAGTCGCCACCCGAGAATATGCCAGGTAGGAGTTTGGTCTCCCTCCCTTTAATATCTTGAGAAAGATGCTGAGGTGGTTTCCCACTTGCCATCCTCAGGAAGCCATTATGGAATGGTTTCAGACCTGAAGGGAAAGATGAAAAAGCAGACAAACACAGGAAAGGAAATAAACCCAGGTTCCAACACATCTGCCTCATGAAAGGCTGCCACCTTGACCACAAGGCTATGCAAGAATGGCACATTATGTGTACATATAAATGTTATTAGGAAGCCTTTAGACCTCTCAAGTAAACCAGATTACTTTTATTCAATTATTCTTACTTTCTAATTGTAAACTGAAGTGAATCACACTAATTCATATTCAATAAAAATAATAATAATAGGTGAAAAGCATTTTAATCATTCTGTATATTCTACACTTAAACTTTTGTTAAGAAAATTACATTACAAAATTACCTGGTGGTCCATACAATAGAATCCCTTTCCATGGTGACAGAATTCCAGTGAACAGTTGAGGATACTGAAAAGTATATTTACAAAAGATTTCAGAAGTGTAACTGCAAATGTAATAAATGGAACTGTTGTGATAACTTTATGTAGTTTTGGAAAAATAAAACAATTAACAAGTAGCAGAAGAAATAAATGAGACAAACAAAAGGAAACCATTAAAAACCTAGATCTTAATTGGAAGATAAAGTAATTATAATCTTTTGACATTGAAGTATCTATAAATAAATTCAGTTCTTTTATTTTTTTAATTTAAAATTATTTGGATTAAATTTAAAATTATAAATTGCCTTACTTTAATAGGATAGACTACAGCCTCTTTGATCAGGTGTTTTGCCTGATCTTGGCCAATAATATCATCCCAGTGAACATTAGGATTTTCTTGATAAATATCCTTTAAAAAAATAATAAATGATCTTAATGAAATGAATAAAGAAAAAAAATTCTTCATTAAGATTTAATAATAACTGTACAATATAAAACTTGCTTTTATATTTAATAAATAGATGTTTTAAAATTATTAATTTGAAAATAATTTACCATTTTTGAAACATGATCATCACAATCACAATCTTTGTTGTATTACCAAATTGCTATACTAGTAAGAAGTGACATTTTAATGTGGTTCCTACTCTATTCATTTTTTTTTGCAATTTTTCTTCATTTAAAAGGGGGCTGTTCTAATAAACTGAATAGTGGTTACTTGAAAAAGGAATTTCATCTATTTTTTTTTTTTTATGATGTTTTGAAATCTAATGGGGAATTATCAGACTGTAAATGTGTGTGGGTGTAAGGGGGAGGGGGGCATTTAAGCCTCACATCCTTGTTCTGGGATGCTTTTCTCATTGAGTAATTGGTTGTCCTTTTACCAATTAGGGAGGTCTGTAGCATGATTGTTTCATGGGACTTTTGAGGTGTAAAATTTTTGGAGGCAGTCACAGTGATTGGGGAAGAGTAAGGAATGCAGATAGGTACATCGATGGCTGGTGAGTTGGCAGGCATTGGAGTTGGTGGGCTCCACGGATCTTCAATTGGTTTGTAGTCCGCAGGGTAACGTAGCAAATCCAGAGTAAGTTATTTTTTTTGTATACAAAGGACAAGTGTCTTAGGCTCATATATAAGTAGGAATAGAAACAGGCTTCAAGTTAATTTTTGTTTAATGAGAATTTTCATTCCAGAAATAATACAAGGGATTTGGTTATCCAAACAGTTAGTATCTGAACAAGTTTTAATTTTAAGGGATCACAAAGTAACTGACATTTCCAGTAATGTTGCCATGAGGGGTTTGTATATGTTACTTTGTGTAAAGAAGTGATTTCTCCTTTCCATTTTTTTTTTTTGGAGTCCTCCTGCATTGTGACCTCTTGATTTATTCAGATTTTTTTCTTATCACAGTTGTATAATTATCACTTATGTTATTAGGCAGTCCAATAATAATCTTTTTAATCATTAATTGCCCTACTTCCTGTATTATATTTAATCTTTACTGTATTAACTCTGTAAGCTCTAGAATTAACCTCTTACATTTCCATAATGTAATTAATTTGTTATACTGTTCATTTTTTTATGTTAATAAACTGTTATCTTTTTTGTTAATCTGTTTGTTGGAAATTTTTTTGTACAATTAATGGATGGGATGCCGTCGCACTTGTTGAAAAAATAAACAAGAAAATTAATACATAATAGGGGCAACTAAATCCAGACAAGAATTTTGGTATGTCCTTCTTCAAGCCAGGATTGGAAATAATTTTAAATTTGCTTCTTGTAACTGACGCTCATCTTTCTGCGCAGTCGCGGGCCAGTTCGGGTTGCTCGGAGTTGGGGGTGAGTGGGAGAGTCCACTGTTTGTTTGGGGGACGGGTTTGTTGGGTGTGCCTTGGAATTGCCGTGGGGGTGTGTCTGGTTCGGGAGTGGAGTGTCTTTTTTTATTTTGCGTTTTTTTAAGCCATATTGTTCCATTGTGCCATTTGCTGTACTGAAAGGCATTGATTGTAGCAATCTGGATCAGTTAGGATGTGGAATGTCTCCTTGCATTTTCTGAGGAATGGCTTATTTTCTTTGCATATGATGGTGCATCGGTTGAGATCGATGTTGTGCTTGGCTTGGTGTGAGTGAGATACGGTATTGTAGTTGTATCTGTTGGAAAGTTCAACTGTGAGGGCTTGGTTATCTATGATGGATAATGCGTTGTCTTCGACAAAAATCATGGCAATTTCGGCTAGCATGGCCGAGGCGGCTAGTCTCATAAAAAGTCCAGAAGTTTGTTGGTAGATGTTGCCATTGAAGGCGAACAGCTGCATTTTAAACAGAGCGTGGATGAGTGGGAAAATATCTGTCTGTAGCTGAGGGATGGAGCATTTGGAGGGGGTTTTTGCTTGAAAATGGAATAGGGAATCAATAACCAGATCGGGGGTAATAGATGTGAATAAAGCGTCGACATCCAATCACATGAATTTGTGGTTGTTTTTGTATTTCAGAGCACGAATTTTTTGAACGAATTGCGCACTATTGCTGATGGCAAAGTTGGATTTGGCTTCAGCGAATTTCCCAATTCTGTTGCAAAGGATGGAGGAAATTAATTTGACTGCTGAGTTGTGGCAACTTACAATGGGTCGAGCCATTGTAAACAGAGCCTTCAATCTATCCAATACACAAAAATCATTCTCAACAGAAATCAACACCATCCGTGCTCTTTTCATCGCCAATGGTTACCACCCCACCCTCGTCCACCAAACCATTACCCATATAACCCTCTCCATTTACAATAATGCACACCCTCCCCCCCAACGTAATTCTACTTACATTTCCCTTCCTTTTCACCCCTTCCTCCATCACACCCTCAACAAGATTCTTAATCCCCTGAACATCACCCTAACCTCCCCCAGCAATAATACTATTGCCAAAAACCTCAAATTCAGCGGTTCGCAATTTCCTATCGATCCCCTTAAGCAAAAAGGACTTGTCTATTCCATCCCTTGCGCCAATATACCCAACTGTAAATACGTGGGCGAAACATTGCAGACACTAGGCCGTCGCATCGCACAACACCGGTATGCACTAAAAACAAAAGACTTCAACTACAACACCGTATCTCACTCACACCAAGCCAAGCACAACATCGATCTCAACCGATGCACCATCATATGCAAAGAAAATAAGCCATTCCTCAGAAAATGCAAGGAGACATTCCACATCCTAACTGATCCAGATTGCTACAATCAATGCCTTTCAGTACAGCAAATGGAACAATATGGCTTAAAAAAACGCAAAATAAAAAAAGACACTCCACTCCCGAACCAGACACACCCCCACGGCAATTCCAAGGCACACCCAACAAACCCGTCCCCTAAACAAACAGTGGACCCTCCCACTCACCCCCAACTCCGAGCAACCCGAACTGGCCCGCGACTGCGCAGAAAGATGAGTGTCAGTTACAAGAAGCAAATTTAAAATTATTTCCAATCCTGGCTTGAAGAAGGACATACCAAAATTCTTGTCCGAAACTAGTTGCCCCTATTATGTATTAATTTTCTTGTTTATTTTTTCAACAAGTGCGACGGCATCCCATCCATTAATTTAACAAGCGCACGTTAAACCTTTAATTAAATTTTTTTGTACAAGTTTAATCAAAATTGTTTTTACCTAATCCTGAGATATAATCTTTTTAAGATTGCCTTCTTGGTAATTCTTACTAAAACGCTATTTAAATTACCATGAAGGTCCCATTTTAAAATGTTTATTAGATATACTTTAATAAAACTAAACCAAAATTTGAAGTAAAAACAATATTATAAATAAATAAAACAGTTTTAATCTTAAAGTGAACTAACTTATGTATTTGTTACAACAAACATGTTTTTTGACAGTTATGTGTGTTGGACAGTAAAAGTAATAGTTGAGAAAAATGATACTGATATTAATTATATTTCATTTAGAATATTTCTCTTTGCTGTAACTGATAAATACAACTATAACGTTTTTTGCGACTGTAATGATACTTTTCATGAGTTTGTTAAAGATAATTGAAATGCAAACCCAAGGTCACTGATATTTGAAAAATGTATGTTTAAGAACAATTATACATAATTAAAATTTACTAAAAGTAGATATTAATTTTTTTCTACTTCAAGTTTTTTCTCATATTTTCTCTAATATTTGTAGAACAATCATAAGGTAGAAATATTTATTAACATTATTACTGTTATTGAGTGATATTTTACTTTCTGGATGAATGGAAGGATAGATAAGATAGATCCTTCATAACTCCACTTTTTTACAAAAATCATTTTATTCCACTAGGTAGGACCAATAAAAGAAGATCATTGAAGTTTAAAAATTTTATTAAATGTTTGTCTTTTGAATTATCATGGCCTAATATTGCTATATTTCAAAATTTCCAAATTAGTTTAGTCAACAAATAATCATAATAACTATATTTGCTGAGCTGCAAATTTTATTTTTGAAGTAGTGTTCCCAAAAATGTATTCTATTGTTTAGTCAACAATGCTCCCAAAATGGTATTTTTCATACAAATAAGATTAATACAAATCAATCAAAGTTGGTAAGTTAATCAAAAAGCTTTTCATTCAAATCCTATTCCAGAAATGTCTTCTGATCTGCAGAGAGAAGAAATAATAATTAAGAGAATAAATGTGATTGATTAATGCCCTATTAAAAGCTGATATAAATAAATCAACTGCAATCCAGAAGAAATGAAGGAAAGTAGTTGATTTTCACAAACCACATTATTTTTATAAAGCTTAACAACTGGTAAGGAAGCCTCGTACTCAAACCTTTTTCAAGACACTATTATCTAGATTCATTAATCTACTGGATAATCTCACTTAATACATTAGATTGAGTAGCATCTGGTCTAAAAGCAATGCATTATCTTGCTTCTTCTACTCCCATCACACTAAATGAAAACAGGATTTCCACCATTCACCCTCAATCCCAGTGACTTTCGCTTGCATACAGCTATTACAAAAGGAGAGCAATCAAAGGATAAAGATGAATCAAGTAAGTAAATGTCCTAGTAAAGAACTGTAAAGATAGACTGCAGGAGCAAGAAAACTTGTGTCACTGTATGCTGAGATAGTACAATGAGTGTGTGGAATTGTGTCCGGAAAACAAACAAATATATTCTGATATTTGTAAATTCACAATCTTTTCGCATGGATTAATAAATTTTTAATCTACAAGATAATACTCAGATATACAGAAAGATTTTATTAAAACTAACCTGACTAATAATTTCAGCAAGTTCCTTCCATTCAGCATTGTAGCAAAATCCACCTAAAGGTTTTAACAATCTAAAAGATGGATCAAGTTGAGGCTCTTTTTCATTTGAATCAGATTTCTATGTGGGAAAAAACAAAACAAAAAAACAAAAAACAACCATATAGTTTTTAAAAAGAAAATGATAAATCAAATTAAACCATCAAGTAAAATTTTCAATTAATCAAAGAGAGTAAATAAATGTATAATATTTATGTAGCTTTTACATGCTACAACAGAAATTCATTTTTAAACATAAAATAAATGCCTGTTAAGCATATACTCAGGTATGCATCATACTCAGTTGTTGAACGAGAGGCATTATTACCTTTATCATTCTAAAATCATCAGATGACCAAAATAATTGTAATAAACTTAAGTTGGTCCATAACTAAGAATTATACCAAGTAGGCTTAACGTGCGTGGAATGAAATAAAGAAAAATAGAAACAAATAAAACGCACTTACTTACTAAAAGTTGAGAGAATTATCTATGGTAATAATCCGACAGTTTCGGAATACTGTGCGTATTCCTTCATCAGGGACGGCACAAACATATAGGACATACAGACAACATTTAGGACGACATGATGAGGGAAGGCATGTTAAAAGTGAGGGAAGTAAGAGGATTAAGAGAGTTTAGCAATAGTGCCGGGCGTTTTGCCCGCCAGTTATTGGGTCGTAAGCTTAAAGCTTAATTATATAGAAAGATTCAGCTAGGAGACGGTGGGAAAGTCTATTATGGTGGGAAAGGGGCTTAGCAGCTGAGAAGTTGGGAGAGTGTCCTGTCTCTTTAAAGTGAGTAACAATGTATGAGCCTGTGGGATCTGTGTTTTTGAAGGCCTGTTTGTGTTCTTTGATGCGTGAAGATAAGGGTCGGGATGTTTGTCCCACGTAGCCAGAGGAGCATTGCCACATGGGATCCAGTATACTGTGTTGGAAGGGTTGTTAGGTTTCTTTGTTTGTGTTATGTTTATGTTGTGTGATTTGAAGGCAGGGGCATATTGGTGTTGGTGGACGAATTTTTTGATAAAGCTTTCGAGGGGAGATAGTAAGGGAAGGGATGTATTTGACAGGGGGTTTGGGGGTAGTATTGTTGGGTTGTTTATTGAGTTTATGTGTTAGGATGTTGAGGCGGCTGTGAAACAACTGGGAGGGGTAGTTATGAAGATTGAGTATGGTGTGTATAGTTTTAAGTTCAGTGTGTAGGGCAGGTTTTGTGGAGCATGTTTTAAGTGCTCTGCATATAAGGAAATCTATTGTATTAATTTTGTATGTATGGGGCGTGTTTGAATTATAATGTATGTACCTGTTTGAGCAGGTGGGTTTTCTGTAAAGAGTGGTTTGTA
>JAFIDM010009631.1:170587853-170606843 GCA_023159025.1 Thereuonema tuberculata | reverse complement strand
TACAAACCACTCTTTACAGAAAACCCACCTGCTCAAACAGGTACATAGTAGAAAGTAGTGAATCTGCACTTCTAAATGAACAATGAGAAAGCTTTTCTTTAAAGTAACAGAGGAGAGACTGAAATTTTAGCAAATTCAGCTTGAAGGCGTCTGTAATTTTTGTGCCTAAAAGAATAATTACCGTATTTACGCGCATAATTTCCCCCATCGCGTATTTTCCCCACCCCAGTTTTTGTGGATTACAAAATTCAATTTTTATTTTTATCGCATAATTTCCCCACCTCTACTTCAACTGACTGGCGGTCAACTCACGACGACGCAACAATGTACCGTTACTTCCGTATTTCTCTATCCCACGCTACTTTAGGGGAAGATTCCACCCCCACCCCGGTCAGTACAAGAGCAGACTCCTTCTGAATCAGTACAACAATTTCGAGTGTTTTGCGAAAACGTGAAGTTTGCGAATAAAGTTAAGATTAGTGACACACATTAACAACATGGGTAAAAATAGGAGTTATACAGCAGAGTTTAAGTTGCGTGTAGTTTTCTCTGCTGAAAAGAATGGTGTGAGAGCAGCAGGCAGAGCAACAGGCCGTGCATGCCTATTGCTTAACTGTACTTTGAAGAAAAAAACAAATGTTGAGATGTGATTTCTTATATTTTAAATGTTGCGTGTTAATAAAATTGTTGTTAATTACATTTCTTGCTTTAAAAATCAATATTTAACATGGTTTTCCTTACACTTTCACCATATTTTTTTTCCTCAAATTGAAAAACATCGCGTAATTTCCCCACCCACCCTTTTTTTGTCAAAATATTGATGAAAAAAAAAGGGGAAATTATGCGAGTAAATACGGTATGTTCAGTTCAAAGAAGTTCATTCTTGTTAAGCAATGAACATTATCAAGTTTGTGTAAAATACAAAAGCAAAATACTATTATATTTAATCTAATGTAACTCAGTATAGAAATCTCTGCTAAAATGGAAGTGTTCAAGAACTGTGAAAACAGTCATGATTATAATGATTGGAAGGTTTGTTTTTTTTCCCTCTCACAATAAAAATGATAGGGCTTGTATAGGACTTATATAGGAATTGTACAGGACTGCACCATGGATATAGTAATCGTAGAAGTCAGAGATGTACTAAGCAATAAATAAATTATTAATGCATGTTCCCTCAGTACAGGGGCCTGGGCTGAGGTCTTAACCGAAAAAAAAAAAAAAATGAATTATACAGACTTTTTTTTTACAATTATGTCTTTACATTTTATATAAACCATCTGCATAGTGATATTCTGATTACAATATGTTTGATAGAGCAAAGTTTTTCTAAACATCATTTCTGGATAGAGCTGGAAAAAATAGATGTTGATGTTAAATTAATTTGCTCTAAAAATAAGGATAAAAAGGTGTATGTGGCATGATTAAAAGGGAGAAATATGAAATTGAGTGATGTTTTCGTGATATTTTTGGCTAAGAATCTATGATTTTGATCATAACTTGGGGGAGGGGGGGCAGTTACTGCATTTGATACTTGGGTCCTGAATTCGATATAGGTGCCTGCTTTTGGCTAATATGCAGTCATCTCTGCTGAAATGCATGAGAATAATTAATTTCACTTGGTTACTTATATTAGTCTCAATTCCACTAAAAAAAAAATTATTCCAGTATTAAAAAAAAATCAGTTTTTTTTTTTTAATTTTTTTTCCAAAATTGGAAATTATAAGGCAGGACTAAGATCAATGATATTTACAGATCTGTGAATACTCTATTAAATTCTTTTTTTTTCCAATGCTGCATAAATTACTTAACTATAACCACTTAAAGTTAAGTCAAAAATAATAATAATAATAATAATAATAATAATAATAATAATTTTTTTTTATTATGATTCTAAATACAAAAGTTACAGTCCCGTTAGGAATGACAAATTCCTATCAACAGGTTCTGAATATAGGTATATTACAAATGTTTAATTAATTTTGAATACATTGTTAAAAAATATCAAATGACTTACATAGTGTTGTTTTTTTCAAGTGATTTTTGTCAAGTAGACCGCTTGGTGATAATTTTCAAAAATTTTAAATTAGGCAGTAACATGATTTAAAAGTTAAAATAATTTACTGATTTAACTCTATATATAATTATTACATATATATATATTAAAGTTATCTATGTTTAGCTTATTTTTGTCGAGTACAGTAAGAACTAGTAACAATAAATATTAAGGACATTGGAAGTAAATTTAACAAAATACTTAAGTGAGACATTACAAACAGGAATTACAATTACAAAGAAAACAATTGAAACAAAAGAAATTCATATTAATTACATTTTATCAGCCACTTTTTTAATAGTTTCTTAACATAGGATATTCTTCCATTTTTTTTTTATATTTTCAAGTATATAGTTGAAATGCCTCTTTCCATAGTCATTGTATATTAGTGGATAGGGAAGATGAATATTTTTCTTGTTTCTTAGATTATATGAGGATTTTTGTTTTTCTTCTTTCTTGTGCTCAAAGATTTTATAATAGTTTTTAATTAGTATGTTGTATATGAATTTTTGTTTGGGATTTAGTATTCTGTATTGAAGTTTTTTCTTTAATATTATACTTTTATCGTTTACATTTTGCTTGAAGAAAATTATCTTTAAAATTTTATTTTGCAGATTAATTATAGGTTTTAAACAACTGTCATTGGTGTTGGCCCAAATGTTAGCAGCTTAATTTATGTTCGAGTCGAATAAAGCAATATATAATAACATTTTAATCCGCGTTGGAAGTATGTCTTTTATATGATAGAATATGTATGACAGTTTGTTTAGCTTTTTATGTAACATTTTAATGTGATTATTCCAACAAAATTTTTCATTTATTATTAAGCCCAGATATTTAATTGTTTTTGTGTACTGTAGTTCTGAACAGCTTTTACATTCATATGGTGAATTGTGAAGACAGTTATGATGGTGAAAAAAGATTTTTGGCTTATCTGTTATTAGTCTTTTTTTGGACATATTAGCATTAGTTTTGTATTAGTTTTGTATTAATAATAATAATAATAATAATAATAATAATAATTACTTTAAAAAAGGAAAAAAACAACATTAAAACTAAATTAACTTTAGCAAACTATTGAATTTCAGCAATTTCACCAAAATTACCGGAATTTTTTAATAAATTGTTTCATTGACAGATCAATCTTAAAAAAGTTTTCATATTAAAACATAAGATCAAGCATTTTTAGAAGAAATTATTGAAGAATGCTTACAGTAGTATTTGATACTTTATGAATACTTTGTCCCACAAGGTTGAAATCTGAGTTTGAAGATGAGTCCTATATGAAATAAAAATCAAAAAAATAAATTAAAAGTTAGTACATGGTTTTCAACAGTAGTTTTTCAACCTTAAGGGTTGGTAGAAGATTTTCGAAAACACAAGAATATCGCTAATAAATCAAGTTTAATGCATGTTAATTGTAGCTTTGTCTGCCACTGTGATTGCTCTTGAGCAATCGAGAACAAAAATGGGTAATTTTACAGTGAGCTCATTTCATTTTTGAAGTAACTAAAT
The DNA here is from genome assembly GCA_023159025.1 of Thereuonema tuberculata. NCBI lineage: Eukaryota > Metazoa > Arthropoda > Chilopoda > Scutigeromorpha > Scutigeridae > Thereuonema > Thereuonema tuberculata. The sequence goes on along the minus strand of JAFIDM010009631.1, from coordinate 170,603,272 downwards.
CTGCTTTGTATGTTCAGAGTATTTTTGCACAAAGTAATATAAGAATCCTTTCAGTAAATCAGGGCTATTCAAAATCAGAATTTCCAAAAGGCCACCATAAGGAACTGAAAAAATATAACAGGCCATTTGAATATTAAATCAAGCAGAATTGCAAATAATTAAACTTATCAATCAATATAAATATATAACTGGATTTGGTTTTCACTTTTTAACAATATATAAATACACTGCTGAAAATATTGTTGAAAAGTGAAAACTAAATCCAGTCATGAATACTATAATTCAATAAGGTAAAGACAGAGTTTACATGATGCTATACGTACAATAGCAGTGAAGATCCTACCACTGGAGTCAATAGACGGTGCTCAGGGTTATGAAATCAGTCATTTGTATTACCACATTTCTTACATACCTTGTGAAGTGTATATCATGCCTGGTAGACACACACATGTACCATTTGTACAATTCACTGACTTTGAACAAGGTCATGAAAGTGGCCAACAAGAAGCAGGATGATCCTTCTATTAAACTGACAACAACAAATTTAGATGCTAGTGTCCACAATGCATCGGTGTTGATGACAATGTGAAGAGAAGGGTACATACATCTAAAGACATAGTTCTGGACAGTCCAAATGTAAGAATACCCATCAAGACTGGAACATCAGAAGGTAAACTGAATTGCCATAGCAATATGCATGGCCAGAGCAAATGTAACACCAACATTGTGCATTCAAACAATATACAACATTTCCCTAAAGCAAAACTCATGCCTTTAGCATGATTGCCACTCGCCTATCATAACAAGTCATGCATGTCTTGGAGAAGAAAATGGAGGAAGGAATGGTGTTCTATACCCTTCAGCAGTGATAAAAGCAGACTTTTTTTTTTTAATCACTATTTTTGAATGAGTGAAAATAGATGAAGCAAAATAAGTAAACCTTAAGATGTTTCTTTGATAACAGTAAGTTCAGGATAACTTTTTTTTGTTTTGTCCCCTTCACGATATACTTTGAATTGTACAATGAATTAGAACATAAATCTCATCAAAAAGCCATATATTCTCTTTGAGCTTGTATATCCAATGTAATGGAAAAGTAAATTATCTGTTTTATCTAAACTCTAAATATTATCAAAATATAAATCTTGGTAATATTAGATTTTAAAAATTAAGTGATGCTTTTGATTTTAATGACATAAAAATTGCATTTATACATATTAAAACAGTAAATTCCAGTCCTAAAATTCAAAATACATACATCAAAATACATTATCTTCTTTAATCCAAACTAGACACATAAATAAACTCAAAAACACCTTCACTGTAGATACCGTTGATACCAATATTTCATTTTAATTTCTTAAAACTTTTTCAAGGTTTTGTTTGATGAACAAAAAATAAAATAACATAAAAAAGGAAAGAGAAATTCTTCTCTCATTAAATATAAAAATACAACAACTAAAAAACATGAATAAACAAAGCAAGTGAATAAAAATTGGACAATAAAAACGGTGACTATTGTTGACAAACAGATGAACTATATGAGAGATAAAAATTCTTTCACTCTCACATTGTTCATCATTGCATTCCTATACATGGACAAAGACATCTCATTTACTCTTAAACACTTATTCTCATTAATGAGGCAAGATTTTTTATGTTATTTTATTTTTTGTTCATCAAACAAAACCTTGAAAAAGTTTTAAGAAATTAAAACAAAATATTGGTATCAACGGTATCTACAGTGAAGGTGTTTTTGAGTTTATTTATGTGTCTAGTTTGAAGTAAATTCCAGTCTTAAAATTCAGTCAATTTGGTTTAAAGTAGGTAAAAATTTAATTAAAATAAAATTAAAGGGGAATGTTTCCAGTTAGAACATTAATATTAACACCAATATACATTTTTGAAAAAAAACTATATACAATTAAAATAATCTGACCAGTTTCACCAGCGAACTGTCACTGTCTGGCATCAACAATATTAAATTACATTAAAATAAATTTAATTTAGATAAAAATTTGTAATGACTTGAAGTGTAGATTTTACATATGGAAATTTTGGTAAATATCAAAATATACAATAAACTGATGATGTCCACCAATTTGAAAACATTGCCAAAGCATAAAAAGGAATCAGATTAAAAATTTTAAAAAATATATTATTTATGAATAGAAATATATTATTTCTATTCATTTACACACATACATGTGTAAATGAATATGTGGGCAAAAAATGAAAATTTTCGAAAATGGTTATTATGCAACCACCAATGGAAATTGACATGGAATGACTGACGGCGATTTTAAACAAGCAACGGTGTCTTCAAATTAACTCACACATTATTAAATCTATTTCTATACAATTGAGTCAACTTTATTTATTTATTTAATTCCATTCTGCTAGCAGCATCCATTCTTCTTTTTTTTAATTTTTAACTCCTTAATTAGGCTTACAGCAGCAAACTTGTCAAAAATGGTTGAGATTTAAGTTTCCATTGCTAATTGCTAAGTTTACTACAACATATCATCAAATTATATTTTAAAACTATTTTTAGATGTTCTCAAGTTAGTGTGGTCATCTAATTACACCTTACATCTAATTACAGTAATAACAGATTAATCAGTTTACCACTTCCTTATGGCAACATTGCAGAACTTCATCTTGAAACATTTCACAGGAATAGAATTTAGATAAAACTCCATTTTTTAGCAAAAAAGAATAATTTTTTAAGATTGTAGTGAATTGAGTATTTATATAAGTCAACTCTCTACTCTCTATACAGGTCAGCACAAAGCCATTGTGGTTACATTGAAGCACAAAATGCCTTATATTATTGAAGCAAGATTGCAACAATTAATGAAGTGAGGATGAGATATCACAATGACCAGCGCAAATACATACATTAAATCTAACTGACTTTTTCATTCTGGAGTGCCCATGCTGCAGAAAGGATCAACTTCATTACCTATTAAGACTACTCAGTAGAAAATTTATTATTATACATTTAAAGTATTTTTTATTATTAAATTATGTTTTACCTGAGATTCTTTTGATTCTGATTTGGAAGAACTGTTCAAATTTGGCAAGCAACTAATGGCTCTTCGGTGAGGCTCAATTTTATCATTAACTGAAGTATTCACAATGCTAGCATCTTTAGATTTTCTAAGGAGCAATAAAATAAAGAGGTTTGTAATTAAGGGATTTAGTTTGACAGTTAAATGATTTTTCAAATATCAAGATTTAATGGCATTTAAATCTAATACTTCAAAAAAAAAAAAGCAGCTTCATTATTTTTCTTTTAAATTCAACTCAAAATTAAAAACTGACCTTGTGTATTTTAATGGAAGCACTTTCTTTTTAGAATCACTACCTGAAATGATAGTTTAATAATTTAAACACACAAAGCAATTATAAATTTAAACAGTTAAAAAACAAAGTAAAAATTTTCCTTTTTTAAGAAAAATTCAAATTATATTTTATATCAATTAAATCTTATGATTTTAAAAAATTTAATGAAAATGTTCATAGAAAATATTTGGTTCTTTAGATAGAATATGATCATTAACCTCTAATTTTGATTTGTAATTCCTATGAAGCAATAACTTAGCTTAAAGTGATTATAGATGAATCAAGCCAGTATATATTTAAACTAGTAAATGTGACATCACTTAACCTAAATGGTTGAAAGGAGCTAAGAAAGGATATACTGGAAATACTTTTTTGGCTAGTTAATCGTTTAGTCTAGAAATAACAATACTGACCAAAATAAACAGAACCAGGAATATGCATGTTATATTGGCTTATGCTTGCATGGTACATGGAATGTACTTACAAGTTAGCACATCGAAGGCACACATCTTCTTGAGCATTTGAAGATTGTATTTCTGGTACTTGCAACAAAGCAGAAAATATATTCTGTGAATATTGCTTCCATCCACATGCTTATGAAAGAAATAAAAGCAGTTTGTGTGCAGACTTCATAATCAATGTCTAAGTAATAGCCAGGGCTGCGCCAAGTGGGGATGCCAGGGGTGCACAGCACCTGTGCGGCATGTCTTGGGGGGGCGGCGGGCGCGCAAATAATTTAATGTAGAAATACTAATGGAATGGAAATATATGCAAAATATGTAATTATATACATATTTGTTTTATTATGAAAAATATTAATTTAGGCTAAAATAAATTTAGCTTATTAGGAGCGGCAACTTTTGCCTGGCACCCCGGCGCCAACATACCTTGGCGTTGCCCTGGTAATAGCAGTATGTTCATATAATTCAGAAGGTTCAAAGAAGTCCTAACACCAAAGAAAGATATTTGCATTACAATGGTTCCACTATGATGAATGACAAAGAAAGCAGATCAGATCCTGACCATATTTGCAGAGAAGTCAGAAATCTCTGAAAATGAATCTCAGCTGCTCCTTTCTTGAGATAATTTCAAAGCAGATTGGAGGATTTTCCTACAACATATAGATAGGACATACCCTACTCCCAAAGGACAGATGTACTTTATAAATGCTAAGATCATTTGTTTTAATTACATTCCAATTTCACTGTCAAGCCATACAACATAATCCTTTGCATTAGAACAAGCTAGCAAGGTTAAAGAAAAGCCATATCAATCAAACTGAGTGACAAAATAGTGTGGTGTTCTGGCTATGGTGATGTCAGTGACATAAGATGTGAAGCTGTCCCTGACAACCAAGTACCCATTGCTAAGGAGATGCACTATGTTTTAGAATAACCGATCAGGATTTTGAGACTCATGGTTAAGACAGAACAACGATATGTGCCACAAAGCCAGAAAAATTCAGAGCATCCTTTAACAACAATGACAAAGTTACCTGCTGTAATATAGAATTTTCAGATCCATCTCATTTGCTTCATCTCAACTCACCATCATGTACTTAAGGACCGTTTTCCAGAAAAGCCATTAGCTATACTGTCTGAGCTGAATGGCAAAAATCATAGCTTTCTTTCAAAATCCTCTTCAGTATATTTCAGTATAGTATATACATTCTCCACAATCTACCTACAACTTCATCTCCTATATGGAGAGGGCCGCTGAATATGCAATTCATTATTTGACAAACAATATATAGTATTATTACTAAAGCTCTATTCTGAATATACTACTACTGTTTTATTTTGTTTTGTTTTCTAACTTTCATTCTTGTTTAATACTGTATAATTTGATCCATACTATAAGCTTAAAGCAGATGTAAATTAAGGTAAGAAAGAATTATGTATTAATTTTTTTAATGAAGTGAATAAATAAATAAATATTAGAATGAAATTAAAATTATACTTTCTTTTGTAAGTTGACCTTCTGTAGCAAGAAGCTGATTAAAAAAATTAATAAAGTAAATATAATTTAGTATTACATTAAAGAATCTTTTATGTAATTTAAATATATACAAATCACATATTTAAATAATATGAGGGGAAAGCTAAAAGTAATTGATTGAATATTTTTTTTCCTGAAAACTTTAATCATTACTCAGATAAAAAGAAATACCGTACACATAAAAGGGCATGTAATTGACTACTTTCTCACTAGCATGCATATATATTGTCCCTAGTGTACGTCACAGCTGTTCCAATATGATAGGTGTGATAATGACGTTCAGTGAGATTGAGAACTGAAGCGTCATCTGATTTCTTGTGGTCAATGGAAGAAAACCTGCTCAAATTTATCGTGAAATATGTTCAACATATGGGGATGACTTCAAGATGAATGTATGCAACTGGTGTGCAAAGTTCACAGTGGGGGACACAAGCATATTCAATGAAGATCGGTCAGGCAGACCACAAACATCACACACAGATTCCAACCTTGACGCTGTGAGCGAAGTTTATAAAGAGGATGCACGAGTAAAAAACAAAGGCATATCGCAGGCTTTAGACATGTCATATGGAACTGTTTTTGAGATTATCCACAAATCCCTAAGATACCGCAAGGTGGCAGCCAGGTGGGTACCCAGACAACTAACGCCGTTGCACATGGAAAACAGAATGGGTTACAGCAGCCTTGAACATTTGCTGCGTTACCAACTTGAAGGAAACTGCTTCCTTGATCGTATTGTTACAAGAGATGAAACATGGGCATTTCACTTCTCACCCGAAAGGAAACAAGACAGTATGGTGTGGAAACACCAAAACTCTCCCCTCCAAAAATGTTTGAAGATGTACAGTCTGCCGGAATGATGATGGTTACTGTTCTTTGAGACAGCCAAGGAGTTATCAATTTCCTCCGTAAAGGACAAAGTGTCAATGCTGCAGCTGCTTATGAAATAATGAATAGACTCAGACCTGCCAGAAATGTCCAGAGAGAGCGCTGTCTGATGTGTGGCTGCTGCATGACAATGCCCATCTCCATTCTGCTGCAGCCGTGACCACAGAACTTCACTCCTGGTAATGGGAGTCCTGCATCATCAGCCCTGCAGTCCTGACTTAGCACCAAGTAATTATCACCTATTCGGCCCAATGAAGAGGCATCTTGCTGGTACCCACTTCAAAAGTGATGAAGATGTGCAGAAAGCTGTTCATCAATGGCTTCGAGTCCACTCAATTGACTTTTACTACTCAGGCTTACACAAATTAATTTCATGTTGGGACAAGTGCATTATCCTCAATAGAAATTATGTAGAAAAGCAGTCAATTACATGTCCTTTCATATGTATATCTTTATATCTGTGTAATAATTAAAATTTTCATGAAAAAAATTTAGTCAATTACAAACTAGTTTTGATTGCCCCTCGTATATATATAATAAAAGTAAAAACATTTTTATTATAATTTATAAGATATCTAAATGTTACAAAATGATAATTGAAATTTAATGAAAAATGCAAGTTGTTGTTTTTTTTTATTACATTTATGTTTCGATATTTGCTTGTAACCACTTAAACTAAAACTTCTGTTATGTTTAACTAAGATAAAGTTCTGCCCTCTCTGTTTTTAACTAGAACAGCAATAAAGAAGGAACTTTTCTATATAATTTTGTTCCCAACTGCTCCCAATTACTTGCGAAGTAAAAACACAAGGATAAAGGTAGACTCTGGTTGAAATTGAATGAATTGTAGATTAAGAAAGAGAAAATTTATTTTAATCGTTAAACATAAAACTCAATACAATGTAGGCCCTTGGGGTCATGAGAGGTAAGACTCATGGCATTTCATGACCAACGAGATTAAGTTAATTTTCTGGTAAATAAAAAAAGATACAGCATGGCTACTAAATAATTTAACAATGAAAATACTGTGATCAAGATTTGCACTTGATTATGAATGTTTAATTACTCTTGATTTGATTGTACAAACTGTTCGTAATGATGAATCAGTAAGTCCTGGAACTACTATTGAATCTCTCTAAAGTAATGTCCTGCATCATTCTCTTAGGACTGATGAAACAAGTTCCCTCATAAATTCTTCAAGAACTCTGACCTCTAGAAACATTTTTCAGGTTCTCAAACACTTTTTTTATACTTTCACTCAGCTTGAATTGTTGAGTGCACATTGATGATGATCTTGACAGAAAAGCTGTAACTCAAGAACTACTGAAGTGAATTGAAGTGCATCATTGAAAAGAGCACACATTAGCAGTGCAAATAGTAGAATACATTTTACTGTAGTATTCATACAGCAAATTGGAAAAAATATCATTATTTAATAGTCACACTATGTTTAAGGCTATGTTAAAACTTAAAGACAAATTGAAATATTGTAGAAAAATAAGATAAATTAATTTTTATAACATAATAAATGAGTAACATCACTAATTAAAAATTATATTACCTTCTGTAATTCTTTTAACAAGTTTTGGATATTTTTGGAAGCGAATAAAATAATATGATTCAAATTCTTGTAAAATTGTGTCAAGATCAATGTTGTCACAGGCTACATATTGATTCAACTCAAACTGTACTTCTGATTCAAGTGCCTGGCAAGTATTAGTGTAGCTGAAATAGTTTAAAAAGAAATACTTTAATGTATTGGTACTATAATTTCAATTGAAGCTTATGAAATGAAGCTTATTTTACAGGAGAAAGCAAATTTCATTTTGTTATAAAATTGCAATTTAAAATAGCTTTCATAAATTAACTTCGATAAAAACAGCTTTATATATTAACTAAAACAATTTAAAGCACAAAGTAAAACATTATTTTCCAGCAATTTTCTAACTATTGTTCAACCAGCTTATACTGGCCTTGGGGTCATTCCATGCCATTTCACACAGAAAAAATGTGAAATGTAACCCATAGTCTCAGATTTTGATCAAATTTGGTACATTTGTTCTTGGTAAGGACCTTAGTTCAAATTCCAAGTTACATGTTTTTAGGCCTCCTGGATCCAGAGTTGCAGTACATGTTAGCATGTACAAGTTAGCATGTTTTTCTAAAAATGTTGTTGCAACTGATACTTTACAGAGACAGGTCCATGTGAATTGTTTTTTTTGTTTTTATTTAAGGTTTTATGACTTCTGGAAAAAAACCTTTGGGTGTTTCTTATGTAAAATTCCCCTGGAGATTCAAATATGTCAACAAAATTGTGATAAACCTCATACTTTTTGAGCTACGGCTTTATGATTGATAAAAAAACATTTCCCAAAATGATGTTGACCTTGAAGCACAATATCATGAGTATCTCAAATGGCAGACCAGATACAAAGATAAGACTTATACCATTAGAAAGAGCAGGGAATTTCCTATAAAGTGATGTAAAAAAAAAAAATGCTAACTTTGAAGCACTGCTATTCTGGATCCAGGAGGCATAGAAACCTTTAACTTGGAATTTGAACTAAAACCCTTACCAAGAACAAATGTACCAAATTTCATCAAAATCTGAGACTATGGGTTATATGGTCTGTGTGATGTGGCATGACCCCTTGGTTATAGAGAATATTTTTTCATTCCTCAACTACTGCACTATGGTGCAGCGACGTAACTACCAAGATAACATTAGTCTCATCCATATAGGATCTTCGGTTAAGGAAAATTTTTCTGACATTCCCAGGTACTTGGCTACTGGTTTTAACAAATATAAAGAACAATTTACAATAGCTTAAAATGAGCTTTCTGGCTTTTAAAAATGCACTTTGATGACTCGTTCATCACAAGAGAAAAGTAAAATAAATAATTTATTTATCTGGAAATGCTAGGAAATCTATTATAGCTACACAATCAAATTATCACAAACAATAACATTGTAAATATCTTGTGCAGAAATTTTTTACTTGCCACAGTACATGCTAATCATTGTTTTTATTATGCAAATGATATGAGCTCTAATTTCTAACTTATTATTAGTCTGGCATGAGTTAATTGTTAATTTTCTTTTTACATTGGAGAAATCTGAATCTCTGAATTTTAGCTCTAGATGTACATAAAAATTAGTAACTTGTCACTTGTGTACATTGCTGAATGCACTGTTAATAAATATAATTTAATCAGATTTTTTTTAAGAATTTTTATAGACACATCTGAAGACTTATTATAATCAATTTTGATATTAAATAGAAGACTCTGTTTCAATTGATGTCTATGATAACCATACTAGTTTTAAATAGAATTTCTGTTACGTAGAATCTTGGCTTCTGTCATAAAATATTGATGCCTATATACTTCAAGACATTCTGCTTTGTTAAATGGTTGACTCTAAAGTTAGGACTTCTCAGGATTCTTACTAAAATGCTTTTGAAAATTATGCAAGATTTTATATTAAAATAAGAATCAGGGAACTCATTACAAATGAGCAGCCCTGATTCTGGAAAACTTCTGTATTCTAAAGTTGTTGTATTTTGTTATTATAGATTATCATTTATAATCAGTTGCCATATTAGCTCTCTATAAGCCTCTGCATATTATTATGTTCATTTGGTGGAACAAAAATATCCTCCTTGACAACTTGATGTTGGAGAATCTGTTTTCTTTCCTTTGGTTACTTCATTACAAGGTGGTCTTCATAGTGGGAATACAATTTTGTAGCTATATGGAATCAACAAAGTGAAAATATAAGCAGAATATTGCTAAAGATTCTCAATTATGCAGATAATGATTTCCCTGACAATCAAATTCCCACTTAAACTACAACTCCCACATAACTTTCAAGTTTTCTTTTTAAAAGCTGAAGAAGCTTAAGTCTATAGATTAACATATAAAATGATTGTACATCCATTTTAAAGCTTGTATATTATATACTCATTTATACCCTTTATACATATACTTTGAGATTATCATATTGTGCATATAAGGTGTATGCTTTTCTTCACTTAAAGTGTGAACTATTATCCTTAAAAGGGCTATTTTTCTGACTTAAAACCAGCTTTGATTTGTAAAGACGGTAATATTTTCTTATAATCCCCTTTTGTCGTAGGGCATCCTTGTTAATTCAATTCTCAACAATTCAGCATCTACTGTTATCCATTTATAGTTGTAAGAGATACGTAGAGATTGAATACCTTAAAACCAGCTTTTTTTTTTTTTTTTAACTATTAAGTGCTTACCCCATCTCCAAAAGATAATCAAATATGAACACCAACAGATTTCGTTTCCTGAGAATTGTTTTTTGTTCTTCCTGTAATAATGGATGGATAGAATCTATTGTTATTGAATGAATTTCCTTAAATAAACTTTTTTTCAAATAATTTATTATTAAGTAAATATTAATATATTTTATTCCTAATAAATTACCATTTTTTTCTTTAATATTAATTAATAAGTAATTTTATTAAAATTCCTTAAAATTATTTAAGAAATAATAATTAATAATAATAATAATAATAATTTAAGAAATAAAAAAGGAAAAATAAAGTTCCAGTTTCAAATATATGTACATTTTAAACATATCTGAGACGATTTAAATTTAAGAAATAAATGTGAACATAAAAGTGCTCATACAGTTTCTTTGCTCAAAACTTATTATAATAGTTTTATAAAAAAATCTTACAGTAATTATCCATTAATTAATCTAAAAGTACTGTTAATTATGGCATAACCTTATTTTATTAATATAACCAAAGTCACAGATACTAAAAAATATTCATTCTGAAAAGAATATATCTCTTTAAAAATAGTGAAAATTATTGTAAACAATTTTATCCATCCATTTCCTTTTTTTGTATTAATTTTGTCCATCATTTGATATTTTTTTTTCAAATTATTAACATTACTGCAGTATATGGTGATACTGCACTTATAGATTATGCATTTATTACAGGATTTTCGTATAACTGTGACCAAATTCCATGCAATTTTTTTAACGTTGAGAATGAATATATTTATAGCAAATCAGAGGAAAGGATTTAAGCAAGAAAACAAATTGTATAAAAATGTATTTTTGATCTTTTTTTTTTATACTGATTTGATTCTGTAGCTTAAAATTTATTCTCTGCATTAAATATAATATTCCGTTTAATGTATATATTTTTAGAAATTTGGAACTTTTTAGAATATATACACAGTCGGACCTCGATATAAGGTCACCCCTTGGGACCTCGCGAAAGTGACCTTATATGCGGGTGACCTTAAATCGAGGTCCGACTGTGTAAATATTCTAAAAAGTTCCACTTTTTACTTTTATTAAGTGTCATTCATAATTTTCCTCAAACCTTTAAAGCATCCCAGGATAGCTGCTGTTAAATATGCAAGCAGTCACAGTAACTGTAGTTTACGTATTTTTTTTTTTCAGAATATCGTCTAATAGAATAACTTCTTAATGAAAATATAATGTAACGATGAAACTAAGTTAGCTAACTTAGTTTTTAATAGCATTTTCCAATAACTTACCGTTTCTTTTGCTAATCTGGCATTTCGAATAGATGTATAAGACATAGTTTCGGCCATTTTTAAAAAAATATATATTTATATAAACTTAAGAAGAAGATGCAGGAAAAAAAAAAGAAATGCTTTTACCTAAAGAAAAAGAGGTTTAAGAAAATAATGAATTAAAAAATGTATATGCAAATATTGAAATCAAAATGATAAAATATTGGAATCCAGATTTTATCCCAGAATAACTGATAAAGTAATTTGCCACAAGCTTAAACAGCATTCATTACTTACGAAAGCGTTATTCCAGACGAATTCTAAAGTAAGAAAGGAAATGTAACGCGACTAATACACACAAAAAATTCTTGAAGCTTGGGGACTAGAGATACTACAACGATTACAGAACGCCATGTTGTAACAGCTGTCACCATAGAAACACCAGGCAGTTAGAACTGACTGAACCTGGAATTCATAATCGAGCTTTCAAATATAACTTTTTTTTAAATTTAAAATTACGAATTTAAATGTTTAATCTCACCATACTAAAGAATAATTTTTCAAAATTTTGAAACTATTCGCTTTTCAAAATGGCCTTTTCATAATATATCGTAGCAGCATTTAATAGAGAAACATGTGCGAGTGTATCAACCCCTGAGGAATCTTTTTTTTATTATCATTCAATTAACACAACACGGAATGTGAACGAATGACATTCACGAATTTCGGTTCCCAGGTATTATTAGATGCATAAGTAATTATCGACCTGCATGAAATGCCGTGGTATTCTGAAGGAAATTTTTTAAATTCAAAACCGAGAAATATATTTGTAGAATTATCCTGTGGTAGTTATAATTTTAACTGAAAAAAAAAAATGGCTTTTCATTGATAGGAAAACATTTTTTGTAATTAAAAGGTGTTTGTAAATTTTATATTAATTAATTTGCATGATTCAGTTTTCGACTTGCATAGAATGGAGAGAGAGAAAAAGGTATTTTTTTTCAAAACTTGAATGAGAAGAAAATCAGTTTTGAGATTGCAATAAATTTCTTCCTTTTTGTAATTCTAATAATGCCGTTAATAAAATAATTGAAAATTCAGTAAAGTTTCAAAAATAGCTATTAACTTTTCTCTTTCTGTAGATATTTAATAATCTGCCAATAAATATTTAACTCCTTCTCCAACGGATCATAATTTCCTTGCAACGCCGTATGACCTGGAACATGATAAGATCTCAGCCAAGGTGCGTTCACAGAGCTGTTTAAATTTAACTGACAAAGGAAGACCATGCATATACTCGACTAAGGCAGATTTTACTTAGATTTCTCAATAATATTTGTTTAAAAATCGTAAATTACGGGGGAGGAGACGAAAGATACCTCTAAGTCGTTTTTCGCCAAATTTGAAAATATAACGTGAGGAGTTCAATGAATTAAGGATATAATGAATAATTCTATTTCAAGAAAATATAAACCAGAATTGATGTTTTGTAAATAGATATATTTGTTCATTTTCCATAAACTTACTTTTTACTATCCCTTTCATCATGGTACTGTTCATAATTAAAAAAAGAGAAAAAGAGCGGAGATTTTTTTAGTTTAAATTTTATTTTTAATTGAACCGATTCTAAGTCCTTTTTCCATCAAACATTTTTGCTGTTGACTATTCGTGAACTAACAAACAAGATTTTGTTTTTTCCCTAAGCAAATCTTTTCTTTCTTATTTAAACAATATAGATGAATAAATGTTATAAAATTCTAATATTTTGGATGATAACTTCATCCAAAGGCTGGGACTCACATATCTGTCTTTCCCATTCCGTACCGTTCCTTCAAAACTCGTCAGTTCCGGCGCCTTTTTAATATCAAAACGCGGCGCACTTGTCCGTCTGTTAATTGAGGACACAAAACCGATATGGACTTCAAATGTATCTTTTCGTTTACAATATTCGGTTCAGGGCTATGAATAGATGCAAGTGGCAAGACTCATGCATACAAAAAAAAAAAAAAAATGGAAATAGGCCTAGTGTTCAGAAATTCACTTTTATAAAAGTAGGGACTCAAGTGGCAACCCTTCAGTCCGGGGTTCCGTATAGATTCTAGATTTGGCCATATTGTATAAAAACACTTGTCCATTGTAGTGTCTATCCGCCCAGTGGCGAAGTTAGAGGCAGCTTTAGGCAGAGGCAACCTAGGCTTTTTGATTGGAGAAAGTTAAGTCGATGCCCGAATTAGATACACCATCAGTGGATATTTTTACGTTTTAAGATAAATTTATTTAAAAAAAAGGTCTGGAAAGTCTAGGGTCCCCTAAGACCTAGCAAAACCTACAACGCCTTTAGGTGAAGGGTAATTTTTTGTCACCTGGTGATTATATTACTGCCCTCCACGGTTGGCCGCTGATTTGATCTCTTTTCTAAGAAGGTACTTTCAAATATTTTTCGTCACCACATAGACAATGAAATCTGGGACTGATCGTCCATTTGCCCGCCCTAGGTAGCTATTGTTTTACAGAATGAATGACTGTATTTAAAAGGGATTTCTTTTTTCTTCAGCTGCTTAAAATAGCTTAAAGTAGAGACAGACTGTCTCATCTCATCTTACAACATCTCGTACTTTTTCCAGAAATAAAGGTTGATGGTTGTTTTTGTCTTCTGCTGTAACATCTTCACTTCATCATCGTCAACATGGATGTTCGCCATCTTTCGTTAACGTTAGAAATCAAGTATAAATAGTTATGTTCTCTTTTCAGGGATATATGGGATCAGGGCCGGCCCAAGAGTGGGCGAATCTAGGCGGTTCCGCGGGCTGATTGAGGATTTTTTTTTTTTTCGTTATTCTTTGCTGTAATATCAAACTTCCGTTCGACCGACATCAAATTTCTTTTCAATGTTCAGGTTTTGAAGTCACTGAGTGATAAAGATCTACTCAACTGCTGTGTAGCGCTTGATTTTAAACTGACAGATGCTGCCGCTGAGAACCACGATCTGGACTTGGAAGATTTTGTGAACGAACTCAAACTTCTAAGAGAAGTAATAGCTGAAGAAACGAAGACTGCTTTGGAGGTACAGAAATTGACTACTCGAATGAAAAATTGATTCCCAAATATTAGTGTTGCATACCGGATCCTATTGACAATAAGTGACTGTTACATCTGATGAGAGAAGTTTCTCTAAACTTCAACTTATTAAAAACTATCGAAGATCAAGCATGAGTCAAGAGAGATTGAATGGCTTAGCTATTATTTCTATTGAGAAAGAAGTGGCCCGAAAACTTGAAAAACGGACCTAACCTAAGATTTGGCAAGCAGGAAGGCCGAGGAAGTGGATTTTAATCACTAGATAGATAGGACGAATCGATTTTGATATCTTTAATGGGTACATTTTTTCTTTAGAGACCTATTTGTAATTTAAAGCTATATGGATTTAATGTTTTTCCAATGTTTCCTTAGATCAATGCGAGGTTTGTATTTTGTTTTATCATACTTTAAGTCTGTTTTGTTCTTCCCTTCTTATGACTCTTATAATCTTAACCCCCCCCCCCCTCTTCCTTCCCCCAAAACAAAAAGAAAGAGAAAAACGAAAGATAAGTTGATAGTAAGAAATTTATAATGATAGAAGTCTTACTGCCAGATATATAGTTTTAGAAAGTGTCTGT
>JAFIDM010009631.1:170558905-170576205 GCA_023159025.1 Thereuonema tuberculata | reverse complement strand
GTTCAATCTGACACACGGGTCTTCTGTTGACCCTGACCTTTAATTGACTTTTCTTCGAGTTCGATATAAAGTTTCCAGCCGAGTGGCCATCCTCAAGATCCTTAGTCGATAGCTGTATCGTTCCATCAAAACATCCAAGCATGAAATAGTTTGATATGTTGAACGAAAGAATAATGCCAACAATTGCTGTTGGATCAGATTTCCATATGGGAAATGAATTTTTTTCTTTTTAATAAATATAAATCACCCTGAACTTTATTTAACAAAATAAAACAATATTTATGAATTACGAATACTTTTATGATTGTGTTTGTTTTCTGTTAAATCTATCGATATATCATTATAAGAAAAAAATTGAAGGATAACTCGTCAAATTGATCAATAATTATCAAGCCCTGTTTTCATTCCAATTAGGGATTGTACGTTTTTTTCTTATCTATTCTTAGTAACTCACTTTCTTTAATATTTTTTACTTTCTTAATCTCTGCTGCGAAAGGCAAATGAAAGCGTCATTTGCCTTTAAGTGGTTATTACTTGAAAATAAATCTTTTAAGTGATACTTAAACAGATGCCCCGGAAAAGTCTTAATCCTCTAGTGATTAAGAACAAACGGATGAGAAATCAAATATCCTTTTTAATTTTCAGTTAACGTTATATAACGTAACTACATTCTAAAATAAGTTTTACTTCATTATACTTGTATTAAGTTAGGGAATTGTGCTGCCATCTCGTCTGTTTATTGCCGTTAAGGGCTTTAGAGAAGATACTTATAATGGTTTTGCTTCACTTATTTTTTTGCAGTCATAATGGACCAGAATTGAACAAGGACATCAGCGCTTCCCAGCCTTTTTTGACTAGCGAACTCCCGAAATTCTTCAAAAAAGAAAAAAAAAAAAAGGACCTAACCAAGCGAACTAGTTTTTACACTAGGGAACTTTATTTCAAACATCATTATTAAACATTTATTATAAATCCCTAGGAGATCGCAAACCGCCAGATGGGAAACGCTTCGGGAAATCTCTAGCTCTTTTGAGGAAATACCCCTGGATTTTATTTTAATCCCAACCTTCATTAAAAGGCTAAAAAATGATATCATTCTTAAAAATATTAATCCACGAATGTGCAAATTAAATGAAATAAATAAAATCACTGTCATGACAATAAAATGAAAATTGCAAGTTTATTGCTTCCTTATTAGGAAATATTGCATTACATACAAAATGAATTTGTAAAGCTTACAAATGATACCTACAAAATATTTTAAGATATCGACAAAGCCATTTTACGTTGCAAACTGAAATTTATTGAATGGCTAATAGTTAAAAAGACCTGTTTTTGAGCAATTAAGAATCGTTTTTAATTTCAGCCAGCTGATGTTTTAAACATAAAACACACTTCCTTTTAAACAAAGCATGTTCAAAATAATTTAAAAAAAAAAAATCAATTCAATGTAAAAAAATACAACAATTTTTTTTTCCTCGCCCAGAAAAACATCAAAAGATTTAGAAAATTCAACGTCTGAAACCAGAATACATCATTTTGGAAAACTCAAAATAAAATAATAATACAAAGAAAGTACAGGAGGATATTAACTTGGGCCTTCAGAGCCTCTGCAGGACAGGTGATGGGAGATAGGGCCCAGCAGGGGTACAAACCTCCCACTTCTCCCTACAAATCGCTCCTGTCTTAAACATTTTCTCCCCTTTTTTTTATCTTCAAGATTAAAATGTCTTAAATAAAAAGTTACAAAATAGTTCCTGTCTAAGTCATAAATAAAGCTATTGCTTTCAATCATTATTAAATTAAAATAAGGTGCAATTATACAAGAAAAATACCGTATTCTAATACTTCAATTGGTTTACACACAACATATGATCAGGCAAACCAATATTAGAAATTAACCAACCCAATTTCCACTACTTTTTTGTTTATTTCAAACTCTTATATCACATGAGTGGTTTTGAGTTCAGCTTCGAAAACTATTAACAATTTAAGATATTGCAAATGTTGAAAAAAATCAGTTTTTAATAACCATAATTAAGACAGTTGTATAATAAATACATAAGCTTCTTGGTAAATATTTGGCATCAGTTGAAGTATGATATATCAGGCATTTCTGAATTACGTGAAGAATAAAAGAATAAATAAATAATGAGTAATAAAAAGTCATACTTATTTAAAACAAAGCCCGCTTCAGTGCAAGTTATCACAATTAATATAAAATGAAAAATTATTATTATTATTAGAACTACCTTAATTCTTTTATTCACAAAAGTACAACATAACAATCAAATCAGTAACTCCAATCATTAGTTCTACCTTACTAACAAAATAACTGAGTTATCACATGCCATGATAAAAAGTGAAAATTCTGTTACTAATGATTCTGTTTGAATTTTTGTTTTTTAACTGAAACTACCGAATAGCTGACATCAAAAACTACCATATAGTAATTCTTCAAGAAACAGATAATTCAAAATCCATTTCTTAAAACAGGCAGCTATTATCAGTTGGACATAGAGTGCAGAAAGCATTCATGACAGATCTATCCAACAAATCAATTGAAAACTAATTTTTCTAATTTACGAGGAAAACTTGTAAAAGCTATCCCAAAAAGTAAAGTAAAAACATATCATTCTTTAAATGTGAAACTTTTATTAACCTTCATGGGAAAATTCCAATTAAAATATTTCATTAATTAACAGAAGTTTCTCTTTTTCTCTTGTTATCTTTGCATATAGAAGCTATTTTGTTCTTTAGAAATAAGTACATTAAACATCATTTTATGAACTGCCCTCTCTTCTTAAGAGACTACTATTTTTTTTCCATTAATAATAGATAATTAATTAAAGTTTATTATGGCTATAATGATTTCCAACCGATTGCAACATTGATAAAATTAGCTCTAAGATTTTACTATCAAAATTTTTTTAATACAATTAACCAAAGATCTTTCTACATAGAATCCAATTGTTTCCTGATTCTATTCTAATTTCATCTTCCATTTTTTTTTACTATTTCCAAGTTCAACTTGTCTATTCATAATAAATAAAATTAATTTTATAGATTTTATTATGATTCTAAAGGGAATTTTAAATTTTAAGAAGCAAGAAATTAAATGAATAAGTCAAATAGTGAAAATGTCACTAATAATGGCAATCTTAACACATTAGAAATATTTAATAATTTCAGAAAGAAAAAAAAACAAAACAAAACAAAACAACAAAAAAAATACTCCTGTTCAGATTGGTATTTTTTGATTTTTCATTACTTAATCTAATTTTTTTTAACAAAGTGAGTAAATTCCAAATTTTGTAGTTAATAAAAATATATTAACCAATATAACTGAACAGGATAAAAAAAAAATAATTATGCCATTGATTACATATAAAATGATAGCGTAAATATATTTGTGCAAGGAATGTAATAGTAGAAATATACATGTATTCACTGTGATATGTACTCAGTACATTATGTTATATACAAAATATATGTGCAGTTATCATTTTTAAAGAAATTAAAAATGCTGAAATTTTATATAAACTTACTTTTTATTAAACTCGGTTTTTTGTTTTTAATTTTTAACACAAAAAATCTGAAAAATTAATAAAAAAATCTCATAAGATAATACTGAGGTATTTTTTTTTTAATAAAAGGAAATTATTTATCTAATGTAGATAATAATATACTGAGAAAACTTAATTTTCTTGATGATCTAAAACAAAAATTTTCGTTTAAAATTAAAAAGGAAAAAGCACAGCTTAAGATTTAACATAATATCCCATTAATTCAAGTTTAAGTACAAATTCATTATAGAAACTGTATAAAACATTTTATATTTTATTCCTGTAAAATTGGAATAAAGGCACAATGGAGTAAAGATACAACTTGCATCGTTGTTTGTGAAAGATTAAAAAAAAAGTATTGACATGTTACTTTTATATGTTTCAAAAACAAAATAAAAGTTTCCAAATAAGTACAAAAAGCTGAATTATAAGTATTCCTCTAAATCAATTAAAGGTAATACTTAAAATATCTCCACATGAATTTAACAAATAAATGTAAACCATAAAACTACTATAGATAAAATGTAAAACAATAGCTGTAATTAAAGAAATAACAACCATTAACATTCCCACTGGGTTTTTATCATCCAACAGCTGTAATCTGAGTCTTATTATGCAAACTGAAATAATATAATACATTTTAAATTGAGGATAAGCTAATATTTTCATTTAATCTCAGTTACATTCACTTATTGCTTGTGCGTTGTGGATCAGGTACAATAATATTTAGGCTATTGGAATTAAACATTAGTTCAGTAATGCAGCTAAAAGGAAATAAATCACAAATAGTGAAACTTTTTTCACTCTAAGATTCAATAAAACTTAAAATTTCTATATGCCAATACGATTGACAAAAATATCAATATCATCAAAACCATAGCACATATAAATTCAAATTAAGTTACTTTGAAATATTATTATTCCATACTATTATGGAATTAACAAATAAAGAAAAACAATCACAATATTAATATACCTTTGCAGAATCTATAAGCCATTATTTTCAATCTATTCTACCCATTTCCTTTCATTTACAATGAAAAGATAGTGAATTCAAAGGTCGATATGCATTGGCAAACAATTCATAAGCCCCCTTCCTCCATTAGTTTATGCATGTCAGCTACTATTTTGCCCAGTGTCTCTCTATGTTCACTGTCCTTCTTGAAAATCTCATCTAAGAATGAAGCATTTCCAAAGAATCCGAAGACATGGTCAATTCTAGAAAGTGACTTATCTGTTAAGTGTCGTTGTACCAACTGCTTCAAAAGAGCACAGCATTCATTCAATGACTGCATTAAAAAATTCCTATCAAATGAGAAGTCCACTTCGTAAAAGCTAATAATAGTCATGGCAGTGGCATGGAATTTCTTCTTGAAATGCTCTGCTACATTCAATTCCTCTGAGTTAAACTGATCATTTCGATACAAAATTCCAATTTTGATCACAATTTTCATAATATTCTTAATTAATTTTTCAGCTTTCTTGTTGCCACTGTAAGCTTCTGCCAGTCGATATAAGTTATCTAAAAGATTACCTGTGGTATCTTCTATGAAAACTTTTGCTATGTTTTTGTTTGTCATTCGACTTAGCAATTTCTTTTGGATTCTCATTCCAATGTCTCTGGCTTTAAAATGGTTACCTGACACTGTAAAAATAATAATAATAAAATAAATATACAAGAATTCTTAATAGGTGTTATTAATATGCTGTGAAAATAGAAGCCCTTCAAAAAAAATTAGCGTTTATAATAATTAGTGTTTTTAGAACGAACTGAGAAAAAACAAACAAACAAAGAGTCCCGCAAAAAAAATTTAAAAAAATAAAATAAAATAAAATGGGAGGAACTTAATACAAGCTATCTAATTCGAATTCATTGTAAAAAAAAAAAATCTTTACATATAAACTTAATATCAGATTATTATTTTTCAATGTAGATAAGGATATAACATTTTCTAGATAACAATAGAGGTAAAAAATATGTACCACTTGAAAATTCTACACTTCCAATTATTTTTTATATAAACGTATATGGTTACTATCACTTTCCCCTTATTTATTCTTTCCTTTCCGATATGTATTAATTTTGTTTAATTCATTTCTAATGATTTACAGAGTATCATTATGATTAATGTACTGATGTACTTATAAACGATATTCTGAGTTACAATTGTTAAATTTTCATTTAATATATACATTCGATAAGTTTTAAAACTCTCCACTTAATTTTAAACATTAAAATTTCAATACTTTCTTTATTTTTTATGATTTTTAAAACTCAATGATATTTACTAAAATCCATGATAACTTAAAAAAGAAATATTAATAAAAAATAAATAAAAAGTAATTAACTGACAAGTTGTCAACGTATTAGTTTTATAAATTTTTATATACTTACTTTTGTATTATTGAGGCTTAGTCATCAAAATTGTAATTCTTGAGAATGCTAAAATAAAAGGAAATATGTTTTTAGAAAAGAATTTTTGAATAATTAAGTAAATATTATTTTTACCTTGTTTTTCTAAAACATATAAGTTTAAATTACTAAGCAACTTAAGCAAGCCTCTAATTTATTTAAGAAACAAAAATTCAGATAATGTATTTTCTAAAATTCAATTTTAAACTGAAAACAGGATTTGGAAATAAAATGTAAGGTGAGTGAAAGGTCCCGAATGAAGTGAATCGATTAAAAGCAATTATGTAAATGATTCATGGTTACAAGAGGGAGGGAGCGTATTGATTGCTAATCAGCGCTCGCTTATTCATAGCTATTTTTATCATTAATCACCATCCAAAAGGTAACATTAAATAACGAAAACCTAGTCTACAGTTCCAAGCCAATTTCCTTTCACTTTTAAAACCAATTAAAACGGTTCACGCTAAGCTTATTTGTCCCATCAAGGACGCTCAGTGCATTTAACAAAGACATTCAAATCGCTCATCTGTTATTTAATCAAGGTACGATCGCGTATAATATTTATCTGTTAAACTACAGTAAATCGGTATAAATGACGAAAATTTCTCCTAGTTCAATTAAGTTCAAGTTCGAAGGACTGAACTTCCTCTTAATGTTCCATTATCTTGTGCTGTTACGGATGTTTACATTTACTTGTCATTACTCGCAAAAAAAACCCTCAGTCGAACGCTTAATATAAAGACAAATCAAGCTCACCTTAGATGCTTCAACTTTCTTTCTTGTCTAACGCTCCATGCAGCCAAAGAAGAATAACTGAAGAACCAAACAACACTCGCTAACGTGTTTAAACTTCCCAACCTATCCGAACGAGTGATTTCCACATGTGACGTCATCACTTCCTTCCTTTTATCAGCAGCGACATCCAGCGAGAATCGTTCATACAGTGAAGAAATGCTCCTGCATTATCGCAGAATGATTTATTTATTTATTAAATGTTAACATAATTTCTTTTAACAATTTAAGACACTTTGAAGAAATTATATTGGCTTTATTTTTTTTTTAACGATAATCAAAATAATTTAAAACACTTGTAACGCGTTTTAAATGCCAACCAAATGGTATTTATTTTTATTTTATTTACTTATTTATTTATTTATTTTTTTTTTTTTAAAGAATATCCAATTACCAAGCTATTGAAACTATCTCAATAATTGTCACTTATATTCAAAATATTGAAGTGCAAGCCTAAAATGTTTTTAATCAATCAAAATTTTATAATAAGAGTAAGAAAAGAAAGACCGAAAATGAAAATTTGGATCGTGTTTCTATTCGTAGTAATTACGGTAGCACTGACCTTCACTATTATGTGAAAACAAATACTGTTTACCATAGACGTGCGCAGCGGGGTGTGCGGCAGCACGCCTTTAGCTCCTCCCTTTAGGTCAAAAAATTCTAAATTCCACATTACTTTTGTCTCTTTTGTGGATCTCCACTATCGCATTCCTCACCCCCTTTATCGCAATCCTGCGCACGCCACTGCTATTTGTCTCTCGATAAAATGAAAATATGACATGATCTACTAAGGCAGAAAAGATATTTATTGAGACAGGAGAGAAAGTTTACAAAATTCAGTTCTGAAAAATGAAAATAAACTCCATATAACAAAATAGTAACTACGGAAGGCACAAAGGAACCAAAACGATTTCGCACCTCGGGGAGTGCCTGGGACGACCGTGGTTATTACTTAAATTCCTTATATTTCCAGTTAATATCCGCCTGTAACCAGCATACATACGAAAGCATTATCATCAGGACCGCCTTATGTATGTTTGCGCTGGCCCAGGGCCTATGGAGGCTCTGTGCTGAACAGCCAAAATTTTTAAACAAATATGTAAAACTGAAAAAAACTGTACAATTCAACAATAAGATTTCGGCGAAGTAAAAATAATTTGAAACGGATAATTAAAAAAAAGAAGTTTAGAAAATTAGAAATCAGAAGGCATTAAGTATGGTTTCTCTGCATTAAGGTATACCTAAACAAGGCTCTGCAAATTTTTAATAATAAGAACAAAACAAAAGGAAACATTTCTTTGGAATTAACTAAAAACTGTTTTATAGAGGAAGGTGACCATATTTCGGATACCATTTTGTTTTTAATCTAAAGAATTTAAAATATTGAAGTTTTGGTTAAGAATTTTACTTTGTTTTCTTCTATAAATAACATAATTTTAGATCCCGAACTGGTAAATATCCATTATAAAAAATAGATAGTTTAATTATTTTTTTTGCAAAACATTGCTGTTTTTGTTGTGAAGCAAATGGGGTCTTAATTTCGGATACCTAAGAATTTCAGGTTAATAATTATGATAATGTAATTAAATGAAACATACAATGCAAATACAGTAACTTATTTATTTGAGTAATGACTTTATGACATTCTAATAAAATTAACGACATTATACATTAAAAATAATGAAACTGTTTCTGTAGGTCGACTGTTTCTGTAGATCTACTGGGTTGGTTGAATATTGTGAGCTAGAGATAACACTTTCGGATACAAGAGGTTCTGTGTTGCTGTCTACCGTTATTTCTTCTACACGAACTTCAGCCTTTGGGGGTGCTTTCTATAGCAAACGGATATCCGAAATTAGGCACCATTGACTATCCGAAATGAGGACGTTATGACAAATATTTTTGAATCAACATTTGAAACTAACCTTAAAATCATACACAACGATGCGACTTGCCACTTAAACTACATTTTATGAACTTCATTATACTCTTTAAAACAAATTATTAGAACTTACCACTTGCGCTCCAGCTGTGTTCGAAGTTGACATCTTCAAGAAGTCACTTTTTGGAATATTTTTAAATTATTTATTGTTGCGTACATGCAGATCAAAGGCTCACGACGACAAGACAGATTACATATGGTGGCCAGAGCTTCCGCTCACGGTAGACACTAATGCAATCTGCTGACCGGTATGCGATTTATCACGCTATCCGAAATTAAGGCACCATCCGAAATATGGTCACTTTCCTCTACTGAGGGTTGTCCATAAACTAAGTCACACTCATTTCTGTTATTTTTGACCCCTTCCCCCCCTCCTTGTCACACGTTGTGAATCGTTTAATACAGGTCTACAAAAAAAAAAAAAAAAAAAAAAAAAAAAAAAATCTGCTTTTTTTTATTACTCCATCTGGATATGTATAATATGAATGCCGAAAATTAAAATCTGGTTTCAATTTTACTCTATTGGGATAGGTTTTTCAACAATATCAAAATAAAGGTAATGATGAATTTAAATTTTAACTAAATATTATGGATGGATCCACAAACAAATGCGTTGCTATAGTAACCTGCTAATATAATTAAAATAAAATGGAGGCAAGATATTTAACGGATCTCTCTTGATCACAGGTATTATTCACTTTTAATTTTACAAATTTATATTTGATCCACAAATATTATAGCTATTAAATACAAACTCATTTCTATAATTTAGCTGAGGCAAAACTGTTCTTATATTTATTTAATTTAGGCTTAAATATGAAATGTAGAAAAATGTAGAAATATAGCAGCTGTGTTTATGAATTTCAGTGTTTTATAAGACTTCACTGGGAGGAAAAAATGCACTTTAACACTCATTCTGCATCCTAGGTTTTAAAGTTTTGTAACATATCCTGGAGCCAAATTTGTAACATATCCTAACAATTTCCTTATAATTCTCTTGATTTGTCATTGCCCAGAAATTGTTCTGTCATTTCTTATACGCCAATCATGCCGACTTTTCCAACTTGTACAGAGTTGGACTGTATCGACTGAGGGAAGGTTTCATCAGAAATGCCTGCTGCTATCTTAGCTTCAGTTTATTGAGGGAACTTTGTAACAAGAAAGTGGAAACATTCACTGTCTTATAATTATAATCAGTCGCAGAATTGAAGAGAATCTTATTCTTTAACTGGCAAATGTCCCTATAAGACCCCGGAATAATAGAAAATCAATTGTATCTGTTGATCTCTAGGCAGTTAGTTAATAACCAAAAATAGAATCCAAAGTCTGAATGTATTTTAATTCTCAATACAGTGTAATATACTATTATTAGTAAATAAATTAAATATTTTTGTAATTTTTCCTACAAAGTTTATATAATAATGATTAATATTGAAACATAAAAAATAAAATTTGAATCTTTTTTATATCTTCGGGGAGTTATTAAAAAAATCAAATAATCTAAATACAATATTAAAAAATAGAATCAAAATCTAAAATTAAAACTATTTTCTTTTTTAGTACAGTCAAACTTGGATAATTCGAAGTTGAAGGGACCAGAGAAAAAGTTCGAAATAACCATAAATTCAAATTACATATACTCTCTCAAACAGAAGAGATAAATAAAAAAGATTAACTCCACGATCAAAGATTTAACACTTAAACTTTATCTAAGAATACTGCTACATTTTTTTTTCATTAAATCAAACTTTTTTTACTAGCCTAATTATTCATCACTTTTAAAAAAAAAAAGGCAGATATTTTTAATGGCTTTATTGAATGCAATCTTTGAGTCATAGCATATGATTCCAACCTATTAGTTGATACACCAACCCTCGCTTTTGTTTTCCTTAGAAGATCCGTTAAAATAAATATTGTATCTTAGCTCAGAAAAGTCTCAGGAACAATTTTTACGTAATATTTCAAGGACAATCGTACGAAAAATTCGAATTATCCAAAATAAAATTCGAATTATCCACGATTTTTTAACATTATTTTTATACAGAATTCTAGAGACCGAGCAAAAAATTCGAATTATCCAGAATTTCGAATTAAACGAGTTCGAATTATCCAAGTTTCACTGTATTATAGGTTGGTTCAAATAATTGAAGTTAAATCAAAATCTGAAATTAGAATTATCTTTTTTCGTATTACAGGTTCCTAATCAAATAATCGAACTTCAAATGTTAAAAAGTAAAATTAATATTAAAATTCTATTTGGTATCAAATAATCTATACATATCTATAAAAGGAAGAGTCTGGAAGAAATAATAAAGTTAAAAAAAAGATGATATATTTAATCGAAACTACTATGATAAAGCAATGGAAAAGTTAATAATAATAATAATAATAATAATAATAAACAGTACGTGGTTTTCAGAAAAGAATGATGGAAATCTGGAAAAGAAAAAATCCAGACAATGACATAACAGAGCAAAGAATTATGAATCAGCGAAGATTCATCATTCGAAACAAGGTATTCTCAGCATTGGAATTGCAAGAACTAGAAAAATCGTCTACACCAGTAACCCCACAGAATAATGGTCAATCAATAGAAATTAACGAAATTAGAGGCGAAGATGCAGAAGAATATTTTGCATTGGAAGATACAACAACAGAAGAAAACGTATCAGCTGAAGAAGAAACAATTAACTCAGAGCTGACTGAGCAACAAAAATTATTGCAGGCGAAAATATTAGATCATATAAGCCAAAATGCAGAACGACAAAGACTTCCTATACTGCATAAATTACAAAGTAAAGAGGTGAAAAGTTTATTGCAGGATGCCAACATGGTTATTAATCTGTTACCAACTGAGACTTTACAGCAAACGAACCAACTTATGTACAGCACAGCTGCTATTATAACAACAGAACTAGGATATAAGTTGCCAACAAAGAAAATTTCAGGCATTCCGAAGTGGAAAATTAGATTAGAGCAGAAAATAAACAAAATGCGTGCAGACATTAATAACTTAAAATGCATGAAAGATGGAAAACTTAAAAATGAGAAGACAAAAAATTTACTTTGCAGAAGATACGACCTTGAAAATAAAACTATTACTGAAATCATGGAAGTACTAAAACAACGTGTTACAGCTACTGCAAAGAAAATCGAAAGATACAGTGGACGCATACAACAATTTAAAGAAAACACCCAGTTCCGAACAAACCAGCGGCTATTTTACAAATCATTAGGAGCAAACACAGCAAAAGTGAATTTACCACCACATAAAGAAGATACCATAAAGTTTTGGAAAGGAATTTGGGAAAATCCTGTTGAACATGATAAAGATGCCACGTGGATCAAGGACATTTGTAAAGAAACAAAGGGAAAACAAATGGAAAATGTAAGGATAACAGTGGAAATGATTAAAAATCAGACAAAGCGAGTAAAAAACTGGAGTGCACCTGGACCAGATGAGCTGCATGGATATTGGTTAAAATATTTGGGGAGCATGCATCAACGCCTTGCATCACAATTTAACCAGTATCTTCAAGACGCCACCTCTGATGATTGGCTTACAACAGGCCGCACAATTCTCTTTATGAAAGATCAAGAAAAGGGCAATGAACCCAGCAATTATCGACCAATTACATGCCTTCCTACAACATTCAAATTGCTTACAGGAATACTTGCAAGATTAATTTACGGTCATCTTACGGAAAATCTGTTATATCCAGTCGAACAGAAAGGAAACTTTAAAATGTCAAGAGGCACAAAAGACCAGTTATTAATTGACAAAATGGTACTCAAAAATTCACGACGACGGAAAACTAACTTGAACATGGCTTGGATAGACTATAAAAAGGCATTCGACTCATTGCCCCACAGCTGGATTACAACCTGTTTAGAAATTTATGGGATTAGCAAAAACATACAAAAGTTTTTAAAGGAAGGTATGAAAAATTGGAAGACTTTGCTAATGGTAAATGGTGAACAAATTGGTGAAGTAAACATCATGAGAGGAATTTTCCAAGGAGACTCACTGTCACCACTGTTGTTCAATATCGCCTTGTTTCCTCTTTCTATAATTTTAAACAAAACAAAATTGGGCTATCAAGTTTCTGAACATACTGGAAAGATAAACCATCTACTTTATATGGATGATTTGAAATTGTATGCGAAAAGTCCTGCTGAACTTGAGTCATTATTAAACGTTGTCCAAAAATTTAGCAGGGATATCCAAATGCAATTTGGCATTGAAAAATGTGCAATTTTGACAATGAAACGTGGCAAAATGCAGGAATTAGAGGGAATAAAACTGGAAAATGGTCCCATAATGAAATCATTGAGAAATAATGAAAGTTACAAATACCTTGGTATATTAGAAGCTGACAATATTCTGAACACTAGAATTAAAGAACTCACTCAGAAAGAATACATTAAGAGAATTCGAAAGATTTTAAAATCAAAACTGAATGGTGGAAATACAATTAAAGCCATTAACACATGGGCAATTCCAGTAGTCAGATATCCTGCTGGAATAATTGATTGGAACCAAAACGACCTAGAAAAACTTGATCGTAGAACACGAAAATTGCTCAATATGCATCATGCTTTACATCCAAGAAGTGACGTTGACAGACTGTATTTACCGCGAAAGATTGGTGGCCGTGGACTGCTACAGGTTCACCAAGTAGTGGAAGAAGAAAAACGAAGTCTCAGTGATTACATTAGGAAAAGTAAGGAGAAACTTTTGAAAGCTGTAGCCAGTGAGAATATTTTAAAATCAACAGAACCCAAAACAGTTTATAAAGCACGGCAGTTTGAAATAAAATTAAATAGTTGGAAAAACAAGCCCTTGCATGGACAATATCTGAGAAATATTGAAGGAAAAAATGACAGCGATTTAACTTGGGAATGGTTAAAGTTGGGTACTATCAAGAAAGAAACTGAAGGATTAATTTTTGCTGCACAAGAACAAGCATTACAGACAAATGTAATGAAAGCAAAAATCCAGAAAACCAGTGATAACCCAAACTGTCGACTATGCCAAGAAAAACTTGAAACTGTTTCGCATTTAATCTGTGAATGCAGCAAAATTGCACAAACGGACTATAAAAGCAGACATGATAGGGTTGCCAGATTAATACACTGGGCATTATGCAAAAAATATGACTTGCCAGCATCTAAAAATTCATGGGAACATCAAGTTGAAAAAGTTTTAGAAAATGAGGACGTCAAAATCTTGTGGGATTTTAGAATTCAAACTGATAGACACCTGGATCATAATACGCCAGATATAACTGTATTAACAAATAGAACTATTTTCATAATTGATATCGCAATCCCTGGAGATGCAAGAATTTTAGATAAAGAACAGGAAAAAATTATAAAATACAGGGATTTGGCAATAGAAACAACACGGCTTTGGATGAAACACACGACAGTGATCCCCATCATCATAGGAACACTTGGAACAATCTCAAAAAATTTTACCAAGTTTTTGAACCAATTACAGTTGTCTGAAATAACAACATCAGAACTTCAGAAAACTGCGCTCCTTGGAACATCATATATATTGCGCAGATACCTGGTTGATACTTAGGTTTCTGGCTGAAACTTGTATCAACTGAAGGCTCCAGTCAGCGAATTTTTGACTGCGTTTCAAAATGTGTATAATAATAAAAACAGTTACAAGAACATACTCATAAATTCAGACACATTCAATATCAACCCTCTTTTACGAAAATACTGAAATAGATTAAAAGAAATATGATTAAACCGGTGTTCAACATCAGTATTAGAACAGAGTAATTTGGCTTGTTCAGAAACGGACTCAATTCATAATAATATTAGAAAAGAAAACCAACTGTGGTTTTATTGTCTGGGCATTCAAATATATACGGTCTCTATAATGCCTTAGTGTCAAGTTATCGTTGTTTAGTACAACCACTCGCCTCTTCACCACAATTGAAGTTTCACATCATCTTCATTTGTATTTCTTCGTAAGTATTTTCATTTTTATCGTTTTTAACATTGATTTGAATTACATTAAAATATTCAATTATTCCATCTTGTTCTTGAATATGGCGAACAATGACTGAAAAAGGGAATTAAATGCGAAAAAACAAAGGAAAGAAATTATAGGAGTAGAATATCTGCTGAAGATGAGTCCTTTTGATTATTGTTATAGATCTCAAAGAAATTGTGTCATAATTCAAAGCAGCTGCTTGTCAGATCTCCTCACATGCTCTTTTGATTACTATTAAAGAATAAATTTATTTTTCATTGGTATTTGTTGAAAAACAAAAAGTGATCATCTACGTCAGAAATGAGATGTTAATTTAGTGATTTACCTGAATTTCATTCCTGTGTAAAAGATACGGAAAACTTTTGTGAAAATACATGAAAGAAGATCGTGAAGACTGCTGAAAATAAAAAGTCTGACAACTTCAAAAGATACAGGTATGTAATATTTCGTTTTTGAAAAATTCAAGTTCCTGTTTTCCTAAGAATTTATACTTTACCTGTTTCTTTTGTTCATATGAAATATTGAAAGTGCTATGCAGCATAGGTCAGTGAAACAAGATACAACGGAATACAACAATTTGCTGAAAGAAAGAAAAAAAAAAGCGGTAGTAGAAAGGATCACAACATACCTGCGCTCAGTATGATAAGATTCCTATACATAGTACTCGTTAAAAATGCAGACTCCTAGTTTGGCATTGGCATAAGAAATGAAAATTTATATATTTTCTTCTAGATAACATTAAAAATAAGAGAAAGAAAATCTTCAAAATTTATGAAGGGCAATTATCTAAAGTTTCTCGGAACATTTAATAAAGTCAGTCAGTTAAAGGATATTTTCAGTTCTAATATTTTGTATTACGATCCATACAAGATCGTATTGGGAAAGGCTAGGCTTGTCCATCGATAAAACCGAAATCAATATTAATTGAATCTAATGGAAAAGAAATTGCTTTTTCATTCCAAAGAACAAAAAAAAAAAAAAAGAAGAATAATGATCTTCAAAAGCATTGCGTCATCACTGCTAGTAACTGACATTTTCAGAACAAAACTTGAACGAGATACAGTTTTACGAGATCAAGAATTCCTGCTACAGGATTTCAAGTTTAGTTTCTAGTCTGTACGATAAAGTTCAGACAGCTTGTGGTCAGTACAAACATCACGAAATGAAGACATTACCAAGGATCGAAGAAAATATTCTGAACTACATTGGACTTAAGCCAGTTTATAAAGAATTGCTCTTCACAATTTCGGATATTTCATTAGTGGAGAATAGTTCTAGATATGTATGAGATAGTGAAGAAACAATGAGATCTGTTTGTGTTACATTTTAAGTTGTGACAGGCAGAGCCAAATTTGAAAGCATCCAGGCTATACTTATTTGTACATTACCTGTTGTTTGGTTGTAGCGTTTATTTTAAAAATCTTTCTCAACTTGGCAAGGAGAAACGT
The DNA here is from genome assembly GCA_023159025.1 of Thereuonema tuberculata. Classification (NCBI taxonomy): domain Eukaryota; kingdom Metazoa; phylum Arthropoda; class Chilopoda; order Scutigeromorpha; family Scutigeridae; genus Thereuonema; species Thereuonema tuberculata. Next base: position 170,560,028 of record JAFIDM010009631.1, on the reverse strand, counting down.
ACATATTTTCATTTAAATCTTCTTTCCTAACACTCTACTAAGCATTGGCGAGGGAAGTAGGGTTAATGAGGGTTGTAACCCCCCCCCCCCCAATACGAAAAACGAAACAACGTTTTTTTGTTATTGTTTTTTTTTTGTTTGTTGTTGAACGGCATCATAACTCCTCCCATTCCATATTTCTGGGTACACGTATGCTACCATCGTATTCTATCTTGCAGCATTACAGGAAAATATTGTATACGATTTCTGCGCATAAGCGTTGATTTAGAGCTTTCTTCCTTCGCGTGAACAATTACAGAATAGAAGAATAAAATAATTTCCTTCTATTGTTTCTTTTATTCATTTTCATTTTTTTTTTCCATTTTGCGAAATATCTTTCTCTAAATAATTTAAAAATTATTATCAAAAATTAGAGCAATAGAATTTACGTATTATAAACGATGAATAAAATGTGAAATTCTACATAGATGCAAACATAAAGTTGTAAAAAAATAATTTTATAAAATTAACAACACAATAAGCATTAAACAAATAATTTTAATAATCTGCATTTTCAATATTTATCACATTTCATGTTAAAGAAATTCAACACTTCAATGGGATTTTGAAAAAGAACTAAAATAGCCTAATTATTAGAACTTTATTATAAAACAATTGAATGAAAGATTCGTCTCCTTCCACCAACCTACACTGATTCATAAATCACAATTTCAGATTAGGATGTTAGGAGTAAATGAATGAATGCTTTCAATCAGGCTGCTATGGCATTTCGTGAATCGATGTCTCAAGTTCCCTTTCCCTTAGTTAGACATTCCTATACGTTATAAATTTGCCTCGCGGTTCTCATTTGTGAAGCGCTATATTACCAATTATTTTAACTTTTCCAATTTTAAATAAATTGTGATATCTTTTTGATAACTTTTACTGAATCTGTAACTTTCTATTAAATCTTGAATGATTCATTAAAATTTCTAAAAGGGTGGTTGAGATTCCAAACCATTTATTATCACTATTATGCATAAGCTTAGAGATAGGTAAGGGAGAATGTAAATTTCAAACTAATGACGTTTATGTAGGGTGACCAGATTTTTACATTGGCAAAGCGGGACACCATTGACCGGGG
>JAFIDM010009631.1:170520993-170547298 GCA_023159025.1 Thereuonema tuberculata | reverse complement strand
AGCAGTCCTTCAAGTTAACTGAAGTTTGGTGCACACCGCCATATGATTCACAAAGAAAGAAGGTTGGAACCAAAAAGCTTAAATCATTTGATTTAGGTTAAAGAAGCTTACAGTTCAGCCGATAATCAAATACGGCGCTCCTAATTGATTTTGTTACAAATTGAACCATGAAAAAAGCTAATTGAAATTGTTGTTACTGAACATTTAAAAAAAAAAAATCTATAAATTTAATAAGATTCTAAATTTTTAAAATCTTATTACTCCGTAGGTCACTTTGGGGGGAGGGAGAATGGGACAAATTTTATACTACAGTTACGAAAATTAAAAGACCAGGGGTGCTTCCAATTTCAACTAATGGTGGTGCTTTGGTTTTTAAATTTCGTGAGTCATCTAAACATGCTTTAATGAAAGCAACAAACATTAGACAACTCAATGCCAAAACAGATTAGCGCAACCAGAAGCAGCAGTGGAAATGGAATGAAACTTGGCATAGACAATATAATGATGCAAATAACTGATTACAATATCAGAGCAAATGGGACTTTTATTCAGGTCAATAGTCCCTTCAGTACTGCGTCAAACCGCGCCTAACATGGATACATGCAGCGGTACAGCTTAATATGGAGTCGTAAGAGACATCCAATGTTATCCTGCGGAAGATCCTCCCATAGCTGTTGTGTCACTCCAGATCGCTCATACCCATTGATAGTTGAAGCTGTCGTTCCAGCTGACCCACACAAGTTTGGGTGAGAAGTCTGGAGATCTGGCGGAAGGGTGTCGATAGAACGGAGGCAATCCAGGGAAACCCGTGCTGTATATGCGCGAGCCTTTTTAGAAAAAAACCGCCTTAGCCGCTCCGTGAAGGGAAGCACATAAGACCGCAGAATCTCCGGAACGTATCTCTGCGCCGTCAGTATTTCTCTGATCACTACCAGTGGAGACTGAGAATCGTAGGAGATGACTTCCCTCACCATGACGCCACCAGTACTGGCGGTATGTCGCTCAACAATGAAGTCCAGATTTGTTCGCTGCCCAAGTGCTTCTTCATACTCGAGTACGGTGATGATCCATGTCCAGACAAAAACTGAATTCCTCACTAAACACGATTCATTGCCAATCGACAACCGTCCATGCCACTCGCTCACTGTACCATTGCAAACGAAGCCGCCGATCGTCGAGAATGCAAATATTGTTCTGCAGGTCGCCTGGCAGTCGTGCGGGTAGACACAGGGGCTTAAAAAGATGCCGGTACATGTGTCTGGATGGTGGGCAGGGAAACTCCTGGATCAGTTCGCGCCTGTCGGACGATGACACGACTTCTCTTCTGGTAGTCTACCTAGGTCTCCCAGTGTCTTCCATACGCATGTGTGGTCCCCCACCCTCACGTCTCCACTTCTCCCACACCGTCGCCCAGTACAGTCGGAACGGTCCAGGTGACTGCTAATTCGACGGAACGATCAGCCTGCCTCCTACAGTCTGTAACGATCTGATCTCTCAAATGCTGTCAGTTGTTCAAAACTGCGTCGAATATGTCTTCGAGTTAATTTCTAAAATAAAAACTCTTACGTATTATACTTGTTCTGCATTAACTTAAATATGAAACTTTCAAGAAATTCGGAAGGTACATCGATTATTAAGAAATTTTCAGATGACACGTTTTCGGATGATTGTTGTCTTTGTAATTTACCCTTTGGTCTTTTACTTTTCTTACGTCTTTTTGTTGAAATACGTAAGAAATCCATTAAATGCTAATTTATTGAAACAAGAAAAAGCAATTATAAATTAATTTCCTGTTCAGTTCAATTCATAATTTGAAATGATTTATTGAGTTTGGTTGAATCTTATGAATAAAATGGTTCATTAATGAAATGAATATGGCTTCTAAATGTGGCTGTTTGAAGCATAAGGCATTTCGAATATTATTAGGAGTTTTAAGTTATTTTATTTATTAAGCTGATGGCATTACTAATTGTAAAATACATGTATAACTAAGAATTTGAAGAGAATTTTATTGTTGCTTTCTTTCACATTTTATAAGAACTGTTTTATTTTTGTGTTTTGAAAACGTTTTAAGATCATCGGTAAATAACTTTTAACAGATGTTGTTGCAGTGTTCATTGTTTCATCAAAACATTTGATGAAACAATGATGAAACCATTACATAGTGATGTTAGCGTTCCAAACATAATTAATCTATTCTAAATTTAAGCTTTAGTTTCTCTTAACTGTAACAGTAATGTACTGTTACATCTAAACACGATAATGCTTTTTAAGAGATTTTAGAATTCATACGTTAAGCAATAAGCTGTCTACAGATAACACATTTTTCAAGGAAAAAAAAAACTTTCTAATTGAGAAAAACGGCAACGACGCTTCCAGAAACTGTGACCTGCTATAGGCTAACTTAAAATATCTAATCGTTTCCAAGAAAACAAAGACACCACTAGGTTATTTTGTTAAACTGTAACTGCTGAAAGTTTGTAAGACAGTACTTATGGTAAATTACAATACATCAGTTGTAGTAGTTTGTTTCATAATCCTGTTCCATTTAAAATTAAAAACGTTGAAATATGCCAAGACTGCGCTAAAATTAACATATATTGTTGCTGATCAAAAAAATGTAGTTCATCAGTGTTCTGTAATCATGAATGGAGGTAATAGAACACACTAGAGAATTAAAACAAAAAGTTAACGCTTTTAACTTTGTATTTTAGTTGTCTAGTGTGTTCGATTACCTCCATTCATATTATAATTTGGCACACGTTAAACCTTTAACTTACGTTAGTTTTTTGTTTGTTTTGCTTTCCGTTTCTCAGTGTTAGCATAATTATTTTGTTTGACTTTGTTTTTGTTTTTTTATCTATTTAGGCAATTTTGGAAAATGAAAATAGAATTACAGCACTCAAAGTGTAAGTATACTAATCAATTCATTATTTACTTCACTTTTTTGGGTTTTGTTCACAGAATACCTTTTTAACTACAACGCTGTAACTAATCACTGAAGTTAGCAGAATCTCAGCAAAACTTTTTATCTTGATATGACCAATGAGAAATTATTTTGTTAATCATATGCACATTCATTCTGTATGACTGACATTCTAAAACAGATGATAGAGATTTTTCATTAAGAAAATAAGTCAACAGATTCAGATGTTCCTGATTTATTTTTATTTTTTACACGATTTTTATAGTTTTCTTAATTCAAAGAAACTTACTGAAATAACTTAATAACTTTGCTATTAAATGAGATACTTTTCAGAATGCACTTTGCTTTAACTATGGCTAATTTAATGGAAATAGGGTAGGTGAGTTTTCCCCCCCAATTTTACAGAAATAATGGAGGCTTTTTGACATGAATATAAACTAGTGATAGACCTGGTATTTGGCCTACCACGCCATGTTTTCAACGTTTATGAGGAGACTGGTTTTTCTTTGGTTGGATGACAGCTCACAGAATTACACGAGTTGTAAATTGGCTCTTATTATTTTGCTGAATGTTGGTTTACTTCACCGGAAACCCAATAACTTGGCTTTTTTTAAGGCTATGTACATCACTAATGTAAACTTTATGAAAACTGAAGAAAGTATGCTGAAGAAGCAATAGAGAAATGGAGCACGAGAACGGACGTAATTGAGAAAGGCGTGGAAGTAGAAGAACAGAGTTGGAGAGTAATAAGTAGGGCTAGGATTTTTATGCACAAATAAAATCTAAAATATGAATATTCAAATAAGAAATATGCAGAAACATGCAAAATCCAATATTCTTTTTATTAATTATTATTTATTATCTTTTTGCAAAAATGTGAATGACATGTCAGATAGATAGATATTTTTAAGTTTCAATACGTACACAATTTCTTTACCTTTTTCTGATTGCAAAACACATCTACCAACTTTTCTAAGTTTTTTGTTGTCATACTTTGCATGTTGCCAAATATATTTTTGAATGCTGAAAATGATCGTTCAGCATCAACATGAGGTTATTGGACAAAGTTTTAGGGCACAAATTTGTGAATTTGTAAATTTGTTCAAGCAATCCACACTTTCTTGGCACAAGACCTTTACTTTGAGCACAGTGCTGTACCCAGAGTTTGTTGATAGCACCGTGTCTAGTTTCATCTTGACAGCCTCACCAGATGAAATAATTATCCACATATTTCATCTGCCTGAGAAATGTGGGTGTTGTTAGGGATTCTACTATTATTGATTCATAGTGGCATTCCACTGGTCTCTAGGTTCAAAGTTTTCCAAAATTCATTTTAACGTACAGAAGCTCCTATCTTATTCTGCTATTATTCAAGCAATCTTTTGCTGTATGGATGGCTACTGCATCTGTCTCATTTAATGTCTCAATGGTCTATAAGAGACAAAATGTTTCGATAATTTTGCAGGAGGCATCACAAACGCACTCACACAAAATACAACAAAATCAGTTGACAATAGCACTGCTGCAGCCGCTGGCCATTTTACTGAGAATATGACGAATAAGCGAAACAAAGACAAAAGTAATTAGGGATGGTAGTAGTGTTCTCTCTTCACGACTCAAGGACAAGTGGAACAGCAGCAGGGAGGGGTTTATATCCAGTTATAGAGTACAGACAATGAAAAAATATAGTGATGACAGTCAAAAAAAATCCAGAATCTTATTTTTTTTTTATGCAAAATAAAATTAAGATTCATTGCATAAATCACCAAAAATATTCAAATTTGGTGGTTTATGCAATGAAATACTGAAAATATGCTACAAAATATGCACAATCTATTATATGCAGAAACACCTCAAATATCCAAAAATATGCACAATTAACTTTGCTTTTTCATCATCAGAGACGTTCAAAACATGCATAAAAATGTTTTTGCATGACTTTCAATTAGCCAGTAAAAACATGCATGTGCATATGAATCCTGGCCCAAGTAATAAGCAACCAAGAGCAAAAGAAATAGATTAAGAAAACGAGGATGGAGAAAGAGTGCCTCCTCCTTCCGCTTCTTTTAACGGACATTTGTATTAGTGTTGATAATTCTCGCCTCTATTGCTACACCACTGTTTCTCAAACTTTTCTGAAAAAAATTTGGCATTCAGAAAATTCTGTGACGATTCATAATCAGAATTAATAAAAAGGGAGAGCTGACTTTCTATTTACTTTTCTGCTCCGTGATATCTGGAATTGGCAGTGAAAGCATTAGCTAAAATTTTAAATGTCAAAGACACATGTATGGCTTTTGGTTTTGACTTACGTCCAGTTCAGATGTCTGGTAATGGACTGATTTAGGCCTAAGATTATAGATTGGCTAAACTCTGGTTTGTCTTCGATTCAGGAGAAGCAAAAATAAAATCATAATAACTATATTATTACTACTATAAAGAACACACAGTAAATTCAAGTCAAATTTCATCATTTCCTCACTAATTTCTCCATCCTGGTCTGAAAGTAACACTATCATGTCGTCTTATGAATTTTAAGACAATCGCCAAAAGAAGCCTACCATCATCGAGAATGTGTTAACGAGAATGTGAACTATTTCCTTTGCTAATATTAGTCACTGCTTTGAATAATTGCAGCCAATGGAGATATTCTTATTAACACAGATGTAACTAGAACCGATGGCACCCATAGAAAATTGTTTCTTAAAATTCTGACTGAATTCTTGGCACATATATCGTTATCAAAATAATTTAAAAACAAAATATACTTATTGTTAAAACAAGGCAAAAGAAACGGGTATACTGGTTTCCTAGTGTAAACGAAACCTTAGCGACCTCGTACATGTTTCATTGTCTACAAATAATGATATATATATATATATTAAATATAATTAAGAAAAAAATAGAATTAAAAAAATCAAAATAAGATAAAGGAAAAAAAAAAAAGGCCCTCGTGTGCCGTGATTTTGCTATTCAAACATTGTCGTAACCAGAATTATATCCAGGATTATTGCGGCCACAACGATATGTATTAACCACTATACTATCACGACGACGAACACGAGCTGAATAAAACCACTCAGAATGCCTGTAAGCTGTTGAAAGAAGTGGTATCATGTGACCCGAACATAAAGGGGCCAAAGACCAGAACTCGTATTTTTCCTTACCTCTATAAGTCATACGATTCCACTATTTCCAATAAGGCATTGCTCATGTCTGTATGACTTGTAGTTTAGGCTGTAGAGATGGTGGCAGACGGACAGAATGAACGTAAGAGCTTCCACCATTTAAACGTTTCGTGTTTAGGGTCGCTAAAAATGACACTTTAATTGTTGGTAATATTTATGTTTGTAATTAAACCATTTCCTTATTTCTCACTTTATCAATGCCGTTTCAATTTAGATTTGAAAAACTACCAGTGCTTACATAAAAATTTCTTACAGGTATTTGGAAAAACCGATTTGGAACTTAAGCTAAATATGGAATTTTCTAACTTTAGCTGAAGCAAACTAGTCAATAATATCATCAAAATTTGTTCCTCCCTTTCAATCCGAAGCATAAAGAATCTCCTCTTCCATTAAAGCTCGCAAAAAATCAATTTTAACTTGTTAAAACATCGCTGGAAATTGAAATTGCAACTATATTAAGCAATTTATAAAATCCAAACTAGAAACACAAATTAGAGAAGCAAGAGAGAAAGTCAAAACGTCAATATTACACGATGAATACCACAGGCACACACCAAGGAATTGCAATATTTGTATTTTTTTAACAATAAAAACAGCGCACCTCCTCTTTTTGACGCCCAGGGCACGTGCTGCTCTTGCTTCACCCTGGTTACATCAGTCAGAATTTTAGTCAATGTTTCGTCTCATGGAAAGAAATATTTATAGATTTCACTCAATATCCGAATTGTAATCAAATCACAAATACGGGAATTAGCAGGCGTGGTTCAAATCTTATGAGATCTACATTTAATTCTAGTGGAGGTGTTGTCAGTTGTATTTTTGGCCTTTTCGTGTAGCTTTCAACCTTATTTCTTGTACTATCTTGTGTTTCGTTGAGACCGACCATGAACCGTCCTTCATTTCTTATTTAATCGACAAGAAGTCAATTTGTGAACATCGTCAGCACTCGACAAATCGGTTGCCCATTATGCACCATATTATTAGACAGCTAACATCGCTGTAAAGGTGACTTGGCAACTGTGTATAATTTGATAGGCGGTCGCTGTTCTATTCAGGACGGCGACAGCATTTTGTTGGCTGCTAGTCTTTGGTGAGACGATTACGACGATCAATATCCATATTTTTCAAGGCACTGATTTCCCAAGAGATTTCACAGAAAAAAAAAAACCTTTTGCCACGAAATAAATTAATCACAGGCAAGTGAATCAATAAACACGAGGACTCGGGACAAGGTACTACGTGAGAAATGGTGGGAAATCAATTATTAATTTAGAAAATACCTCCAAGAAAAAAATAAGGAATAATAAAGTGAAAGAAACAATTCTTGTGCCAGCATTATGCTTACTACTCGAATTAAAGAGATGCATGCGTTGGTGGCAAAACAAAAATCTTAATATCAATTAAAGAAGGATTTCTGAATACAGATAGCATCCTAGTATAGCTACTTCACACTTATGGTGATTGTTAGCTAATACCATCATTGATGAACGATGAGTCTTGCAGTTATTATAAAAATTTTGTTTTAGGTTTTTTTTTTCTTCCGTTTTCATGCTGTCATGTTTCCGTTTTTATGTATTAATTTAAGGCAGTGATAATTATTTTATCACTTCCAAAGTGATTTTTTTTTTCTATTTAATTCTTAATGCATCTCACTTTATTTTTTATCTTTGAATTTTGATTTCTTCAATAGTATCTGCTTATGCATTAAGTGATTGGTTGTAGCTGATGGTGGCCAAACATCAGCTTTACTGAGTTTCTCTTGTGAAAACAGTCTCTTTCCTGTATTTAATTTTTTTTTATTTGGAAGGGGTGGGTGTGTAAGTAATTGTCATCTTTACTGTATTATTTTCATTTCAGTTATTTAATTCATTATTTCTGATCTTGATGTGGGTCTTTCTGTCATCATGTGGATACCCTTCATAAAGGATTCCCCTTCCCTCCCCCCTCACTTTTAATGTATGGACGCCCAGAAAATTATCGGTTACTGAACTTTAGAACAGTAATGAATAATTTCGTGGCAGCATTCATTAACTAACTCATCTATGAAAAATTCCAAGGAAATGAAAAAGAAGTCGAAAAATTTAAAAATCCAAATGTGCAGACACAGGAATAGAAGACGTTTTTGAAGGAATTTCAAAATGATTACTTAGTTGAAGTGACTTTTTAGATTATTACATTCGATTACAGTGTGGAGACTTTAATGGGACCTACGTTAAAATAAGAAACCCTTATGGCTGCTTTACACACACTCGAAAAATTGTCTCAAACGCGCTCGAAAATATATCGTTTGCCAGACTATAAAGCGATCGCTTTACACGTGTGAGCGGCAAATCGCGTTTTGCTCTTGTTTAGATCGACAATACTTGTCGACGAAGCGACAAAAAAGTTGATTTCGCAGCTTTGTTTTGCTATTAATTCTCATCTCGTTTCACAGCAGAGATAAAGAAACAGGAAAAAAAGATCCCAGAGGAAGAAAATGTGGTGAAGGAAGCCAGAGATTGAAATCACGACAGTGTTAGATTTCAGTAAAGTTAACACTGTCGTAGTTTTTAAATAAATTTTCTCGCCGCCAAGAGCGCTGGTATCGACTTGCTTCTAATATTTGCCTGAGTTTAGAACTTGTTTTATTTAGAGCAATAGGCATGATTTTCGGGCAACTGGGAGATTTTCGAACCACTTGCCGGTTTGAGGAAAGTTTTCAAGAGCGTGTAAGCGGCCATAAAGTGAGTTTTCTTGAGACGCTAAAAACTGAATTTTCAAAAAAAAAAATTTTCATTTCAACACAGTTAATATCATAATTATCAAAACATGATTAGAAAAAGGTATCAATGTTAAAGCTGTGTGGAGGATTTTTATTTATTTATTTATTTATTTATTTGGAAATGTTACAGTATTCCTATTTGATGTTGGAATTAGTTGACCTAGAAAAAGAACAGAAAGAAAATTTTGGAAACTTGATTTTGAATTTCACTAAAATTACATCCTCAGATATTTTCCGTGGCAAAAGAAAAAGGAAGATTAGTTTGACTGCTTTCTTTAATGAATATCATACTTTTAAATTCTTTGTAATAAGTTGAACTATACGTAAGTACGGGTTTTGTAGATTAATTTTATGAATAATATTTGATTTAAAAAAGTTTAATAATGCTTTGTAACCAAAGTTTACAATCTTCTGAAGATCATCGGAAATATTTCTTCAGTATATGAAGAATCTTGAATAGCATTACTGCATTATCTTTTTGGAGAGTATATCTAATTAGCATTGACGTACCGAAGGGAGCTGGGATTGGCAGGGGTTCTAACCCCCCCCCCCATTGCATTCAAAAATAGAAAAAATCGAAGTTCTTTTTGGGCGTTTTTTTTTGTTTTTGTTTTCGGCAAAGTTAATCGCTTTGTTTGTAAACTCACCCACACATCCGGAAAAAGATAAGACTTTTTGTTGTTGTTGCTGAATGGCTACGATCATCATAATCTCTCAAAATCCTGGATATGTCTATGCTAATTAGATATCAATGCATGGTATTAATTCACCATCAACAAATCACCCTGTTAGGATATTATGAATATTTTGATATCATGTTTAATATTTGGATACCGTATATGCTCCAATAGAGGCCCCCGGCGTTTATTTGCAAAACTAGCCTCGGCTCCCGGCGCTTAATAGAGACCGGCTGCTATTAGAGGCCGGCCATTATTAACAAAAACCTTCAGAACGCAATATTTTTACACATAAATACCGGCTAATATTACAAAATAGCTACTTTTATTTTAATTTCACTTGCTACATAAGACTGTTAAAGATAAATGGTAATATCTTTGGCGTATTCCACCGCGCGAATCTTAAAGGCAATGTCAAATGACTCTTTCGGCGGCATTTTGTAAGGCAATGTACCGTAAGGTATTATGCACGACTATAAAGATACAGATGCTTACACTAGTACCGGTAGGCAAATATCAAAGACCCGGCTACTATTAGAGACCGGCTACTATTTGGCCGTGTCCCCTCTGCAGCCCGGCGCTTATTAGAGACCGGCGACAATAAGAGCCTCGGCGTTTATTGGAGCATATACGGTAATTGTATGTAATACAATAATAAGAATGTTTAGACATAGTTAGGCCTACTTGCCTTTTTATTTCCAATAGGCAAAACCTTCAGAAACTAGCGAACGAATGGGCTGACAAGAAAAACGATGAATGGGTGATGAGGAGAATTAAGTATTACCATACGGCTGCAACCTCTGAAATTCAGAAGAGTTCAGAAGCATTAAAAAGGGTGAGTTCAAAATCTCTTTGTCATTCAATTGGTTATCATGTCAATTACTTCCCTCAAAATGTTTTAATTTATGGAATGCTAATTCGCAGAATAGATGATTGCTTTAAATGACGACAGGAAAGGAAAAAATTGTTGGTCCCTCAGTACTGGGGCCCGGGCTGAGGTCTTAACCGAAAACAAAATATATGAATTAGCCTATCGCTTCTAGACTTTTCTTTATAATTAAGTCTACATTGTATAAAAATATAGGAGCCACTTTTCTGCTATTGCAATGTTTGCATAGAGCTATTCTGCATTACCATATTTGATCATCAATTGAGACTTTCTACTAAACGTATTCAACAATGGATATCATGTTCACGGTTATATATTAGAATGTGGTCGTATTCATATCTTCCTTAAGGGTCACATTACACTTGAACTTCCATTTAACTAAACCTACTTTCTTTATGCCATTTTATAATTGAAAACATTCAAATTTGTAAATAAATTAAAGAAATTGTAAGAAATATGAAGTCGTGTGTTTTCGATATATTTTTGGCTAAGAATCTATGATTTTGACCATAACATGGGACGGGAGTTCGTTATTGCATTTGGTACCTATGCCCTGAATTTGATGTGGGGTGGGGGCCTGAATATACTCTATTAAAATCCTGTCCTTAATTCTTCAATTGTAATTGGTAAATCTCGAGTTAGGTATAAGATTATTATATTAGTAAGTCTTCGTTGCGTATTAGTAGTTTTTAGTAATAAATCACATGACTGAGCGTAGACAGCAACTGAATCAAGTATTTCTTTCTCAGATGCACAATATTCTCAGCTTTCTGAAGCGCTAACAGGCCCTGTTATTATGACTTAATATAATAATTTAAATAATTAAATTAAGGAAATCATTTTTCATTTTTAATAGGGATATTGACTTCTATAAATTGACAGAGGCTGAATACAAATTGTTGGAAAGAATCTTCATTGTTGTCAGTAGATGCGTTTTGTTATTTGAAAGGCTGTCATTCTTTGTTCATTTTAAAGAATACCTATGGTTTTTCAGGTGGCCAATGTTCACGTAAAAAAAAATGAAAGTTTGCTTCGCAACAGTTACAAAGAATAGTAAAAACAGTTTTTATAAATACCATAAAAAAACACAAATAAAAATAGAAAAGAATTTAAAAATAAACAGTTTTTAAGTTTTCATCAAGTTACTACTATGAAGTTAAATATAAATATTAGCGCAATTGTCGAAGCAATTTTCAATTATCTTTAGATAAATTCTTTGTATTTTTTTAATAATTGTCTTTGATATATGGTCTATCTGTTTCTTTGCTTTTTCCTCTTAGACTCGATTCATCTATTCTTTATTTCAGTTTTGAATTATAATTTTTAACATTTCCATATAGATAAAATTCAAACAAGGAAAAATTAAAGAAAACTACCTGACATTCAAAGTAACAAAATCCACAGGAGGACTGGAGATTCTCCAAGTCCTCAGCTAATATTGTTAAGACAGAATGAACTGTTCTAGTTGTCCGGTCGGGACCAAACTTGGTAGGCGGGTGCAGAAGGTCATCCCAATATCTCCACACAAAAAATAAAAAAGGTAGAACGTGTTCTGTCTGAATAAATAAAGTTCAGAAATGCCACCTGTGTAGTGACAGTGCGGGTCACGCACAGAACGAATTGTGTGACAGTTTCGGTCACTGATTGTACATAACTGTATGTCAATTGTTAGCCAAGGCCCATCGTGTCCATTTGGACCTGCAAACGAGAGGCAGAGTGATAGGACGTTTTAAGGCAGGCCAGTCACAAGTGTCTCATGCACTGAACGTGTCAACTGGAATCATCTCTCACTTATGGAGATGTTTCCAGCAGGATAGAAATATTGCCGACGCTATAGCAGAGGACGTCCATATGTTACCACACCCCGGGAAGACCGCTATCTGTCGCTAACGGCCAGACGGAACCCCCGAAGCACAGCACGTCACCTTGCCAAGGAACTGTTAGACCACTGGATACAGACCACTGTATCCAGACAAACAGTGTACAGGTGACTCCATGCAGGTGGTCTGTATGTCAGGAGACCCATAAGGTGCATCCCTTTGAGCCAAGCTCACCTTTGAGGGGATACTTGTTCTGCATTGAACACGCACCCTGGACTCAGGCACAATGGAGACATGTCATATTTTCTGATGAGTCTAGCTACAGTCTAGACTGTGATTTACAACTGGAGGTAGCAAGGAACCAGAGCCAATCTTGCCAACATCGTCGAACACGACCGGTACGGGGGTGGCAGTGTGATGATGTGGGCAGGTATTATGCTGGGCTCTTGTACACCACTGCACATCTTCGACAGAGGATCCGAAACTGGTCAGTTGTACCGGGACAATGTCACCAATATGTGCGACTTTTCAGGGGTGCTGCTGGTCCAGAGTTTCTCCATGGACGACAACGCCCGTCCGCATCGGGCTCGTCTGGTGGACGAGTATCTCCAACATGAGGACATCCATCGTTTGGAGTGGCCTGCAAGTTCCCCGGACCTGAATCCAATCGAACATGCATGGGATGCTCTCGGAAGACGTGCTGCAGGACACATTCCGCCACCACGAACGCTACCCGAGCTGAGGACAGCATTGGTTGAAGAGTGGGATGCAATCCCCCAAAGTGTGCTTAAGTCTGGTGTGCAGTACGCCAGAGTATTAAGCACGCTGCATTGCTTGCGTAGCTGTGCGGGAGGACCATACAGCTTACTGAGCGCTCTTTATGCCTTCCACAAACACTTGGATAGTAATCCAGGTGCTTCTATCGCAGCGACGTTTCGGACATTTTTATTTCTTTTATTTAGAGGCAGTGCTGCCACCTTTACTTTTGGGGATGGTATTGGGAAGACCTTCTGCACCCCCTACCAAGTTTGGTCCCGACCGGACAACCAGAACAGTTCATTTTGCAAGATCCCTTAATTTAAGGGCATCAGTTTAATGGTTTAGCTAAATACACTGGTGGAAAATGAAAAACGAACACCATGAAGCCATGGTCCCAGGAGAAAAAAATTTTATTCACACATTCTATAGGTCGTACACTCCACAAGATCGTGCGCACGGAGTAATGTGCTCATGTACAGAGGATAGTGTATCAAAAGACCATGTCAGTATGTTTTATACCCTCCTCCAGCAGCAATGCAGGCCTGCACTCTCGCATGAGGACGATCGTAGAGGTGCCGAATGTCATCCTGAGGAATGGAGGTCTATGCACATTCCACCTGGTGGCACAGTTGAAGGTTTGTTGCTGGTGTTGCAGACCGGGCCAGACGCCGTCCAATCGAATCCCACACATGCTCAATGGGGGATAGGTCTGGTGATCGTGCTGGCTAAGGAAGTTAACGAACGCCTTGGAGAGCTCTTTGGGTTGCACGGCAGTGTTGGGCGGGCATTGTCCTATTGGAAGATCACATCTCCCTGATGTTGCAGGAATGGCAACAGAACGAATTGGATGATGGTCTGTATGTACACTGCACTGCTCATTGTTCTCTGTAGGACAGCTAGAGGCGAATGGTGATTGTAGGCTATGGCTCCCCCCACCAAGAACCAGGCTTGGCTCCTGTGTGTCGCTACCGTATACACTGTGGCAGTTACCGCTCACTGGTCGAGGCCGCACGCGCAAACGACCATCACTAGCGCCGAGGCAGAACCTGGTCTTATCACTAAACACAACTCTGCGCCATTCATTCCTCCAGGTGCTTCTTATGCGGCACCACTGGAGGCTGCCTGCACGGTGTCGTCAGGGGAAGTCTAGCGAGCGGCACCCGTGATCGTAGCCCAGCTTCAGCAGATGGTTGCAGTTGGTTCTAGCTGACACCCCAAGTGCGATACTGGTCCTAATCTGTGCTGCGGTCGCCATTCGATCCGCATTGGCCGCTCGTATGATGCTGCATTTCAGGCGTGCATCCGTGTGCCGCTGCCGCCCGGAACCAGTCTGACGAGATCTACAGCTTTTTCGGACCACGGTGCCAACACTGATGCATAGGCGAACACTTCACGTCCAACGTGTTGAGCGATTCTCCGAAACGACCATCATCAGACCCATAATACGACTTCGCTCAAAGCTCCCTTGACTGCACAAACTGTGCTCGCCTAACTGTACGCCGTCCTGGCATGTCTACAGCATTCACCACTACTTTGGTGCACAGTACGGCGCTGGAAACAGCCGACCACTCTTGCTGCAGGTCAGCAACTGCTGATAGTGACTCTTGTCCACGGCCAGTACTCGCTTCCTAATTCTTCCGCAAGGCTGCGCTTTTGATCATCGCATTTACTGCCGTCTTTACCACTACCAAATACGGTGCTTCGCATTCACTTCCTTAAGGGTGTAAATTTACTAACTAATAATTAATTTATTAGTTACTTAATTTTAGTTTCGTGATAAAAATTAATTTAAGTAGCAAATACTAGATATAATTGTGGTCAATTTATTTGACAGAAGAGCTATTTCTTCAGCAAAACGATTTAAAATGAGATTAACAAATATGCTAATTTAAGATAAAACTGAAAATAATTTTAATATAAACAAAGCATATCCAAATTAATGACTAAATAATAAAATAAAAGATTTCTAAGTTAGCGCTTGACCTTCAATAATATAATCTCGTCTCACTAGATCGAGGAATAAGATAAGAAAAACTTGATAAGAAGCTCAGTTTATAATAATAATAAAACAAGGCAAGATATTCAAATTCTTAAGAATATTTTGCGTCAATGTAAGCACTAGTTATTTAAAAAAATATATTAAATATCAGTAAGTGATGAATCATCTACAATATTATTATTTAATCAACTAAATATTATTCAGTGTTATAATATTAAGTATTTTTTTTTATAAATAATCGATCAAGTGATTGATATTTTCACTTCTATATTAAATTGCCAGTATCCTGGTAATTTAATGCATTTCACAGAACGGGTAATATTCATAATGACTAGTTTTCCATTCATAATAATAATATAATTCAAGATCCCTTGTTACAGTTTCCTTATGTCTGAAAGCTCATCAGTCTCAATCCATGGCATTTTTCCTTATACAAACTAAATTCTTAATCTGTGATTATTTTTAGATTTCTTTAAAAAGAAAGAGAATGAGCGTTTATAATTCTATGTATTTCTTTTTAGTTTTCATTCCACAGTAAGATATCGCAAATCACTTGGTTCGAAATTCTCCGTTGTACAATAGGCAATAAAATAATTCCCTTTTTTTATTTTAAACCAAATAAAAAAAGGATAATAACGTAAATTGCGAAAATTAACTAAAGAAGAAAACAGAACAATAGAAACAGGTCATGAGTAAATATGAGCACTTGAAATACTTACACTGAAAATAAATTATAAAAATCAGTTTATTTTATAATTTAGTTTTTTCCTTTTCTACTGGTCTAATGCATAAAATAAGACAGATCTTGAGTTTCTTGTAAGTCCATAGCTACTTTATCAATTTTTTTTTATTTTTTTTTTTATTGACTAGCTTGTAAAATTCTTCTGTCAAAAAGCTCTGATAGGTTCTCATTGATAAAGTTCTTTCTAATTTATTTTAGATTAGATTATTAAATAAGCAAATTAGTCCATAAAAAGGAAATAATTATTTTTATTTTTGTATATCTTTAATTGATAAAAATCCAGAAAATGTTCTCAAGGTAGTTTTCTCTCCATACAGCATTTGTAATGTCTATTCCTTTCTCCCATTATAGTCCAGAGCATAGGTTCCCAAACTTATTTGACCTACCGCCCCCTTTTCAAAAAAAAATTACTCAGTCCCCCCCCCCCCCCCTGGAAATTTACCTTCTTTATACTGGCCGAACACGAGGCCATATTTTGGGACAATCAGGCCCAATTTGATTGCCCCAACCTGAACAATATTGCCCCAATTTTATTGTCGATACCAAAGGAACAATATTGGCCCAATATTAGTTGGCTCAAAATATTGCTGGTACGAAAGCGAATCAAATGAACGGATGACATCACGTGACAATGCTGACGTCGAAGGAAGCGGGACTTTGAACATCGGAAATTCAGTCACTCACGCCGGCCATTTTCTTTGAGAAACAAGGCTTAAAATCAGCAAAATGGGTCGGCCCAAAACAGATAATTCCAACAACAACATTTTGTCAATTGATAATGAAAGAATCGTAATTGATTTCTACAGAGGGACGGCGTTTAATACTATAGCAATTCTGTAAGAAAACACGCTCTCTCTTTAGCTGTCCCTAGTGAGAAGCGCCGTAACCATAAAAATTCAGGGCAATATTGGTTCAGGAGAAACTACGTGTTCGCGCTTGATAAAGTTGTCCGCAATCAAATTGGGCCAACTTGTCCCAATCATATTGCCATAAAATCGCTGCGTGTTCGCCTAGCTTTAGGGAACAAACAGAAAGATGCAGTGACAAATATCCTTTCTTTCATGTATCTACATTTCTACCTACGTCCTACAACATACACTGCTCACAAAATTTAGGGGTTTTTGCGAAATAAATATAATACACCCAAAAATGGAGGCCTTTGAGTTTATTTATTAAATATCATCAGAGAAGCCAATGACACGAAAATGGAAGTTGTCTGAATATGCAAATGCGGTGTAGAATCCATTTATCGGGATTGAACAGGATGTGACACATGGACGGGGGTTAACATTAGCAGGTCAAACGTAAAAAATGTGTCGCACATTGACTGTTCAGTAAGGTGTATGGTCACCTGAGACCGCTCAACACACTGACAGCGATGAGGCATGGAGAGGATCAAATTGTCCAGCAGTTCCTGTGGGATTCGTGGCCACTCGCACACAAGGGCAACTTCCAGCTGAGGAAGTGGTTAAGGAAGGTGATTGGTGACTGGCAACACGTCTTCCTAGTGCATCCCAAGCGTGTTCGATGGAATTCAGGTCTAAAAAACGTAAAGGCCAGTCCATGCGCTAGATTCCAGCCTCTTACAGCCTGTTGTTGACGAGATGCGCACGTTGGGAGCGTGCATTATCCTCCCTAAAAAGAAAGTTGGTTCCAATAGCTCCAGAGTAGGGTACCAATACAGTCTGTAGAATTTCATCCCAATGTCTTACAGCATTCTCCGTTCCATTTCTAACAACATGGAGGTCAGTACAACCACCAATGCTGATGCCTGCCCACACAATGATTCCACCTCCACCAAAGAAATGTCTTTCTTGGACGAAACGTGGATTCTCCTGTGTTCCACGTTCACGCCAGATCAGGGCACGACAATTGTCAGGCTGCAGGCTGAATCTTGACTCGTCACTGAAAGAAGAAGCCTTCCAGCCCACCTTCTGCGATGTTCAGCAGAATGTGGAATGCATACCATTGGTCGCCGGGCATACAGTCCACTGTCACGGTGTCGATTTCGCACGGTCTGAGTACACACCCATCGTCCAGTAGCAGCGAGAAACTGTCCCCGCAGTTCAGTCGCATTGCTTCACCGGTTCCCTCGTACTGTTAGCGTCAAATAGTGATCGTACCTTGTGAGCGGTCTTCTGCCCTAGTCTTCTTCGTACTAAGCCAGTCTCTCTGAAGCGATTCCAGAGTCTGTTAATCACGCTTTGGGAAATTCCAACCACTGCTGCCACTGTCATCTGTGTTTGGCCAGCTTCAAGAAGCCTTATTACTCTCCATGCTTCAGAGTCGGGTTAATCACGGTACAGGGGCATTTTCTAGTGACACTCAACGATTCTGACCCTTGTTGTTGATCCAGGAAAGTGAAGATAACCCAGTAGCGCCAGCTTTTTATACAGGATTGTTATACAGAACATGCAAATTAACGTTTTTCACATTTGCTTATTCAGACCACTTCCATTTCGTGTCATTTGCTTCTCTGATGATGTTCTTTAATAAATAAACTCAAAGGCCTCTGTTTTTGGGCGTATTATATTCATTTCGCAATATCCCCTAAATTTTGTGAGCAGTGTAGTAAAGAAAGATGTTATTGTAAATTAGACACCTTGAAGCTTGTAAGTATAAAATTATTTATTAAAATCAACCATAGTAATATTTGTGTTATATATAGAAAATTAAGATAACGAAGGATAATGTTAAAATAAAAATTACGAATAACACATAACTTTAACTCTTACACAACAGACTTTTTTTATGCTTCCACCACACCCTTATTTTTATTTTTTTACCGCCCCCCCCCCAATTCTAAACGAAGCTATTACCGCCCCCCTGGATCATTCCAGTGCCCCCCAGGGGGCGGTATCGCCCACTTTGGGAAACAGTGGTCCAGAGTATTCATTTCAGCATTAGGTACAAATAAAGGCTCTTAACTGAATATATCTCATTATACAAACAGTGCAGTCACATTTTAAAACTTCAAAACTTTGAAGAATGTTTCTTCAAATGGTAATTGCAGTTTAAACCAGTGGAAATTGTGATATTTCGCCACATAAATGTAGATATCAATTGCTAACATATATGAGATTCTGATGAATTGCATTTGATTAATCAATGTTGTCTAAAATATATTTCATTGTTTACATTTCATTGAATTTCGTCCGACCCGTTCTTCTATCACAACCATACTTGGTTATCAAAGAAACTATGGGGGTGTTAACTTTTATTTTAACGTTGCTCTCTTGATTTGAAGAGAGTTGTTTTTATTACTTGTCTAAATATTGTAAAATTTAGAATATTTTTTACTTAACATACTGATTCTCTTTTACGCGACCGGTATTATTTCAATTAATTCTCGTCTTCATAATCATCTTTTGTCTGCGAAGGACCAAAGCCATGAGCGGCCACAGAATTTTTACCAGGGGGAGGCAAAATATATTGGCAAGTGTAAAAATTGTACTATATATATATATATATATATATTGTGAAATTGCATAAAATAAACATAAGTAGACTAAAGTAATTAGTTATAATAACATTTACTATTTTTTTATTTTATCTGTTAGTCCTCTTGAGATAAAAAAATATTTTATGGCTTTCATTTAAATTGAAAATTCTAGGATGGGGCAAATGCCGCCCCCCCCCCCCCCCCCACTTTGCCCGTATGCGCCTAGCACTAACTTCTTGTGTACGGATAAAACTATTACGTATAGAAAGTTCACTGATGTATCAAATGTGTTCCATTATTGAAATGCGAGATTTCGGTACAACTTGTAATTTTTCAATCCATGTTTCCAAAAATCTTTAACAGCTCATCTTGAATGGAATTAATGTACAAAAAAGAAAGTTTGTATAGATAATTTCCTATAAATTACAAATTTCTTAAAGTAACATTGTAACAAGTATAGTTGAAAATTTGCATATTGAAATAAGCATTGATTTATTAATCCAATAATCAGGCCCGACGAGAGGGGTGGGGAGCAAAGACCAATTTCCCGGGGCCCGTGCAGTATATAGGGCCCGGATCTGAATTCTTCTTTTTTACAAATCATTATCCAGTTTTATTATTTGTGATTTTGTTGCATAATTTTTTTAATCTCTTAAGTAATCGTAAAACGTAGTAGTAGGTCTACTTATAATAATAACATGCTTATTGAGGCAACATTCCCTCTTAAGCTGATTTCTTTGAAGTTGCACACGTACATTTTATTGGTATGTTGCTATATGGTATGGTTTTTTGTATACTGTATATATTACCCTGATAAGCCTCATCGGAGACATCAAAAGCTGTGGTGAAAAGAAGGGAGTAGAGGAAAGAACACAAACAGGAGATTACCCTGGGTCCTACTGCATAGGAAGGTAGGGGATAAACGAACAAAAGCTAGGAGGACAAAATAAATGATGCAAAAGAAACATTTTGAACTTTAAATAAAATTCAAATGCATATAGGTCCGTGGTCACAAACTGTCACAGCATCTATGATCTGCTTAAAAGCAGTTTCTTGTCATTTTATTGAATAGGCAAAAGATTAGTTTCATCTCCCCCAGTTGTAAGATCTGAATGATGAAATGCAGATGATGATCCCACCTTTATTCTAAATTACGGAACTTATCCTCAACTGCGGCAGTGTCTTTGAAGCAACACAACGATGCGATGGAGTTATGGAAAAGACGTCCCTATCCGCAATTAACACTAGTCTGAGAATTAAGGGATATTGGTAATTCCATGAAACCTTCAGTTTTCTTTTGCTTATCTACACCGTTTCTCTGTTGCTCATTTGCTTATTTCATTTCTCATCGGATTTTGAACAAGTGCATTTTCTAAGTAGCTGCATTAACTTTGGAACGCTTCATCAGTTACTGTTAAAAGAAATACAAGAAGAGTTTTATTTTAGAGGTAAGTTGAATATTTTTTATTAACTTTTTATTGTTAATCCATATTTAAAATCACAATTTGTATTTGTGCTTTTTAAAGTGTTAGATATAAATTAAAATATTTCGATTTTTAAAAGTTACTAGAATTTTAAGTTGATTAAGTTAATTATTGTAGAACATAAAATTATTCAAAAATAAAAACGCACAAATAAAAATTAGTAGCTTTATGTAAGAGACTACGGATCTGACTAAAGCCCATTGCACATGGATCCGAAAATCGGTCGGTCGGATCCATGTGTAATGAGCTTAAGGGAAGCGTTTTAAAACCAAAATTATCATATTGAAATGAAAAAAGGTAAGGTGAATGAGGGTGTTTTGAATGTAAATTTTGGACTGAATCACCCTATTTTTAAATTGTGTTCCAAGATACCCTCATTCACCTTACCTTTTTTCATTTCAATATGATAATTTTGGTCTCAAACGCTCCCCTTAAGCCCATTGCACATGGATCCGACCGACCGATTTTCGGTTCCATGTGCAATGGGCTTAACTGAAGAAAAACATTTGCCATTCAGAAGTCAGAGCTTCAGTATAATGGGAAATATATATGAATGCGTTAATAATAGTAGTTTATTCCTCGGGCGAATCCAGGAGTTTTCAAAAGGGGTGGGGGGAGGGCTAACTTTTCTGAAGGGATGACTATACCTGAGAGCAAGGGCGAATATAAGGGGGGGAGGGCAAGGGGGCCCGGGCCCTTCCCGAAATAATGAATATAAAGAAAAAATAAGTACCGTGATCTGAATTATTTTAATGAATCATCGTGATCTGAATTATTTTAATGAATCATGCATTTATGCAATAATGAATTCAGCGTTCAGCGCAAATTACCTTCTGAATTTGAGCAGCAAAACTGATATAAAGTATATCATGGGGTGTCGACTTAAAATTATTTAACCTAACCTTACATTAATCTTGGCGCCCCCCCCCCCCAAAAAAAAAATAAAATAAAATATATTCAATATTCGCCACTGCCTGAGAGTCTGAAGCCACGATAGTCGCCAGCGTTTTATTAGCAATTTAAATCGTCATCGTGGCAATATTAATGTCTATCAGGCAGCAGCCTTTGGATACCACATTTTATCCAATCTATATTCACAGCTAAAGGCTAGCCCCACTAGCCCCCCCCCCCCCTGGATCCGCCTATTCCTATGATCGCAATTTGGAAGCCTTTATCTTCAGAACACCGACTGATCTGCAATGGGTCTCTTTAATTATTATTAGTAGTAGTCGTAATAATAGTACTGGAATCATGCCAAGACAATGTTGAAAATGTAAGTAAATTTAAAAAAAAAAAAATAATAGGAATGATTTGAAGAAGCATCATAATTTGAGAATAATTACAAAATTATGTAAAATTATAAAATGTTTTTAAAATAAGCACATTATTAACTACCCGGTGATGAATTTTATTTGATTGAAAATATAAAGATTGAACTCGCCTGCGTCATACTTCCCCCTTACTAGAACGCATCCGACTCACCTTAAACCAAAATAGTTTAGCACAAAATAATTTTATATCTGAATGATTTCTTTTTTTTTTTTTTACACTTTTTTTTTTTTCGTAGTTTTAAGAGTTTTTTTTAGTTACTTAGCTAACTTTGTCAAAATCTAAAACATACTAATTTGACTAATTTTCGATAGTCGCATCCTTAGGGGTTTATAATGGGGTGAGAGGAGGTAAAGTTTGTTGAACGGTACTTTACGAGGTTTTAAGTTATAAAATAAGAATATAACATTACTTTGTACAAATTCATATGATTACAAACTGGGGAATATCAGGACAACTCTTTTTTGTAAGTCGTGCGAAGCCCGGCTATTCTGCTAGTAATCTCTATTTTGCGATAAAAGCCGTTTAATTTCTATGTCGGATCAAGGCATAAGTCTGACAGTAGACTAAAAAAAAAGTTATTTTCTCACTAATTTTCGTTCTTTTTGATTTCGCTAACATTTTGATAGAATGTTGAAAAAGAATTAAATTTGCATTTGTGAAAAAATAATATTTACGATATTACTTATATCGCAATTTACAAGGCGTCAAAGATGAAGATGCCTTCAAAATACACGGAATTGAAGACAGTCGCCAAATGTAATATCAGACAGCCTGGAATCTTAGTTCATAATCTATAGTAGGTTCATTGAATTTCTGAAGACGTAATCTCAGTTAACCAATCATTATCATTTTCTTTCTTCATTAGTGTTATTGCTTGGTCGCGTCTGAAATGTCATTGTAACTTAGGCCTACTTCCGGGGTTTACATCAAATTCGTCATCGCGCTACAATGTTTAATTTTTATTATTTTTGTTGGTTTTTCAATTTTAATAATTTTTGTTTTATTTATTTATTTTCGATTTCATAAAAAGTTTTTTAGGCATGTTCAATTGTATTTTTAATTCATATTAGTTTTAGATTTTTTTTTTTTTTTTTTAAAGTTTTATTATAATTTTGTTTGTATTTATCAATAGATCAGCAAATGTGGCAGTCCTTTCGGCATCATTGGATGACCCTGAAAAGGACCTTTTTTTAAAAAGTAATAAAATAAATTTCACCAACAGTTTCACGTACAGTTCTGTTATCGATGCCGGTCGCTGTCTTTTCTTGCCGCGGCGTTTCGAACAATGGGCGACTCAGTGGTAAGCGAAGCTTCGGCTCCCTTAACAATATTGAACACTGAATGAGATGATACACCTGTTGCTTCAGCCGTTTACGATAAGAGACCCTTTTCGGTCAGACAACTTGAAATAACAAAAAATTTTTTTTTTTTTTTTTTACAAATGCCCGGGCTTGTAGCTTGATCAGCTTTCTTTAGGCCACAACTAGGGGCGAGATATGATGCCTTTAACCGACGAATCGTTGTCCAGGATACGCCAAGGGAGGCAGCATCAAGTGATACCCGCTGGAACAGACAGAAGCAGAAACAGAAGAAGAAAGAAACAACAACGCCACGACCGGGATTCGAACCCGGGTACCGGCACACTGGCCGCAACGGCAGACCGCCGCCGTCTAGACCGCACGGCCACGCCGGCACGGCATAACAAAACACATTCCAAATGATTCCTCTCGATTACAACGGTCTGCGTTCAGCAGCCGCCATGTTCCGAGCCACGGTCAAAACGGAAGTTTGCGGAGTAACTAATACTCAATCGTTTATCATACATGGAGTTGGCAAGTGTCTTCAGATTTATAGTGAACCGACTACAATGATAGTTCAGTGATGTAAGATCTGTTGCTGTTAATATTGTAAGTACAAACCAGAGCTAATTTCAAAAAGATATGTTACGCTTATACAAACTAAGAATAGCCTATGTATATATTTTTTAACAATAGTCTAATAATTGAAATTTGAGAAACGAATCATTAAAACCTGAATGTCTTTGCTATAATTAAATAATAAAAAACACGCAAAACTCATTTTATTTTTCATATTAATTACTGCTAATTCAATAACCCTGACACACAGACCTAGTATTACGACAGAATGCAACAACTCAATCTTCGCCGAATGAAGAAGCCTCAGCTGTTATTTGTCCTTTTTTTTCAATGCTGGGGAAAAAAATGCATTTAAAATTTTTTTTTTTATTTAATCCCAAAATTCCTGCAGGTT
Organism: Thereuonema tuberculata; assembly: GCA_023159025.1. Taxonomy (NCBI): domain Eukaryota; kingdom Metazoa; phylum Arthropoda; class Chilopoda; order Scutigeromorpha; family Scutigeridae; genus Thereuonema; species Thereuonema tuberculata. Next base: position 170,523,008 of record JAFIDM010009631.1, on the reverse strand, counting down.
TTCTGTAAAACAAGACAAAATTTTAAGTGAATATTATAGATTTCATAATGAGAAAGAAATCCTTATAAACTTTGGTTCATTAAAGCCTTATTTTGGTAAAACTGCAGCTTAAGATTTACACAATTATTCAATACGTCATTTACACCTTAATTATAGCATTTCCTTAATTACTATCATCTTTGACGATCGTTATTTACTTACGTCGTTCTCCGAATTAATGTCCAACTACTGTCATTGTTACTTCCGAGCTTTGATTACCCTAATCGATTTAACAATCATAACTATAATAGCTGTTGATAATGTTGCAATTACAGAATTATACAATTTGTTTTAATATTTTTGTGAAATAATTTGTGATAGTTTAAATTTGTAGATAAAATATCTCATTTTATATTATGGAAGGAGATATTAAGAATGTGAATAGTTTCAGGAAACTTATTTGAGCTTAAGGAGGCAATGCTTTCGTATCCCACATGAACAATTGTCGTAAGGTTTTACTGAAGGATATAAAAGGTGTGTAAAGAGAAAGACAATATAAACAGTTACTGAGTTCCCGTAGTTTCCAGGAGCCGAACACTGCCAATTAAAAAGAAAATAAAAAAATTGTTAATGATGGATCTTTGCAAATTTTTATTTGACCCACAGCTTTCCGCCTTCAAAACAGAAATGCTTTTTCCAAAATTTCTTGTCTACCGTTAAGACGATGTATAATATTAACGTAAGAAAGATGATCAATGATCTTTTTAGATAGTGATACATTCCTATCAATTCCTACTGTGATTTCCTAAGTGAAGATAGTCACAGGAATGTTCACAATTCAAAATGTATCCAGAAACTTCGAAATTCCATAGGTAAATGATTAGTTCATAGACGTACCCAGGATTTTTCAATGGGAAGGGGTCAGGATTGTCAAAGTCGTTCAACCAAAGTTGTCCTTTTCCGGATGAGGGGGGGGGGGGGGGTGTTTACAAACAAACCGATGAACTTTCCAACCAAAACAACAGGTCTAGATTTCTTCATTTTCGGATGCAATCACAACCCTTACCAAATCCCCACCCTCCCTTTCGTCTTGCCAATGGCTGATTTAAGACTTTGATCGTCTTCTCAGCCAAGACATTGCCAACAATCTCAATTCATACAGGAAAATAGATAGTTTTATAGCCATTATCGGTAAAACATTAACAGGTTTTTTGCCTTGAAATATTAAGTATTTACGTGTTGCACATAAAAAAACAGTAATACTATTCCCTAAGAATATTTAAAAATTTGTCCTAAGCCTAGAAATTGATTGGTTCAGGACACCAAAGTCCTGCTTTTAACAGCAAAAGATGGTTCTTGAGTATTGTGGATTGCTTCGATGCATTTGAAATAACTAAAATGTTCTTTACGCCTTAGAATTTATCTGGTATTTATTAATAAAGGTTTCTATTTCTAAAAAAAGTAATCCAATGGTAACATTAGATAAGCAGGGCACGGAACGGCATCTCCTACCTATTTATTAAGAGCTAATCATATCCAGATTATCTATCATTAACGCTGAAATGAGCAGGTACCCTTTAAGCATGAACCACATCAAACCTTTAATAACGAAAGAGGCAGATTTTAAGCAAATAGGAGAATGCATGTTCAAAAAAAAAAAAGTATTAGAATGATGTATTTGATCAGTCGTGGAAATAATACACAGGATCCATTCAACTGTTAAATAATAAAAAACTCCACCAGATGTTGACCAGACATTGCGTTGAGAAGCTGTCGCAATTACGGGATGTGTGTGAGTAATCCAGGGTATAGCAGTTCACGACATACTCTCAAAGATCACGTTCTCTCTTGCACAAGGTTAAAGTCAAATTTTAACTTTTTTGCGCTATTTTGAACAAGCAATTTTGATATTTAATTCTATTATATTTTCAACTTTAGAAAATAAATAAGTGTGTTGCTGTGCACTATAGATATGCTGTAAAGGAGGCCTGATTATTAAATCCCTTCAGCCATGGACAGCAGTGGCAGTCGAATGA
>JAFIDM010009631.1:170507563-170520593 GCA_023159025.1 Thereuonema tuberculata | reverse complement strand
TGAAAAAGTGTTTTCGCTCATAGTACGTCTCGCATCTTTGCAATGCACCAAAAACCCCTTCAGGCGTATTTTCTTCAAATTATACTCCGCATCAGATTGTTTCAAATGATTTTAACATTTCATCACACGAAGGTTTTTTGATTTCTTCATTATGATCATTTCCATTTTCATCATCTTGATCTTCATCGCAATTCATATTCGTATTGTTTTTTATTTTTCACACTGTCCAAAATATCCGATTCAGTTAGTGTTTCCGAGGTCTCATCTTCAAAATCAAGTGAAAGATAATCGTCAATCAATACATCATCGTTAATTTCTTCTTTTTCCCTGAGCTGAATCTACATTTCTTTCATTTCCTCTAAGGAAATATTAATAAAACATTTCAAGGAGAAAAAAAAATAGATACCACGAAAAAGTTTGTTAAATAGAAAATGCACTTCGCTATTTGGAGGTTATTTTACGAAGAAATTAGCAAAATGTTCTTGGTTCCAAAGAAAAGTTCGCAAAATAGAGAAATTCGCAAAATAGAGGTTCGTTAAATAGAGGTCCGACTGTATTTTATACAAGTCATTTCATTGTTCTCTGTGCCCAACTGAACTTTGTAGCCGCATTAAAAACTGAAAACTACTTTAATTACAAGTTCAGGGCTAATTTAACTACTATTTACAAATGAAATTTCTTAATTTCATAATTCTGATCAAAATCTAACCTAGCGTTTTTTTCCTTCGCCATCTATTCCTATCATTCGTTCGTTTTCAAGGATAAAGTTTTGTTTAGTGGTAATTCAGTGAGCGGAAAGATGTACCGTAACAGTTTCAACACAAATGTTTTCTTACATTTTTATTTATCCAGAACATCTTATAGTTTACTCTTTACAATAAAAATATTCAATGTTTTACAATAAAATATTCAATATTTCGTCATAACTGTTTGAAGCATTCTGCTTCAGTGAGATTTTCCTGTTCAGTGGAACAATGAATTTTGATTTATAATTGCATAAGATATTAGATAATGATTCATTGCGTCACTATTAACATTCTTTAAACATATTTATATCTTTAAAACCCTTGTATTTTACCTTATTAAATTAATAAGGTATAGACTATGCAAGGTAAATTAATAAGGTAATAATTCATTTATTTAATGGCATTTATTAAATAAATGTTCGTAGTTAGATTTATTTTTGAAAAATTAAAAAAAAAAATGGCCACAGAGATAGACTTGAGTGCTTTTAAAATAGTTAGTTTTTTTTTATTTAACATAATCGAAGTTTCTTACAATTGCTACTAAATTCTTTCTATGATGTACATTAAGAGCCAGAAATGATGCAGTGTTATTTGTACGAGGATGATTCAAATATAAGTATTTTATTATAGCCTGTTTATTACAGGTACCAAAATGAACACTGCGCTACTTCTCAATGTAATCACCATTCCTCTCAATGCACTTGGCCCACACTTTTTGGCAAGGCTTTGTATCCCCGCCAAAAAAAATCTTTTGAGCGCGTGCACAGCCAGTCATGCACCGCCTCTTTGACCTCCTCATTATTTGCAAATTTGCGATCACCGAGTTCCTCCGTCGCGTCGTAGCTCCAAAAATATGGTAATCGGAGGGTGTCAAATCAGGGGAATAACGGGGATGGGGAAGACACTGTATGAGGCGGGATTTGATGGAAGACACTGTTTGATGGGCTGTGTGTGATCTGGCTTTATCGTTCTGAAGGAGACCACACGTTAAAAGGATTCCGTGAGGCTTCGTGCGGATCGCAGGTTTCAGCACATCAGTCAGGAGTGCTCTGTACGTGTTCCCGGTCAGGGTCGTCCCTTTATCCATAAAATGTTCCACAATTGGTCCACGATGGTCCCAGAAAAGGGTAAGCATATCCTTACCCGCCGATGGCTGTTAGCGGAATTTCTTCTTCCTGGCAGAAGGTGAGTGGCGCCATTCCTTGCTAGCCCTCTGTCTCCAGTTGGTGATGGTATACCTAAGACTCATCTTCGATGACTATTCGCTTTAAAAATCCTTCACCCTCAGCCTACTGCCGCATCAGCTCCATATAGGCATCCACTCGTCGCACTTTAATGTCTGGTGAGAGTTGGCGAGGGACCCATCTCGCAGTCACTTTCCTGTAGCGAAGTTCGTGGTGTACGATGTGGTGCGCAGACCCAACGTTCAACAGAAGTGAGGATGCAATATCTTTAATAATGACGCGCCGGTGCTCTTGAATCATCGCATCTATGGCGGCGATCGACTCAGCGATGATGATTCTGTGTGATTGTCCTGGTCTCGCTGTCTCAAACTTTCTGTACCATTCGCACACATGCTGTGACATACAGGCGATGCCGTACTTTGCCGACATCCGTGGATGGGTTTGATACCCTCAGACACGAAAAATCGTTCCACAGGACGCTGTTCCTGTTTGGTGCACTGCTCTAAGGGGGCTGCCATTTTCAAGTGCCACTAACGCCATCCAGCGGCAGTATGCGGCGTCAAAACTAACCTCCAGTACGGCAGAGGTATAGATTGTACGCGTGCAGGGTCGCGTCGCTTTGCGTATATTCCCCGATTTTTAATGTCACTTTTATCGTTTTCATTTGAATCGCCCTCGTATAACCGTAGATATTCAAAAATGCTAAAATTGATGATAGTAATCTAAGATAAATATAGCAGAAGAATTTGAATACTAAATCAGTCAAAGGATGTGTGATGTTTCTGGTGTAAGGATTCGATAATTTTTTGAGATTCATCATAAATTCAATTATATTCAATGACGACTTAGTGAAGCTACTGCTTGGTGCTTGGTTTTAGGGAAAGATATTATCAACCTTGATAATTATAACACAGCTTTTACGATACCTATTTTACGTAAATTCATATTGATTTTCTTCAAAATAATTGTAGACTTTTTTATTGTGATTTTCTAATTCAAGAGGCCTCTCTGTTCTCAGTCGAAGGATTCAGTCAGTTGAATGGTTATTTTAATGTTCAATTACAATTCTTATTAGTATAATGAATTCAAAGTCTAACGAATTTTGTAACATTTTTATAAAAGAAATAATTATCAATGGTTTTACTTTAATAAGTTAAACTCTCTACAAGGTCACTTGTTCTGAATAAAAAAATGAAATTTACACAGCATAAATCTTGATGGAATAGATATATTCTTTTGAGTGCCCTTGAACACTTTATTTTTATTATTTTGTTCGGGAGTCACTTTCGGGAGCGAAGGTGACTTCCATTTGTGTTCACACCTTTCTTGTGTTCACACCTTTCTGGGTTTATCATCGATGAGGGTGGATCGGGCTGATAAGTCCTCAAAAAAGACGAAACGGCCATTTCCGATTCCCTTTGATGATAAACTCAAAGGCGTGAATGTTTATTCATGTGTAGCCTTGGTTTTGATTATTCATAAATTTTTCTGCACGTTAAATTTGTTTCTTTAGATATATTCTTGTAAATATACGAAAAAGTTTGTTGAAGGGTACTTCTAGGGGGTTTCCGGGTTACAAAATAAGAATAAAACATTAATTTGTAATGGTCAGGTGATTTTTTTTTTTTTTTTTACCAACTGGGGAAGGTTTATAGGAATATGAAGGAGGACAGAAAGAAGAATAATTTTTAGAGATTAAATCTATATAATTAAAAAAAAAAAGTTTGTGTACGTACGCCAGCAACAATTGAAGTTCGCACGCGCATTGCCAGGCAACAGTATTGTTGATCGCAAATCAAATGCGCAAATTTCCGACTGTTACAAATAATTTCAATATTGTATTGCCCATGTTTTTTTTAGAATTTACTTAAATTTAGATTTAGTTTTCTTGATATAATATTATATATGCGAGGCTTCTGGAGCGATGTGACTGGCAACGAAGGGGGATTTTTTTTTTTACGAAATCATAATCACTTGTTGCCCCCCCCCCCCCTTTTTTTTTTTGGTTGTTAAAATAAGATTGTCAAGGGCCCCGTACCCTCCTAGCGCCGGCTCTGCCCCGGGGCCCCCAATCCTCTAGCTACGGCACTGCTAGTAGCCTATACTGTAAAACACATAATGACAATTCTAAATAAAATTTCTGAAAAAAAAAATAAATCTATAGGCTCCTTTTTTTGAAAGTAAATATAACTGTTACTCATTTACTTTTTAAAAATAACTTAAACAAAGGATGGGTAGGTTATCATGATCGCAAACAGTCGGACAATGTTTTAGCACCTTTTATGGTAAATATGATGAGTTTGTGACAAAATCGATATGGATCTTACTTGTAAAATCGTACACTTTAAAAATTCAGCTTTCTATAAGGTAGTTTTTAAGTTGGACGGACGGACATTCGTATTGTATTTTTGGTTCTAACCCTTTTTTTTCTCTCTCAGCTCAAGAGGAATTTTGACTAAACCTAATATACTGTAGAAGTTATCTGCTATGCTGCTAATTTTTTATTTTTGCTAAATAAAAACTTGAACAAATAGCGTATAGGTAGCTGTTATGTGGATTGATACTACCTTGCCTGTGAAATTTCAGCAAATAAAAATATATTTTCTTTTTTATCATAGGTAAGAAGAGAGGCTTTACGAAAACTGCTTCTGGAAGATGAATTGCAGTATGAAAAAGAACTCAACGCTATGGGATTGGCAGTGTATAAAGCACCACAGTAACAAGAATCTGATGGCTTTGTTGGAAATCCACAAAATACGCCTATGTAAAGTGTGCTTACTATTCAACCAATAAGAATTCTTTTGATGATTTCAATTGGAACAATACCTTATAAGTTTCTAATCTATCTTAAACAATATTCCGAAAGTAATGAACCACAATAGAAAATTTGGTGATACGTATTTCTTAGTTTGTCAAAAGGATGAAAAATCATTAAAAGAAAAAAAAAATCTACCATCTTGTTGTTGTTTTTTTTTTTATATAAATGTTACGTAACAAAAGGCTAAAATAATCGACACTTAATTATTTTTTCCCTCTACAAGTTTGAATCAAAATTTCTAAATTAATTTCAAACAGGCTGTATCCGAACGTCCAACTAGAAAACCCAAAATGGAATTATGCGATGTATCCGAGAATACTTTATTCTTAAAAAGCAGCAATTCTTGACCAATGAAAAAGTACAGAATACCTAGTGCTTGGTAAATTTTTAAAACTAAACTTCTTTAAAAAAAGTATTTACATAATTATAATTCAATATGGATTATCCAAAGTACTTTTTTTTTGGGGGGGGGAGGGTTGTTTATTTATTTATTCTTTGTAACTTAAAAAAAAAAATCATGAATAATTAAATACTAATAATTTCTTTGTGCAATTTGTAATTGGAGGGTTCAGAAGCCAATCAGTTTAAGTCAATAAACCAAAAAATGAAATAGGTTTTTTAAAATTATGTACCAAAAAATGACAACGTTTGTAAATCTGAAGCATAAATTTTTTATTGAAAGATAACATAACTATTCACTTGGAGGAGTGATTGGGCACTTTGTTAACCGAAAGTATAAACATTTAGAGTATGACTTCCAGAAAAAATTTCAATTTAAAAAAAAATGACTTACACTGATTAGCTTTTGAACCCTCCTATTACAGATATATGCAATTCTTAAAACTACTAAATTCTTTAGAATAAACAATACTAAAATATACAAATAAAAAATATATAAAAAAAAAAAAAATCATCAGACAAGGAACAGAAAAACCAATTCATATTCACTGAAAGTAGTATTTTGGCGCTAATTTTCTTTATCTGAAAAGAGAAACAATTCTCAGAACAAACACTTGTAAGCAGTGCAGCTGGAAAATTTCAATTTCATATTATTTTTTTTTACTTTGAGATTTCCTTTTGAGTGGAGATGCTGTGATTAATTGAACAAGTAATAATCAATTACATAAGATTACATTGCACGTAATTATAAATTTCAGTTATTTAGCATATACAGTAAAACCTCGTTAAGTCGTCACTCAAGGGACCAAACATTTTTGACGACTTAGGCGGAGTGGGAATTTTTGAAAAAAAAAACAAACAAAAAAACACTGAAATACAGTATTTTCATGAATTGATGTAGGATTCGGTGAGAAAAACAAATTTTCAGAAATCAATACATGCAAATGAGTGGAAAGTAAAAAAAACCAACACTTTTTATAGTTACCACATTACAATCGTTTTAAAAGAAAGGCAATGTCTCTCCTCGATCTCGTCAAACTTCGATTTCCTCTTTCTCTTTCTTTTGTCTTTGCAGTCATCTTCTTCAATTACTTGTTTCGATGAAAGAATATCGTTTAATGTAGTTCTGGGAATATGATATTCTTTGGCAAAAGCTGTTTTCGAAACATTTGATTTTTCAAAAAGTACAATTAAGTCTACTTCATATTCTATCTTGTACTATTAAATTAAATTAGAAACTCCATCTACGGATAAATTTCATTTTATTACTGGTGATATTTCGCGGAGAATACCATCTTCCCGCTTTTTCAAACCGTTTTAAATAACAAATTAATAACAATTAAGTCTTTTTTTTTTTTCTTTAAAACATAACGAGGTAAGTTTTCGTTTCCCTGACATGTTACAAATGTAATCGAACCACGAAATTGCAAGATAAAAAATAGCCGTTATAGCGGAGCTTACTCGCTATGAAATGAAATCACACTCAGTAGCAGTCAAGAAAAACGTATACACTTGACAAGAGTCGCAGCGAGAAGTGTGTAATTTCCCAAATGAATTTCCCACGTGAAAATTCCCCGTAAAGGCTAGGCTTTCTTAGAGTGAAGGGGCGGGGCTGAAAAGATAGCAGGCAAAATTGAGAATAAAGATGCTTTTCGCCATTTTTGAGGGTGACGAGTTATCCGGAGTAGAATTAAATTTGGTGACGAGTAAAAGAGGGTTATTTTACATTACTGTCTATGAGACCTTGTCGGGACCAAAGGAAAACGACGACTTAAACGGAGTGACGACTTAACGAGATTTTACTGTAGTAGCATCATCTCAAAATGAAACCATATCAGACATGCACTATTGAAAGCAAAACTACCCGCGTTCATTGCTCGCTGATGTGTTTTGTTTGTAAATTGCCATGAGCAATCATGTTCGAAGACTTGTCAATCAACTATTGCCTTTCCATTTTTGTTTTATTTAATTATTTTTAAGTTAAATATGAATTAAACGAATAAAAGAAATTATAAATATGCAAGGGCTGCCCATAAATTACGTCAAGCTAATTTTTAATATTTTGACCCTTCCTCCCGCCTCTGAAGACTTATAATGAAGACTTGTATTTTTTTCAATAATATTTTGGATTTTTACGCTGCCTAGCATCGGCCATTGAAACGGGTGATTTTTCTGTTTGAATCGCTGTATTTTCAAACTATATTCAGTTTGAATCAGTTTGAAAATATGGGTTTTACTTGGCTATAAGTGAGAGTTACTGCTTACAGAGCTATAACTAAAGCAAGGGTAACTTGAATTTACTAAATAAATATGCAGTGACAAAGTCATAATTGTTGCGAATGATAATTGTCGCGAATCAAAAAGAATACCAACTTTGCGATTTTTTTTTCCAAGCTCAGGAGCAAAACACCATCTTGATTTATTTTTTTTTATCAGTTACTTTAGACCTTTTTTAGTCTTGGGTAAAAATTTCAAATTTTTAAATGTTGTCCCACCTGGCCATTTAAATTTTTTCCTAAATGCTTACATGCTTTCGATTACTACAAAACTATTAGTCCTAGACTAATTTGGTTGGAATTTTTGGATTCAGCATTAAAAAATACTTGGGGAAAACAAATTTGGTTCCATTTGATTGATTAGGAGATGAGATATTCAAGAAAATACGTCAAAAAAGGGGCGTGGCACCAAAAAAAAAAAACTTCAAAAATTTATATCTCGGCAAATATTTAACCAAAAAATCCCATATTTTGCAGAATGTGTTATCTTATGACCCTTTACACGCAAATAAATTTTCATAAAAAACTGTGATGGTGTGGTGAACTCATCGGGTGATTTGACGTGGAATGACCCCTGAATAACTATTAGTTAATAATTTTGAAATTTATAGAACTCGCTGTATAATAACAATTGCTTGGTATTTTAATTTTTTTGTTAAGAAAAAATTAATTTTTATTGAAAATGTTTTAAGTAACACCTAAATAAAACACTTTTATTAAAGGAAATGAAGTTAATTAAAAGGCTTGTATTTTTTCAATAATATTTAGGATTATTACGCTGCCTAGCATCGGCGATTGAAACGGATGAATTTTCTGTTTGAATCGCCGTGTTTTCAAAGTATTCAGTTTGCATCAGTTTGAAAATATGGGTTTTTACCTGGCTATAAGTGAGAGTTACTGCTTACAGAGCTATGACTAAAGCAAGAGGTAACTTGAATTTACTAAATAAATATGCAGTGACAAAGTAATAATTGTTGGATATTTCTTTATGTGATTAGATAAGAATACCAACTTTGCGATTTTTTTTTCCAAGCTCAGGAGCAAAATACCAACTTGATTATTTCTTTTCATTTACTTTAGACCTTTTTCAGATTTGGGTTAAAATCTCAAATTTTTAAATGTGATCCCACATGGTCATTTAAATTTTTACATGCTTTCTATTACTACAAAACTGTTAGTTCTAGACTAATTTCGTTGGAATTTTGGATTCAGCATTAAAAAATACATGGGGAAAACAAATTTGGTTCCATTAGAAGATGAGGTATTTCAAGAAAATACGTAAAATAAGGGGTGTGGCACCTAAAAAAAAATAATTACTTCAAAAATTCATATCTCAGTAAATATTTAACCTAAAAATCCCATATTTTGCAGAATGTGTTATCTTATGACCCATTACATACAAATAAATTTTGATAAAAATCTGTGATGGTGGGGTGAACTCATCAGGTGATCTGACGTGGAATGACACACTATGACACCTACGCGAAGCGAGAGTCGGCATGTTAAGTTGTACTATTGTCAAAAATCAACAGCAATGAAATGAAATGATGGCTTGCAAATGCTTAATAATACATTGGATATATTTGTTCAAAAACGGTTAAACTTTCGAATGTCGTTAGTTAAGTAAGAAATCACGTGACAATTTGTCGGTTTTACAACATGGCGACGCCGAGCCTCATCAACGAAGAAAGCCTTTAAAGAACGAAATAACGGGCGTTTCAGCAACAAGCATCATTCGGATTTAAAATGAAGTCAAATTGTCGGGAAAGTTCGATGAAGCACGGCACTTTTCACGGCCAACAATTCTGTAGGAAAGAGAATCATTTTGCTCTGAAAAATGAAATACAGTATTTCTTTACTTCATTAATAAAGCTTTCTTTTTTCAATATTAACTAGGCCATCCCCCGTATTACATAGAATTTGGTTAAGTAAAAATATTATATTTAAAATATTGCAACGTTTCGGCAATTATAGCTCTAATTGTCATTTTCGGATTACAAATAAACTGACGGATGGGAAATAAATAAACAATCTTGAGATTAAATAAAAAGGTTGAATACATTCCTTATTGATGTGGGGAAGGAAAGTCAAAACACAATATAAGATGAGTTGTAGTCTCCGTGGCCTAAAGCCCCGCGAACACCATGCAATTTTTCAGCAATTTAGTCGTCCGATTTTGACGTCACGAGCTGATATAATCAATAAACGGGCTCAAAACTGCTCGTGACATCAAAATCGGACGACTAAATTGCTGAAAAATTGCATGGTGTTCGCGCGTCTGACTTCACATTAGAAGGTTGCAGGTTCGGTTCCCGTTGCGGACGTTTCACTGTAAAAATTATTTATTTCTTCTTGCGCCGGACAGACGGAGAATAAAAAAATTTAGTAATATAGATTATCAAATGACTTTTAAATAAAGTGCAGTTAAATTGAACTTTAACGTTTGCTAAACAAATTTAGAAATAGTTATAACATTACGTTTTTCTGAGTTTTTTTTTTTTCCTATTTTTATAAACACAAATATTAACAATAATTATTATAAATGAATTTAAGACAAAGCAAATCCAAAATCACTAAACAATCACAGTTGACTCTTGAGAAAATATATTTCAAATCAACTTTATTTTTAATTTCCGTATTATTTCCTAATTTTCATTATACTTCTTGTTTTTTATTACTTCACAAATTTTAATTAGCGATTAGTTTCATACATTGATTCTTTAACAATTTTAAAAATCCTTAAACACACAATATGGCAACATCGGATTGCGATAATCAGATTTCGAGTTTACATCGGAAAAGCAAATCAGCGGACAGCGGAGGGAGACTTTAAAACACAAGGTGAAATGTCGGAAGTTATTATTCGGCTTTCCTAACTATTTCTGTATAGTCAAGTAAGCTTTGCCGGAACTAAAGTAAATATATTAAATATTTTGTAATTTTTCCTACAATGTTTACATCTTAACGATTGATTTTTATTCATAAAGAAATAAAATTTTAATCATTTTTATATCTTTGAGTCAGGACCGGATCTAAAAAGTGTTGGCCCCCCCTGCGAAAATCCTTCACGGGCCCTTTACCGAGCTATTTCGAGCCGCACTCAGGACACGGCGCGGGCCCCCACGCAATGCGGGGATTGGCGGTACCTAGATCCGGCCCTGCTTTGAGTAGGTATTAAAAAATCAGATAATCTAAATACAATATTAAAAAACAGAATCAAAATCTAAAAATAAAACGATCTCTTTTTGGTGTTGCAGGTATCTTTTTGGTATTATAGGCAGATACAAATAATCGAAAATTAGATCTTAAGAGAAAACCAAAATCTGAAATTAAAATGACTTTTTTTCGTACAACTAGAAACTTAGCATTTTGAAGCATATTCCCCATATTCAAGCGTATTTTCATTTGAACTTTAAAGTTTAGAATTTTGATAATTGCGGTGTTTTAATGAATTTCTTAGTAGGTATTTTTTATTTCAAAAAATGCGCTAATGTGACGTCACATATCTGAACCTCTCCCGGCACACTTTTGTCACGCTAAGCACCTCCCCCCCCCCACCCAACATAAGTACGTATTTTATTGACACCCCCAATATACTGTTGAGCAAAACAAACAGTAGTGAAAAAACCAGGAGTGGGAGCAGGAAATATAATTGAATATACGTTACTATAGTACAAGAATACCCTAACTTAGCATTATCCATCCAAAATGGGTAATAATGTGTTCTAAATGTTCACCGTTGGGCAGACATAGTTCATACCATTCCTGCAAATTTTCTATCATATCCCGGAATAGAGAGACTCATATGGCAGTATAGTGTTCAATGAGTTAGTGTGGAATACCCACTGCTTCATTATCCCCCAAAGATAAGTTAGGTGGTGTAAGATTGAGGGATGGGAAGGAAATGGAGATTCTGTGAACCTTGAGATGATATGGCCAGGAACGTTTTCATGAAGAAACTGCCTGCAAGCCACTGCTGTATGACAGGTGACCCCATCCTGTTGAAAAAACTAAGTCGGTGAACCTTCTATTATGGGACCCACAGAAGATCCGCATATCAGCAACAAAAGGAATGAGGCACATCTGCATTTAACGTTTCTGGTTCACCGTTACAGGTCTTTCGTTTTCCTCATTGAAATAGACCATGTCCATAAATCGCACACCACACTGAGATTCTCTCACTGTGCAAAGACACCACCTCAACAACATCCGGATGATGAAAGCCAATATAGCGATTCGTATGACTGTTAATGAACCCTGATAAATGAAAATGTGTCTCGTGTAAGAACCACACATTACACAGAAGCTCAGGGTTTTCAAACCGAATGGTTAAAAAAAGGGCACAATACAGCTTTCGGGCCTTCTTGTCACAAATGCCAAGCCATTGGGCCACCAGAATGCGATAGGACATATCGCCGAGTGTTTTGATCATCCGTCAAGATCTCCTTAAGCTTCAAAGCTATTTTGTTGACAACGGAGCGTCGATGTAAGCATCTGTTTGAAGAGATTGACGTGATTCTCATTTGTTGGTACCGTTCATGGGAGTCCTGTACACCCTTTTACATGGTGTCAGCACACTACCTGTCAGTCGGAATTTTTGGATGACACCAAGAATCACGCTATCACTATTACGTTTCCGAAACCTAAGCTGAAACCACTTCTTTACATATGCAAGGCTAGATTAGCCTTTTCGTCCTAGACAGTATGAAAGGTTGTAATATTCGATTAAAAATACCTTTTCTTCTGTGCTCATAAATCCCAGATTAGAATAAAAACGGTTTTCCAGGAGCTCCCAGGAGTGTTTATCGTGACTGATTCAAAATCTAATACTATAGTTTAAATTCAAATAGACCATGACATTCGGACATACCTATTATGGAGTGGGGATGTCGAATGTTTCACTACTGTTTGTTTTGCCTAGTACTGCAGTATCTTTTAATTAAAGACGAAAAAGAAAAATCTAGTATTCAATTATCCCCATTTTTAAGAATGGAGCCATCCACTCATTTGACTGACAGGTTTTCTTAAATTGCAGTCAAAGAGTAAAGAAAGTTATTTTCTCTTTTCCATATCTGATGAGATGGTGCAGCCAAAATTAATTTTCAATATTAAAAGATGGGGAATCTCGAGTAAAAATCATAAATTAGCGTCTGCTGTTTAAATATTCAATTGAAATGGGGGTGATGTTGAACATCTGCTGGTGGTGCCCCCTGCGTAATCTAAACGTTCAACAACGGTTCGCCTCTTAACACGCTTCCTGTTTTTATTAAGATGGTAAATCGGAATCTTTCACAGAACCCAAATTGTCCTTTTCAGAACCATGACAAGAGTCTGCGTATCCTATATTGGAAAGCTAGCGGGCTTAATGATGTCAAGTTTATCGAATTTCGACGAAGAATCTGCAATGTTGATGCAGATATTTATTTTATTGTTGAAGCTGGGGTGGCCACTGAATACTCCAGAACTTCCAGACCAGCAGCTATAAAAGTCATCAGTTTAAACCAGGGGTCGGCAACCTTTTGTTGTAAGAGGGCCAAATATTGTAGTTACTTTTATATTCATTGTATAGTTTTATCGTTATTCTATCCTTTTGTATTCTAGTTATTC
>JAFIDM010009631.1:170461931-170507553 GCA_023159025.1 Thereuonema tuberculata | reverse complement strand
TCAACGGTTGTGGCGTCCTTTTTAATTCACTTTATTTAAATCACAACAGTTTAAAAACCCGTTGTGATCACGACATTTAAATCCCCCAATCGATTTGTAAACGCCACAACCAATCAGAACACTTGTACATAGTTTATTTAAACACATGTAACCTGTAAATAAACAGTAGTTGTTGTTAGTTCTTGCTAGTTCAGTCCAGACGCAGCTCCAGTCTCTACTTATTTAGACACTACGATTTTTACCAGTTAAAAACACCCCACAATATTTTATGTGGGGATTACTGCGGGCCGCACTTGGGCCAGAAAGGGCCAAACTCTTATTTTAACCAAAAAAAAAGGAAAATCTTATTTTAACAACCAAAAAAAAAAAAAAAGGAAATTCTTATTTTAACAACCAAAAAAAAAAAAAAGGAAAATCTTAAGACGCCCCGTGGGCCGGACCAAAACGCTTCGCGGGCCGCGGGTTGCCGACCCCTGGTTTAAACGATCAAGACAAATAACTTCTGGCATTATGATAGGAATCAAGAATAACTTAACAGCCAAATTCCAAGTTATACATGGAATGGGAGAAACTGATAAATTGGAAACTGTCCTAGTCAAAGCCTGGACAACATTTTAGTATTGAGAATATCTATAATTCCCGGGGCAATGTACCATCACTTGATGTATTTGACTATACATTAAACCTAACAGTATTTTTATTGGCGATTAAATAGTCCATCACAGAGATGGGGCTACTCAAGACTATTCACCGTCTGATGACAAGTCAAAAAATTCATTGACAATAATATATTAACCGTTTTGGATATTCCACCGACCTTTTTGTCCTTCGAGGGCCAGGTATCGAGACCTGAAGTTATTGCCCATCTACATATCACACAAAAGACAAAGGTTGCTCTGCTGGATGATGCGGCGGGATGTGGTCATAGAGCGTTGTTTGTGACCTCCTTTACAACAAAGGGACAAAAACAGGTCAACTGGGCTCCCAGATGGAAAAAGGCAAACTGGGAGAAGTTCCAAATCCTTACCGACAGTACCCTAATACCATCATTGGTTCAGGAAACCACGGAAAGAGCTGTCTCATCAGTTTGCAGTGTGATCCTCCATTGTGCTTTAGCCTGTATTCCATGAGGAAGCACAGATCTTTTTGGAATGAACTGCTTATTCACCAGAAGAAAAAACGAGACAAAATATGGAGGACAGCCAAGAGGACCAAGATCCTTGATGATTTTATTGCAGTTAGGAAAGTGCAGCTGTTCTACAGAAAGAAATAAAAATTGGGAAATGAACTGCCTTTAAACGTTTTCATATATCTCGAGACTAAATAATGATGCTCTAAGAAAGATGGAAGAACCCTTGCAGTTCCGGAATAAAATTCTAATGAACTCGATAGATATTGCAAACGCCTTTATAAGCACTAAGCAAATATTAGCAAGTTAAAGGAGACAATTCAGTGAGAAAGACACTCACTCGAAAACCCTTGACATCATGTCACAACATCATCAAGAACTCTTCAATCAAGAATTCACCTTTGCTGAGCTAGACTATGAACCAAAAGCAAAAAGGCAGCAGGAATTAATATCTTTCCAGAGATGTTGGTCCATCTGGGAAATAAGACTAAGCTTACACTTCTTTCACTTATAAATCTTACATGGAGATCGCATGTCCCTCAACTATGGCGTAAATGATATTAATCCCAATAAAAAGAGAGAGAAACCAGCCACCACATTGGATAGTTATCGACTCATAGTCCTTATGAGAGCCTGTTGTAAAGTAGCAGAGAAAATGATAGTCGATAGATTAAACCTGTACCCAGGGCCGTCGCGTGGTTTGTTGGCGCCCGGGGCAAGATTTCGTCAGCCGCCCCATGAATCTCCAATTCAACAACCAAAAAAAAAAAAAAACGCAACGAATCTCCAGGTTCGACAACTAAAAAAAAACAATTCAACAACCAAAAAAAAAAAAAACGCAACGAATCTCCAGGTTCGACAACTAAAAAAAAACAATTCAACAACCAAAAAAAAAAAAACGCAACGAATCTCCAGGTTCGACAACTAAAAAAAAACGATTCAACAACCAAAAAAAACAAAACAATCTCCTGTTGCCGTTGCCGCGGCGCCCTAGGCAAGATTTCATCAGGCGCCCCCTCAATCTCCCATTCAACAACCAAAAAAAAACGGAATCTCCTGTTGCCGTTGCCGCGGCGCCCCCCTAGCCGCGGCACCCTAGGCAACATTTCATTAGGCGCCCCCTCAATCTCCAATTCAACAACCAAAAAAAAACGGAATCTCATTTTACCGTTGCCGCAGCGCCCCCCCTAGCCGTGGCGCCCAGGGCGATCGCCCCGGTCGCCCTGCCCACCCGACGGCCCTGCCTGTACCTCAATCAGTATGGGATTATCAATGAAGCCCAAACAGGATTCCTAAAACACAGGTGCACCATGAATCATATGGTGAATTTCGTCAACACATGAAAATGGGTACTGTACCAAAGAAAAATGTCAAGTCATGTAGTACTACCGATTTAAAGGTGGCATACGATGCAGTTTGGCGTCCTATGCTGGTGCATAAATTAGCAGTCTATGGAGTTTCCGGCAACCTATTTGACTGGATCAAATCTTTTCTGTCGCAGAGGCAAATTAGAGTGTGGTTTTCTAACTGTACTTCCACATCCAACACCAAGGACTAGTCCAAGGAGTTCAATACTCCACTGTTCAATATAAAGGTGAATGATTTTCTTGAAGTCCGAAGCGTAGTGGGTGTAAATGCCTTACTATATGCAGATGACCTCCTTATTTAGGAACCAGCGGACATACATCCACCTTAGAAGCATGCTTGAATGACGCACTACGACGGCTCACATATTGGACATTCAAAAACACTATAAAGGTTAATACCATGAAAACTACATACCAACTCTTTACGTTGTCAACACAGCCAGCTGCCGTACGTTTAACTTAGAAAGGTATAGAGTTGGAAGAAAGAAACATCTCAAAATACTTGGGAGTATACCTTGATTGCTGACTCGCATGGAAAGCTCACTGCGAAGTCAGTGCCATAAAAGCATTCAAAAAGATCATGCTTACTAAAGAGATTGACTGCAACTACATGGAGAACATGCCAAGATGTCCTCGTCACTGCTCATAAAACTTATATTAGATCAGTTCTTGATTACAGTAGGAAACAGTAATTACTGCCAACAAGGTTGCAACCCATAGATGGACCTTGTCCAAAATGCAGCTCTCCAAATAATCACAGGTGCACCAAAATCTACCTCCATTCCTACTATGGAAGCCTAAATTGGCATTGAGTGCCTCCAAGTCCGACAAGAAAAAGCCTCAATTTGCTTTTGGGAATGCTACTAAAGCATATGTACACCAATGGATCCATTATAAGGAGGCAACCAACCGTCTCAAAACACCACGAGAACTTTTAAAAGAGCTACAAAGAAAGTGAATTGACCGCTGGAAAAATAGCCCCCTCTCAACTTGAAGAAAGAGCTTTTTCCATGCCTATCATTAGCTTTTTACTCATTGAACAAGTATTCTTTACCAAAGCATGCCTCCCTTGATATTGAGCTTAAGATGGCAGCACTTCAGACAATCTACAACTGTTATCCAGAGGAAGAATGCATTCATATCTTTACAGACGACTCCTCTAATCCTGATACAGGTGAAACCGGAGCTAACTATTTTAGCTCCCTTTTCAAGGGACACTTTCATGTTGGCGCTCCACTAAGTAACTACAATGGAGAAGTAGCTGCAGTTTTAGCTGCAGCCTCTAAGCTTAAAACTTCGCAAATGACAGGGAAAGCTGTTTTCCTAATTGACTCAAAAGCCGCCATCCAAAGCCTGACTGGAAATCAAGATACCGACTACACTAGAATCACCTGTAGACATTTGTTAAATAACTTACAAGAAAAAGGCTGGGAAATTGTACTGCAATTGGAATAAATGGCAATGAAAAGGCTGATGTATTAGCCAAGATGGGAGCTTCATTAACACAACCTGTTGCTTGTTATCACAGCAAACAACGAAAGCCCTAGTCAACACAGCAGTAAATAGATGAATCAAACAACAACTTCTGGCCTCTCAAATGGCAAGACTTGGGCAAACCTGGTTCCTGAAGGCCCCATTCATCAAAATCTCCCTCGAGCAGTCAGTGTTGCAGCCTTCTATGTCATGACTCGACATGTCTACCTTTCCGCACACCTTCATTGTATCAGAGTGGTGTCATCACCTGAATGCCCCTTTCTGGCCATGAGATGATGACAACTTTACACCTTAAAGATTGCCCAGCTCTCGACCATGATAATGATGATAAAGAAGAACCCCTTTACCGATTAGCCTGTCTTTACTGGTCAGCACCTAAATGGCCCAACAGCCAAGGGTGGGTATTGGCTAAGATGATGATATCCAATCAAAATTTATGCTAGATCTCAAATACGATTTTACTATATCCATTTAATAAATACCACATTAACATGAAGCAAGTTTCGAATTATGTAAGAAGTATACGAAGGAAAAAAAAAACTGCTAAAAGCAACTAGGGGAGCATGTGACTTTGGCGACATTACGCAAGCCAAGCATATGATATCTTGCCAAAACGTGGAAAATACAAGAGTGTGATGTAGACAGCAAAATCAGGCATACCCATATGCAAATTAGCATCTGTAACATCAGAATGCTAAATCAAAGATAGGATAAAAACTAAGGTTTTCCAGGATCTCTCTTATTCTGCTGCGTTTATAGTGACATTTCGTTTCTTCAGTTTATAATGACTTAGATTTTATTGATTATGACTGACGAAAAAGTTCCAATAAAAAAAATGTCTTTTGGAAATATTTAAGTAATGTGGCACTCGGGGCATTTCTGTAACACTACGCTATATTATCATCTTGAAATATGCTATATTTCTATTTACAGAAAAAAAAGTCTTGAAAAGGATTTCATTTTATATTTTTCACTTACACATTATTTAAATTACTCACATAGTAAAAAGAAATAATCTAAACAGCATGATTTATTGTAATCAACGGCATGGAGAGCTATTAGCTGGCTGAAAGCTGGTGAGACACAGAGGATAGTAGCAGAAGCCCTTAAGAGTTTCACGAAGTGTCGTTCCCCGATTTGCAAATCGATTCCAGGATATGGGAAGTTTGAAGAAAACAAGGTCAAGGTTGACCACAAGCTACACCAGAAGGAGACGACTTATCTATTGTTAACAGCCTGTCGGAACAGGCATCAAAACACTACTTAGCTTTAGCGACAGCTTCTCATGGCAAAGGAAGCAGGTTGGCAACTCAAACTGCAATCGCCTTCACCAAGGTGGCCTTTATGTACGTAGACCAATGGTGTTGTCACTAACTGCACGACAATCTACGGCCTGTAGAAACATCATCATTGGTCATACGACAGGTGGAGTCAAGTTCTCTTCTCTGACAAGTTGAGATTTAGTCTGGCAGTATGACAATCAACGAGTGTGACACTCATCTGGAGGGAATCCAGCTTTTGTGAAGGACACATGGCATTACGGAGGACATGGATTGATGGTGTGGGCAGGAAAAAGTTTAGGAGGGAATTCGGACCTCTACGTCATCTGAAACGACAGTGTGATGACCCAGAGGTATAGAGACGAAATTCCCAGACCTTTTGTCATTCCGTATTCTGCAGCAGCTGGTGATTCATTCTTTTTATAGACGATAACGCTCAACCTCAGAGATCTCAGATAGTAGACAATATGCTTGAAGAGGAAGGATTGGCCAGCAAGCTCCCGACTTGAATCCCATTGAGCATGCCTCACTTGGCACACCCATTGCAAATATACAAGCACCTCCCCTGACTCTCCTTGAACTGGAAAAAGCTCACATTGAGGAATGGCGAAGATACCTCAAACCCTCCTAGATAACCTCATCTATACCTTGCCCCACATGGTTTTAGCCATTCGAGGGGACCACACATCCTAATAGAGGTAAGTTACCACCCTCGAAAATTCCTTTTTCTTGTTGTAAAGTATGCATATTGTTCTAGAGCATATGGCACAATGTGCATTAAATTGTAATATTGCATAAAAATTCACTATGCTTTTTCTTGTCCATATTATTGAATATTCTATTGTATCTTACATAAAAATAATATTTAACGTCGCACAACATCAGTCACACATGATTTTACTTACAATAACTTTTGCTACCCTAATTGTTTTGACCAGTGTACATTTAACTAAATAAGAATCTTAAAAATTATAAGTATGGATCCAATTGTAACAAATCAAAACTGATAATAAATTTTTTAATAAGAGACCGACTAATATTAAACTTATATTTGTAAGCAACACTATTTACCATCTATATTCTCCTCAAAGTAGAGGAACGGCTAATTATTATAATTATTTACTGGTAAATAAGGAAAAAAAAACCGGAATCTCCAGGTTCAACAACCAAAAAAAAAACACGGGATCTCCAGGTTCAACAACCAAAAAAAAAAAAGGAATCTCCAGTTCGACAATCAAACAAAAAAAGGAATTCAATAACCAAAAATAAAAATTTCGACTTTTTTAAAATACCGCGGGACGCGGGACAAATTGTTAAAAATTGGGACGTCTGGTCACCCTAGTTATACTCTTAGAAACTACTCTCTATAAAGTATGGCCGGAAATACAGTATACTGAAAGGTGGCAGCACTGTACACCGTTTTTATTGTTGGGAGGGCGGAGCAACACCTCCTATCTTCTATGTGTTGGACGAAGCCGCAATATGACCTTGATTCATAGAGAATGGTTGTATTATGTAACTAAAAAATTTAGGCAGACAGGATTTGTTGTGCCAATGAAAAAAATCACTATGGACAAAAACGCACGTCCACAGACAATGAGTATGTGGGAATTGTGCTAGATAAGATTTTGCATTTCACAAAAAAAGTCAACACGTATTGCTAAAGAACTGGGTATAAAGCGAATGTCTGTGCAGACACTTGTTCATGAATTGGGAGCATTTTTATATCATATGCAGGTATGCAATAAGTTATGCAACCACGTTAAGTTAGAGACGTTTATTCTGTGCTTGCATGTTGGTAAATGTGTATGAAGATGAACATTTTCTGTCCCATATTTGATTTCCTGATAAATGTCACTTTGGATGGTTATGTAAACAAACAAACACCAGATTTCTCAGGTTTGAACAGCTGATGGAGGTTCTTGAACAACCTTTTCTCTACACTCTTGAAAAGGTTATTGTGTGTAGTGCCATTTCTGGCCATGGCATCATTGGACCCCTTTTTTTTTTTAACTACATACAGTCGGACCCCAATTTAACGAACCCCTATTTACCGAATTTCGCGATTTAACGAATTTTTCTTTTTCCCCGATTAAAATGAAGGCAAAAACCCCTATTTAACGAATTATTTCAACAGCCGAAAAAAAAAAAAAATTTTTATTAGTTTAGGTAAACAAACCTAAACATACCTAATGCAGCAGGATATAAATGACGCTGTATTTTCTTCTCTCCATAAAGTCGAAAAAGAACTTTTTCGAGTCAGAAATCAGGAGTCAAACATTACTCAGTACATACTTTAAAATTTCAAATTAACTAGTGCGTAATTATTCACTGTATTATTAGCTGCTGAATAAAAAGTGTGTAATTTCTAATTATGGGTGTTTTTGTATAGTTGCTTATTAGGGCTGTTCCAAAAGTTAAGTGCAAAAATTTTGTATTTTGGACCCTGATATTACGAATAATCCCCGATTTAACGAATAAAATTTTCGGTCCCGATGAATTCGTTAAATCGGGGCCCGACTGTATAAGTTACGGATCACCTTACATGTGATATGATATTGCTACAAATCCTTAATTGTTTTTATTCAATAGATAATAGACCTCTATTCCATAACAGAAGTTGTTAATTAGTTGTTAGATGATAAGGAATTGTAAGGTAATAGTAATGAAAAATAAATTATACATACAATTTATTGGTTATATATGAATTCATTAAATACTATATATACATACAATTCAATGGTTAGAATCACAAAATATTCAAATAGAGCATAGTATATGCATTTTTCACACTACCTTTTCAATATTAGGCTTCATAGAAGTTATAAGACAATCTCAAAGCTGGTTCCACTGCAAACGGTTTCTGCATTGTTTTTGTAGCACTAAGAACAGAAAATGCAGTTTCATATACACTCTTTGATAAAAAAAAAAAAAAAAAAAAAAAAAAAACCGAAAAAATAATCTGATGAAACTTTACATGCAAAAAGCTTTCAACTGAATATGCAAATCATCGAAAATTCACACCCAATGAATAAATAGCCGGGGCTACAGCACATTGGAACTGAGCATTATGATGGTGTATATGTCGCTTTTGAGAACAAAACTTTCAACGGATTTCGTTTGCGTTTTCCTATCTTGATTGTAACAATGCCTCGCTGGCAAATTCAATGCCACTACAACCATATGAAAGTTTAAAATAGGATGTGCCGTTGGACTACGTGAGGCTGGATGGACAAATCAATAAATTGCTTTTGGCTTAGAGCGATGCAGCAATTAGACGATGCTGGAAGGAATGGGTCCTGAATGACAGATGACAGCAGACAGCCAAGGGCAACATCAGAACGGAAGATGGAGCAATTGTCAGAGCAGCTGTTTCAGCACCAGATTCGCCACTATCAACCATCCAACGTGTGATCCATACTGAAGTGACCACCCAGGCCATTAGTAGAAGACTACGGGAGCAGAATCTACATTCACAGGACACATTACGCCGCCTACTCGTAAACAGTCAAGAGCAATTGCAGTGGTTCCAGGTATAATCAATGTGGAATCATGCTGATTGGGGAAAAACTGTCTTCGGTGATTAAGCCACGACGACCAGCACAGATGTGTCTGGAGACAGCATAGACATTGTTAGGATCCTGATCTTACTGTCAAACGCCACACAGCCCGACAACAGGGAGTTATGATCTGGGGTGCCATTTCATTTGATAGTTGGACCCTCTTGGCAGTCTTCCATGGCACCCTCATAGCAGAGAGATACGTTGACGAAATTCTACGACCATTGCATTCCCGTTCCTTTCACAGCACCCCGGGCTTACTTTTCAGCAAGACAATGCCAGCCACACATGGCAGACCTTTCCATGGTTTGTCGTCATGGTTGTGACATACTTCCTTGGCCAGCCAGATCTCTCTCTTATTGAGCACAATTTGGGATGTAATGAGTCATCACTTGCGACCATCCCAGAATGTCGATAAATTAGCCCACCAATTGTGGAGTCTGTTTGGCAAAAAATCTCGCAGAAAACCATCTGCCAACTGTATCAATCAACACCACATCAGGTAGCAGCTTGTAGAGGTGGACCAGTGCCATACTGACTCGCTCACTTTGTGTAGCTCTTTCTGTCCAATAAATTATCCAATTGATCTGAAATTCTAATTATTTCGTTTTCTGTACATGTACATTAATACCAAATTTTGTCTCAATTGGATAATTCTTTCTTGGTGTGTCGATTTTTTTTGTCAAAGAGTGTATGTAAGTTGAGTACTTACATGAAGTACTTCAAATGCTTTTTTACTCAATGCTGGATATTCTTCATGAACTTGAATCCAGAAAGATGTCTTTCTGTACTTCATCAAAATCAATCAAATGTATTATTAAATTAATAAGGCAGCCAGGGACCAAAGGTTAGGAATCACTGCTTTATACAATATTGATGTCATAAACTTTTACAGCAAAGGCCTATCCAAAGGGAATATTCCCAGAAATCAAGCTTTCTCCAGCAGAATACTAAAAATTTGATACAAAATGCAGGAATGCAGTAACTAGCAGGGGGCAGACTGGGATTTTTTTTTTCTTTTTATTGGGCTTAAGAAAACCTGGCCAATTTGCTGGCGATCCCTCTGGTCAGTATTTTCCTTCCTTGCCATGCTGTTGTTTCAACAATATCGATTCCTTAATCAGCTGCAACCAGTTTGTGGTGCTTCTTATTGGGATAGATGAACATAGGAAATTATGCTGTTAGATTTTAATAAGTTCCCTTCATCTTCAGTTTTCTCTTTAATGTCAAACATTTCACTTTCCACTTTCTTCTTTACTGTACCAAATTTGCTTTAATTTTTATTTGATTTATAGCTGCAAATGATTTGTATTACAACCGTAACATGGTTAAACAGAGGCAACTGGAACACTAGTTACATTATATACTTATAATTTAATATTCACTGTTAAATCTAGTCTCTGGCTGCTAATTCTATAGAAAACAATAATTATTTCCATTTTTCAATATTTATATAAATCAATAAATAAGCAAGCTAAATCTGGGATAGGAGCATCTTCCTACTACAATGCTGAGCAAACTTAATTCTTTTGAAAAAGGTTTCAAATTCCACAAAGGAATGGTTAGTTAAGCTCTGTAATTTAGCCTCTTTATAGTTAAGAATCCTCATCGAAAACTAGCCATCTTTCATGCCGCAAACACATCCACACATAACTGGCTTCGAATACAATCAGGAATATAATTCTCGAATGCCAGGGCAAATGTAGTGAATGTAGTGTCACGATTTTGGTAAAGTGAAATTGCCAATATACTTTGGAAACAAGGATTAACGCCCAACACTGGCCACAGAGTATTAGAGATGTGCAAGTCAGTTTCTTTGAACATTCTTTGGCCATTTTCTCAACTTAATTTTGCTGACTTGCCACCTTTCCCCTCTCACCTATGAATCTTCACCTGTTACCAATTTTTTTCATTCCTCTGCCATCTGGAGAAGGAAAACTGCATCAACAGACAAAAAGGAGAACTATAGCTGGAACACCAAATTTTGAATATCTACATGGCAAGACCCACAAAAAAAGGAATTCTAAAACTACCTTTACACATTCATTTTATATATACAATTTTATAATGATTTTTTTTAACTTGAATAGCAGTTGTTTTTTATACAGCGCCCTATCTTCAGATCAAAAAATGTTATCAATCAATAAGAATATTGAATTCGATAGCCTCAACCGAGCGCTAAACTTTCATTTTCTTAGCACAGACATTCTAAAGTTAATGGCTTCAATGCTTTTAAGGAGAATATGTTTTGGCATTTTTTTTTTGGTCCCTGTCTGCGTACTGTAGATCTAATGGGCACCAGAAATCAATTTGGATCTTCCTTTTAATAGCCTAAACCTAGAACTACAATTTTAGCTAGCTGCCCTAATCACAAAAGGTTAACATGCTTGCTTCAAAACTGTTTTTGAAGCTGATTTTACTCTGATCCATTTCCCCTCTCCAATGGATATTGAGGGACCTTATAGATGTTAGACCAACCTACAGTTGCCATTTGGTAATTATTTTTAAAATGCAGATATTTAAATTCCAAAAGTAGGAATAGAATCCTGTCTTTCAGACTCAGATTCATGGAGGAGAAAGTTAACGCCATTTACTTATTTACCATAGTGGCAAGAGGAAATCTCATCTATGTACTACTACCAGGATTCAATCCATTACCTGTACTTTTTACTTAAAGATTTGGCTTTAAAGGACCACAAACTGTTATGCACTTCTTTTTCCTTCTTCAGGGTTACCTAATGCCATCCACTAAATAGATTTCCCAGGTACTGTAGTTGGAAAATAATAATGAAATATAGACCGTGCAGAAAAAATTTAAGACATCACATTTAGCACACTTTCCTGAGATAGTTAGACTCATCAAATCAGTATGTGTTCACCCCCACCCAACAAATTTTGTTCCTCTTTTTATAGTTTTTTTTTTTTTTACAAGTAGAACTATATAAACCAACTGGATAAATCAATCCAAAGATGTGGGAGATTAAGAAATGGCATTCTGTTAACATGTGAAATATGTAAGTACACATCTTGCAATTTGCATATAACTGTAAAACTTGTCTGGATGAAAAAAAAATTTTAAAAACTTCTTTAGAGAATTTAATTTTTTACTGAGGTGTTTTTCTCTTCAGAGCAACAGGAACCAACAAAAAGCTGAAAAAAATAATTTGGGGTCACCATTTACCATGGCAGATTTTCCGTAAAAGTGTAAATGGATATAGTTCCACAATTAGCCACAACACCATTTATGTTACAATTATTCCATGTTAGGTAATTTTGATGTTACTTGTCAGTTTAAATTGAATCAGGCACTTCTTGATGACAGTATTACTTTGAAAGACCTGGTAACAAAATGAGAAGTCTGTAGCATACAAGGCTCTGGCTTTGATGGATGCTCCAACTCCTTTCATGATGTTACTGTCTAATCCTGGAAGGCTTACATAAAGTAAAACGTAATTACTGGATCACTGGTGCTACAGGAGAATGCTTATCTATGAAGCTGTTTTTAAAGGAACTTATTGACTGCAAAGTGTTTTTACCTAAATGCTGAGCATTCTCCTTAATAAAGGGATTCTAAATCTCACTTTTAAATGAACAAACGTTTCAACTGTCTCAAAAAGCCTATTTGAGATAGACATAAATTCCAGTCTTTTCACATCATAAAAATGTCTTGAAAAAAATTAAGATTTTTTTTTCTTCCTTTTTTGCTCCCTTATTCTCCTTATGTTCCTTTTGATTCCTAAAGTACATGTATTTTTTGCAACTTCTGATAAAAGTAGAGGTACAAGTCCTAGTTATTTCTCCAAACACTTACCCATTCAATACTAAGATATATTTCAATTTCCTTTTTCAGATATCTTAATTAGTAATCTTCAAAAATCAGGTATGCTATGCCATAGAATAAGAGGCTTTAGGTTCCATCTTGGACCTAATTAATTTATGTAATTTATATAATTTTTAATGAGTAAATTACTCTTTATTATAGTACACATCCAAAAGTATTCCTTTATACCAAGCTATTTTTACTTCAGGGATTCGTTTAATACAGTGAAATATTCCTCTCATATTCCTATTAGAGCTTACAATGCTGATATCCCAAGATCCTGAGTATTAGGATCCGAAGAATTTTGTTTCAGTCCTTCAAAAACCGGTTGTGAAACAAAAATACCGGTTTTTCAGTACTAATTTTGAAAATATTTATTTATGATTTATTCACTTTATAAAATTAACAATAATAAATCATTAATATTACTGAATTTGCAATTGAGAGATTATTACACACAACAGAAAAAAACTTTTAATGGAAACCTGAGAATGTCATGAAACTTATATCTGGATTACAAAGGATTTGTGGACGATACTTTATGGCGCATACAAGAAAAAGTAATTACCGAAAATTAATGAATAGTTTGAGAGATTGTTGTATTATAAAGATCTAAAAAAATATAAAATAATAAAAATCAATGCAACAGCATTATTCAGCACAGAATCCAAAAATGTGTTTTCTGCTTCTAATTAGATCCAGTTTAAATTACGACACTATTCACATAATAGCTCACTTTATTTGAACAGGTATGTAGAGGCTTAAACATAATTAAAATTTGTAGTGTAAGTTTTTTTTTTTCTTTCAGCATATTTATTATTGATATATAAAAGCTTGTTTTCAAACACGAATTCGAGTAATTACTTGGTCTTTCTTATTTCATTGCACTTAACTGTCAAAAATTTACTGAGGAAAGTGTTGTTTTTGAAATACTGGTATCCAAGTTCCAAAATTAAAAACATAGAAATACTGGTATTAATACTTGACCAGTGTTTTCAGTCCTAATTCCCATCCATTCTCGTTCTGTTTAAGCATTTTGTGGAAGGTGAAGTTATTTCAGAGAAATCAACTTCTGACATTCAAAAACGAACAGACTGGTCTCCATGAATCTTTCTCGACTGGATTTTAACTTCAAACATATCAAAAGTGGAAGCAGTTGGATCCTACTGACTTGCTTTGAGAGTGAATAGCTCCTCCCTCATTTCCAAGATGCAATTTGTCTAATCGTGAAAGTAACTGCTGAATAACATAAATATTATTCTAGAAGTAAAATAAAATTTTAATATGGTTCAATAAATCCTTCAATATATTAATGTGCACAATGAAGGGTTCAAAACACTTCATTAGAATACTTACTCCTACAAACAAAAAAAACATTTGATGCCAACAACAGTCTGAAATTTGGGATTTCATTCCTACTTGTTATAAATGAAAAACAAAACAATAAATGATACTGGTTGGGTGATTATATATTGCTAAAAAAACAAAAATGCTTTTGACTTTTTTTTTTTTACTTCTAAAATAAATTTCTCATGAGAAAACTTGTTTTTATTTTATTTTCATTATTAGTAAACCAATTACTAAATATAAGTCATGAACTAATTATTCAGAATAGCTGAGAGCTTTATTAGAAAACTTAGATGTCATGATTAATTATCACAATATAGCAATGCACATCTGCATAGGACCATTCCTGCAATGCAGATAAAAATCCTTATACAATCAAAACATTTAACTTAAGACTAAGAGCTGTTTTGTTTTTGTGTAATATTTTGGAAAAATGTTTTGCTTTAAAAAAATTTTTATAGCTGCTTTACAATAAAAATAAAAAAAAAAAAAAAAAACTAACACTGTGAGTTATCTTATTTTTTGTTAAGGAAATATTGTCCTTTGAAAAATTTTACTGCTGCTTTACATTTATAAAAATTTAATACTGAAAGGTAAAGGCTTGTCATTTATGTATTTTTAATCATTTTATTAATGCCCATATTCATTCACAAAGTTTATCATCATCAATTAATATT
Organism: Thereuonema tuberculata; assembly: GCA_023159025.1. NCBI lineage: Eukaryota > Metazoa > Arthropoda > Chilopoda > Scutigeromorpha > Scutigeridae > Thereuonema > Thereuonema tuberculata. Next base: position 170,492,879 of record JAFIDM010009631.1, on the reverse strand, counting down.
TATTTTTTTTGTGTAAGTGTGCTTTCGTCTTCTGTGAAGTTATCTAATTAACATAATTTGCTTCTGTTTATGAAAAGTAATTCTGTAACAATAATTATACAACAGTTACTTAGTATTCCATTTATATCTGCTTTTGTACAATGCCACTCTTTTTTTTAAGACTTAAGAACTGTAATATGACTCTCCTACTACACACTTTGAATAATAACACTAAAAATACAATTTAATAGCTAATAATTGATCCATAAAAAGTACTGAGAAAATCATCCTGACACAAACAATGGCACTGAAGAGATCCACAATTCTTCATTATGTAAGCTCTCGTCTTTAACCACTGGACCATACTCAATCTTCTTCTCTCTTATTAGTAATTATTTTGGTTAGATCCAGAGTTTAGTTAAATTTTATCAGTTAATAATGATAATTACAATTATTTGAAGAATTTTATTCCTCAATAAAAAGTAAAAATGCCTGTAATCATGCAATCTGTACATCAGCTTAACTGAAGAAGCTTTATTGCTCTCCAGTGATACAGGACATAAAAACAAAATTTACAATTAGTTTATTCCATAATTATCAAAAGGTTTAAATTTAGAGCAATCAAAACATGATGTTTCAAATTAAAATCTTAAGTTTCTTGAAGGAAGATACCAACAATTGAAATGAATCCTCCTAAACACTATTATTACAGCATAATCAATGAAAAAATAATACAAAAAGCCAATCAGAAAAAACTGCTAATGTTAAACAATGATTTGGAAAAGTACTACTTTCAATACAGGGCAAGATAATGCCAGCCACATTGACATGGTACTGAGAAAATGGAATAAAAATTATTTAAAAAAGGAAGAAACTTCAAATCAAATATGATAGCAAGAAGGCAATTTTCTGTAAAAAAAAAAAAAAAGAGGAGGTTATATGCACAGCAAAAAGTTTATTTTCTCATTATGTATGGCTGGTACCACTTTCAGCTCAGGAACTACAAAGGCTAAAAGATATAAAATTTGTTGGATTGACCAAACTCACTGAATCTCAAAATACATAGATCATGTTTTTAGGGTGGAAAGTGTCCTGAGGTAGAGGAAGCATCCAATTTAACAATGACACTGATGCATGTTTTCTTTGTTACATTAAGTAACACTACTTTTTCCTTAGTACTATTCATTGCTAAGGTAGCAGAACAGAAAGAAAGCATATGTCATTGTAATTGTTAACCATCTACAAATCAGCAGCAGCCTACAGTTACTTCTGGAAATAGCTTCACCACTATTAGGCAAAATTCTCTTTAGAAACCAGAGAGCCTCTGCAACTAAATCCCATACCTCCACAAAATAGCAGCACCTTTGTTTAATTTCATAGATTTCTTTTAACCTCATTTAGCTGCTTACAAACAATCAAATTCTCAATAGTCATTGAAAGTGGCTTGGCACTATCTGGCTCCGACCGTCTCAATTAAAGGAACTTTGTTACTCTGCTAGCGAAATACTGACTAAATATGCTGCAGTGACTTTATATATAACATATAATCAAATGTTAAAATTAAAAAAAAAAAAAATGCATTAACAAGTAGAATCGTTTCACTTCTGAGCTAAAACTTACAAACAAGTTATAAATTGAAAGCCGTGTCATTTCTGTGGAATATTTAAATGATACACATAATACAGTTTTCTTTATATTCAAGATAATTTATATACAATATTATTCCTCAGACATTGTTTTAGGAGTATGAAAACAACTAGATACATGCATTAGAATTGTGTAAATTTACAATATTACAGATAATAACAAATTACCTTAATGATTGCAGCCATACTTATGACTAGCCAAAACAGTCTGTATTAGAAGCAATCAAATGGAATCGATACTTTGACATTTTAGAAAAATAAAGTAAAATACACTTTTTTTAGCATCTTCTTTTAAAGATATAACAAATTCCTATAAGTCTGCGGAATAAGAAAAATAGCAAATTACACTCTTGGAGGTGTAGTTTTTGATCTAAGTAATAAAAAATGGATGATTCTGTCATACACGCTAATAAAACATGGTCAGTGAAATGTAGTCAGTTGTCCAGTCGTTAGATATATTTTTCACATCACCATGAACTATAACAAACACACAAATGAGGAAATCAACTTCTTATGAACAGCCAAAATGAAATAAAAAAAAATAAAATAAAATGATTTAAAACTGTTTTAGTACAGCTTAAAACACAATGCAATTTCAATGGATTTAATACCTTTTATTTGTACAGAACAAAATTTCATAGTACATAATAGTTTCTATCTCGCTGTAAAAGAACAAATTTAACAAAAGTTTTAATTTGCTGTAGAAAAATAATATATTAAGAATTTCCAATTTAAATTCATTATCTTATAATATACAAATTCATTAACTGACTCCTAAATACAAGAAAACTACTTGTTTTAGAATAAAATTATGAATAAAATCACATCGTTTTAAATAAAATTTAATAAAGTTATCTGGACAAGACTTAGGAGAATGATATCCATTTTTTTTTTCTATGATGGATTTTCCTCATGATCTTGATGACGAGATGTTTAACTTTCCTTAAGATTCAAATAATTGATAAAAAGCAGATGGCAAACATTGAAGATAATTTAGTATCTTCGAGGGAAAAAGGGACGCCTTCCATCCATTCGGGGAAAAGGGAATCTCTTTGGATGGGGAGGTCTAAATGAATCATGTGGATAAAATGCAGGCTCCCTGTTTCTAGGATCCCAGTGTCCCCTGCGTGGGTAATTGTACCTGTGCCCTGGATATCTCGGATGAAGGTCTGTCATTTCGTTCCGATGATTAAAGTCATACATATCTGGTCGCTGAACAAAATGATCACCTTCACCACTGAACTTGCGTTTTTCAAGTTCCCTCCTTGTAGAACCAACTGTCTCTATTTTGGAGTAGGAGGAGGTGGAGGAGGTTGATTTATTTTCACTAACAGGATCATACTCATTGTGTGCTGCCAGTGGAGAAGGAGGGAGTGGAGGAGGAGGAGGAAGAGATGCTGAAGTTGATACCGAATCTAATTCCTCCTTTATTTTACTATCAGTAACTTTTTCAGTTTGATCCTGACTATTGTCACCCTCTTCTTCAGAACCATATTCAGCGACTAATGCTTTCAAGTTCCCCATCAAGTCGTTAGCTGAAGCTAATTTGTCTGGATTATCACTGTTTTCATCCTTCACCTCAATCGGCAAAATGGTGCGTAAATTATTTGGCTGTGCTGGTCTTCCTGGTGGGGGAGGAGGTGGTTGGGGCCCCTGAATATTTGGCCCATACCTTAATATTGTCCGTTCTGGTAAAGTCTTCGGTGCACGAGATATTTTAGGAGTAATATCTTCATTATTCTGCACCAATGTTATCAAGTTAGTATTACTACTTCGCTGGTCTGTATCATTAAACTGAACAGTCCTAGTAGGTGAAGGTGTTAATTCCACTATGTTTGGATTTCGCTTCATGTGTGTTCTTGATATTGGAGGAGATGATAAACTGTCCACTCCACCATTGTCAGTATCATCTGAATAATATTCAGACGCTTTCTTATACCCATAAACATTAGATCTTGTAGAGAGATCATCATTCATTTCAGGATTCCTTCTCATTCCGTAATTAAATGCATTTGACTGAATTGATGGTAGGTCTTCTGGAGATTCAGCAGCTAGATTATTGGAAGGAATGCTAGGATTGTAATTGTAAGCACTTGACTTCAATGATGACACATCTTCTGCAGAATCAGTTGATGGATTTCTTGTTGAACTGTAACTGTAAGTTGTAGATTGGGTCACTCCATCTGACATAGTATTCGAAACTGGAGACGATGAAGTAGGAGGTGGAATTCCACAAAACTGAGTTGGATCAGATGGTAAGGCTGGAGATGAAGTATTATACTGTGTATATACAGGTGCTGAATGTGATGCTGGGTTTGTGTACCAGCGGGATGCTGTCGATGGCTGTGATTGGCTGGAAACTGGTTTCTCATTCCATTCTTTAGAGCAATCACTGCTCATCTGTGATGTTAGACCAAATGAACTGCTGCTGTTAACTTGTGATGCTAAATTAAATGAATCATTATTAACCTGTGTTTTAATGTTAAATTTATCATTGCTTGCCTTTGGCTTTACCCCAAATGTATCACTGCTGGCTTGTGATTTAAGACTGAATGAATCAGCACTGACTGGAGCAGCAAGTCCAAAGGAATCTGCATTAACTGTTGGTGTTAGACCAAAAGAGGATGTAATTTTCTTCAAGAACTCAGCAATATTTATTTTTTCACCTTCTGTTTCCCCTGATGTTTGGAAAGTCAGCTAAAAGGGAAAAAGTAAAAAAAAAAAAAAGCACAAATAAGAAAAGAAAAAACAAAACAAAAAACTTTACAATCACATTCAATAAAGGAATACACTAGCTTTTGCTAACATTACTGAAATTATTTCACATTTTGAATCTGTCTTTAACAACAATTTTCATTTCAAAGTATCTTCTATTTTCAATAGGTAATACTCAAGATATTTTTAAGTAAACAGCAGGTCATTAAAGAATGTATGAAGTTTGAATTCCTATAAATCTTTGAAAATATGGTGAAAAATTTTCAAAAGTAAGCAAATTTTTTTAATACTCAAGCCAAGATGGGGGGAAAAAAAGGACAAAAACTACAACAATTCAAATCACAGTGTGTGTGTGTGTACAGACCAAGCTAAATGAATAAAATTATATAAAAAAAAAATATGTGATTAACATAGAGGTTGAATGTAAACTATATAGGGTTTTTGGAAGTGGTAGACAAAGCGAAGAGGTATGGGTTCCAAAGGTCATTTTGAGTCGAAAGTGTTATGAAATGAAATGGAAAGATTTGAAATGAGGTTTCCAGTCTGTCATCTGACTTACTTTTTCTTAAAGCCAGGGTAATACAGAAGATCGATTTTGACAAATGAATGATCTTAGTCTATAATTCTACAAACACTTGATCTTTAGCAGACCATGCATTATAAGCCTGAAATGAAAGTATTCATTTTACCAGCCTTAGATAAATGACACCACTATTGCTTTTATATATTTTCTAAATAAGTATGTATGTATACATTTTGCTATCAAATTATTATGATCATCAACCTAATAGTAGTATTGCCCCTTTTTGTGACGATTCAGCAGCCATACATTGAGGCAGAAACTAATCAAATTTGGGAAGCTAAGATGAGGTATGGTGTATCAGTTCCTTGACAATACCTCTCATGGCATATTATCATTAGGAGGAGAACACAAAGTCTCCTCTTTAAACAACAGTTTTACAAAGGAGTGCACTTGATCTGCAACAATGGACAAATAGCCAGATGCATCAAGGGAACCCTTGACTTAGTGGTCCCAAACTGTCCCATGAGAACATCCCCCAGACCAGGACACCTCCGCTGCCAGCTTGTTTGTTTGGGACTGCGGTGCATGTTGTGGAGGCCCATCTGATCCTGTACTGTCCATAATCTGGAATGGCTAGAACCATGATTCAATGGTGATCTTCCTGTGCAATTGCAAGGTGCTTTTGCCAATGGGTGTCAGCCAACACCAGTAATGGATATGGGCATCTGCTCTTGAGGACCATGGAGAGAAGGGTTCTCTCCAGTGACCTGCAAACACTAAGGATAGTCCTCCAGTTCTTTGCCCTGGTAATACATCTGTTGGCGAACATTATTTGTGATAGATGATAATGATGTCCTCTATGGTCAATGGTACTTGGTTCATTACAGTTGGCCAGAGCGATTCCCATGTTTCGACCATTCTGTTAGGTGTTGTATATCTGAATAACAGTGGCAAGAAAACAGTTCACCAGTCATTCTGTCTCACAAATACTGGCATCTTTCAGAGAGCACCTTATGATCCCTTGTTGGAAGTCGCGGCTTTTCCCATTTTCGCACTGTGCATTAACATACTGATGCTGCTCTCCTATTTATATGTGTAGTCAGTAATCTGTTCACATGATAGCTGAATGTGGGATATTCCACTGAGGAAGATCATAATAATTTGATCTCTCACACACACACATATGTATAAAAGCAGAGCAATTTAAAGTATTCATCAGAAATATACAGCTGCTTGAAACAGAACAAGAAAAAATAATATAATATAATTGTATATAATATACAATTAACTGTGATTATAACAATCTTTTTTCAATCCATTTTCCTACATCATATCACCTAATTACCTTGGTTATACTGGCCTTCTATAAATTGAACCTGTAACTCTGATAAATGTTTGATCAGAATTACCCTGTCTAGCCTAAATGATATTCAATAAATTTTAATTACCTAGACCTCCTACTTCATCACATACAGAAACTTTGAAAGTCAATGTTTGGCCACAATTTGAATAACCTCTCTCCCAGCTACTGTAGAATGGTGGTATAAAAACAGTACCTTTCTAGAGGAACTGATAAGGTAGTATCTTTTATCTGTGTATAGTACTTTATCTTAATAATAAAACATCATTAAGATAGTATATTTTTGCCTTGTCATTCTCCCTAAAATGTGAAACAGTAAGGGTTAACAAACCAATCATTCATTTACCACCATTGCACAGGACCTGATAGCTTAGGCAACATAATAGCTTCCAGTTTCCATAATGACAAAGTAGGAGTGCAAATAATCATGGAGAAAGGTCCAGTAACAGGCTACATCTATGAAGGTCAGGTAACAAAGAATAAAAATAAGATTAATCAAGAATAGCACAGTAATCTCACCTCAAAAAAAGGAAATGGTATTTTTTTTTCCAATCCTATGTACAGTGGCACTTATTATTTGGAACAATGATACATGTGCAGTTGTGCTGTGTTTGGGCATTCTTATATAAGGTCAGAATGCAGAGTGATTTTACAAAGCAAAGTATGAAGCTATTCAACAGCCTCCTGTTAAAAAATCTTTAATTCTGGAAAGGGAAGAGGGGGAAAAAAAAAGCTAAATTCTGTAGCTAAAATTCTCTTACAACAGTGGAACAAAATCTTGGCAAGTTAAGTATTGTAAAAGGCTCTTGCTGCTTAGGTTCAATGAACAATCAAGAAATAACAACTAAATGCAAAGAATCAGTGGGAAGGACAACAAAGACAGTTTAACAGTTCTAAAAAATGTTTTCAATGCATATGGCACTCATAAATGCATAAATGTTGGTGAGAACATCCAGTGTTTGGCTAGGGCTTGTTGTCACAACAATAGGAAGAGCTTCTTGTAAAAGATCTGACAACAGATGGAAAGGCTAGAACATAGTAAGGAGGCTTAACGTGCATGTAATGAAATAAAGAAAAAGTGGAAATAAATAAAACACACTTACAAAAAGTTGAGAGAATTATAAACATGGTAATAATCCGACAGTTTTGGAATACTGCGCGTATTCCTTCATCAGGGACGGCACAAACATTTAGGACGACCGCTGCTAAACCCCTTTCCCACCATAATAGACTATCCCACTGTCTCTTAGCTGAATCTGTCCATATAATCCAGCTTAAAGCTTACAACCCAATAACCGGCAGGCAAAACACCTGTCACTATTGATAAACTTTCTTAATCCTCTCACTTCCCTCACTTTCAACATGCCTTTCCACCTCGTGTCGTCTTAATGTTGTTTTAATGTCCTATATGTTTGTGCCATCCCTGATGAAGGAATATGTGCAGTATTCCGAAACTGTCGGATTATTACCATATTTATAATTCTCTCAACTTTTTGTAAGTAAGTGTGTTTTATTTATTTCCACTTTTTCTTTTTTTTTCTTTAGAACATAGAAATCCCAATTAAAGGATTGTTTGATATTAGAACCATACTCCTTGTGGGAGTAACTCTATTCTATTCATTTTTGCTTATAATAGGAAATGGAAAAAAAAAAAAAAAAAAAGCAGTTGAAGCTGAGATCTAGGCATTATGGAGCCTAATAAAAATTCAATAAAAGGAATCCATTTCAGTGAAACAACAAATAATGAAACTGAAACCTAACAACAATTCCTTATGAAAATAATAATATCTTGCTATATATGCACTGACAGACTTGGGATTTCAAGGACATTTCAGCAGCAAAATCAGAGCTACTCCCCCCCCCCCCCCCCATGGGCCATCACCATTTCTTTCTCCTTTTTAAATTTATTCTTCGATATAAATCAATTGCTGTTAAAGATGAGTAGTTTTTATATAAGCAATCAAAAATGAGCCTTTAACAAAAAACAAGACAAAAAGGGGGAAGGAGATCATTCTAAATGTTCTAATTGTAGCACTGTAATATGACAATAAAAACACATAAGTATCTCAATAACCACAGAACAATAATAATTACCTGTGCAGCACTAGACGTAAGCGACTGCAGAGATTCTTCTTTTTCCCTTGCACTAACCCCTGAATTGCTGGCTCTTGAATGCGAATCAGCTGGAGAAGCAGTTGCACCACTTGATCTTGCAATCACTTTATTTAGAAACTCAAGAGGATTGCTTGCTTCCCTTTCCTCATCCTGTAAAGGAGTTGCTGAGCCTGTACCACTGCCTTCGTCTTTCAAGGGAGTACCACTTCCATCATTGCCTGTTGTAGACCTTGTGGTAGTTAACAAGCCAGACAGACTCGGATTGCTCTGATCACCAAATAAGCTGCTCTGAATAGCTGGAGATAAATTAGGTATGTTTTGCATAAGATTAGAAAGGCGGGAATCTAAACTGCCAGAACGTGAGGTTGCAGGGACTGTTCCAGACATGGAATCCAGCAAAGAGGTCATGACATTTGGGCCTGAAATATTAAAAAGATTAATTCAAGTTATTAAACTTACTTTATTAAACTTTAAAGACACTAATGGAAACTGAATGACTAAATAAATAAAATAAATTAAACATTAAAATGTAAAACTTGTAAATGCATTAATATTTTTATTTTCTGCAAATTAAAAGAATAAATTGCTAATAGTGAAACTATTCCTAAATTTAACTTGAAATATTTTCAAAATTAATAATGTTCAATTTTTTATTTATTTTGTTTTATAATTTTGAACTGATAAACAACAAGGAGCTATCATTTGACATTATCTAAAGAATGTATTAAAAAATAACACAATGACAAAGGCAGTGCAGTTTTTATGGCATCAAATCCAATTTCAAAAATTGTAATCAAAATATTTTGAGATATTCTGACTTAAAGGGACATATTTTAAATAGGGGGACAAGTTTAGAATACTACATTTTGGTCTTTAAACCATATTAATCATGTCAAAATTAGCTCCTTAGCCTTTAATTAATATACAAACAGCCTGACATTATAAAAGCAATAAAAAAAATAAAATTATTTAAAAAAAAAAAAAAAAAAAGGGTTAAAATTACTGAACTTAAAAAAAAAAAAAAAAAAACAAACGAATCAAATCATACTACTTTTCTGTATGCACCAAATGACTGTTTATAATAACCATTAAGTAATTGTTGTATTTTTTTATTATCCAAAGTACTGCTTTATTTTACAATTACTTCATGATATTAGAAGCATATTTGTGGAAGTCAATGGGCTAATAAACTGCAGTTAGCAGTTTCTTTTATTTATTATTTTAAGAAAAGCAAAGTATTAAAATATACGGTATATATATTGCTGAAAAATATATATTTCAGTAGACTATTGCTGAAATTTGACAGTTCAAGAAATATCTAGGCGTTTCTTGAAGCGATAGCACATCCTGTAATGAATATTTGTTTCAACATCTGCCCAGTTTTTTTTTTAGTCATTTCCTGAACTGCTAAGTTGGTTTCTGCACATGCTGTAACAGGAGATAATTTCAGAATATGTAGTCAGATTTGACTTTTCATGATACGCCTAACACCTTATTAGCACATGGCATAAAACAAATCATCTAGGTATTCATTAAGGTAATTTTAAAAATTTTTCAATATTAACATCCTGGAGGGGGTCATACCTCAACTTTCATAACCTACAGCTAATTGGCACACACGCTTCACTCGAGTGCTGTTGGCACTTTGCGCCAACAGTTTGAGTTCATACTAAGTTAATTATTTTTCCCCTTCATTGTGATCCTGGTACGGGAATTTCAAACATAATAAGACATTTGATTTTAAGAACATAAAATAGGAAATTATGTAATAAAATCATGCCCAAGTGCAGCATGTGTGCTGATTAGCTGTAGGTTAGTTAAGTTGAGGTGTGACCCCCTCCAGGATATTTATATTAAAAAAAAATTTAAAATTAGCTTACCTGGGTCGCTGTTCATAAATGACTTCTCTTATTTTCCTTGGCTGTTATAAAGTTTCTTGAAAAAATTAATCACCAATGTGTCTAAAACATTTAGCCATTTCAATAAGGAATGAAATATTTTAGACAGATGCTGTAATGCTTTCTGTAACGTTTTATTCTTTACAGGAAGAGCGTAAACGCTCTTAAGCATTTCAGGAACTGTCTAATTTCATTGGACACATGCTGGAATTTTCAGCTATTTCAGCATGTGCAGAAACCGGGATAGCAGTTCAGGAAATAACTAGACAAACTGGGCAATATTCATTACAGGATATGCTAGCGCTTCAAGAAATGCCTAGGCATTAACTAAACTGAACAAATTTCAGCATGTGGCTACAACATATATATACATACTGATTTCTTTGCATAATTAAGAGCTATTATTTTAGATTCCCAAAACTAGCCAACAATTAGCTTGTAAAGATAAATAATGTTTACCTTGTGCAAGTTGGTTTGTTATGACTGAAATATTTTCTTTGCCAGAATTCTGAGTCTCACTAGAAGGTGACTGGGGAAAATTCAGACCTTCGGGAGAGCCTTCAGGAGATGGAGCAGAACCTGGTGTTGTAACCATTCCATCATCAGGATCCTCCAATCGTAATGCTTAAACAATGAACGCGAAACACGTTAATTTGACTTACAGTACTATTTTAATATATAAATATATATGCTTAAAAGTTATAATGGAATAAACAATAAAATTACTTAATTTTGATTATTACTACTATAAATTATTGCTCTATAAACCACTTGGGTTATGAAAAACAGGAAATTTTTTGTTGTGTAACATCTAAAAGTTTTTAGATATGAAATTTCATTCTTACTTTTTTTGTAAGGCTATATATATATTCATGCATATCTTTCTGTGATTAGATATCATTTCAGTTACAACTGCTCTGTCTAAGTTTGACTATAAGCACACTTTTATTCATCTCTACAAGCATTTTTTTTTTCATTTTTTAAATTAAGAAAAAAGAATTAATAACTGATGTTCTCAAATAATTCATCCCTTTCCATAATTCATAATTATAATATTGAGTTAAAATGATAAGTTGAAAATGGTTTCAAGTTAATATGGCAAAAATGTGATAAAATAAACTTAGTATTAACTGTACAGCAACAACACAAAACAAATTATCTGTTGCTTTTTCGTTTTATTGTACTTTACAGAAGTTTGTTACGTTTCAAAATTCTAAATATAATTTGGAATCCAGATTTGAATTAATATTACTAAAACAATAATACAGTGAAATCTCAATTAAATGAATTTAAGGGTTATATCAAAAATTCTAAAAAAACATCATTTAAATATTCAAAGACTTTTTTTCATCTTCTTTGATTGAAATCAACACAAATATATAGTTAGATCTTGTTCACCGCAATATTGGAAGTATTTATTCCCTATTGTATTTCTAATTCATTTTTGGTGAGGATAACTTCTAATTTATAATACTGCACACTACACATGAAAATTTATTTATTTATTTTTGAACTTCAGGAAATAAATACCTGGAATTTGTAAAGTTATTTTTGTACAGTTAACATTTAGATAAATTGCTTGAGTTAATGATTTTTTTTTCTTTGTAATTTTGTATGAAGCCCATGACTCATCAGATTCAATAAACTTCGATTTCACTGAATAGTCAACCCAGTAAGGACATTTTTCTTACACTTTTCATGAATTTCTGAGGCAGGAATTATTTTTTTTTTTTTTGCAAAATAAGGCAGTAATATTTATGACTTGAAATTTAAGGCTACATTATGCTGTATATTTATAATTCCAATAACCCTTTCATCGTATATGTATTTCGCCTATTTTGATTTTTTTTTTTTCACCTATAAGCACCTGATTGAGATTTAACTAAATAACTACATTAAGTTCTGTGTTCTTGTCTTTGAATAGTTCAGTTCTTACTTGTAAGTTAATGTAAGATTATCTGTTATGCCTTTGAAGTAACTGTTATGTGAAAAATATACGAAAAACATGAATTAAAAACTTAATATGGAATTGTTTTCATGTACAACAATAAGAACTAAAAAAATTGCAATTGAAATAACACCAAATTCTGTAACAATATCATACAAAATCAAGCATGAAATAAGAAGCCTGCAAGATAGTTTCTAGAGCAAGATAATTTTGATTTTGATTAGTATAGTATTAAAAATAAATATACAGATATATTCATTATGTTAAAAATATTTTAAACTTCAGAAGTTATTTTTCTCAATTATTAAAAAAAAAGAAAAAGAAAAAAAAAGGGAGGATTAAAGACCCTTACTTCCTCCAATTTCTTCATCAGACATCTCCATATCAACAGCTTCTGTGTTGTCTTTGGAAGAGTTATGAACTGGGGTGTTGCCTTCTGAAGAATCAACGGGAGAAGGAGCATCTGGAGTGGGTGATGGAATTGGACTGGGTAATTTGGATTTTAAGTCATCTAATTTCTTTTTCAAATTTTTTACTCGACTGCCAAAATTTTTGTATGCCTGGAGAGAAAGAAATCTGATTAAAAAACTAGCATAATTCTTCATTAAAACTCAACTCCGAGGGAAAAAAAAACTAAAGTTAGAATCTCATATAGAGGGTGTTTTGAACTTATGTTACAGAAGAATATGGTACAGGGGTGGAGAAAATAATATGAACACCTGCGAAATGACACAAAATCTTTATTATACTGCTAGCAACAAGAGTTAAAACTCCCAGAATACAACGCAGATTATAGATTTTCCTTTCCTGGCCATTCATTCAAATAGAAGAGAAAATGGCGGTCGCTGCTTCACATTCAACATTTCGATGAGGAAATGTTCTCAACAGTCAAGCTAGGGAAATTATTCTTAACGTTGCTCGTCGATTTCAAGAAGATGTATCGCCCAGCAGCGATTTGAAAAGTAAAAAGGATGTGTTGAAGGTCACTGCAGAATACACTGGAGTGAGTTTTTCTACAGTGAACAGAATCGTACAGTCCCCGTTGCTACGAACGCCAGGGAGAAAAAGGCCTCGTTTGGCTCCAAAGAGTTCGCCTGACGATTTTGATTGTTACGTCATTCGTCAAATTGTTGCTGATATGCATATCAATAAGGAATTACCGACAGTGAGGACGATTGTCGCCAAAGCTAGGAAACATTTTCAATTTACAGGTCAGTCAACAAGTATGCGTGTGATTCTGAGTAAATTAGGATTTCGTTTCAAAAAAGTCAATCACCGATCTGTTTTGCTTGAATGACGTGACATCATTGCTGCATGCTGCCTTTACTTGAGTTCAATAAGGCGTATGCGAAAAGAAAAACATCACATCGTTTACCTGGACGAGACTTGGGTGAACGAATGTCATTCGGTGAAAAATATGTGGCAAAGCAAGGAGATTGGAGTGGGGCGTCATGTACCTCTTGGCAAAGGAAAAAGAATGATGGAAGATATTACATGCTGGCAGTGAAAATGGTTTTGTAAAGGATGATTTACTGTTATTTCGTTGTGTGAAAAGTGCAGACTACCACAAGGAGATGAATGGGGAGCGTTTCCTTCGATGGTTCAAAGATCAGCTACTGCCTAACATCCCTCCACGAAGTGTGATTGTCGTGGACAATGCTCCGTACCACAGCATACAAATTGACTGTGCCCCAAACAGCAACAGCTTGAAAGGCGACATGATGGATTGGCTAACCAGTTACAACATACCATTCACGGAAAATATGCGGAAACCAGAGCTTTAAATGCTAATAAAACAACATAAACCTACCCACAAACGGTACGTTATTGATGAGTTAGCTGCTTCATATGGTCACATTGTGCTCCGCTTACCTGCATATCACTGCGAATTTAACCCCATCGAGATGATCTGGGCACAAATTAAAGGTGACGTTGCGTGCGAAAACACCAATTTCAAGCTGGCAGAAGTTGAGCGCCTAACAAATGCTGCTGTTGGTAAAGTTACACCTGACAACTGGAAAAAAGTTTGCGAGCATGTCGTAAAAATTGAAGAAGAATATTGGAAAAAAGATGCTCTTGTCGAACAAGCTGTAGAACCTTTGATTGTTAATATCAATGCTGGCAGCAGCGATGAAGATGACGATGATCAGTTACAGTGACAATGACGACGATGATTTTCAATCTTTGCCAGAATCTCCCTAAACTTGACTGTTGATAAACAAAAATAAATGCTTTTCAAAGTCACAAAACCCCTTTTAAGGGCTACCAAATACTGTGAAAGAGCACATTCATTTCTTGAAATTCAACTGTTCATTTGTTAATTCTGAAAATTTCCCCTGATTTCAATGAATTATTTACAAATAAAATAAAGTATTTCCCCGACCCCCACACAAACAAGTAAATAGTAAAACACAAACATGTAACCACTGTAACACAACTGAGTTTCTGTACAATAAAAAAGTATTTTTTTTTTGTCGTTTTAACAAAATTAATAAAAATTAAACTAATAATAATAGCAAACCTAGTGGTAACAAACACAAGTGTGGAAATTTATATTATAAATTGATGTAATAACAGCAAATTTCAATATCCCCTTAAATATTTTCTATCATTATAAAAACAAATATTTCAGTGAATCTCTTCATGATCAAATAAATTCTCATTTCATGTATTGATTTTAAAGTATGCTATTTGGTTTTTTTTTTAAGAAAATGAATTTTTGTAATGAGAACTTGACTCATAAATCATTTTAATTACAGAAATATTAAGAAATTCAATTAACGTGCGTTGTTTTGTTCAATTAACTTGTTAGAAACCGCACCAAAAAGAAATATTTATTAAATTAATATTTACTTGTTTGTGTGGGGGTGGGGGAATACTTTCTTTTATTAAAGCAATATTAACATTCTAATTTAAAAAAAAAAAAATCATTTGACAAGAGGTTTTGAGAAGCAAGCAAGGTTGGCTTTCCTGCTGAGCTAATGGCATTGATACTGGAGAAATTAGTCAATGATAATATGTTTGCGGTTTCAACATTCGCCGCGAAGACTATAATAGGGTATTAACCCACACTTCGTCTGAATTACAGCTTGTATCCAACGTGAGATGGACAAAACAAGTTATGCACAATGTTTAAGGGGGAATTCACTGTCATTCTTTGTGTCTGCAGAATGGTCTCTAGTTCAGCAAGTGTGGAGCTAACAGTAGGAAGGAGTCAGTCAACATGAAAGGCTTATGCGGGCGTTCTCTACATATAAACATGTCCAGTGGTCTGAAATAATGTAAATGCAGATTCGTCAGACCAAATGATGTGTCCCCACTGCTGTTGTGTCCAGTGTCTGTGCTCACGGCACCATTGCCGTCCCTTCAAAGCATTATGCTGTGTCACCAATGGTTTTGGAATAGCCGCTCTGCCATGAATGTTTGCAGCAAGCAGTTTCTGTTGGATAGTATTGGTTGATACAGGGTCCTGGAGATGGGTGCTCATCTTGGAGGTTATCTGGGACACCGCTGCCTTGTGCTGTTGGGTCACTATGCGCTTCAACACCTGTCTATTCCTGTTGGGGAGCTCTGCCTTTCATCTATTGTTCTGTTTCACAGATGACATCTTACCATGTTTTGTGTAGGCTGTCTTAACAGTTGACATAGTGCTTCTTGCAACATCCAAAAAGTTGGCTGTTTTTGTCACTGAGGCTCAGCGAGGCATTCCAATGCTCATGCCTCTTTCACAGTCAGTCATAACGGCATTTCACTGCTAGCACAATTGTCACATGTAACCCATACCACTGCTGCTGATCAATTGATACCTCCGCCTTCATGGCCACTAGATGGCAGACATCTATTCTAGATGGTGCAGCTCTGCTGCGTAAATGAATTATGGCCCGACTTCATATGGATGTTCATATTATTGTGTCCACCCCTGTAGATAATGGGTACAAAAACAGTTTTCATTAAGTAATGTGTGTATGGTCTTGCATTGATACAGTATTACAGTCGTTTCAGTGTTTGACTGTTGGTCCTGTCCCATGGCCTCCAAACTGCCGGATCTTAATCTGATTGACTTCATCTGTTAGGCCATGTAAAGAGCCTCGTGTACACCACACCTGTCGATACAGTTGATGAACTACGTCAATGAATTGTCGAAGTCTGCAAAACCATCTGTACTACATCTGGCATTTTTGAATGAGTATGGCAGTCAATGCTCTGGCAATGCCACTAATGTGTAGAAAAGAAAGGTATCACTTTCAACATCTTCTCTAATGCACAACACTCCAAATAGACAGGTGGCAACAGCCCTTCCATGAATGATTGTCTACCAGCCATAACTCTAAAATGACTGCAGCACCGTATCGGTGCAAAACAGGACACACATTACTTAATAAAAAACTGTTTGTTTTCGTACCCTGTATCTAGCCTACCATATTCTTCTGTAACAAAAGTTCGGAAACAACCTGTATATTATTTTTTTTTCTCAGAATTAGCAGAACTAATTACTTTTAAGCAATTACCTTTAATTTTCATTTATTTAAAAGATTTTAAATTTAAGCTTAAAAGACACTGTTTATATGGTACATTATAAGCTGGAGTTCGATTGCCAAGTGTTATCAAGGTGACAACTCAAATCTTGCTTGTGGCAAGACATCAGTGAGATAGCAAAAATGTCTATAAAAAAATATGGAGGTCCTTCAAGGAATACAATAGTGTCAGACCCAGCTGGAAGCAAATGCTGAATAGAATGAGAATGTATAGACAGAGACATTAGGGCAACAGAACATTTGCCATGCCTACAAATATGCTTTAAAAAAAACTTTTAAAAAAAACTTCAAAATCAACTCAGAAGAGAACTTGAAAGGTATTGGGCTCATTAGAGGTCACCCTGAGAGGTCTTGTTAAAAAGGTAATAATGTCAGTGATACCAGAAGTAAGGAAAAGGAATGATCACAAGACAAAGATTAAGCACCACTTCAGTTCATGAAGTAGCAAAAAGATGACAAAATTCACTCGACTGCCGGAAACACGAGAGTTTGCCAAATGACAAATCAGAACAGTGACCAGAAATCATGGAAGTTGTTCAAAACTGAATGTAAAATGGAAGCAAAAAAAACTCAGTTAATTTGAGAAAAGAGGACTGGAAAAGAAGCCTCTTTTGGAAATACTACTGATAGTTAATAGATCGACAGCCTCATTCTTATAAGAAACAGAAGTTGACTTAATGCTGGGCGAACACGTACCAATCTGTGGCAATATTGGTGGACAATGTTGGTCATTATTGATATTGGCGGTTGGCATTGTTCGCGAACACACAGGTTTTCCTTTACGAGTATTGGCCTGGTTATGGCTTTGCTCACTAGGGAGAGCTAAAGAGAGCGTGTTTCCGTACAGATTCGCTGTAGTATTAAACGCAGTCCCTCTGTAGAAATCAATGAGAAGTCTTTCCTGATCAATTGACCAAATGTTGTTGTTTAAATTATCTTTTTAGGGCCGCCCCATTTTGCTGATTTTAAGCCTTGTTTCTCAAACAAAATGGCCGGCGCGAGTGAGTGATTTTCCGATTTTCTAAGTCCCGCCTTCCTTCTACGTCACCATTGTCACGTGATTTCATCCATTCATGTGATTCGCTCGCTCACCAGCAATATTTCTCGCCAACTAAAATTGGTACTTTTTTTCCGACAATCGCCAATGGGCAATATTGTTCATTTTTATTGCTGGAAACGGTTGGTACCAATGAAAAGGACCAATATTGTCCACCAATATTGCCGCAGATTGGTATGTGTTCGCCCAGCATAACACAATGAACCAGACCTGTGAAAGATGATAAAGTGAACATGAGAAATTTCAGAACCATGAGAATGGCAAGCAGTTCAAAATACAATAATACCTTTTGTAAAACTAGGTTAATTGGTTCAGAGAAATTCGTGCTCTGTGGAAAAATGCATTGAACAAAACATTATTTCAATGGATTATATTGTAATGCACTACCAATGATCAATTATTTGCCTCCAGAAATACAAGAAACGAAAAATATCTTGCATATACCTGTGATTCATCACAAAATTTCTTTGTTTAAAAGTCACTTTTGTGATATATAATGAAATGGTTATTCCATGTTCTTTTATTTTTTATTTTTTTTTAATAACAGTTCACATTGAAGATTTGTTTATACCTTCATCACCTGTTATTTTTGCAAGTGATGAAATGATGCATCATCTTTGTAAAGCTTTATAATTTCAATTTTTTTTTTAATTTTTAGCGTTAACCATTTACGTTTGTTTAGTCCACTATCTTGTTGCCATTTCCTCTTTCCATTCCTAATTAATTATGAAATGTAATAACTTGTAAATATAAGTTACAAGACAGAATAGATACAATCACAACACTCAGATATGACAATAGAGATGCATTGGTGCTTGTCATGCAAGGGCAACTGTTCTATTTCTGTCATAGTTCTGCAACTCTGTCACAGAACAGTAGCGGATAGTTTTTTTTATCAATAGAAAGGATGAGGGTATTCCATATTTGGAATGTAGCTAACAGTTACAACTGCTTTTGGCTTCTGGATGTTTTAAAATTACACTCATTACCAAAAAAAATCACGCACCTAGAAGGAGTTGTCCGATTGTAATGAAATTTCGTATGCAAAGACATTGGGACCGCCCATGCAAATGATTAAACTTTGGTGTCCAATGAATGAATAGCGAGAGCTACAATGCATCGGAACTGCACACTCAAGAGGTGTATATAAGAAGCGATTCTCAATCTGATGGTCAAAATTTCTGTTGCATTGAGAGTTAGGATACCTTTCAACGACCGAAAAAATGCCTCGCCGCAGGATTCGAGCTCATTACGTGCAACTGTCAAGAGTTTGAAAGAGGTCGTATCATTGCATTGAAAGTGGCAGGTTGGGCAAATCGGAGAATCGCTCGTCATATGGGTTGAAGTGATGCGGCAATTAGAAGATGCTGGCAGGAATGGGTGGACAAAGGCAGATTTCAACGTCATGAAGGTAGAGCGGTCGACATAGGGCCACAGCAGAGCGGGAGGATAGAGTCATTGTCAGATCAGCTGTCACAGCGCCTGAATCATCGTTATCAACCATGAGACGTGAGATCCGCACACGAGTGTCCACCATGACCATTCACAGACGGCTGAAAGAGCTACATCTATGCTCGTACCGACCGCTACGCCACCTGTCACTCACGTCTGCACACCGTCGGGCCAGATTACAGTGGTGCTTGGCTCGATCAGGTTGGAATGATTCTGATTGGGGACGTATAGTGTTTAGCGACGAATTCCGCTTCCAACTGTGTCCTGACGATCGTCGCAGACATGTCTGGAGACGCCCAGGGCAGCGTGCCGATCCTGCTTTCACTATTGCACGCCATACAGGCCCTCAACCAGGAGTTATAGTCTGGGGTGCCATTTCCCTTGATAGCCGGACCCCTTTGGTCGTCATTAGCGGCACACTTACAGCACAGCGGTACGTTGACGACATTCTGAGACCTGTTTTGCTACCCTTCCTTTTGCAGTACCCTGGCCTTATTTTTCAGCAAGATAATGCCAGACCACATACGGCACGTGTTGCTATGACCTGTCTTGCAGCTTGTGAAACACTTCCTTGGCCAGCCAGATCCCCAGATCTCTCTCCAATCGAGCATGTCTGGGATATGATGGGAAGGCGATTGCATCCACCAGGGAATGTCGATGACCTAGCCCGACAATTGGAGCAAACTTGGCAAGAAATACAGCAGGAGACAATCAGGGAGCTTTATCACTCTATGCCACGTCGTGTGGCATCTTGCATTCAGGGTAGAGGTGGGTCAACACCTTATTGAGCTCGTTACTTTGTAACTCTGTAACTCTGAAATAAATCATTCAATTTGTCTGAAATTTTAATCATTTTCTATTCTGTACATAATATTCCTCTCCACCAATTTTTGTCTCCATCGGACAAGTCCTTCTAGGTGCATAGTTTTTTTTGTTAATGAGTGTATAAACCATGTCACAGCAAACATGAGATGATTAAACAGCATTATACAAGGTATTACAGTATTTGATAGAACAGGGATCAACTGAAAAACTCCATATACCTATTGATAAGAATGGTACTTGACAGGGAAGATTATGATGATTATTTATTTTTGAAAAATTGTTAATTAAACTCAAATGAAATTGAAAGTGATATATTGATCTTCTTTATTAAGTACAGTTAGAAATAAAACAAATTTAAATTAAACTGGCGATAACAGAATGACGACAACAGAAAGCAATTATCATATAAAGAACAGTATCATTAGAAGGCCTTGAATTGAAGTGATAAATGAAAAAATAATATTCCAAAACCAATGGGATAAAACTTTTTTTTTTTTAATTATTAAAATCAACAAAATGTAATTTTCAAAATTATTTAATTCACTTAAAAAAAAAAAAAAAACATTAGATCCTAACTTTTTTCTAACAATATTTATTTATCCAAATACTATTTAACAAGTTACAGGAAGTTAAAGATGTTAAGTTTTCCCTTTAAAAGCAATATTTTATATCTGTACAGTCATACATTTTTAAAATTATGTACTGCATAGCTATATATTTATAAAATATATATAAACTGGGGTATGTAAGCACTACACCCAAACAATAAACTGCAGTCAACTTAAAAAAAGAAAAAAAATCATTGAGGAGGAAATATATATATTTTTCACTTCCTGGGTTTTTATTTATCCACAGACACGTCTGTAAGTTGATTTTCCTGTAAACATAAGTTTCACTAGATAAAACACCATTCCTTGCATATCCTACATTTATTAGGATATTATATATATATATATATATGATAGAATTATATTCAATTTTTTTATTTTATTTTTCTTCTTCTTCTTAAATAATGATGTCTATTGTAACATATAATTAAAAAATCAATTATGCAGAATTAAGAAAAAAAAAAGTCCTGTGATAGAAGTTGATACTGAATTCAAAAGAACAGAAGAGACTAATAGCAAACTTTCAGCAAAAGAAACAGCTGATTAACCTTTATAAAAAATGTGTTTTATAGTTTATAATTGTTTAAACTTGCTTATTTTATTATTTTAATAATAACAAATTCATTGCTTTTAAATTACTTATCAAATTCCACACAATTGTTTTTCAATTATACATCACAATGAACATCATCATTTAACTAAAAAATTTCAAATGTAATGTTTTTCATTGTGCAATCTGAAGAAGTAAGAGCATTAACTCTTTCGAAAATTTATATAACTTATAAGTCATCTAATAAGGGTAGAATATGTTTTATCTAGTGATTATTATTTTTTACGATATGAATGAAGTTTTAAGCAAAAGAAACTGTTTGGTGTTCTGATTGAATTAATGACTTTAAAATTTATTTTTTTTGCTTAAAATCCATAAAAATTTTCCAAAATGTGTAAGTTAGTAAAGAAATCTGACTTACATTAGCAACAATTTTAGCTTCTCCACGTTGAGTGTCATAAAATATTTCACCTTGATGAAGTATTTCAATTAACGATGTGCGTTCATTAACTTCCTTTTCAAGAGCTTGAACATACTCGTCAAGTTTGTTTGTTGCATCTTCGAATTCTTGACTAAATTTATTTCCATGAGCACGATCTGCAAATAGTAAATTGTCAATTAAGTTCTGATTTAAATTTTCTTTATAGCCCATTTTAATATTATCAGGAAACTCAAAACATAGAACCTAAAATAAATTTTGAATAAAGATTCTAACTATAATGTACATCTGTATAACATATAACTTTCTATTTAAAACTAAAAGTTGTTTTAACAGAAAGCCTGTTCTAGTGCTTTTCTATGGCAGTCTCACAAATGATTACAACCTACAGTCTGTTTCATATAAAGAATGAAGTGACGTCAGAGAACTGCGTAAAACATTATTCAGTAGCAAAGAATATAGTTCCAGCGTTCTTGTTATTTCATCCTGTAATTAGAAGATTATTGTTGATTTGAAAACATGACATATTTTAAGAGACAGAAAATATAACTTTTCAAATTATTTAGATTGTTTATTTTCGACATAGCAAGGGAACATTCAATTGGTCAATGTTTTGGAGAGGCTCATTTCAACATGGCAGCTTCCAGTGCTTTACATATATCTTCCTATAAATATTTCAAAAGTAATTGTTAAGGTCAATCAATACACAGCAGTGGAAAAAAATAATTTTAAATGTTTATTTCAAGTTAAGAGAATTGGAGCAGCTCATGACTGTTGATGAAGTCATTCAGAAAACAACGTTTTTGACAGGAATATTGGTGATGTCTTTTTATGCTATTAAGAAAGAATTTCAAAAGGAGAGAATTTTAAGCACACTAGGCAAGAACAGGCCATGGAAAGGAAATACATCATATTCTGATAAAATTTGTGATTCATTTCTTTGTGGAAATTTGGAGGAGTTGTAGCGCACACCATCAATTTGGAAGACAAATTTTAGAATCTGGACTGCTTGATATACCAAGAAGAACAGCCAATAGTCATTAACACATTCACTGACATTGTAGGTATAGGCGATACCCAGGTGCCACTAGATTATTTTACCTCTATATGGTAAAATAAGTCAGTACATATCAATTTTCAACCTCGCCTCTCCCCCAAACCCACTGAAATCAACTATCACAGCTCCGTGTAGGCAGCACCTCTGGTTAAATTCCTGTGCTAAGTGTCTCCTAAATATTAGATTTTTTTTTATGGTTTCGTCAATGATATGGTAAGGAAATCAAAATAAAATGTAAATAGGGTAGAATAAAGGATTTATTTTTTATTTATTAACAAAAATGAACGTAAATTCTCAAAAAAATTATAGAAAATCAAATTAGATGCATGATCAAGAAACTTCTATTTTTTCAAATTCTGAATTTTAAAAATAAACATAAAATCAATTATCAACAAATTTAGAGAATCTAGTGTTTTTCAGGGCCTGGTACATCACTCATTATTATGGGGAGGAAAAAAAACCCAACAACAACAACAACATATAAAGTTTGGTGCTAGCAACACCTTTACAACAGTTCAAGGTGTCTACTGAGATCCTGTGTAGTTGGCAGTGAACGTGTTAATCTAAATTCTGATTCTTCTGATAGAGCAATATGAACCCATCAATTGGGTGTGAACTTTTCACATCGATCATTGATTAATAAAGCTAACACAAATCAAAAATGAAAACAAAATTTACGAAACACAATGAAAAAAAAAAAAAAAAAGAAAAGAAAAAAAACTAAAGAAAAAGACAAAAAAAAAAATTAAAAAAACAAAAATGAAATAAAAAAGAAAAGTAAATAAAAAGATAAAAAAAGATGATATAGGGAACTGATCCAACCTCCTGCGTCTTACAAGCTCAGTGCTTTATCACTAGACCACAATGAAATATGCATCTCTCCACGTTATGTCACTTCATTCTTTACATGAAACAGACTGTAGAGACAGAGACTTTATACAATCTTACGATAATCTGTTAAAGACTAAAATTACTGATACTCTGACTGGTAGAGTTAATAAATTTCTTGCAATGACTGATCCTTTTTTGTTTTTTTTTGTTTTACAGGTTAAAATGTTTATTGTTGATCATTTTATGAAAACTACACTGGTTTCCAAAAATTAAGGAAAAATCACAAAAATCGCGATAACTCATTAAAGATGAAACCAAATGATAAAAAATTTGAGTATGTTCTTAAGAAAATGGTGCATAACAAAAATACAATATGCAAAATAGTGGAACTGCAATAGGTTTGCATCATGAGGCAGTAGCATAAAAACGCATATTTGAACGTGAGGCTATAGTTTTCGCTGGGAGTGTGAAATAAGGAATCTGATATAGTCAATATGTTAGAATGAATTCGAGATATCATTTACCAGACGAATTGCGATGGAGGGCCATTGGCAGACTAGAGGCAGAATAAAGTCAGGCAGAGGAGACCAGATGGTTAAATGTGAGCACTTCTGTAGTCCAGACTCTGGCAACAATTTCTAATTACAGATTTGGCCTCCAGAAGGTTCAGCCAAGAAAGGCCAAGAGGAATATACGACGAGCACCGATGACTGATATCTGCAGTTATGTGCATGACCTCCACATCCACCCAACTACGACCTTCCCTTGCTGCAGCCATTGGAAGGATGATATCATGTTTGACTGTGACCGGAAGGCTTCATGCAGGAGGCCTGTATACGAGGCGACCAGCCATTTGTGAACCTCTCACCTCTTGGTACAGGAGGGAGCATTTGTAGTGGGTCCGTCTGCATGTCAACTGGACTGCAGCCAGTGAAGGCCTATTCTCTTCAGGGATGAGTCTAGGTTTACTTTGCAGAGGAATAGCATGTATCGTTTGATTTGGAGAGAACCTGAAACCAGCTATCATCGTCCAAGCATCCTTGAAAGAGATTAATTCGGAGGGGGCAGTGTCAGTGTTTGGGGCGGGATCTCTTTAGGTAGTTGTACAGACCATGTGTTTCCACTTGGAACTATGACAACTCAAGTGTATACAGACGATATTCTTGATGCTTACATTCGCCCTTATAAAGGTGCAATAGGCAAAATTTTATCCTCCAAGACAACAACGCTAGAGCTCCTAGAGCTTGTATAGTGCAAGAGTATCTTCAGCAGGAAACAATTCTGCACATGGAGTGACCAGCTTGATCTTTCGACCTGAATCCTATTAAGCACGTCTGGAATGCTCTAGGGAGACATGTTGCTGCTCTCAACCCTCCTCCTCAGACCCTTGACATGCTTGCAGCAGCTCTGCTAGAAAAAATGGGATTTACTCCCTACTTTGCTCATCAACACCATCATTAGCAGCACGGAACATTGTTGTATGTGCTGTATTGCTGCTCGGGGTAATCACACTCCATATTGAAGACACTTTCCTTATTCCAAACTGATACTTCCAATTTGTTTTTGTGTCATTATCTTACTATGTATAATAGACTTTGGTTAAGTTTCCTAAATATCCACATATAAGTTTTTGAATTATCGCGAGTTTTGTGATTTTTCCTTAATTTTTGTAAACCAGTGTAGCTTCCTTTCTTCACCTTATCTTTTCAACCAGTCTTGATCACATGAATAAACAGAGATTTGAAAATCTGGCAAAAGATTGAATTAACAGTAATGAAAAAAAAAAAAGAAAACTTCAAAATACAGTAGAGCCCTGATTATTCGCAGAATTGGGTGGCAAGGGTACCGCGGTTAGTAAAAATCGCGGATAACCCGAAAAAAGACTAAAAATGAGGTGTAAACACGAAAAAAAATATTTCAGCATAAAAACTACGTTTTATTATACAAAAAAACATAATATGCAAAACTTTTAAGATATGTACAGTACAGCAGAAACTATTCTGCAGAGCAAGAGCCTGCCACTCATCCACAAATTCCGAGAAGGCCTATAGGATTATGATGCCCAATAAACCTGTCAGTAATTTTCGACCTTCGCACTGTAGGGCCTATTGTACTTCCCTGTTGTTGGCTTGGATTAAAATTGTTTTTTTTTGAGGTTCGTAATTAAAAACTTTTTTTGCGGCAGTCGCGGTTCATCCATTCGCGGATAATCGAGGCTCTACTGTATAAGCTTTCTACCACAACCCATGTAGATTTGTAGACACAGATAATCAGATATTCAGATTATTTCCAGCATCACAGGAAAAGAATGAATGAATGACAGTGGATGATTTCCTTAAGATAGCGTGTCACTGGTGAGTCTAGACACCAATCGAATTGAGGTCAGAAGTACAGCTCCAGGCCACGTAACAATTGGGCGTGGCTTAGAAGTGAGAGATCCTGCCACTGAAACCATTCCAGCTGTATTGTCGCAAAATTTTCAAGCTGTCAGTTGTCAATGGATTCCTTTTCTGTGGCAGTTATAGTTCTTTTACGAGAACAATCAGAAAGGGAAACCAAGAAGAAATAATGACAACATTTTTATATGTTTCCATTGCAAAATTTTCTAATACAGTAGAGCGTTGATAATCCAGATGTCAATAATATGCAGCATCAAAAATCTGGATTGCCTAACCAGAAAAAAAAACTTTTTTTTTATGGACCGAGAATCGTGAATGTGGTTCCAAGTCAACGACCTTGAAATTTGACGTTGCTCATCTTTCTCGTTACTACCCAGTTTGCATTTGGATTCAATCACCTCAGGGGGTCATGGAAGTTTGCAGAAGGGCAATAATCAGTTTCTTATTGTTGAGAGCGAGGGTTGTGTGCTGTGCCTTAAAGTGCATTTTGTTGTTTGCTGTTCTGATTGTGTTTCTGTATAGCCCTGTTTTTTTTTTTTTGTTCAAAATCTTGGTCAAAAAACAATCATAAGGATTTTTTCATAAATAATTACAGTACTGTATGTGATTTACATCTAGATACTGTATTGAAAAATACAGTATCAACAACTTTCCATTTTTGTTTACAATTTTCATTCATGTTCAATTCTTTCATTTGAAAAATATAGGTAACAACTTTCCACTTTTGTTTACAATTTTCATTCATGTTTAATTCTTCCATTTAAAATACAGTACTGTAGGCATATTTTGTAGGCTCTTGCTAGTGTAGTTTTTTCTTTTGTTTTTAGTTTTTCAATAAAATAGTTATTGTAAATCACAATGACATTCTTATATTGAATTTACTGAACTATAGATATCAGGTTCGCTATGGCATTTGAAAATCTGGACAGAGTCAAATCTCAATTAGTCTAGATTATCGACGCTCTACTATACTTACAATCTTTTAATACCTTAATGGCTGTAATCCGTTGCTGGTAACATCAAAAGGAAATGGACAATATAGTCTGGTGGCAAAGGTTCAAACATTGGGTCCCGTGCACACCTTTCGTGAAGAAAGCAAGGCACCTTTTTTTTCTTGTTTCTATTTATCTAGAGATACCGAAATGTCTTGGTGTTACTTTCAAAATGGCGGCCATTTTTATTCCATAACATGTATTTACTCTTAACTGGGATTTCAATTTTCTTTTTTTTTTTTTAAACTGCGGCTTTTTATATATTCTTTATTTTGTTCTATTACCATTTTTCATGTATACCTTACACCTTACTGTTTTTCTGTAAAACCCAAAAAAGTAAAAATATTTGAATTTCTGACCCTAAAAAAGTTTTCTATCCTGTTTCAGTTCTATTGTAGTGTCTTTGACATTTATATGAGCTTTATTCAATGCTTGTTTAAGGTCTGTAGATTCATTTTCTTCACTGGTCCCCTAGATTGACATGACCAGTCACTGTACGTTAATTGGTAAAGTTAGTAAACTGTCTTTGCCTGATTGCTGCCATATTGTACATCCATCACCTTCTCTTGCATTACGCATTTTGCATTGATTTTTACCAATGAATTTCTACTATATGTGAATGGTATCCAAAGTACAAAAAGAGATCTTTGACTTATTAACAACACAGTTATCTTTTTCAAATTATTCCCACATCTCGGGAATTACTTCTTGTTTCGTTATGAAATGCTATAACTATAACTACAGGGACTTGTAATTCTCGATTCTGTCGAACTGCTTCGGTATCTCCTTTTGTTACTTGACGTGATGACAGGCATTCATACATTAAACTCTGGGACATACATATAACTTTATTACTTACTTCTGAAGATTTGTTATCTTTCTTGGATATATCAACTGGCTCAGCAATTAACCCCTTAAAGAAATAGATCAGTTCTATCAAATAATATCAGCTGTGTTATCTTCCAGTAATGATCCTGTAAAGTTCCATTTCTTACTTTTTTCATTTCTCTTACTTTCCAATATTGCCTTTCTGATGGTCTTAGCTGCAGAAAACAAATTTTCATATTGCCACTCACATTATCACATTCCTCTTTGACCAGTGCTAAATCTTTCGCTATTTTTGGAGACACCTTCTTGGATTCATTCTTGCTCTTAGAGGCAGTAAACTGTAGATCGAAATCCTGAACTTTAATTGTCTTCTAGATGTAACTGCAGCATCAGGTACATCATTTAATGTACAAATATTATTGCTAACATTTCCTTCTAACAAAAAATCTTGCAAAACATTAACAAATTTTATATCGGATGTGCCTATTTACACAAACACCTTTTTGCAGTCTGAGTTTGTTAATCACATGAATATTCCAACAATTCTTGTAATACATAATATCCATAGCATGAGTGTCAGCAGGATTAATACTTTCGTTTACAAGTACATGTAGCCTATCATCACTGCTCAGCTGAAATGCCTTCAGTAGATTTTGTCCAGCAATGTCTGTTTGAACTAAATGCAAAGAATTGGATTTTGTTGCACCTTTGCCACAACATACACTCATGTTTGTGAAAATTGCAACACCATGAAGAAACTATCAGAATGGAAGGAAAGTTATTACACACATTACTAACAGTGGTACAAACAAACGATTCAAGTATCAGAACAATGCAACAACATTACTTGCAAAAAGTCAGTATGGTGTAAAGCCTCCATGAGCTGTAATAAGATGTGCTATACGCTGTGGCATCGAATCAACAGACCTTGAATGTGTTCCTGGAGTATTGCCTGCCAGGCTGCTTCTATCCAAGTCATAGTTCATCGCTCTTGGCTGCTGGATGACAATGACAGGCTAGTTGCCGAGTGACCATATCCCAGACATGTTCAATATGTGGCATATTGGGCGAACCTACAGGCCAGGGAAGAAGGGATGTCTACCTTGCTTCAAAGACGGCCTGGACATTTCTAGCAACATGTGGCCAGAGTTGTCTTGTTGGAATATGGCTCCAGGAGTGTGCTGAAGGAAGGTTACAACTTCAAGCTTCCACAATTTCCCTGATGTAGGGGTTGCTGTTGAGTGCCCACAATTCGTAGCAGCCAAGATCGCCAATGATACCCAAAACCATCACCTATCGTTCGTGCAGTATGATGCTGGACAATGCAGTCTGGAAGATGGTGCTCACCTTGATATTGTCTAATGCATATGCGGCCATCATTGTAATCCAAGTTGAAGCGGGACTGCCAATCTGCACACCAATGGGTATGTTAGTGAACCCATTGCAGCCTTAGGCGTCGATTGTTCAGGCCCAAGGGAATCCTCTGCAAAGGAATGCATGGACGCAGTCCTCTACACAGCAGACGCCGTCGATCTGTGGAACTAGACAATGTCAGACCTGTTGCAGTGTTCCAATGCTCTGCTAACAATCGAGAAGAAGCTGAACGGTCTGTCACTGCCATGCGGATGAGGTGTCTCATCTGCGTGACATCACATTTTGTGGTCCACTTCCAGATTTTCGACTTGTCCTGTACTTATCAGTCCATTGCTTCCACACGCGCATCAGTGTCATGGCATTATGCTCCATATGAGCAGCAATTTCGTGGTATGAAAATCCTCCTTCACGCAAGCTGATTATTTGGCCCCATTCAAACTCCGCAGCTTGCTTGTAAGGTGCCCTTTGCCGAGACATACTGACTCCAGTAGGCACATCTACAGCTCACTGACAATCAAAAACTACTTGTCTGGATCCACAACAGTCCTCTACTTATATGCTCTTACACGACAGTTCAGAGGACGCTGCTGAATCTAGGCATGTTCAATCATTCCCAAATTTTAATCATTTGCATACCCTGCTTTACATTTCCTGTAAGTTTCACTTCAATTGCTTGTTTCCTTCATGGTGCTGCATTTTTCACAAATTTGAGTGTATTACACATCGATTACATGTAAGATATTGTTTTCACTTTGATGAATGGTACAGTAGATTCAGGAAGGTCATCTTGTACTTCTGACTGGAATTAGCATTCAGGTTGTTTCATGAAGCTGCTTGAGGCTCTATTCATATGCCCTTTATGGGTTGCATTTTGATAGCACAATCGATGTATTCACCCGTTACTTGCTTGCAGACCTTCTGCTGTCAAATCACCTAAGCTTGTTTTCACTTCTACAAACACTTTCTTCATTCCACTGGCCTCTCTGTTATACAGTTGTATATTGTCTGTATTTTTCAGCATTGAAACTTCTTTATTAGTATACTGGAGTAACAAGTATCGTGTCCAACAAGTATTGTCGTTTGAAGAATGTTTTCTCTTTGCAAAATTTAGTAACTCAAGTTTTACAATAGCCTTCATATTGTTATTCCTTCTACTCCTTACTTATCTGCAACAAAAATTTAGATTCATTAAAAATACTTATTATGCTGACTTTAAAACAAAAATCGTTGAAATTGGATCAAACTGAACAGAGATGTAATGAGTCAAGAATTCACAAATATTTTTAGTTTTTTTGATTTTATGGAAAAACAGTAAAGTATATATGAAACATGGTAATAGAACAAAATAAAAAATATAAAAAAAGCTGCAATTTAAAAAAATAAATTAAAATCAGATGATAATTAACCAAGTTAAGAGTAAATACACATTAAGGGATACAAATGGCTGCCATTTTAAAAGTGGCACTAAGGCACTTCAGTATCTCTACATATATAGAAACAAGAAGAGAAAGCCTTGCTTTCTTCATAAAGTAGCTTACAGCATGCTGGATGGTCCCTGACTAATAGAAGTTTCTTTCGGAAATTCAGACATCCCGTGATATCCGAAAAATTTGAATTTAAGATATATTTCGAAAAAGTTTTATAGCGTAATAATAAATATAGCTTTTAGTCATTACAAAAAAAAAAATCCATTTCTGAGTCAAATATTACTATGTTAGTTAAAATGATGTGAATATGGCCTGATTCAAAGATATCAAAATATATGTATTATTAAGAATTAAAAAAAAAAAAAAAAAAAATACATATCGATGGCTTAG
>JAFIDM010009631.1:170419397-170442823 GCA_023159025.1 Thereuonema tuberculata | reverse complement strand
GTTAATAATGACATTTTTTTGTATAAAAGACATTTTTGTTATTATTAAGCAAGATAAAATTGTTACTATGGAAGGTATTATTAATGACTGAAATAACTGCATAAAATTTACAAAAGAAATTGAGAACGAGAAAAAGAGAACTAGGGTTTTACGATTGTCTAGTCAGGGTAAATAAAAATAAAATAGAAACAGGAGTGTTTAGGAAAAGCACTCATGGTAAAATGGTATTAAACTTTAATTCCAATAACCCATGATAATGATTACCCAGTTGAGTTAATTAATAGGGAAAAGAAACTGTTAAAGAAAAGATGATTAATGGAGTAAATAAAAAAGATAATAAGAATGAATCAGAAAATAAAATATATGCTGTCTGATTAATGAACCTATTAGAAATGTATTAAAATCTAAAAGCATTCAAATTGTGAATAAATGTGTGAATAAAATTCCATGTACGAATTGTGAAAAAATTTATGTAGGTTGTACTACACAAGACTGGAATCACGTTTTAAAACAAAACTTGTATTTATATAAAGGTAAAAATTTGGAAAAATCATCCATATTTCAGCATCAAGTCGAAAGCGGGTACAGGCTTTTTTTGAGAAGATAAGCATCATAGCCAGAGGAAGGAGTCACAAAGAGCTGTTCATTAAAGAATCTTACATCATAGCCACAACCCCCAATATCAATGATGAACTATCCTACTATGATGCCACCAAGTATCTAGGAAAATGGCACAGTCGCAATAATTTGAACTGACAAAGGCTAACAAACCACAACATTTTCTGTCACTGTATTAATATTGTTGACGTATTAAAAATATAGAGTATTTTTTAATTTGATAAAAAAAAAAAAATCTGAATGTGCACATAAATTAAGAAAGGTTCTCACACCCTAAGCACCGTGCACCACATCTATGTTTTTTTTATTAGCATTTTATAATGTCTTACAAATTATTCAATTTTATTTTGAAATCAATAAAGAAATCAGTTGCATTTTAAAGCAGCTGATGAAAACCACAAGACCAGAGTTTTATCAATGTGGAAACTTATATTGTAGTGTCGTGCAAATTTGTTTTGATTTCTAATTTCTTTTTCTTATTCCATTGTTCCACTATATTAAAAATATACTATCTGTTATGTAAGTTATTTCATTCTTACATATATTAAAGAATATACTGTCTTTATTATGCAAAATTGCAATTTAAGTGAAATTTTAAATCGCAGTTTTTCCAACGATGCACAGACATTATGGTAATGGTTTGAAAAGATATAAAAACAAAGCAAACTGGTAAAACCCAATATTTACTGGAGTAAACCTTATATCCAGTACAATCAAAGTAGCAAAATTACTCAGAAAGTAGCCCAATTATTTAGGGAGCCATATTGCTTTTATAATGTCTCGATTAAACTATGATACAGAATGCTGGATTCATTTAATTTATGGCAAACCTCTATACAGTATACACACAATGATGAAATGCAGTCTATTCTCAATTATCACATTTCAATTTGCAGTTTTCAGCAATCCAACACAATAACAAAATATTTTCATTTAACTCTTGACACTTGCATTTGTTTTTTGATAATTCTCAACTCTTCTGCTCTTTCACAGTAATGTTACAATCACTTCTTCAAATGCTAAAAGGTTGAATATCAATTTACTTATTCCTCTGTTAATAGTTTTTAATTAGTACTCAATTCATATGTAAATTATCAGGTGAAACTGAAGTAACAGAGAGTATTAGGTAATTGTTGTTATTGTTTTTAAATTTTATTTAAATATTTCATAAATGTAATCTACGATAAATAATTGGAACCTATTATTGTGAAAACCCAAAACAGCAATTTGAAGCAACTGAATAAATATCAGTAGTATTTGATCAAATGTTTTATAATGATATTTACATATCTTCTGAAAGCAGCTTTAATGTTCACAATTATTTACAAGTGTAGTTAATGAAATACAGTATTTGTGAGTATTAAACCAGGTGTTACTACTAAAAACATGCCTGGGAATAAATGGGTAATTTCTGCTAACAATATAAAGCAAACTTTAAATGATCATAAACAAAAAGCTTTTATGTGCCTTAAATGCAATAATATTAAGCCTACTACCTTGGCACTTTTTCTCCACATAACAATGAGGTCGTTACACAATGTATAAAGAGTTTCTATAAACGAAAAAACTTCGAAAAAAACAACCCTGCACTACTCCCTAGTGATGGTAGGAACATAATTACACCTCGTGATTTCGTATCCCTTAAATACGATGAAAGGTTAATAAAACCTTAAAGCCGGTATTAGCCTCTGCGGGTATTGGTATTGCATGTAGACCCACCAATACCATTGGTACATTCCTTAATAGAAAAAAAGATACTATGAGCAATGAAGAGCGTCTCAAGATTAAGGGTACGATTTATGGTATTAAATGCCACCCAGGTCATAACAGACAAAGAAATTGCTTATTCGTAGGAAATTCTAAACGCGAATTAGGCGTCCGTATAAAAGAGCATGGGAAGGCGGTCAGTAAAGGTAATACCGTTTATGGTACTGCATTGCATTGTCAACAAACAGAACACACCCTCGACACTGCAAACATAGAGATCTTGGGAATAAGACAATCCAAATATTTAAGGGAATTTTATGAATCCTGTATGATTTGAATGCTGGGCAGTTAAATTCAGGACCTCTCAACAAAAAACATACTGGAATATGGGTTTTAGATCTTATGTATACAAAGTGATTTATCTTTCAGAGCAGATAACGACTTCCGTATGTGCTTTTAAAACCAGCCACCAGAGGGAACTGCCATCCACGTCTGTCTAACATGGCGATCACCAGTTCGAATTTGATGAATCCTGATAAAGGATGTATGGGTTTTTAAGGTAGGGATATTTGCTTGATAAGGGAATTCTGTCAATGTGATTCCGAAACGTATGTTGCGTTTTAACTAATGTTATAATTTGTTATGTGGAGAAAAAGGGCCAAGGTAGTAGGCTTAATATTATTTAAATGATCATTTCAGAAGTAAAGCAAGCTCTAGAAATAAAGTAACTAGGTGGTACCAATCAACCATGACGCTTGTCATAAATAGTAGTAATGTAAAATGGTATTTTTTTTTTATCATATTCCATTTGTTTTAATGTTTTCAGTGGTTATAATTTAAGGGAAAGGTTAATTAAAATTCATATTTTGCATTTCTTCCCAAACTAATCAAATCATGAGAAATAATTTTTTTATTTCATTTTTCTAACTTGGTCCGTTATTATATTGCTAATTAACTGGGTATGCAAATTACACTGGGGAACAAAATAATATTTTTTTTTTGTCTCAAGAACAAAAGTAGGTGAATTCGAAAGTACTTTTAATCCTCAATTCAAATACGATTTTAGATTTTTTTTTTCATCAGGCAAGGTTTTCAAGAGACAGGTGTTTATAATTTTGGGAAATTTAATACTTACATAATACTAAAGAACCTAATACACAAACATTCTACCTTACCTAGAAAGCATAAGATGTTGATTTTCTGCAATATTTCACCTGTGGAGCAACTCTCTTGATGGTCCAGCAATAATCAGTCAGCATAATGGCACTCCATTTGCCTTGATACCTCTTTTCCACTGTAGCAATCTCCTGGTAAAATCGTTTTCCGTGCTCATCACTGACTGCCTCTTGATTTTTTCTGGGAAGAAGTCTATGTGCAAGTCCAAGAAATATATTTTCAAGGACATGTTACAACCTACAACTTTATTTGATTTCAGAAGATCACTCACTATATCACAATAGTTCTCTGCCTTTCGATTTCCCAAGAAATTTTCTGAGTAACATTTTTGAATGATTGCCAGGCTGCTTTTTCCACTTGATTTAAATGTTCTGCATACTTGTCTTCGTGCATTAATGCTGTTATTTGTGGGCCCACAAATATTCCTTCTTTAATTTTTGCATCACTAATTTTGGGAAATTTATGTTTCAAAAATGAGAACCCAGAGTTATTCTTGTCCATTGCTTTCACAAAATTTTTCATAAGGCTAGTCTGATATATAATGGAGTTAAATACACATTTTCAAGATTGACTAATGGGATATTTAACACATTTTTCTATCCAAAAATGAGTAATTCGCGGTTGGGCCATTCTTTTCTAATGTAGTGATTCTTTTTGTCTCTACTATCCCATTCACACAACAAAAAACAGTGCTTTGTGTAACCAAGTTGCAAGCCAACTAAAAGGGCAATAACCTTCAAATCACAACGGATACTCCATTCATATTTTTCATACTGGAGCTTTCCAATAATAATTTCATATTTTCATATGTCTCTTTCATGTTTGCATTGTGGGCCACAGGTATTCATGGGAATTTATTACCATTACCATTATGCAGAAGCACAGCTTTCAAACTAACTTAAAAAGAATCAATGAACAAATACCACTCTGTCGGATGATGTTCACGACCAAGGGTCTCCATAATAGAACAAACATCTTTACAAAACACTAGACCATTTTTTTCAGAGAAATCATCTTTAAATTCAGAGTCACAGTTACAAAAATAGCATATTTTGGTATCTAATTGTGGAAAATTCCATCCTTTTAGCCAGGAACTAAGAAGTTCAGACTGTTTTTTTAGATAAGCTCAAATCTTTTACAAGCTTGTTATGATCTTCTTGGATTAATAAATGGGATTTAGGCATAGAGCTTGTTTCAAATACTGGATCACCAAACAAGGAGTCCTGTTCTACATAACTTCCATCAGAATCAGAGCTATCATCGTTGAACTGTGTCACACGCAACAATGTCCCTACATGTTGGAACCTGAATGAACCTGCAGAGTCATGTCTCTCCATTACTCAGTATGAATACAAACCTTTCTAGAGTATTTAAGATCCACATAATACTTACAACAGATAGAGAACTTTCACTTAGTAAAGTAGGAAAGATGACGAAAAACACAAAAAATCTCATACTAACAATTCACTGTCACAGAAAAACTATGGGTGAAGTAATATTCTAATTACATATTTGAATTCAGCATAAAAAGTTATATTAAGGAAACCTATTAGTTTTCTTGAGACAAAAATCATGCTGACAAAAATAATCAGAATTATTTTAAATTTTTTTATTAAATTTAAGTTCAATAAAATTAGTTTTTAAAAAGGATACACTGAAGTTATTTTTGTATAGTTAAATAACTTTTATAATACACTATTTTTTTCTCTTATATTCTATAACTTTAAATGAAATTTTAGAATTTCTTGTTCATTAAAATAGAAATTTCAATTTCATATTTACTTCTGTAAGTTAAGCATTATACAGGTTGATTCAAAATTCCCTGTACAAACTTGAAAGGTAGGTTCTACTCACTTTAAGACACAAAAAAGTTCAAATAAACATGGGTCCAGAAAGGAATAATTTTCACGAAAAACGTAGTTTTCATTATTCAGTGTATGATTGTTTGTTGGCACAGTATGATGCAATAAAATGTATTTCAAAATATTCACAAATTAAAACACAGATATACAAAATAAGAAAAGAATGATTTAATAAACGGTGTTAAAAAAAGACAACAATTAATTGGACCCAGAAATGACCAACCATACATTGAATAATGAAAAATACATATTTCGTGAAAACTATTCATTTCCAGACCCATTATAATTGGATTTTTTTTTAACACCGTTTATTAAATCATTCTTTTCCTATTTTGTATATCTTTGTAATATATTTGAATATTTTGAAATATGTTTTATCGCATCTTACTGTGCCAACAAACAACCATACATAGAATAATGAAAACTATATTTTTCGCGAAAACTATTCATTTCCAGACCGATATTTATTTGAACTTTTTTGTTTGTCTTACAATAGGGATTGCCAAAGTCGTTGGTGTGACATTGTTAGGGGTCGATGGATAAAAGTTAATTAAAAATCACTAATATATAAATAACTAAATATCGCTTATAGTCATGGCGCTGAGTTTGCCTTTTACAGTTGAGATGGCCTTGCCGCATATTAGCCAAGCTCACAATGAGGAATGCCAGTACTTCGGCGGTACCAACCTAAACAGCAAGAGCCACTACGAAAATGGCGAGGAGATGACAATATTTGTCGGGTTAGTTTCTATAAAGGTGGCACCGGGGCACATAAGGTCAGAGCAAACTCTCAGAGCAGTGACTTTAGTATCATAATAAAAGAATATAAAATTCAATATATAATATTTTTCCAAAATGAGCACTAAAAACTTAAAAGAAAATATGTAAATAAATTGTGGAATATTTGTTCATGAATTGCAATAAATATTATATATGAGTTTATAACCTACTGTCTGAATACCAGTTTCTACCTTACATGTACGCATAAAAAGTTTCGGTTTGCTTAAAACTGGATCCATCCATTCCAACTCGGGGCCAAAGATTGAATAAATGACACCATGCATGAAACTGGAAGATCAAGTGAAGTACATATAGAAACTAGTTCTTGAACGAGGTTAACTCACTGCTTTATGTGACAGCCTGTCAAAACAAAACTTAACGAAGCTGAATCTAAAGGCAAGTGAAGATTTGATCAACACTGCAAATGAACAAGTTCAGTTGTTCAATTTAATTTATTCATAAACTACACATCATTATGTTGATGGACTTATTATTTTTTACCTCTGATTTTAATTTTTTTATTTATTTTTTAACACCCCAGGAACCACAATGGCAGCTTCAGATTCTAAAAAGAAATGCAGACAATATTCATTGGAATATTTGAAACTTGGATTTATTCCTTCATTAACAAATGAAACGAGGGCTCTGTCTCTTCTCTGTGAAAAAACTTTTAGTAATGATGCAATGAAACCAAAGATCTTGACTTTTTTAAAAAAGTGAAAGAGAAATAAATAGATCGACCAAATATAAAATCATTTATAAAAGCACCTGCCGAAGCTGACAAAGAATGAGGATTAATAGCCTCATACAATATTTCTCTTATTATAGCAAAAAAGGGAAAACTATATACAATTGTAGAGGACACTGTTATTCCCAAAAAGAAAGAAATAATTGAAACTATAATGAAAAACGACTCCGATTCTGTTTTAACACTCCATCAGGCGCAATATGTTTTGGAACATGGTCGGGCGCATTGAGCCTGGGAGGCACTGCTTGATTTACTAATCTTTTCTACATATACAGTAAAACCTCGTTAAGTCGTCACTCAAGGGACCAAACATTTTTGACGACTTAAGCGAAGTGACAACTTAGGCGGAGTGGGCATTTTTGAAAAAAAACAAAACAAAAAAAAAAACCCACTGAAATACAGTATTTTTATGAATTGCTGTAGGATTCGGTGAGAAAAACAAAAACACTTTTATAGTTACCACATTTTAATCGTTTTAAAAGAAAGGCAATGTCTGTCTTTGAAACGTTCCAGCCAACCATTGCTGCCGCCGAAATCTTCAATGTTCAGCTCCTTAGCAATTTCCATGGCTTTTTCTTTGAGAATCACCGCAGAAAACGGCACATTTTGCGATTTGGCATGTTTTAGCCATCGAATTAAAACCTCCTCGATCTCGTCAAACTTCGATTTCCTCATTCTCTTTCTTTTGTCTTTGCAATCAGCTTCTTCAATTATTTGTTTCGATGAAAGAATATCGTTTAATGTAGTGCTGGGAATATGGTGTTCTTTTGCAAAAGCTGTTTTCAAAATATTTGATTTTTCAAAAAGTGCAATTAAGTCTTTTTTTTTCTTTAAAAGATAACGAGGTAAGTTTTCGTTTCCCTGGCATGTTAAAAACGTAATCGAACCACGAAATTGCAAGAGAAAAAAATAGCCCTTATAGCGCGGCTTTATGTTTTATGTTTATGTAGTGAATGTGGGTGGCAGAGAAGCCAAAGACTGCGACCGGAGGTCTATTGTATTAACCCATGGAAAGAAGGACAGATGGAGAGAAAGACTGAGAAAGTATGGTGGGAGAAGTGCAGGGGAACGGGAGAACCCCGAGAAAATCTGCCCAGCGCGGATCGTCCACCATCACGAAACCCACATGAGAACCGAACCACGGTACTCAGAGGTGAGAGGCCGATGTCATAGCGACAACGCCAACCGCGCGGCCTATAGTGCGGCTTACTCGCTATCAAATGAAGTCACACTCAGGAACGGTCAAGAAAAACGTCTGCAGCTAGAAGTGTGCTGTGAATAATTGCAGCGAGATTCCAAGAAACCAAATCCTCCGAAGGGGTAGGAAAGGAATGAAGTGACAGGCGTGGTCGAAAATTCTCGTAAAGACTTGGCTTTTCTTAAAGTGAAGGGGCGGGGCTGAAAAGACAAAACGATGGCATGCAAATTGGAGAAGAAAGATGCTTTTGGCTATTTTTGAGGGTGACGAGTTATCCGGAGTAGAATTAAATTTGGTGACGGGTAAAAGAGGGTTATTTTACATTATTGTGTATGAGACCTTGTCGGGAGCAAAGGAAAACGACGACTTAAACGGAGTGACGACTTATCCGGGTGACGACTTAACGAGGTTTTACTGTATAAACTTTTTTTTTTACAAAAAAACAATTATTAACTGTTATTATTAAACACCCACACATTATAAAACGTCTGTTGCCGTTATCGATAGGATTTGGAATAGTTGAGGGAATTTGGAAATTTAAAACACTCCGTCGAGGCTGTACAATGAAACGTATGAGAGTACTGCAGTCGTGAAAACTGCTTTTAATAGATTTTGGAGAATAGCGATCATTTCTTTCAGTCCAAATGTTTTTGATACTGACAATTTTGGGGGGCACTGTCAGTCTCTAATCAATCATCAGGAAGCAACAAGGGGACCCAAAAAGTTTACCTGTCCTGCTAACAACCGTCAACAAATAATCCAAGGACCACCAGCCCACAGTCAGTCTGAAAGACATCAGACAAGTTCCAGTGATCAAACCATCAATATCTGCCCGAAGAGGTTCAGCAACTGTTGTTACAAGCTCTCCCACAAAAGAAAAAATGAAGAGGCCTCTACAAAAAAAACGGCTCCGCCTAAGAAAAAAAATTGTGCTGGCAAAGGGTTCCAAGCAAAAGGGCGTGAAACCATCTTCCAGAAAAAACAAAACAGAATCGACCAGCAACAGAGCCTCCAGTGACGACATTCAATATGATGACTCAACTGACGACAAAATTTGGGCCTCCTAACTTACTCTTGCATACTGAAATAAGATGGTTATCTAGAGGTGCAAGTTTACAAAGACTTGTTGAGCTGTTCGATTCAAATGTAGGATTGTAATACGTTTTTGAGCAATGAACTGAGGAGAATCAGAATCATATTTTCTACCTGGCAGAGTTATTTGGAAAATTTAATGACACCCAGACCCGTCTACAAGGTAAAGTTACTATGATTATTCAAGCTCAGACAATTCTTAAAGGCTTCGTATAGGCTTGTTTAAATCTTCATTGTTACAAAGAGATTCTCAGTACTTTTTGAATCTACAGCAATTGGAAGTACAGCAAATTGGAAATATACATTAAACATCTCAAAAAATTAATTGATGATTTTAAATTGCGCTTTGAGGACTTAGAGAACATGCATGTGCCAGATTGAATTATCGAGCCAATTTTGCAGAGGTTGAAAACATCGAATGTAACTTACAAGATGAAATTACTGAATTGTCAGTTGATCTTGAGGGTCAGACCCTTTTTAAAAATTTGATGTTAAGTAACTTTTGGACGAATATAAATGTTGTACAAAAATATCCAAAACTTTCTGAAATGCTACTTCTCTTTTTGCTTGCATTTCTGAGCTCATATATGGTTGAAGCTGGTTTCAGCCATGTTAATTTCACCCTAACAAAACAGAGAGATAAGTTAGATATAGAATTCCGAGACGATTTAAGGCTGAAACTTACTAATCAGGAACCCAACACTGCTAATCTTGCCAAGAGTCATCATGCACACACGTCACATTAACAATGTCAGTCAATTTTACTAACTAAATAAAAGTCTTATTTTAATGCATCTGATTAGATATAATTATATTAGATAGAAGTAATTATAAATAATAAATTTACATTGCAAAATAAATAATCTAAAAAATCCCATAAGCATTTTTCGCTTGTCCTGTTATAGTTACGTAACAGAATAATAGAGGGGGTCGAGAAAAATTTGAGAAATTCTTGAAAGGGTTGACTGTCAAAAATGTTTGGGGACCCCCGTCTTAGAGAATAGTTTGTACATGGAATTTTGAATCATCCTGTATATTTTATCGAAAGTTTGTTTTAAATCAAAATTACAGTGAAGCTCGGCTATAACACGGTTGTTTATATCGCGAATTCGGATATAACGCAATTTGGTCTTGGACCCCTTCTATTTTGGAAAAGGTATGTAATTGTAAAATTGCAAAATTTAACATATTTTCGCCCAAAAAGTACGAAATTCGATTGAGTTTAGAGAACTGCTCGCGATTTTGTACGATCATCGTTTGTTCAAGAACCAAGATGGCGGCGCCAAACCGTAAGAAAACAGAAATACTGTATGAAGATTTTGGCTAATATAACCCATCAAAGTGTTGAAAAGGTAATGATTTATAATTATTTATAAATACTGTATAAAATTCCCTCACATCGCTCTGAATGATGTAGGTAATCGCGAAATGACCATTTTAAACCGATTTGGAATCGTGTGGACGATAATAGGGTTTGAGTATACAACATTTCACATCGCGAAGTAAAAAAAGCTCGGGCAGATTGCGATCTTCGAGATCTTGGATCCGAAAGATCGCGATATAACCGAGCTTCGCTGTATTTAGCAAATATCATTTTTTATGCAGGAATCTTATTTATTAAAATATATTATAAATACTAACACACTCGATATTTCTAAATTATTAGTATCATTTGTCTTCAGTTGCATAGTATGATTTTCAACATACAGTAATATATTGGTACCAGCTCTGGCCAACACCACTAATAATAATAATAATAATAATAATAATAACTATTTACCTTTCAGCTGCCGCAAAGTTTCAGTGCTTGTTATGTCAAGTTTTAAGCTTGCCAATTGTTTCTGCTTCAAATCAGTTTCAGATTCTACCTTACGGAATTTTTTTATTTTCTCCACCAATTTTTGAGGCTGGAATCAATAAAAAAACTTTGATATTAGGAAAAAACAAACAAACGTAGATTTGAAAATTCATTTAAATTCATAAAAAAAGGGATTTTTATAACTTCATTAATGACAGCTTTAATATAGCACAAGTGATAGCATATACAGGGAGTGGACACAATAATATGAATATCCATATGAAAGCGGGTCATAATTCTTCTGCACAGCAGAGCCAAGC
The DNA here is from genome assembly GCA_023159025.1 of Thereuonema tuberculata. Lineage (NCBI taxonomy): Eukaryota > Metazoa > Arthropoda > Chilopoda > Scutigeromorpha > Scutigeridae > Thereuonema > Thereuonema tuberculata. The sequence goes on along the minus strand of JAFIDM010009631.1, from coordinate 170,431,524 downwards.
CATCTAGAATAGACGTCTGCCACCTAGTGGCCACGAAGGCGGAGGTATAAGTCAATCAGCAGGAGTCTTACAGGTTGCATGTGAAAATTGTGCTAGCAGTGAAATGGCGTTATGTCCGACCTCTCAAAGAGAAAGAGGCAAGATCATTGGAGCACAACTCTCTGGAGCTTCAGTGATGAAAACAGCCAACCTTGTGGGTGTTGCAAGAAGCACTGTGTCAACTGTTATGACAGCCTACACAAAACATGGTAAGACGTCATCTGTGAAACAGAACAGTGTGCAAAGTCAAAGCCAGATAGATGGGTGTTGAAGCGGATAGTGACTCAACAGCACAAGACATCAGTGTTCAAGATAACCTCCGAGATGAACATCCATCTCCAGAACCACATATCAAGCAAAACTATCCAACAGGAACTGCAAGCTGCAAACATTCATAGCAGAACGGCTAATCCAAAACCATTGGTGACACCGCGTGATGCGTTAAAGCAACAGCAATGGTGCTGCGAGCACAGACACTGCACACAACAGCAGTGGAACACGTCATTTGATCTTACGAATCTTCCTTTACATTATTTCAGACCACTGAAATAATGTGTGTTTATGTGTAGAGAATACCAGCAGAAGCCTTTCATGCTGACTGCCTCCTTCTTGTTGTTAAGCATGGAGGGGACGCTGTGATGGTGTGGGGTGCGATTTCTTGGCGTGATCTGGGACCACTTGTATGCCTGCATGGGAAGGTTATAGCACAGCATTATCTTAGCATTCTGTGCGATCATCTCTATCTTATGTTGTAATCTGTGTTTCCTGGAAAATGACATCTGTTCCAAGACGCAATGTTTGATGAGCACGAATATGATGTGGAACATCCTGATCTTAACATAATTGAACTGGGATATTTTGAAGGCCAAAATGCATGCTAGGTAAATGTAGCATAGTAATGATAACATGAATATTATTTGCAGTTTTCTCTAAATTTTTCAAGTAGCCTCTAAAAATGTAATCTTAATATGAGCACAGTAATCTTAATAAAAGAATATGTTTCACATATTCTTCTCTTGTCTAAAAATTATCTCATTCTTAATTCATAAATTGTATCTATTTACAATTTACCCTGCTGATTAAGCAGCAAATTAGACGAAATGGATAGTAAATAATAATTCTAGTTTTAATTACAATTCTGAGAATACACTGAATTAAAATTCTTCAGGAATTTGTGTCGTTTCCATCAATTATAAATTACTCCCATCACAAATTAACTGATTATGAAAAGACTTCTATCTTATAAATTACTCCCATCACAATTTAATTCATTATGAAAAGACTTCTATCTTATTGAGAAAAGAATTCCAACTTATGCCAAATACATTTCCAGGAAAGTACATTGCTGGCCATTTAAAGTGCAACACTTTACAAAGACAAGAGCTATCAAAGCCATAGTTATTTTACAGATAACTTATAGTACAAGGGTGAAATGATTACAATTACTGCTCAGTGCGACTTGCGGAACATAAAAAAATCAGTATCTCGTGTAGCCACCATGGGCAGCAATAACTTCTGCTACGTGGCCCGGCATAGAGAGGACGAGGCATTGGATGTACATTTAGGGTATGTCAGTCCATGTGGTTTCGACACGGTGCCAAAGTTCATCTGCTGTAGCCGCGGGTGGTCTCTAGTGTGCCAGTTGTTGTGTGATCATGGATCAGACATTTTCAATAGACGACAGATCTATTTGCGAAAGCTGCATGCCACATGCAGTCATACATTAACCTGTTGTTAATTTGCCCCAGGCACACCCTGAAGATAAGGGACAACAACAGGCTCCAACACCTCAGAGATGTAACAATAACTATTCAATGTACCGGGAACGATTACTAGGAGTGAGCTGGACTGGAATCCAATGGCAGGCCATACTATAATGATAAGTGTCGGACCTGTATGGCACTGCATAATGCAGGACTCACTCAGTCTTTCACAGCAGCGCCAAAAGACACGGATGAGACACTTATGGTGCTGTAGACAGAAGCGACATTCGTCAAAAAAAATGCTGCCATGCCATTTGTACCTAAAAATGCACAACATTCTAGGCATCATTTGCAGCTGCAGATATCTGTGGTATACAGTCAAAGGTAGCCAAAGCAATGGGTGCCTAGCAAATATTCCCTGATGCTGCTGCAGATGGCATTGAACTGTACATGCAGAGACTGGTTACTGTGCAACAAACCCTAATTCTTGAGCTAGGGTTTGTGATGTCGCTGTATGATCTGTAATAGCCATGCACACAAGATGTCTGTCCTCTCATTCGAATTTATGCACTTGTCATTATATATCGTAAGGCAAATTGTTCCAAAAGCTTCACAATAGTTATCTAAACTCATGAACATACTTAAATTTCCTACTATAATTTCAACTGTACAGAAACTTAGAAACACTGGAATGAAAGAGAAACAAATTAATTTGAGGAAAAACCTTTATTTAATTACAAAATGTTTGTATTAGCAGCATGTAGGAAAGATTTTGATGGACTAAATTGCACTAAAAAAGAATGAGAAAAAAAGGAGAAGTCTATTTTGATAAAATTGAAGTTTCTAGTTTTCTGATCGTTAGTAATTTAGAATTATAATCAGATTTTGCTCTTGAAACAACAACCAGCTTCATGTTTATATAATAGTACTGATAATAAAATTTCATTAAATTTTAATAGAAGCTATAAATCAAAACTGTTCAAATGGTTTACCAACCTTAAAGTCTGCAATAACCTTAGTACTTGTATTTGGCTTCACTTTTGTATTAGCTATGGAGGGACGAAAAAGTAATATTTATTAATCAAAATCAATAGAAAAGAAAGATCATGTTGATAACAGTAAATTAAAAATTAGAAGTTTTGGAGCAGTAAAATATACCTTTATATTAAAGCAATTCTTTTTTTCTTTTTAAATATAAAATCTTTCATATTTTAATCCAAAGAGAAAGAATTGAACCAGTAAACATTATTAAAAAGCCAAAATGTATTTTGCATTAAGTAAATGGTGTCCTTTATATAAGTTCTGGTACATGTGGCTGGTCTATGGCTGATAAAACCCTCCACTTCCTAATTTGGAAATATGTTACACTTTCATTTTAACAATACTGGCATATACTAATAAGAAGATTAGCTGTTGAATTTCTTTCATGTTCATTTTGTTTTAGCAGGAAATGTTCAGCACATAAACTTTCATTGGGAAAAAAATAAATAAAATAGAAGAGATTCAACACTAAATTGTTATTAAATAAATAGTAGACAACCACTGCATTACTGCCATTTTACAAACACATACAATGATGTTGAAGCATCATCATCAGCTTGTGCAGGCACCATATTTTCGAAACAACTCCTCTTAAGGGATACGTTTTTCTAGAATGGCATAATTACAATTATAAATTAAAGGACTGATTTATAAAACACATTGAATAAAAAAACATTTATACAATCTTTACTTTTTTAAAAGTATACAATGAATTTATCAGGGATTTTTTTTTTCATGTATGTTGCACTGCTCAATGTTTCCTGTAGGACAACCATAGGCGAACAGTCATTGTAGGCTACGGCTCTCCACACTACGATGCCAGGCATTGATCCTGTGTCGCTGCCGTATACAATGTGGCAGGTACCGCTCACCTGGTCAAAGCTGCACGCACAAATGACCATCACTAGTGCCGAGATAAAGCCTGCTCTCATAACTAAACATAACGGTGCACCTTTCATCCCTCCAGGTGCTTCTTTTGTGACACCACTGGAGGCAGCCTGCATGGTGGCAAGGCGTGAGGGGAAGTCTGGCGGGCAGCACTCGTGATCATAGCCCAGTTTCCACCAAACGGTTGCAGATGGTCCTAGCTGATACCCTGGGTGCGACACTGTAATTTACATAAACTTCAAATTATCAAATAATGTGCTAGTTTTGTTTCATACCAACATTCCAATAGTAAAATCTGAGACAGTTGCTATTGCAATTTATGACATTTTTCAATGCATCTGTTGGCAGCTATGTAAAGGCTCAAATTTAATTTTAAATTTGATGCAGCTGGACCGCAGCGAATATACCGGTATGCAGCAGGTTCTGCACCCGTGATCTAGAATAAAGGTAGATGAAATAAGGAGGCAGAACACTCAATAACCTGACAGGTGAAGTTTAAAGGGAGAGCCCAAAAGTACTTTGTTTTCATATTGAAAACGAACTGTCTTCATTCTACATAGTTTTGGACCTGTTTGAAGAAGAAACAAGCCAACAAAAACCACAGACTGCTCAGGATTAAAACTGGAACTTCAGTCTGCTACAATTTCTTATATAGTCTGATAAACGTTGCTACAATTTCTTGCAATCAACATACTGATAGTCCTTCGAGATTGTTTCAGGACAACTTTTCATGCAACCCTCCTATTATAAGAGTCAGATATGAATTACGGGGGTTAAGGAAGATAAAATTCAACAATTTTGGGACCTTGTGTTACACAGATAAGCCATTCCTCCATCAACGATGCTGCTCGATGTGACAACCACGGATATGACAGTCTTGGACAATTACCTGACATTGTGGTTTCCATTGCAGGATACTTCTGGATAGGTATTCCTGACAGATTGTGATTCCTGACTTTCCATAGCAAAGTACGAGGTGAGCATCGGGCAATCCCAGATTTGAAAAGCTCGAAATCGTAGAAGTCCTTGGAAAGACATCAGGTGGCTTAATGGGTATGCAGGTAAAGGGAATGACATGAATCCCAGTCTCAACACACCTTTTGCTCTTAGTACTGGACAGAAGAATGTGCAGTACAGCTGGATGCCTTGTCCATATGTACGTTCACCAATGGAGCATCGTTGTCATAAAGCTGTGGGACAAGGGGGTCATAGATTGGTTCCATCACAGTCACTTGGAAGTATGCAGATTTTACCATGGCATTAGTGGTCACTCTGATCAGTGGGACATCAGCACAGTATTTTGCAACACTCATAGAGCCTTTGGAGAACTTCTCTTTGCATTCCCGCACGAAGTCTGTTCGTCCTTTCTCAATGATGTATCAGGTAACAAATCGCCCTGGGTTGGTTTGCATTGTCCAGGTACACCTATGCTTCATCCACTGTGACAACATACTGCCAGTGGTCACATGTGAAGTACCATTCATACAGTTTTCTTGCATTGGTGAAGTGCTACTGGATGTGCTGTTTGGTGAGTTTGTGACCATACGTTTTGGGGACCCTGGGCAGCCATGGTTGGTTTGGATGACAATTTCCATGGTTCGTTATGACATTCCTAAGTTGTTGGCCATGCAATGTTGGGTGGGAGAGTGGGTGGGTTCTTCTCTGTGACGACTGACCTGCTTTGTCGCATGATAGCAGGCAGTCAACTGACTTGTCTGTGACATCAGATTCCTGTTTTGGGGGATAGAGTTGACAGTTTCAGCAGATTATATGGCTAATGGGACCCTCACTGACCACCACCCTTTGGGGGGGCACTGTTTTGCAATCACACTGTGGGACATTTTGACGTCAGGAAGACGTATCCTTCCTAGAACAGTGTTATTTTCGCAGACATTATTCAGTCTATTCAATAATTGATAAATCTTGTTATAGAATAACAATGGCTGCATATGTACTGTAATGGTATATGCAATAAATTGTATCATGCAGGGTATAGGCTTATTCGAAATCATTCAATTTTATCTGCCTCAACACTCTGTATACCATCCATGTGGTTTTGTTAAGTGTAGCAGTTCTGAGGTATGAGCATTATCCTCATGCATTATAAAAAGCAAGATTACATAAAAGGCATGGCAAATTTGATGCAAAAGTTATTATAAGAATAATCTTTGGTCTATCATCATGAATACTCTTTGTCAGTTTGCAGAATAATCAGCAATATTTATTAAGCATCACATACTGTTTCTAGTTTACTGGAATGAGGCAGAATTTTAGGGCTAAGCTGGCAGTCAAAAGACAGAATTTCAGTGAGACCATACAACTTGTCTGAACCATTTCAGAAGTCTAAAACAGTCGTAATATAGCAATCTTCGTTAGTGTGTCATAGAGAATGACATTCTTTAAATGGACTATAATGTCCTTGAAATAAGGCTCATCCAGACTATTTATATCTTCAGTGAAAATCTTATTATGAATTATCCAATCAACTGCTAGACCTGATCCCATATGGCTTTTTCATGAGAAATACAAGTGAAACTGAATTGCAGTTCTCTAGTCACTCTTAAACACCAGCCCTGATCTTAAGTATTTGACTAAGCAGATATAACTTTCTTGTCAAAAATAATTAATTTCCTTGTTGTCAACCTGAAGAATATAATGTGAAATTAACTATCAATAATGATCCACATCCACTTTGGTATCTTCAAAGTAGAATTTCATAGTCTATAGAATGGAAATTTTATTTGTTTGCATATTTTAAAAGCTGAACATTTTTTGATCACTGATCCTATGTTCTATTGTTAGCGTATTTTTGTATTTTTTTTTTTATCCATACTTAAGTTAAGTAGTGCAAGATAAAGCAAGTATTTGTATCTTTGATGATAACCAGTAAATTTGAATGATTACATAATCAAACAATAATTGAGGGCAGTCTTAGCAAGGTAATGTCCAGTCAATCTGAAAATTTGGAAGCTGAAAAGAGCTGAAATAATATTCTGTAAAGTAATAACAAGAAGTTCCTGAAAGAACTTAAAGCTTACTTTCTTTGAAATTTCTTCATTTTGTGTATGTTTTTTAGTTATGAAAACGCCATGAAAATTCTACATTCACTTTTAAATTATATACAGTGGAACCTCTCATAACAAGCACCTCTCATAACGAGTAATTCGCATAACGAGCAAAAAAAATTGTGAAAAAATTGCTCCCTTAACGAACGACATTTCGCATAACGAGTGACGCAGAAAGGGGAAGTCCCATCTTCACGTCACTCACTTATGAGCCGGGACTTCCGCGCATGTGCGTCAGTCTGTGTTTAGCACTCGTTCCGCTAGTACGTTAGTGTCGCACGTGATCATACATTTTCCAAACTTAGTGTTCAGACATTATTTGTAATTTTTTGTGTGAAAAGTTTAATAACCCTTGCAAAAATGTCCCCGAAGAAAAAGCCACAAGAAGACAGCCATAAAAGACTAAAAGTAACTGTAGAAATGAAATGTAAAATCATTATTTGTCATAAATTCATAAATAATAAACTATTTATTTCGATTTTTTATTGTTTTTTGCAAATCGAAATTGCATTCCAGGTTGTTACGCTCCTTAACAATTTATAAGTACAGGAATTTTATTTGAATAAATGTTAAAAATAAAAAAATTGAGCATTTTTTTCGGCATGGAACGCATTATCGTATTTTACATTGATTTATATGGGAAAAATTGTTTCACTTAACGAGTGTTTCACATAACGAGTAAGATTCTGGAACGAATTGTGTTCGTTATGAGAGGCTCCACTGTATGTCTAATACCAACAGCAGAAATTTATCATTTTCTGAAAAAAATAATTAAACCTGTATTACTTAAAATTCCCTAAATCCAATCAATTTCAATCATTTCAAAATGAGCAAATAAGGATTATAATAAAACTGATTAATATGCATTGTTTAGTTTCTAATTGACATTCAGTATTCAATTAACTCAATACTGGACAATGTGGTTTAGTACTAGTTTGCCGAAACTCCTCACCTTAAAGTGGTTTCACTGTGAGTAAGACAAGGTAGGTATAGAGATTAGTAAACCAATCACAACATCTTCTGATATGTATAAGAAAATCTTATTACTCATATCTATGTTTAAATTGCTATGAATATAATTACTAACTAAAAGTCAAATAAAATTGATGTTTAATTTATATAGAACTGCAAAGAATGCAAAAGGCATAAATATTGCAGTTATTGTGATTGTTGTAGAGCTGTATTATACATGTAATTGTTGCACCTGCAAAATACTCAATTGTTGTGGATGTTGTTGCTAATGATATTTTAATGATACTTGTCCACGACAAAACGGGACTTTAAGTCTTCTGATCTTGATCAGAAGACTAAAAAGCATGCTTAAGATCAATCAATTAATCAAATCCAATTTAAAAGTAAATTAACTGAAAGTATTAGTTTAAAACTGTTAAATTATCACTTACATATCAATGATCTTAATTGAAGGATGAAATCAGCATCATATATATTTCTGACTTCCCAAACATTGAAGATTCTTTCAACCTGAGGTTTTACTTTGTCATCCCTAAAAAATTGGGAAAAAAAATAATAAAAAAAAAAAAGACATTAAAATCAGTTCTGTTTACTTACCTTCAATTCATTGGACATTAGCATTTATTTTATAGGAAAAAAAAAAAAGGAAATTTTATTTTTTATATACTATGTTTTGACTGATTTATTCACTCACTTCTTTTTTGAGTTCTTAGGGATGAGCTGACTGAAGATTAGCATTTAATGGATGAAATACAGGTAAATAAATAAATAAAATATTTTATACTATTACTATCTGCTAATTCACTGACACTAGCAGTATCAAAACTTGGGTCATTCCATGTCCTTTCAAATAATATCAATAAAAATACCATTGATTTTCCAGGAAAACTGAATAGACGACTTAAAATTTCAAAGTTAACCCCAAATATTTATATTTTCAATAATAAAATATAATATGTAAGATATTTCATTTAAAGAATTCTTATTTTTGTATCATGCTAATTATTTTTCTTTGAGGAATTCTTTCTTGCATAGAACTCTGAATTTTCACCAAATGATGCTATTTCAGAACCACTACAAAATCTGCTCCTAAAAGCTGAAGGATGTTCTTGAGCACTTAAGCATGGCAATGAAACCATCAATTTAAAGAAAAGAAAATATATCATGACCAAATAAGTTATTTAGCTATTCATTTCTACAATTTCAACTGACACATCTGTCACATCCACAGCTAAACTATGTTGTAATTTACAAAAAGAAATAATGTTCAGAAAATATGCTCCAAATGTGAAATTACAGCAATATGTATATGTTTAAATGGCATGGTTAAGATTGTATCCAACTTCAAAACAAATAAATAAATCTACTGAAATATCTGTCACACTCATAATACACAGTGCTGTAGAGGTGATTATTTAAATATTACTGCACTTGTATTAATTGGTATTTTTTATTTTTTGTTTTTGAGGAGAATGAGAAAGAAAGTTGAGATACCCACTGAGAAATCTATATTACTTTACTAATACAAAAGGATTCTAGGGTTCCTTTTGTCCCTCTCCAAAATCGAATCCTAGAAATGTGGTTTTATGTATTGAAAGTCAAGATTGCAGCAGCAGAGACCTATATCATTTGTAACAAAGACTGAAACAGGAATTTCTAGATCATTTGTCCCAGCAAAATATCTGTCTAATCCCTTAAATAGAGGTGACACTGATACTTGGGAGAAAAAGATAAGGGAAGTGCATAGACTGTAAAAAGGACACAGCTGACCATATGATATGGCTAAGTTAAATATTACTTTATAAACTTTGAAACAATGGAAAGATAGATAGCTGCCACAAATTACTGGAAACTGAGGGGGATCAAGTGAGTCAACAAACTTAAAGAAGCATTTACAAGTTTTTAAAACACCATCATTTTAACACCAACAAAGTTCAGGCTTATGTCTTTGAAAGAAAAAAAAAAACTATTCACAATTTCCTATGATGGGTTTGTAAGGCATTACAAGGAAAGATTTACTATTTAAAATTTGTGTTTGCAAGTAAAGTTTGGATGTGGAAAGGTAGCTACATGAAGATGTTTTCCAACTATATTCCGGAAATTATTGAGAAAAACGTAATCCTAGCAACAAGAAATCACAATCCTTAGAATAATGATTGATAACTATCCTCAGAATAAGGATTGTGAAGTAAATTATAGTGGGCCCGGCAGCCAAGTGGTCAGGGCGCTTGGTTGCAGATTGGAGGTGGCGGGTTCGATTCACGGCCTCGGCGGAGGGGGGAATTTTTCCCCGCTCCTTTCATCTCCAAATGGGTCCTAGGTCTACCCAGCCCTCTGTAAAATGGGTACCGGGTTTCTTTCCCGGGAGTTAAAGGTGGGCAGGCGCCGGCTGACCACCCGACCTCAACTTCGTCCCATTGGTCCTAAACGTTGGGAGCCTGACCTCCTGTGACCCCCAAAAGCCTGTGTAGGCTTATCGTGGGGCACTTTAACTAACTTTTTAAGTAAATAAGTTAATACTGTCATTTAATCACATCACTGTTTTTAAATTTTACAATAAATTTACACTTTTTGTTGGCAGCACTCCCAATACATTATTTTGAAATAAACAAAATTTAATATTAAGATACTACCAAAAATATCGCTCGGGTTACAAAAAACAAATGTCCTAATGTGGATGATAAAGAAATTGCAAATGCGAGATCACTTCGAAACTTTCCTGGTTGGTACAAAAAAAAACCCCAACTCAAAAGGTCTGATATCATTACAAATCTATATCTATTCCGAAAACCCCTTAGAAGCATCCTTCAACTATGTTTGCCCATCCACTCACCACCCTCCCGAGTACACCCCTAGTTCCAAATTATTTGAATTTTGTAACTCGAGATTCCTAGATATGAAATTAATATCGAGATTGGAGAATATAAGACTTCCCACCAATTTTTTCCCTTCACCCTCCCATTTACACTCCTAGTTCCGGGGTCATTCGAATTTGGTAACGTCATAACCCTATCACTTCAAACCTTCCCCAGTTCATAAAAAAAATCATCTGATCATTACAAATCTATATCTATCCCGAAAACCCCTTTGCTATTGTGCAGAACAATATTTTAGTTTCAATTGTTGCACAACAATATTTGTGTAGTTCCCATTGTTGCCACCAGGTGCATATGTAGTGCTATTGTGCAGAACAATTTTTTAGTTCCAATTGTCTAATAAATTTAACGTGTGAGAGATAAAAATCCATTCAGATTATAAAAAAAAAAAAAATCACACAAACTTTGGTTAACTAAGAAATATATTTAAAACTATATATTTATAACTATAAAGGCAATTAGAGTTCCAATTGCCACTTTCAAATTACAAATAACAGATGGATCGGAAATAAATAAACAATCTGAGATTCAAAAAAGAGGTTGAATATATTCATTATTGATGGGGGAAGGGGAAGGAAACAGGAGTAAAAAAACAATATAAAATGAGTTACAAAATTGTTTCGGTTTTATTAATCCCATTTTGAACCCTTTTCAATGTACTCCATGTTATTTAAATCATTATAATGATTTTCCACCTGGTTTCTTCAATCTATTACTTGTGAATTCAACCCTTTATTTAAATATTTTTAATTATTTAATTAAATTTATTATCTACCTATATTTTAATGACTATTTTATTGTATTAATTTCATTATATCATGCCATGTCCATGTTATTATAAATATTATTGTAACTCATTTTATATCGTTTTTTGACTCATGTTTCTTTCCTCTTATCTCCATCAATAATGTATTCGACCTCTTTTTTGAATCTCAGATTTTTTTTTATTTCCATTTTCTCTGTCTATTTGTAACTTGAAAATAGAAATTGGAACTAAAATTGCCGAAACATTGTGTTATATTTTAAATATATTCCTTATTTAATCAAAGTTTGTGTAATTTTTTATTATCTGAATGGATGTAGTTCCAATTGTTGCACATCCATATTTGTGTAGTTTTCATTGTCACCACCAGGTGCATATTTGGCGCTATTTCACCCCTTTCAACCTTGGGGGGGGGGGGTCCCAGGTTCCAAGATAGCCCATTTTTCTGCAGGGTCCTAAAGAGTAATTCTGCAAAGTTTGGTCAGATAGGTCAAAGGGTCTAGGAGTGTACAGCAAACAAACAAACAAACAAACAAACATCCTCCTTTATACAGGGTGTTTCAAAAATACACGGCATAATTTCAGGTATGTATTTCCCACATGTAGACAATCAAAATAGTTCATTACAACATATGTCCGGAAATGCTTCATTTCCGAGTTATGGCCTTCACAACATTGAAAATCACCGGAACGTTTTTCGTTCCGCCGGTCGTTGCCATTACAGAAGATGTTCAAAATGACCACCTCCTGCTTGAATACAGACCTCACATCGATGTCTCA
>JAFIDM010009631.1:170401802-170418997 GCA_023159025.1 Thereuonema tuberculata | reverse complement strand
TGTATATATATATATATATATATATATATATATATATTAGAAACAAAATTTTTAAGCAATTAGGAAGTAAATAAAATAGAAGAATTTTAGTTATAGTCGATTCAAATATTTCATTAAAATTATCACTTGTCCACAAATTGTAGATGGGTAGGGTCACACATGTAACACAATATAAACATTTATTAAATGAAAATATAAATTGCAACAACCACCCATCCATCATATCATGTATAAAATAAAAGTTTCCATGACTTCCGAATAATTTGCAGAAAATGTTGACAGACTCAAGTAATTGAGTGCAAAAATTTGTAACATCCATAACATACTTTCAAAGTATAATAAATTACTTTTTACTTACTACTACCCAAACATCAAAATATCATCAGAAAAAGAAATTTTTCAGGATTAGTACTCATAATTTTCTGAAGGGAAAAAAATCATTTACAATATATAAGAAAATTTTTGTAGACAAAAATAGTATATGCAAATGCCGCACCAGACTGCATGAAATGGCTCCACTACCCATGGCAGATTTTCATAAAATTTGGGAGATATGTTTAGCATAGAGAGAAATAAAATCCAGTAAAGGTTTAAGCTTCAATAGTTGCTAAAATGCTACACTATCAGGTCGAAAATCTTTGAAAGAATGCTGCCATAAGCCTTCGTGAAACTGTTCCATTATGTCATGGGTAAAAGAGATATTATGTAAAAGCTTTCAGTTGCATAGCTGAAAGACTTACTTGGAGCACATCAAAGATGTGGATAATTTTTAAAAAATGCACTATCATTTACCTTGAGAAAAAAGTATCATCAAAATTAAAATTAGATACGTTACTTCCAATTCATTTTGATTATAGAAAAAATTATAGAATTCTCAAGCATAATTTCTAAAGAGAATGTCCTTATTAGAAGTCACTGCATAATTGATTCTGCAAGATGCATGGCTGCTTCAATGTTATCACAAGTATGACTTTAATCACTCAAATCATCAAATAAAGCAAACAATATTTATGGAAAATGCATCTCCCATAGAAAGTGATGAAAACACTAACAGGTAAAAATGAAAGACAGAAGAATTTGTGCACATTACCCAGTGCCCTCCTCAGGGACATTTATCAATGCTAGATGGATATAAGAAAACAGTGCAATATAATTCAAATGAAAAGACCACATATATTTTTTTATATTTAAATATTTCTACATTTTATTTTCTTTGTTTTATTGCCCTTACTGACTGAAAAAAAAAAAATCCTTACGTTGTTTTCTTCTTCACAACATTCATTCTTTTAAATGTAATAAGCCCATTCAGAACTGTTACTGGGTAATTTCATGTCAAATCACCAAATTTGAAGAACATTTAGCACCACACCATCCCGGATCTGAATGATATTTTTTTTTCTAGGTACAGACACCAAATGTGAGTATGAAACTATGTTTTATTTTTTTTTCCTCAATTTATTTGCAGATGTTACAATTTTTTTAAGTTCTGACATTTTTGTCATTCACAGTACGATTTTCAGAAAGGTTTTTCACTTTGTGAAAAAAGTTATTGACTGTAATTAATAAAAATTTGTATCTTATTGTAACTTTTTACACTGAACCTAATGGCACAAATTACAAGTTTGTAACTGTAATAGGTCTCAAGATACAGCCTATGTGTTAGCATTGTTAAAACAATTAAAACAACAATGTGAGTCCTTTTTTAAAAATCTGAAAATTATTTTACAAGCAAATGAAATTCTAAATAAAGATATAAAAAAAATTTAGAAGGGTGTTTTGCCTAGTTTTTGAAAAAAAAAAAAAAATAATGTTGAAATTAGTGTACTATAATTATAGCACTACAGTTGCACTCTGTGCATTAGCATTGTTTAAACAATGAAATTAACAATGTGGTCCTTTTTTAAAAATTCTTGAACTTTCTTGCAAGCAAATAAGTCTAAATAAAGCTATAAAAAAATTAGGACAGTTTTTGAAAAAAGAAATATTAAGTTTAACTTATGTAATTAGCATAATACAGCAACAGCCTATGCGTTAGCATTGTTTAAACAATTAAAACAACAATGTAGGTCTTTTTTAAAAATTCTGGAATTTTTTTTTAACAAGTAAATAAAAGCCTAAATTAAGCTACGGAAAAAAAAAAAAAAAAAAAATCAGCAGGCAGTTTTGCTTAGATTTTGAAAATTATATTTTTACATACTCATTGAAAATTACATTCTTCAACTTTATAACAAACATACTAATAGTTTCCATAAAAAAAAGCAACTACACTTTGGCCTATTTGAAAAAGCATCGTCATTTACATACAATTTGCACTCTTTACATCAGAGGTTTTCAACCTTTTTTAGTCCAAGGTCCAATGTTTCTGTCTCATGCAGGCTCCCAGGCTGCAATACTGTACGACAATATTAGGATTAAAATATTACAATATTTGTATTGGCTATTTCATCCTTATACTGACATATTTTGTTTATTGTAAGGTAAAATAGTAGACATTAAAAAAAAATCATTTACATTTACAACTTGGCTACTGAATAATAAACAAAATGAAATACATTTGAAGTACTGTACAGTCGGAATTCTATTTTGCGAACTTTTCTTTGGAACCAAGAACATTTTGCTAATTTCTTCATAAAATAACCTCCAAATAGCGAAGTGCATTTTCTATTTAACAAACTTTTTCGTAGTATCTATTTTTTTTTCTCCTTCAAAAGGCACCAATCGCTGTCATTCTTTGCATTTCAATCAGGAACTGCAATCCCCAGTCCACCCCATATCCCCCTTTCATCCTCAATGATCATGGAAATGATCATGATGAAGAAATCAAAAAACCTTCTTATGATGAAATGCTAAAATCATACGAAACAATCCGATGCGGATTACAATTTGAAGAAAATACGCCTGAAGAGTTTTTGGTGCATTGCAAAGATGCGACACTTACTATAAGCGAAAACACTTTTTCAAAAAAAAAAACTCAAGGCAAAATTAACAGACTTTATTAGTAAAATTTAAGTATGCATGTGATAATGTATGCTTTATGTCAGTGGTGCTGACCAACCTACGGCCCGCGAAGGTGTTACATGTGGCCCGCTGTGTTATTCGTTTTTTTTTTTTTTGGTCGAAGAACCTGGAGATTCCTTTTTTTTTTTGGTTGTTGAACATTTTTTTTTGGTCGAAGAACCTGGAGATTCCTTTTTTTTTTTTTTTTGGTTGTTGAACATTTTTTTTTGGTCAAAAAAAAAACAAAACAAAAAAACAAAAACAAAACAACACTAATTCCTACATTGAACTCAGGATCAGTGACAATCACTGATTGTAATATGAATGCTTTGAGAAATCCGTCACCTGGTGGATCCACAGGTGTTGGATTGTGAAAATCCTTGTCTTCATAATGCCCGAGGATGCTACTGTAGGTGAGGCAGTGGTTCTGCACCCCCAGATTCTGCTGTGGGTTATATGAACTGTGCCTTTTGATGGATGGTATTGGGGTAATAGTATCATAAATGGCGTCTCTAGGAAGCCAGGTTATATCCCAGAGTATGTAGGCTTTATGCACACACAGGGCTTTGTGTCGGCCGATTGTTGTTTTTCTTGTTTGCTGCAGTCGAATATTCCTTTATTTCAAGGATAGTTCTGTACAGGAGCTCTCTGCAGGGTTATATAACTCAGGAAACAACTAGTCACTCTGAATTTTTAATGGAGGGAGATTATTATGCCAATCTCCCATTATATCTGCTAAGGCTAACTCTGGTGAGAAATCACACTAAGTAGTGCCAAAGTACCAAGTAATGGTTAAATGCCATTCTGTTAGTGAAGGAGAAAGATAAAAGGGAAAAAAGCTCTAGTAGTAGCTACTGCAAAAGCCTCTACTTTTAATGCAATGGTGGGAGTCCTACCAGTACTTGTGCTCAGGGGAAGAGTCACAGAAATGCTGCATTAATTGAAAAACCAAGGAGGGCTGCTGAGATGCATACTCCGAGAGCAACAAGTGTCATTACACCCTTGGGCAGAACCAGGATATCAGCCTTAAAATGCAACTGATCCCATGATAAAAATATCACTTGAAGTCAAATTTAAAAAGGCAATTGGGTAGCCTGCCGGCACTCTCCAAAATCTCCATCACCAAATAAGGTTATTAATCTGCTATAAGAGACAAAATCCTGGTATGCAAGCCTCAGGTTGAAGGGTTATGGAGACTAAAAAAGAACAATATGGCCTTTGCCTAGTTATTATACTAGATGAGGACTCAAGTCAGATTAACTGTACTTGTAGTCTGCATCAATTTAGATATAGCAGGGGGTGGTATCTCAGTGAGAGAAACCCAAGTTCCTTGAGGAACAAGGGACTTCTATGCAGATAGCACAAAGAGATAGTAGCGACAGAATGAGATTCTCCTAAATCTTGAACTTCAGGATATCAAAATAAGCTTTCTTT
Organism: Thereuonema tuberculata; assembly: GCA_023159025.1. Lineage (NCBI taxonomy): Eukaryota > Metazoa > Arthropoda > Chilopoda > Scutigeromorpha > Scutigeridae > Thereuonema > Thereuonema tuberculata. The sequence continues at coordinate 170,414,566 of JAFIDM010009631.1, read as the reverse complement.
GCATAGATGAGTTACTTAAATGATGTTGCATATCCTTCTGCCTCCTAACTTTTAACTGCTTTAAATTTCCTGTAATATTAGCAGAAAACAAATTCAAAATTTGATTTGTTACTGAGAGCTCCGTTTTCTTTTTAATACTCGTCTTCTCCTATAAAGAATGTCCTCTTTGTAGAAAACAGGATCATGTAATTTTGTAATAAACATTTGGACAGATTTAGGTTTAAGACTTGTAGACTTCTGAATAAAGCTAGCAGTTCAAATTCTGCCTATGCTTGAGACACCAATGAGGAATTCCAAAGGTAGCATAAAAATAAATAAAGTTTATTCTGGAGAGTTTACGTGAGGGCACTGACAAGTTGCCTGTGGCTACTAGCCTCATCAAGGTTTTGTCTAAGAACCATGACACCTGATCAGGATCTCTTCTCTTGACTAACAGGAATTGTGCCTCATTGCAGGCTGCAATAGGATTTACTTGGAACTCCCAGAACTTCCTGGGGAAAGATACTGAGATGGGTTCCCATGGCCTTGCTCAGGAAGCTATTATGGTAAGGCTTCAGATCGAAGAGAAAGCGAAGAAGAGGCTGACAAAAACAGGAAAGGAAATTGAAACAACCAAGCCATGCCCAGGATTCGAAACCAGGTTCCGACACAACGTCCGCATGGCAGACTGCCGCCCAGACCATTCGGCCATGCCCGAACGGCTATCTGATACATAGGATAGAAAAAATTCTGTCTAATGGAGGCACCCTCATGTACAGAAGAGAGAGTGATTTACCCTCTGTTGTGGTGTCTAGTAAAAGATCCCCTTCATTATGGAATTACATAATCTATTTTTTATCCTCATGCCTTTGCAAATGATCATGTCTTGGCTGATAAACAGTCAAGATTCTGGCATAGTTTAGAGCTCTGGTATGTCCAGGGCTGGTATAACATCAAAGACCTTACAGTCACTCATAATAAAACTACTTTGACAAACTTTTCTACAAAGAGAAAGCCTGGTAAACTTTTCAATGTTTATTAACAAATTAACCTTTCCAAAAATATTAAGTATTTTGGAGTCATTCTTAACTTCAAGTTGACATTAGCAAGATTCTGACTTTAAAATAAAAAATATGATTATCTCCTTTTGAATGTGCAGAATTTTTGGGAAACTTGGAGTGTACAGCAAAAAGTCTTTAATTTACATAGCTAATCCTAATTCAACCACCAGCTCGTTCAGTAGCAAGGTATGGTAGATCTGAACCAAGTTAAAGACTGTAAAGACTACTACATAGAAAACAATGTCTGTTCCGTCTTGGGATCAGTAGAACTATGAGGACAGCACCCAGCAACAGCATTAGAAGCACTTTAAATTTATCACATCTACATCCTTTAGTGAAAATGAGGCTAGAGCTGCTGTTTTCATGCTGTTCAATTTAAGATACTGGCTATATGGCAGATCTCATGACTCTTAGCATATAGAACGAAGAACATGCCCTATGCTTACTCTTAATTATGGACTAACAAACCAAATTAATACACAACCTAATTAGATAATAAACTTTCTGAATAAGGAAGAAGAGATTATTAAGTGTCATAATCTTTTTCCTCCTTGGAGCATTGTACGATTTATTGATGGATCTAAGATTCCAAATAAAGAGGTTAGCTGGGATTTGTAGTTCTAAAAAAAAAAGCTAATGTAGTATTTTCCAATATGACGTTTTTACTCTTTTTTTCTTGTGCTTATGAAAATCTCAATCATAATTTATAACTGCTCAGACAATCAGGCTACCTTGGCATATTCTGAACAAAATGTTTTTCATTGTAGAATGTTGAAATGTTTTGATCAGATTAGCTAACAACAACCTATTATGAACTTGGTTCCTGATTATATTTGGTATTAATGGGAACAGAAAAAAAGGGTTCAGATGGTTCAACTTGGTTCGTCCACGTTTCCTATTGGCTCTGAACCCTTTCTTGGATTCTTATTTGAAAAGTGTCAAATAAATGATTAAAGATTTGTAATTAGGGCAATTCCAAAAGCATTGAACATGGAATGAGAAAGACTTGTTAATGCACAACCTGATTAAAGACGATTATGTTGCTTATTAGTCTAATTTTAATAAATGATATTAAAAATAATTACAGATCTTTTTTCAGGACACTGTTTTCTTAAAAGATATCATTTATTAGGTATTGCTTGTGATAGTATTTGTAGGAAATTCAGGAAACCTCAGAGTATTTTGTTCAGCATTGGCCAGGAACAGATCTTCAGTAAGATTAAAGTTACCACTGATGTTATTCAATCCATTAAGCTAAAAGATCAGATGATTTTGCTGTAGAGCTGCTGCTGGTCCTTTTTAATCATTAGGTTTTTATGAGGGTGAACAATAGACTCTTGTGTTTGAGGTATGAGTAAATTAACAGTAGAGTCAAATTCTCTGATCTTTTTATTTATAGTATGTCTTTAGATTAACAGGAGCATTTTGTACTTCTGTAAATACAATAATTTAAAAGTGATCGATCTATCTATCTATATATATATATATATATATATATATATATATACATACTTCTATAAAACTAAATAAAATTAAATTAATTCAGTCCAATTACATAAGTATGTAATAACAATGAACAGTAATCTTTTTGGAGTTTATTTTACAAAGAAAGAATAGATTTGGCTCTGTACAATGTGAAGGGAACATTCTGGATTTTGGTCATGTCCAAAATACCAAAATCTACCCTTACTAATCTGACTCAGTCCAAAGGTTTGTCTGCTTACAGAAAGTTTCAATCCCTCCTGCAGTTTATCACACTAGCCCGATAGATAAGATAGTTTCAGTTAAGCAGTTACAAAACATTTTTCCCAGATGAGAAACCACTTTGATCTAAGTCTATCCCTAGCCTAACCCCTACATGTATAAGGGGCTAATAAAAAGTTTAAAGAAAATGCACTTCAGGATTGATAAAATGAATTATCATAAAATATGTGAAGTGATCAAAAGTTGGTATGCAGTTTTCACTGGTAAGAACCATATATATATATATATATATATATATATTAGATACATAATTATCTCAGCTCAATAGATCCTCAACTACAGAAATTGACACAGTGAACAGCATCATCAATTACTTTAATATCTCCATCATATATCAAAGTAACATCTGACAACTTGTTTTGAAAAAGTCACATGCTTAAATAAAAAGCTATTTTAATAACAGCTTATTATTTGAATATTTAATTCAATAAAGAGAGTTTTTTGGGTAGTTACAAAACTGTTCTGATTGAATTAAATATTATTAATGTCATCCTCCATCTGCACAACTATCAAATACATCTTTTTACATTCTCCTCATCATTCTACAAAATAATGTTTGGTAAATCACTATACCCCTCCCAAACAAACCCCTACTTCCCCATTAAATATATCCCCTTTCCCTACTATCAATCCATTGAACAATACGAGACACTTCTTAGCTCCTTACAACTATTTCCTTGTCTTCAAATCCACCAACACCACAAATAAGTGAGCCATTATGGAAGTCATGGCAACTATTTTTTATCTGCCAAACATGCGGCACCACTGCAATTCCAGAATACACATTTGAAAGCTTGTTGGATGTGCTTCTGATTGGCACCACTAATGCCAATGGTATTCTCTGCCTTCCCAAATGCTGGCAACGTACGGTGGACAATCTTGGAGATTACTTTGAGGGGAGTTAGCAATGTGTATTCAGTATTCCTGTGTTCCTTTTACTTCCTTGGCTACACTGCATTGCCTTATTAAATGATGATTTCCAAATACGTATTTTCCAATTACTTTCATGGCATTCCTTTACTAAGCCAGACCATGTTAGTGATGCCAATCAGAAGCACATCCAACAAACGCACGCATCATCTCAGATTTTCATGACACTTGGTATACTTTCTTCTTACACCATGATAGTAAAGTGTACAAATGTTTTTCCTCTCTATCTCTAACCACTTTTGAGTTATAGGGGGTCAAAGTTTGTTAAAAATTAGTAAAATTCCTTTTCTGAGACTCTTCTTTTAGATTGCATTGTATTTTGTAAAATTTGAAACTCAATGCCTAATAGAATTGTAGCTTTCAAAATTTACCCATATGTCTAGAAAACTGTGCATATTACTAAAAAAAAAAAAAAAATGTTTCTTTGGTCCTGGCCTAGTCTATGATCCACAAAAAAATTGATGAATTGCAAATTTTAGAAACATTTTGTCGATTAACAGTGCATCACAGAAATTACATTTACACCATGAGGCAGAGGAGGAACATCATCATCTTTTTTTTATTATTATTATTTAAACCTTAAGAAATGCTCTAACAGACAATGAAAAAAAAAAAAGGTGGGATTTTGATTGCTTATAACAATAAATACAACTTTTTTAAATGAAGTTTTGCTCTTGCGAGTGTATTTAGACAAATAAGAATGCCTTTTTGAGTCGAGCTGATACTCTGGGATGGCCGTTTCGAGCTTGTTGGGCTCTCTTCAGCCAGAGCTAATCAGCTAATGAACTGAAAATTTGTGTTTATTGTCCGATGACCTGGACCATGATGTGGCTTTTGTGTACGAGACACAGAAGATTATAACAGAATACATCAGAAGGAATTGTCCGAGTGTTACAGAAATTGATTACTTCAGTGATGGTTGTGAAGGCCAATACAAAAACTGTAATTTTTTTTGAAACTTGTGCTACCACAAAGACGACTTCACTCTTCAAGCATCATGGAACTTTTTCACAACTAGCCATGGAAAATCTCCTTGTGACAAAATCGGGGGCACTGTCAAACGTCTAGTTTCAAAAGAAAGCCTTCATTTCCATTTAGGTGACCCCATAGATTCAGCAGAAAAAGTATTCAACTTCTGCACCTCAAGAATTCAAAACATTAAATTTTCTCTTTTAAAAAAAGAAAAACTCTCAGAATCTCAACAGATTCTCTCAGAAAGATTCATGAATGCCGAAACAAATACCTGGAACAAGAGGGGGTTTCACAGATTCACAACAGTTCCAGAGTACTCTATAGGGACCAAAAGAATAAGGTTAGATCAACGGATTTCTTCTGTTTTCCAGTTAAATAATTATTAAAACAAACAACCCTCACTCACAATGTCACAAATAACAACACACACACATCGCAAGTGTCTATGATGACAACTGTTTTTTTTTTTTGGACTAGTATTACAGAAAAATGAAGATGAAGGTGATGTGGACATCAAGTTCCTGCATCCTTTTGGTCGAGCACCATCCTTCTTATCTACTGGCCATTAGGAAAAGAAGATTGGTGCAATGTTCCAGTGAACAACATCATTGCATGTGTCAGTGTTCCTACAACAGTTGCTGGAAAGGTGTTCTACTTCTCACCAAAAGGAAGCTGAATACATCCAAAACTATTATGAACTTCACTGGCAATTACAGACACTGAAACTCAGGCAGCACGTTAAATCAGTTAAGATTTTTTTAAAACTGGAATATCATGTGATTTGTGAGCATTTGGTTAATAAAATATATATAGTAAACTCTAGTTCATATATATACCTTTTCTTTCATGCTTGACCATCAAAACATTAGCACACAATGATGATGGAATAAGAACTTGATAGAAATACACTTGCGAGAGCAAAACTTCATTTAAATTTGTATTTACTGTTATAGGCAATCAAAAATCCAACTTTTTACTTTCACAGCCTGTTAGAGCATTTCTTAAGGTTTAAATAAAAAAAAAAGAAGATGATGTGGTACCTCCTCTGCCACATGGTGTAAATGTGATTTCTGTGATACAATGTTCATCGACAAAGTTTTTCTAAAATTTGCAATTCATCAATTTCTTTGTGGATCAAGGAATAGGGCAGGACCAATGAAACATTTTTTTGGAATCTGCACAGTTTTCTAGACATATGGGTAAATTTTCAAAGCTACAATTCTATTAGGAGTTGAGTTTCAAGTTTTTACAATATAAAATATAGTCTAAAAGAGGAGTTTCGGAAAAGGAATTTTACTAATTTTTGACAAACTTTTACCCCCTATAACTCAAAAGTGGTTAGAGATAGGAGGAAAACATTTGTACACTTTACTATCATGGTGTAAGAAGAAAGTATACCAAGTGTCATCAAAATCTGAGCTGGTGGGTGTCATAGCCTGGATGAACTGATGTGGAATGACCTTACATGTAATCTAATAGACAGAAAGTCTACCATTAGAATTCCTATCCTTCTCATATTTGTACAAAATCCTTCCAGAACATACAGTATGAAAGATATTCTAACATTACTCAAGCTATTCAATTGCATCATTCCTATAAAAGTATTTTCCCCTTCATTTATTCTTTACTTATTGTAAGTTTTGAGGGTATTTTCAGAAACTCAATTTTTTTTTTATTAATAAGTCAAGTTTTTGAAAATTGAAGTTGCAAATTCACAGAAATTTGCAACACTTTTTAATATCTACTTTCTGCTCTTAATAGAGTTGTTGTAAGTTCATATATAGTGACATATAGCATGATCCAAAACTTATGTTCAAGCGAATAATATACTCTAGACTCAAAATCATAACCAATGATTCTAGGACACTTATTAGGTCTCTAAAATGGATTCTCGTTTGGAATCCATTTCTTCGTATGCAATTATGGATATCTCTCTAGCTCAAAATGAATTCCCTGAATTTTTTAGATTTGTAGGAATCTTGCATATAATTTCTTTAGTCCACAAATATACAGGGAAAATATACAGGCTATTATAATCATAATATATATGAGTGGTTAATAAAAGATTCAAAGCATTCAGTAATTCCAGTAGTAAATAAAATAGCCAGGACAATAATTTTGCTAAAAATTTAATTCATCACAGAATTTCCTAAAGGAAGTTTTTCTGAAATAATCCTTTTATTAAGCAAATGAAATTAAAAAATTATACCATTTGATTACAATGATTAAGGACATTCAGTCACAATTTCTGATTTTTTAAAAGAAAGTTATAAATGATAATTTTAGTATCATTAAAAATATTATATAATTGAATAATTCCATCATTTTAAAAAAATCCTGAACAAGATTTTGAGCTATTTTATAAAAATTTCTCAAGTTCAGTATCGTTGTTTCTATTTACATGAGAGAAATTTCATAAAAAGTGTAGCTGTTATTCTCATAAACAGATGTAATATACAATTGCTAAATCTGTACATCTTTGAAAGATAATTCTTTCTAAGTAATTATCTACCATTTTAGGTTTATTACATAATGCCCATCGGAACATTCCTAGTGTTTCCAATCAGAAACACTAGGAATGTTCTTTAAAACATTATCTAATAGATGGCGCAATCTCAGCAGAATTAAATTTTTTATAAACAGTGTACTGCAATTTGAATATTACTCCCGTTTCATTTTTTAGATGAGAGTAACAGTTTTGTTATATATTGATAATTTTAATTTTTTTTTCTCGGAAAAACAATCTTAAATCTGTATTTCACACAAATCAATTTAGGAACTAAACAATTTTTATTTCAAATGATAATGCTATTAATTCTTTTTAATTTTCCACTTAAAATTTCTTTGATATAAGAAATTTCATACTTTGCTGTTTCTCCAGTAATAAATTCTGTTGGATACTCATTCTTAATAAATAAGATTCTTTACATTTGCCATTTGTATGTGCCATATCTTTTGATAATGATAGGATCACCGGTTGTGAAATCAATTTCTATTTTTTAACACATATTGTGTGCTGAGGTAAAATCCAACAAATGGTTGCTTCTATCATGTAGGTAAAACCTTATCTAAAATGTATTAAAGACTTTAAAGAATATTAAATCTTAAACAAATGACAACTAATTTTTATTTTCTTCATCCAGAAAATGATTGCAGAAACTATTTTTTTGCAAAAGAAGCCATAATTTCTGGTTTTTTTTTTTTTTTTTTATTTTTGAAAGAGGCTTTTCAGGTGGATAATAGTGGAAATGTGATACATGACAATCAATATATGCAAGGGACATGATCTGACAAGACTCCGTAAAAGCATGATTGTATGATAAAATTTGAAGGGTGGCAGTGTCCAGGGAACTCCCTATATTGTAGGGATTATTTTGTTAGTGGAATGATGTGATTAAGGTATTCTAAGGGTGAAAGGGTTCTGGATAGAAAAGCAGTCTCCAAGCACTGATGATCATGGTGAACATATATAGTCCATCAACAAAAAGCTGTGGAATTGTTGACCACAGAATTTAACCTAAAAATGAATGGTGATGCTTCTTAGACCCCAATTTGAAGAACCTTCACTGATGGCATCTGAACTAGGCCACAGAACAATTATTATTCTTAACAAATTTTAAGCTTGCATCAAAAAGCTTGATCATTAGGAAATCCACTGAAGATTAGAAAAAAAATTGCCTTTAAGATGAATGAATCTAGACTTATTTCAGGAAAGGAGTGGGGATGGTAGGTAGAGGGTTAGGCAAAAACCTGATGATAGAAGGCATCTTGATCTCATGGTCTAGCAATAAAAGGAAGGAAACGATTACATTTTAGTATGGGAGATGTTTTCCGGGGAATCATATAAAACACCAATTACCATAAGAAAATATTCTGAATGCTAAAAAATATCTATACATTATTGATTGATCACGTATAACACTTCATGGTGAGCATTTTTTTACATGACACAGAAAGATAATGTACCATGAGAACAGTTTACTCACGTGAAGTTGCTTTTAGTTGTTAACCACTGCTGCCAAATTCATTTTTTTTAGATCTGTGGGAATCTTTTTTCGGATCTGAATCCCACCGACAAAGATATTTTTTGAATAATCCATAGCAAACAGCTGTACATCTATGGATGGGTAAGTCTGCTGATCTAGTATAGCATAACTCCTGCAACATTGCATAGTAGCAGTTCTAGCAACAACAAGATCCTACAAGTTATCAGGAGGATGGTTATAAACTTTATATCAATAAGTCTGAAGCTTCAAAAAAAATTTTTTTCCCTCAACTTACTGTGAAGCATGCAGTCTCACATATACTTGCAAAGTCTCAGATTTATTTTAAATATTAAAGAGTTCTGCAAACTATCACTTCCAAGAATTAATACTTTTAAATTTGATATCATTACTTCTGTTAATTTCCTATAAGGAATGTGCAGAATAAGTGCAAGATAAATTAAGAACTTTAAATTAAATTTGAGAAGGAAGAATAATAATTACTTCTTTTGATAAAACAGCATTTAAATATGCTCCAAAATGTGTTGTGCATGGTCAAATGTTCAGATGTGAGAATGATGTAAATGTAGAAGTAGATGAGGTGTCAATAGATTCAAAGTTGAATGGAGGCAAAACAAAATTCCACCAACAATGAACTGCTGTTATTTAGGATTCCATGAATTTCAGAAGGCATAAGACAAACAATTGATAAAATTTAAGGCATTTTATGATCCTGAATGCGACAATTATTCCATTGTCTGGATTACATCATAGAAATGTCAAATAATAACAGGATGGCGGTCACATAGAAAAATATCCTAACAATCAAGACAGCATGAAAGTATATTGCACAGAGAATTTAGATTTTTTGCAATCTAAATTATGAATATATGTAAAGAAATAATGCAATATACAGGGTGGCACACATAAAACCGAACCCAAAAGGTTTCCAGGTATATTTTTGTTCTGAAACTGGACACTATTGAACGCTATCTCTCCTGTTCATGTTATCTGTACATAATTTCCGGTATATTTTTTATTGTCATGTTCAGAGTAGATTTTGGAAGTGGCCACTATCAGCCTCGATGCATTTCTCCACCCGCTGCAGCATGTTTAGCAATACACTCCTCAATTCTGTCACTGTAATGCAGGCATCTCTTGCCATATGTTTGTTTTCAACTTATCCAAGGTGTGAGGGTTGTTGTGATATATTTTCCATTTCAGCAACCCCCAGAGATAAAAGTCGTATCATCATATGCAGATATCAGTAGTGCTGAATACTGTCTATAGCCAACGTACAACATATACCCTGAAACCTATTGGGGCCGATTTTATGTGCGCCACCCTGTCGAAAAAAAAAATATCTATTAACTATTTATACCAATAATACCATTTTCCCATACTTGATTTTTTAAAAATTGGGCATAATTCCCCATCTTTTTCCATGATAAGTAAAAACGGGAGAAATTATGCAAATAAATACAGTAACTTATATGCTGCTTGGTGACAGAAGTAGTAATGAATGTATATTACTTTAATATAAATCAATCTGTCTTTGACGTGTTAGTAAGCAAAAAATGATTTAAAACTTGAAAGTTCAATGGCTGGGATTGTCCATGTGAATGGCAGTAAGGGAATTTACAATTAATAAAGTCTCATTAACAAAAGCAAGGGTCTCTGTACAGCATAGCATGACTGCTGTAATAACTGAGAAATTGAACAGGTATTTTCATCAGCAGCCGTTATACCAGGATCAGAATAAGGCTCGCTATGCACATGAGCCAATTCTGATTTTTAAGTTGAAAAGTAATAAAACAATAAAAAGAGGGAGAAGTGAAGGGGAGGTTTCCTGACACGAGCAAGTAATAATGTGGCAATTACTTCTCATTGTGTTTCGGTCTGCCCTATGCGTTTAGTCAGACTTGGGAGAAAGGACTCTGTCTGATATCCCAAGTCTGCCGGAATCACCCGAAGCAGACCGAAACACAATGAGAAGTAATTGCCACATTATTATTTGCTCGTGTCAGGAAACCTCCCCTCCACTTCTCCCTCTTTTTTTTGTTTTATTACTTTTCAACTTAAAAATCAGACTTGGCTCATGTGCGTAGCGACTCTAAGCTGACTTTATCAAAACTTCAGCAATAGGCAGGTGAATAAAGGTTACACATTTGAAATAGCAGTCAAAAAGGGTTTCAGTCATTTTGTTCTTGTCATACTGAGGAGACAATGGTACACCAAAAATACATTCATCTGCAAAATTGTTGAAACAACCAGGAAAAGCAAGCATCACGAGTTGCCTGTATATATGGGTAACCTGTATGAGACAAGCAACGGAGAGTGATGCTAAAAGTTATATCAGATGTTTTAATTTCTTCAACTGAACATAGACTTTTCTGAAATTTCTAGGGAAATTTTGTTGGTCAGTTGAATTAAAGGAAGTTCAAAAGAACTAAGGAACCTGCGAGAGAACTGACAAGCTCTATAAAGGAAGATAAGAAGGATAACTTATGTCCATATCATTTAAATTCCAGAGAATCAAGAATGACAAGTGATCAGCAATGATAATTTGAAAATGTTTGTATTGGGATAGTAGTCATCTGCATAGAGTGAGGACACCACATAGTGAGTGCACGGCCAAGCCTACCTTCTCATATAAATATGTCATGTCAATAGATCACAAGGTGAAATGGAATTACAATAAGATGTACATAAAGGATTTCATCACAAGCAGGAATAGTGGGATTGGATGCTGTTCAACTGGCATGAATCTCCTTTATAAAAAAATAAAGTCAAAGAAAAATATAAAAATAAGGCATGAATGAAGGTATGAACTACTCAACTATATTAAGACTTCAGATCAAAGCAATGATGTGTAGCAGAATATGGCATGGCAACACTAAAAAAAAAAATCACATAAAACTCAAGACTACAGATACTAATAAGCTCAGGAAGCTTGTAGATAATACATGTTTAATAAATGTTTGAGAAATGAGACTTGAATGTTAGGCTTCTTAACATATTATAGAGAACCTATTGCTGCTATGAAGCACTGACAACCAATGGGTACTGTGTTATGACAACTCTTTAAATTTTGCAATACAGCAACTATTTAATATATCATATATATACAATGTTTTTGGAGTGAGATTAGCATACTCTGCTCATAATGACTGAATTACTGAAATCACCAACAATTAAAATAGCCAAATGAACTAATAGCTACTTCCAAAATTATTCAAAAAGTAGCAGCTTACCTCATAAGATCAACAGTTTCTGTTAAATGTGGCATCCAAGCTTCTGCAAAGTTCCCATTGCCTTTTCTTTTACTGTTCTGTATCACATCATTCGCCAAATAATATAATGCCAGCTTATGACTTGGTTTTGCTGAAAATTAAAATCATATTGAAATTCTTGGTAATATTAAAGACATTTCAACATAAAACAAAAATTTCCTCAATAATAAATAAAAAAATAAATAAAGGATATGTTAAATAAAAGAAATTATGGCAAAAAAGGAGGGTATTAACCCTTCTTACCTATAATACTACACAATTTTTAAAATATACATAACCAGTGCCTATAAATAATTAAATACCCTATTCATCATCCACTACTCGATCTCAACAAGAAGCCTACTCATATGGTGACAAGAACTATGCTGATAAAAATACTGTTGAACAACATTAGCCTGCCATATTAGTCTTTGAATGTAAATTTCCAATGATGATAATTGCAGACAAGTCAGTCTGGCTGGATAATGCTAATACAAGAGAGTATAGTGTGCCTTTTAGAAAACTGAAAAATATTTATCTGAATTCAGAAATTGCTAAAAATCAGTAATGTAATTATCAGATAAGTTTAGAATATCAAAGGTTTGAAAATTGATTCATGAAATCACAAGAATTTGCATAAAGAATCGAAAAGTGAATCGAATTAATAAGAATGATGATAGCTGGAAAGCTTCTTTTACCGATCTAAGAGTAGCTCCCACAGGCTGAAGAAGGTCACAAGGTATCTTAAATTGCTTAATTATGCTTTAATTCAACAAACAATCTTATGGCGGTGTGCACCAAAC
>JAFIDM010009631.1:170386453-170401402 GCA_023159025.1 Thereuonema tuberculata | reverse complement strand
CCTTTCACATAATTTTAAAACAAAGGCTAAAATTTTTGTGGAGCAGCACCCCCCCACTAATTTTAGCTCCGTCCAAATAGCAGTCCTTCAAGTTAACTGAAGTTTGGTGCACACCGCCATTAGTTTTGAAGTTATTTAGAATTTTTTTTTTTTTTTCATTTTACCATTACTTAACCAAAGGAGAAAGGGACAGATGATAAAATTTTACAATTTATGGAAGTAAAAGATATTTCTTAAACCTTTATAACTCATTCGAAAAGTAATAAAACATGGAAGTTTTTAAAGTTATTTGTAAGTTTATTGGATTATCAAATTTCAGAAATAAATCCACTTGAATGTACAATTGGGTTGAAGGTTTTTACAACAAGTGTAGGTTTTAGTTCTTGTATTTTTATCATATTTGAAGTTTTTAACATACTATTTGCTACATTAACTGCATTACTGTGTAAACTAATGAGGGAAACAGAAATATTAGAAAAAAAGGTTTGATTCTTTTTTCTTTTTTTATTTTTGCTATTATATTACTTGGGAGTATGTTTCTAAAATAAACAAAATAAAAACAACATATCTCCAAAACTATTGAGTTTTGCATAATGGATATTATGATTAAATTAATTGCAAATGAGCTCTTACCATCATGTCATGAAAGGAATATGTCGACTTACCAATCACCCTGTCTATATACAGTGGGCATAAAAGAATGGTGTGGTTTCAAAGATGTGTAATGTTTTTTATGTCCAGTAATGAACTGTAATGCATACTTGGGGTCAACATGCAGATGTTCACGTTTCTGCTTTTGTGTTGTACCTTATGTGAAAATGTACTGGCCTTTTTTCTTTGCTGAAGTGTCAGTAACTGGTTCCATCTACCAGAACAATATGGAAAACTGATTGATTCCAATGACTACATTTTCCAATAGGATGGAGCCCCCCCCCCCCCTTTCCATCATAATGTGCGATGCCTCCTCAATTGTGTTCTTGAGTGCTGGATTAGAAGTGCTACAGATGCGAACAACCATCTCCTGTGGTGGCCACCACAATTCCCGGACCAAACACCATGTGACTACTTTCAATGGGGATATGTGAAAGATTACATATACATACTCCAATGCCTAGATCGATCAGTGATATCAAGAACGGATCACCCATGCTGTGGAGGTCATCACATAGGACATGCTTCATTGAATCTGGCAGGATGTTTTCCTTGCAACTGTTCCAATAACTGCATTCTGTGAACAGCATTTCCTACAGCAGATTGCAACAGATCTCCAGTGATTTGCCCCACGTACAGCATTTTTCGGTCCTTTAATGTTACTAAGTTATCCATGCCTCCTTGGTACACCAAGCTTTTCAAATATCCCCACAACCAAAAAGACACAGGGAGTGAGATTTGGCACACAGGTTGGCCAACTTGTAGGAAATGCTCGAGTAATTATTCTGTCTTCCATGAAATGCTGCTTAAGACTTGCTGTACACTCAATCCAATGTGAGAGGGTGCTCCATCCTGCATAAATATGGTGCATCCCAGGCATCCACGGTGTTGAAGTTGTGGAATAACAAAATCAAGCAGCAATCATTGATACCTCACATCATTGACAGAAAGTCACAGGACCATTTGGTGTTATTTCTTCAAAAAAGTACGGACCGATGATGAACGAAGTAGTAAAGTCACACTACACTGTGACTTTCGATGAGTGGTCAGCAAGGAATCTGCAGAGACACATGAGGATTCTCCAACGCCCAAATGCAGCAATTGTGTGTTTACAATTACATTAAGATGAAAATGTGCCTCCTCACTCCATAAGATGTTCCAAGGCCATGCATTCATAGGACATTACTCGGACCAAACACATGCTGTTCATATTCATCTTTTTATATCCTTCAATTTATGACATCAATTTACTGCAATCGGCATATTTCTGTGCTACAGCACCATTTTTCCCCTGGTGGTGAAATTTTGAACAATTTTTTTTCTTTTTAGAAATCAAAACCCCATGGTCTAAATAGTGTTCACACCAAATTTGGTGGAATTTGGCCCAACAGGTTTTTGGTAATTGGACTCTAAACATCTCCTCTTTAATTATGGCCACCCAGTACATCTTTCAAACCCGACCATTATTTTATGCCCTTTCCGTGTGTGTGTGGGTTGGCAATGCTTTATTAACATTAACAGTTTTGTACAGGGCCGTGCCAAGTTATGTTAGCGCCGGGGTGCCAGGCAAAAGTTGCCGCCCCTAATAAGCTAAATTTAATATTTTTCATTATAAAATAAATATATATATATATATATATATATATATATAATTACATATTTTGCATATATTTCCTTTCCATTAGTATTTCTGCACTAAATTATTTGCTGCCCGCCGCCCCCCAAGACGTGCCGTGCACCCCTGGCACCCCTGCTTGGCACGGCCCTGGTTTTGTATATGATTTAAAAAAAAATGTTTAATGACCAAAAATAAATCATGAATGACAAAAGTTCTGTTTTACCTAATTACAATCTGAGAAGATAAAGCAAATATGAGTTAAGAAAAACTTTCAAGATTGCACTGAGGGCAAAAATATAAACAACTTTGCAAAGAAGCAAGTTGTACTGTTGGAGTCACACTTGAATGACAATATATTTTTGGAAATTTTGGCCTCTGTACCGTTGGATCAGGCTTGCACCAAAAAATAAAATTGATCTTGCCTTTAACAACCCCAACTTATTCTAAGCTAATATGTTTTACACATTGTTTTTGATATATTCATTCAAAGGCAGTATTATAGCCAAATGGATATGTATTTCGAGTTAAAATAATAATCTAAAATTTTTTTAATATTTTTTCCCCCTCTGATAAGTGAGTACTCTCTCTCTCTCTTGGGAATTAACAAATATTAGACTAGATAATTGTGGCAGCTTTGTTTCCAGGCAGGTAAAAAAAAAAAAAGCTGCATAAAGCCAAATATAAATATTTTTCCATGACATCACCAGCAAAAATTTAGTGAATTAAAAGCTAAATAATATACTTCTTGCTTAGACAATTTTTAATTTATTACCAAAAACTGTACAAAACCTTATTGCTACTACTCCATCTAGCTTATTATTAGACTAAATAATATGTTTCACATAAAAATTAGAGAGAAAATGGGGAACACCCCAATGCAATTCGTGTTGTAGATGGTGTAAACTTCTGTGAATTGTCTTTCACTCTCTTTGATCCATGAGTTTTAGATTAATGTTCCCACCTTTCCAGGTTTTGTTTCATTAATTATTATAAAATTTGCATATAATAATAATTTTTTCATCAATTTTATTTTTGGTCCTGGACAGGTTAGGCCAAAACTTAATATGAACATTTACATTATGTACAATTATTAATATCTGGCTATCAAATACATGACCATAAAAAATTAACAGTAATAAGAAATTAACATCTCTAATAATATAACAAAATCAGAATAAAAATAAATAGCAATAATACCAAGAAAATAAAGCACATATATAACCTAACAAAAACTTAAATAAATAGAAAGTAAAATTTCAGATAAGCTAGAAAATTAAACAAAAAATTTTAAATAAACGAAATAATAAGAAATTAAATACTGCAAAAAACTCGAATGGCAATAAAGATAATTAAAAAAATAAACTTGAAAATACAAATATAAAATTCTTATAAAACCAAGTAAAATAAACCTACATTTAATGCAAGAACAAATAAAAATAAATAATAACATTAAAATAATAAGGTAAGTGATAATTCAACAATCTTAAAATTTACTTTGTCAGAACAAGCTCAAAGACATTATGTACAGCTCTTCATTTATACCAGATGAATCAGATATATTCATAATATAGAGTTAATCTCTCTCTAATCCAAATATTTTATAAATACTTCCTCTTAACAAGACAGTTTTCTTTGCCCATAATCCTTAATCCTCAGAATCAAAAACAATGATATGTAACTTTTGGTTTATTCATTTTCCCCCCTTTTTATATAATCTTTCTAAGTTCTGAAATCTGATTGCTAAGGATTCTGGAGAAAAAGCACAATTCGGACATGATATTTTGTAACAATGCCATAATTTAATTAACTTAATACATACAACAATTATAAATGGCAATTGATATTTTGGGAAACAACATTCATATTAGTTAACAGTTTTTAGAGTTAAAAACTGTTTTGACAAATGGGATTAATGCTGGGATCAAAAAGAAAAACCAAATGTCTGTTACTTTCGTTTGTATCATATGGATTAATTCTGCCTGTAATACATCCATTTTCAAACCTAGATTAAGACTGTTAATTCTATTTCCAGTGATATTCCACCTTTTTTAAGTCATGCATAATTTGGGCAATTTAGATTCTTTACACTATAAGAGGGCCACTTCTAAGTGGTGTCAACAAAAGACATTTTATTTTTGAAATCACCTTTAAATATACTTTTCTTATAAACTGAAGTATTACATTTCTATCCTTCTCTGATATATATACTGTATATATAAAATAGATGATAGCTTTTTATTTATTTTATTTCTCCCTCATAGCTAAAACTTAGAACTCTGCTATTCTTTTTGAAGTAATTAAGGGCATTCAATATAGAAAACCTAACCTTCTAGATAACCTAACGGTTTGTATTTTGATGACCTACAAATTCTCTATTAGGAAGATGTTAAGAGATTTAAAAAAGACAAAAAGTAAAAACTTAAGTTACTTACCAATACTCACATTTTCATAACAATTTCAGTCAATATGGACAAAACACCAATTATCAAGAATAAGCCATTAATTTGTTGTTTTTTTTTTACATACGCTGGTTTCAAACTTAGTTAAAAAACATGAAAGATAATTTTATGATATTCTTCCAACTAACTTTCAACTCTAAATTAACAGATGGAAGAAAAAATATTACTTGGTAACCTGATCTTAACTGATTTCATACAGGTTTTCAATAGCAAAGGAAACCATAATAATACCCTCATTAACCTCCATATCTTGCAGCTTATTTATTAGTGATTATTAATTTGTAATAGAAAATATGGAAGAACCTAAAAACACAATTTACTTATAAAATTAAAGTCTTCTTTTTTAGAGCAGAGCACAGGAGGCAATAATAGGCCTCTCAGGAAACCTGCCCACAACCTTAACTTTGTTTCAGGAGACTTTTTGCACCTCTTGAGAAATCCTAAAGAATCTTACTTTTTTTGTCCTTTTTTTAACTCTCTAAACATCTCCCTAATAGAGAATTTGTATGTCATCAAAATACAAACCGATATTATGTCTGCCATTTACAACTATATAAACTGAAGGAGACTCATTGAAATTGATAACTCGATGGAGTTTTTAGAAAAATTCTAACACCTGAATAATGCACTCTGGCTTGTCCATTCTTCCTACTATGATGATATCTGATGGCAGGACAATAGAAGTATACATTTGTTAATTATAATTATTGCTTACAGAATGTTTTTTTAAATTTCGGAAGTGAAGTAATTATGTTTTGAATCTACAAAATAAAAGTGTTTATTGCTTATCTTTAAAAAACATTATTAAATGCTTAAAATTGAATTGGCATATTGTCCAGGGCTGTGGAGTCAGAGTAGAAAGCAATTCTTGAATTACTGGAGTCTGAGCCAGAGTCGGTAAAAATGTACAGACTCCAACTTCTAACAAATTTACTTACTTCTTACTTCTTTGTACGGGCGTCCAGCTCAATCGTAGCCGATGGCCCGGTGTCCATTGTACGCAGCACAAGCAAGTTGCCAGTAATTTTTGTTTTTAACCCTTTGCACTCTTGTGTCGACTCCAGCTCGACATACATAATTTCCGGTGAACACTCTTGTGTCGAGTGTGAGTCGACATGCATTTTTCTTTCTCATTACTCTGTTGTCGAGCGTCGCCCGACTCAGGAAAGTGATCAGTAATGTGCTGCCACCTATTGGCAATTATCAGAAACATTTCTACAGCGCTAGTTTTAAAAAAATGCAAATAATTACTGTTTGGGGAGACCACGTGTAGAACATGGCGTCCTGCAAAAAGGTGAGTCTCTGTGACTCCGAATGTTTATATGCAAATCCAAAAAGTAAAACAAAGGACTGCAAAGTTTGTAGTGATAGAAAGAAGAAGGGAGGAAGAAAAGAAACAGTTCATTACTGTAATACATGTAAAATAAAACCTGGATTGCATCCTGGTATTTGTTTTGAACGCTACCATACATTAAAAAATTACAGAAATATTAATTAATAAATATTTTGTAGTACTTGTTTATTATTAATAGAAATAGAAAACAAATAAATTTGTATTAATCATTGCAATAATGATTTCCAGATTTTTTTCTCCTAATTTACATTAAGTTAGCGTTTTGCCATAGAATACCCCCAGAGCTGAGGGGTCAGAAGGGGGATAATCGGCTCAGAGTGCAAAGGGTTAAGAATATCTTCAAAATCGGTAACTTTTGTTTTTAGTAAGTCACGCGAAAATATAGGGTAACTGCAACGCAGAAGAATGTGCTCCAGATCCTCTTCATCGTCTCCGCATAACGCACAGTGCGACGAATTGGTAAGGTTAAAACGGAATAAGTATTTCTGTGTCACTATGTGACCGATTCTTGCTCGTGCTGCGAAGGAGGCTATCTGTCTTTGTACCCCTCTATATAAGTTCCCGTCAGCCGGTAGGGGTTGAATCTTGTGAAGGTGTCTCCCAGTGGTTGAGTGATTCCATTTGTCCAACCAAGCTTTATAGAAACAATTATTGCTTTGGTTTTTGCAGTGAAGCAAGGAGACCTTCTTCTGATCTATAGGCTGCATTTTAGAGGCATCTTTAGCAATTTGATCCGCAACCTCATTTCCATAAATATCGCAGTGCGATGGAACCCACTGCAGAGTAATTTTATTTCTATGGCTCTGTAGTTCTCGCAGTAAGCGCCTAATTTCCGAGATACGAAAAGCATATGCCATAGGTTCGGGGTTTAAGATAGCCTGCAGAGCACATTTGGAGTCGGTAAGGACACAGACCTGCGATGCTTCCAACGATAAACAGCTTGCAAGTGCTGCATTTATTGCAAGTAATTCCGCGTCCAAACTGGACTGTGAGTTAGCTGGCACGTAGTACCGTTCACCATTTGTTACATTGAAGTAACCAGCACCTGCGACATCTCTGTCAATATCCACTGAACCATCAGTGAATATCTTGATATGGCGGTCATACAGCTCGCTTATCATAGATAGAGTTTCACTTTTCAAGATTTCTGGTAGATTGTCTTTCTTTAGATGGTTTGGCAATTCCAGAACAATATTCACTCCATTCCATAAGCTCGGACTGTCTTCATAAGTCACTGGAATGGTTTCGGGTACGCCAACATTTAAATTGGAGGCCATGGTTTTTATTTGGAACCTGAAAGAGTTTTTGATATTACAGGTTGTATTAATCACGCGGCGTAAAGGATGATCGGACGTCGATGATTGTATTTTTAGGTATTTGGTCCACATTTGTCTCCTTATATATATTTCAATTGGAGAAATATATATATTTCAATTAGAGAAAGTCCCATGCACAAGCACAATCAACTTCTAACAAATTTAAATTATAATATAAATAATATGTTAAAATTTCCTATTTCATAGACAATAATTTATCAACTTATTTTTTTCATGATATATTTTAAGTACTTTGCAAATTTCAAAACATAACATATTTTATTATATTTATATTAATGAATGCAGCACCCATTGAAAACCTTTACAATAGCAAAAAAAGTGAAGTCAACAAAGTCGGATGTTTTTGAACACTTTACAATAACAACAGAAAAGTCAGGGAAACATTCTCTATGTTAGTGTAATATAGAAGATGCTAATTGTGAAAAAGCATGTGATGCATTTATTTATTTTATTTTCTATACTGATATACACAAAAAAAAGAGTCGGAGTCAGAGTTAAAATAAATTGAGGAGTTGGAGTCGAAGGTTTGATGTACCGACTCCATAGCCCTGATATTGTCACAATAAAGGTACATGGACAAAAGCTACAAAACAAAATAAGGACAAGATAAATGACTTGAACATAAAACCAATAATATGCACTATAAACAACTGTAATGGTTTTTCTGAAGGCTTATATCCTTCAGCAAAATAAACTTTTAGACTGGAGAAAAAAACTACACTACTGATGTTTCTTTGTTTTTGTTTTTTGAAAATTGATTTTTTTTTTTAATTATGATTTTTGATTTTAGTTTCCAGAGGCCTTTAAGACATATTAGACTTTTGAAGAGAGTTATCTTATAAGGTGAATCAGAAAAGCTAAACTGCTCCCTTGAGAATTCTCAAGAATCTTACTATTTATCTTTTTAACTCTCTTAACATCTTTCTAATAGAGAAGTTGTAAGTCATCAAAATATAGTATGTCTGTGTGTTGTTAAAAGTACTCTTCAGTACACTATAATATCAGGACAGTAATTTATACTCTTAATTTGATTAGTAATTTTCTGAAGTAAATGCTTCAGAAAAATGCTAATCGCAATAAATGAAAGCAATTTTAAATATACTTATAAATTTGCAGTACAAAATTCTTGCATTTAAATTACACAAATCATATTTCTGTTAATTTAGTTATAATATAAGGACTATGTAAATAACTTTGATTTGTGCCCAAAATACTTATTTACAGTAATTCAAAAAAGTCCTTATCATGAATTTTATTTTTTCACATACTGGATGATCATGTATTTTAACTGCATTAATTAATAATAAATGATTGACAAAATTTGCAATTGTACTTCTACCAACAAATACCTATTAAAAAAAATTACAAAACCATTAAAATATATTTAACAACAGATTCAAGTACAATATGAAAATGTTAAATGCATGTGAATGAAAACAAGCTCGGGGCCAATGAATTGTAATTTTTATATCTTAATGTTAAACACATGTTCACTACTGCCCCTCTACGTTGAATTAAAAATAAAATCTAATCAACTATCCAGCATGATCAGGAATGACTCAGCCAGAACAATAAATAAATCTGGCATCAGCATGACCACCTCTATAGCCTGACCAAGTTTTTTGCAAATGTAAATTACCACAATTAATGCTATTTCATAGTTAATCCCTTTTGGAAGAGACCTTTTTATTATAATTATGAAGTAGCCATAATGCCTGTCGGAATTATTTCCTTTGCTAGAAGCTGAAGGTGTAATGTGTAAAATATCTGTCTCCCTGATGAGTAACAATAATACCACATTAGACTATTTCTTCAATAAAAGCTAGAAATTTATGATTGTTTAATAAGAATGCAAACAATTGGGTGGGATTTTTCAACAATGAACTAATTTCCAATGTGCCCTTAGGATCACTCCTATCCTATACTTAATAATACAGCTTATCCTGTACTACCCTGGAATCTTTCTTGAGTAAATGGCAATTCAGTAGTGCTGACTGCACCATCTCTTATTAAATTAAATACAGACATAAATGAAGAACTATACCTGCTTGTCAGAACAGACATGGGTCTGAATTCAATAAATGTTCACTCACTTTTACAAAGTGTGGCAAAAAAATAAACCAACAAATACAACAATTTTACTGCTGAGAGAATGGTAAACAATAGAAACATTAAAAATTACAAAACCAAATCTTCATTAAAACTACATATAAATTTAAAAATACAAGAATTTCACAAAGGAGAATTAAATTTGACTCAAAAAATAAATTAAATAAATCACACAGATAGATTCGTGAACTGAGAAAAACAGAAGATTTTGTGTAACAAAATAATTCTTAAAAATTTGTGTAATGTAATGTTTAGAAAATAATAATTCCTTTAAGTTCTTTTGAATTTTATCATAAACAGATCACAATGTAATTTATGACATATTCTTACCTTCACATTATCATCTAATATATATTGAAATAAACTGATTTTGCTGTTTTAAGACAATCTGTACCGTTAACATTATTGCAGTTGCACAGAATATCAAAATGCTATCAATATATATTTATGTAAAACACCTTACAATTACAACTTTTTATTGACAAAGTCGGTATTTAATAATAATTCTACTAGAGTTTCATTACATACTGAAACCACTAAAATCGCTTTATACCAGATCCGCAATATAATGCAGAGTAAATAAAAAAAAAAAAAAAAAAAAAAAAAAAAAAAAAACGTGTGTAGGTTTCATATGAAAGTGTAAACTAGAAGATTGATATGTATATGAGTGTGTGTGTTCTATTTAAATGTTGTTGTTCATTTTCATTCCAACTTAAATCAACAATATTAAATTTGGTGTAACTGTCATTAAAATTTGTTTTTGTCCATAATTTTTTCATATCTTAAAATCTAGAAACCTTTGAACTTGTCAGATTTATGATGATCTTCAACATGCATGTAATAACATTTAAATGTAAATTGTAAACAAGTTATAGGCTTATTCTAGATTTATCAAGTTTACCATACTCAGCAAGTTTCAAAAAATATTTACAACTCACCTTTTTTGACAACTTTCATCCATACTTCAACGATCTTCTTATAATGAGCTTTATGATGTAAACACCACAAAGATAAAGTCTGAATACTTTCTTGAGTATTAGAAACAGACAGTAGTTTCTTTTCCAAGTTAGCATCATTAAGAGAGGACGCCATTTTATATGATGCGAGTTGTTAGAAACCAGCGTTACTGTTCGGTGAACGCTTCAGTGTAAATAAAATGTAAAAGGTTTGCTTCTTTAAAATGATTTTGACGGTCTGAAGAACATCATATTACCTAAATCGTGCGATTTTCAGTGTGGCGTTACAAAAGAGAAACATTAACAAATCGACATCGCCAACATTATTACGATAAAGTAACGATTCGCAAACCGCCATTTTGTTGCGATACTCTCGTCAGCAAAACTCCACAAATTATCAACACAACATTATTATTTTTTCCGTAATATTTTCTGATATCTTAATAAAAAGGACTGTTTACATTTTCTTTAATTGTAGTGAGAATTTTATCAAACTTAGAAAAAATATATTTTAAATATTATTAAATTTATTTTATTATAAGAGATGGTTTCCAGCAGCTCTGATAAATATGAATACCCAATGATGACATAAAATTGCTTTACGATTTAGTTACTTACAAAATAAGAATGAAAGATAATTTACAAAAACAGCATAATTTAACGAACTGAACATTTAATCAGATGGTAATTTCATAAAAACAATAAAAACTAAACCGAAGCGTTCATCAAAATTGACACTTCATTTAGATAAAATGAAGAAGATTCATAGAGAAAAAGGGCGGGGAAATTAATAATAAATTAAAAGCAGTGCAAAATATTAAGCCGAAATAAACAATTACGGGCTTGGGTATTTACAAATTATATATAAGAAGTAAATATAATCCGTCATTTCTTGGCGAAAAATCATATAAGAAAATGCATTCCACAACCTTTTCTGATTTGGTTTGTTAACCACGTTAATTTTACTTCAATCTTGAAACCAAGTAGATTTCTGGGTGCTATCTATGAAAGCATGTGGAGTGTAATTCATGTTTATTTTTTCCTCCAACAAATATCAGACCGTAATTCAACTGGTTTAGATCAGATGTGTATCTATCAAACTGAATCACCCGAATGCTCTGTAAATGTCGAATGGTCATAGCTTATTTTAGAGTTCTTTTGAAATGTTTCACGAACGAACAGACAAAAATTTGCGAAGATAGTATATTAGGATTTTAGTGAATAATGATGTAAATTGAAGTTCTGCATCCGTTTGCCACCACGGTTGTTACAGTAAAAAACGACATTGCATTGATTTGCATCTTTCTTTGCCCCTTTTTTATTAGTTACAGTATGCAATTCAGGTGTCACTATTGTTATAATTACTCATCGTAATCGAATATTGGTTAATATGAATCTCCAGAAAATAGTATTGAAGTTATTTGAATTATCAGACCATGGAATGAAATAATATAGAATTAATATTTATTTCCAATTCAAATATTCATTTAGTATGTAATACTATCTGATTTGTGATATGAATGACATTATTGGACCAGCTTAGTTTTTGAGGCGGCAGTGTGTCTTAAGCAACTTCGATTTTGTCAAAATTCAATTGTTTGCAAAATTATACAGATTTTTCTTTTTAATTCTTATTCATTTCTTCATTTTTAGCAAGCCTTTACAATTTGGTTTTATAGAATAGATGTGTCTATATTCAAGAACTAGCATTGTTGTTTGATTTTATTTAGTGTAAGATGTTAATGGCACAAGAGTGATGAAGGAATGGACGCTCTTACAGGCAAGATGAGGGGGTGGGGACATTTGCCCCAACAAGAGATAAGTTTCAGTTTCAACATAATTCATGTAATTTCTTTCATGCACGAGGATTAATAGATACAAAAGATGGTAAACTTTATTATAACTTATTATTTTATTTTATATAATTTCGTAGTATAAAGTACAATTTTTATAGATTTTTTTACTTTGCCAAAATACTTTCCTTCCTGAAAAAAATATGAGAGTGCCCAAAGATGAAGGTTATGCAGCATCAGAATTAGAGAAATTTTAAAATAATAAAAAAAAAAGGTTTATTTTTACTATGATTTACCCAATGTTTGTCTTCCATCTATGAGTTTAGTGTACTTTCTGCTTCAAGATCATCATGAATGAAGAAAAGCAATGTGGTGATACCCAGCTGACAACAAAAGTATTGCAATAGAGATTCTTGTACAGATGCAGAGTGAAGACTGCATAGTACTCAAGGCTTTTATTATTCTATCATTTTATATATGTATAAAAAAAAGTGTTATCTTTCAGTTGGCTTCAGATGCTTGTAGAGCAAATAAAGTTTACTGAACATGCTGCATTTTGTGTCAGTGAATGTATTATTATTATTATTATTATTATTATTGAATTGTATGTTTTAAACCTTGGGTTTCCCCAGCAAAAACAATATGGCGGGTCAAGGACCAAAGCACATATTTCCAAGCGTAAAGACGTGTGCAAGAATGATTAGGGATGTGTGGTTGTGTCCATAAATTTTCTAACTATGCGTGTTGTGTTGAGTACTATAGCCTTCTGCAGTTGTGCATAAGTGTTTTTGTTAAGTCCTAGTGTGCTGAGACTGTGGTGCAAAGTGTTAGGTACCAGACCAGTGGCGGACAAGACGATGGGTACAACACATACTTGATCCTGCCTCCACTGCTTCTGGAGCTCGTGTGCTAGGTCTGTATATTTACTGATCTTGTCTGCGTGAGTTTTCTGCATGTTCTTGCTGATAGGCACTGCAATATCAATGAGATAGGTCTGTTTGTTGACCTTATCAACAAGTGTGATGTCAGGTCTGTTGTGATGTATGGTTTTGTCTGTGTGAATGGGACGATCCCAGTACAGTTTATGTGAGGATGACTCTAATACACTTTGTGGTATGTACTTGTAGTACGGAACCGTGTTCTTAATAAGTGAATGTTTGTGTGCTAGCTGTTGATGAACAATCGACACTACCTGATTGTGTCGGTGGAGGTAATCTGTCTGGGAGAGAAGGGGACAGCCAGATATTATGTGGTCGATCGTCTCATGCGTAGTGTGGCATTTCCTGCATTTGTCGTCATGTGTGTTTGCGTCGTGTAGGATGTGTTTCTTGTAGTTGCGTGTGGGGATGACTTGGTCCTGTATCGCGATCATGAACCCTTCGGTCTCCCCAAACAGCTCACCACTTGTCAGCCATCTGTTCGACGCTTCCATGTTGACATGAGGCTGGCTGAGTTCGTAGTGATGTCTGCCATGGAGTTCCTTACGAGCCCATGATTCACGCAGCTGCTGAGAGTGGGTGTTAGGGGTGGTGAGTGTTGGAGTGTTATTATTATCGTGTTTGTATGTTTCAAACCTTGGGTTTCCCCAGCAAAAACAATATGGCAGGTCAATGACCAAAGCACATACTGCCAAGTGTAAAGATGTGTGCAAGAATGATTAGGGATGTGTGCTTGTGTCCAAAAATTTCCTAACTATGCGTGTAGTATTGAGTACCACAGCCTTCTGCAGTTGTGCATAAGTGATTTTGTGAAGTCCTAGTGTGCTGAGACTGTGGTGCAATGTGTGAGGCACCAGACCAGTGGCAGACAGAACGATGGGTACAACACGTACTCGATCCTGCTTCCACTGCTTCTGGAGCTCGTGTGCTAGATCAGTGTATTTACTGATCTTGTCTGCGTGAATTTTCTGCATGTTCTTGCTGATAGGCACTGCAATATCAATTAGATAGGTCTGTTTGTTGACCTTATCAACAAGTGTGATGTCTGGTCTGTTGTGATTATTTTTATTATTATTATTATTATTATTATTATATGTTTCAAACCTTGGTTTACCCCAGCAAAAACAATATGAGGGTCAAGGACCAAAGCACATATTGCCAAGTGTAAAGACGTTTGCAAGAATGATTATTATTATTATTATTATGTAAAAGATTCTATATTATTATTATTATTGCAGTATAATTAGATAAAAAAGGTAATAATAATAATAAT
Source organism: Thereuonema tuberculata (assembly GCA_023159025.1). Classification (NCBI taxonomy): domain Eukaryota; kingdom Metazoa; phylum Arthropoda; class Chilopoda; order Scutigeromorpha; family Scutigeridae; genus Thereuonema; species Thereuonema tuberculata. The sequence continues at coordinate 170,386,914 of JAFIDM010009631.1, read as the reverse complement.
AACAGCGCACACAGTTTAAGTACTGAAAATGCATTCTTGGAAATAGAAACACTCACTGAATGAGAACTATAAGGGATCAGAATAATCTTTTTTTTCATTGAAGATGTGTTCCCATCATCTTACTTCTTTCAACTAACATATGATATGCTGGTAGTTCTTTAAATGAGTCTGTAGGTAATAAAGATGGTCTTTATTTTATCTGGTTAAACAGAAATAGCTCTCCATTACTATATGGTTGCAAAACCTGACAGTGCCATTGGCTGCTTAATTTTTTTTATTTTTTTTTGAGCATGTATTGTAGTGAATTATGGATTCTATATACATAACAATGTTTGTTATGTGATGTTATGCACTTGTTTATCATAGCTTTTTATTAAGCACCAAAAAAATATATATATGTTACATATGAATTAAAATTTTAACAATAAGCTTCATTTTACACAAAATTAAAAAAAAAAAAA
>JAFIDM010009631.1:170353390-170384270 GCA_023159025.1 Thereuonema tuberculata | reverse complement strand
AGAAAGATGTAATGATAAATTTGCATTCTTTTATGTATCTATGTTGCTACCTACATCCTACAACCACTGCTACTATTGCCCCCCCCCCCCAGAGGGCGGTATTGCTCACTTTCGGAAACACTATCTAGATAATACAGTATCCTTTGAAGTAACCTAGGAAACAGTGAATGTTGTAAGCTGCTCAAGGAATACTATAGTTTAGGTATTCCAAAAGTGGAAGCATACTGGACAGAACAGCAGTTTCTGGGTCATTTGGTAATACCTATGGTAAATGTAAGTTGTTCTGGCTTGAATAGGTCTAAGATATAAAACGAGAACTGACTATGAAATTTAACCAGGAAATAAATGGTGGTTTCTTTCTAGACCACAATCCAAAAAACTCTTTCTCTGTATGACCATCTAAAATAAGTACCAGTCAAAAAATGATTGCTTACACTCAATTATCAGCAACTATGTTTGCATTTGAGAGAAATCATTGAACCATTGAAGACTAGGAAAAAGTTGCCTTTTCAGATGTACATATCCCAACATGCTGTGAGGACAGTAGGTAAAGGGTTCCCGAAAAATCTGAGAGAAGAATCACCCAAACATCATGGCCCAACAGAAACAGCGAGAGGCACTTTATGGCATTTTTGTGTAGGGCATGTTTTACAGGGAATCTCATGGAGCCTTGTTATCGATAGATTGTATTCTGAATGCTATAAAGTACCTGTCTGGTGTGGATAATTAGCTCACAAGGATGCATGTTAGGTAAATTTCACCCCAGCATTAAAAAAATGCATTTATTTACAGGCTAAGGGTATTTTTTATCTGGTCATCCTTCAAATACCTTTTCAATGAACTGTCAAGTAATGCAGGTTTTGAAGTCAAAATCATTCATTAATTTGTCACTGCATTTCAACAGATTTTTTTTATTGCTGTCCATGTGGGATAATTTTTACCCCACGTGAATCCTGACATTCCCCTTTCATATTACTCTCAGCACATTCTTTATAGTATCTGTTTTTTGGCATTTTTCTGCCTGATTACATTGCAGCTAATTGCAGTATTGTTATTGTAGCTCTTTGTATTACTAGTGTATATTGATAATTTGAAAAAAAAAAAATCAAAAATGAGCAGACGAGGTATGTATGAGTGAGTTGATGCAGATATTAATTCAACAGAACCATACATGCTACACAACCTTAGATCTTAATATTCTGTGGGTATGCATTTCCTTCTCGAACCTGCTTTGATGATCACTAATCAGTTGAAAAGGCATGATCACACCTCCATCCAGCATCACGTGAACTTGGCTTGAAAAGAGTCAGCTAAGACATTTACCTCATAATGCTCCTTCTTCAAGTAGTTTCTCCCAACCTTATGTGTAATCGTTTGAACGATGATGATGTAGCATTTTTTGATCTTGTAGACCCAAGATACTGTTGCTTTGAAGTTGAGCCTGTTATCTAGATCTATTGATTTCTTGATGTGGAGAGCCCCATTATCATGATCTTAACTGCAGATTCTTCTTTTTTCTTAAAGTAGTGGAAGACTTGTGTGTTGATATTTGCAACTGCCACATAAGGCGCGGTTGAGAATTATTTATTTTTAATCTTTGAGATTGGAAGCAGACTAATGCAGCAATGGTTGTGCAAGATGCTTTTCAGAGGCCTTTGGCCTTTAACCTTCAGGGTTGGCATAGCAATAAAAACAGGTAAACCTTTTTCTTCTCTACAGAACTGATCCTGTTCTTACTAGTTGTAGGACCTCCAACTTTTGACGTAGATAGTTCTTCCTTCTTGAGGAAAAACTATAGATTTATCAGAATAATAATTTGGTCCTATTTCAACACAAGTGCTTGGTTGAGATTTATAAATTCACACGCTCTTCTTTCTCATCTTTGAAAGTGTCAAGCGTTTCATTAAAAACATCAGTTTATGTAGGCAAATCAGAGACTCATATCTGTTGAGCACAATATCATTTCTTCTTTGATTTTGTTAAAAACCTCCAAATCTTTTATGGATGAAGTTGCACAAAATGAGCCAAACTCTTGAACTGAAAGAGCAATGATGACTTTCAGATTCATTTTTGAAACGAAAAGAAGAAAATGAGCAATTTACAGTGTTTAACATAAAGCCATCTACACTACTATTGCCCACACTTCAGAATTTTATGGGAACTAACTTTAACTCATCAAAAGCAGGAGTGAAAGTGATTTTCAAGCAGATCTGCAGCTCTTTCTCTTTTTCTTTGACTGTGTACAATCCCTTTGTTTCCTCCTCCTGCTTCTTTTACCTCACTCCTATTCCTCTTTCCATCGTGGAGGGCAGCCAACATTTTTCAAATGACATATTTATACCATAAGGAAGCATTTCTAATAAATGTTGATTTTCTTTGTGATTTGACTTTTTGGAAGGTTCTCTTGTCAGATGGCATAGGCATACTACAGCAAGATAATGTGCTACATTGTTGATATGCTTAATAATGATTTGTCAAACAAATACTATTATTTATTAGCATTGCTGCTGAATTTGAAAATCAGGATTAAATCAATCAAGAAATTTGGCATTTGAATCCTCTGCTGTAGACAATATCAGATCTATGGGAAGGAAACCTGAAGACCTGGTATAGTATACTTCCTACAGTGTAAATTGTAGTTTATATTGTGAAATTATATAAAATAAATATAACTAAAGTAATTCGTTATAATAAAATTTACCAGTTTTCTATCTTTTGTCCTCTTGAGGAAAAACAAAATCTATTACTTTCCTTAAAATGAAAAATTCCAGGGTGCAGCAAAGGACCCCTCCCCCCTTGCACGTATGTGCATATGACCATTGTCCATTCCATGGTGTGTAGCAGCAGTTGAGTAATAACAGATACCTTAGAAACAATTGTATTATGAAGGAAGGGGAATATAATATTTTAATTGGAGAGTCAATATTATAGATTGAAATACTTTCTTGGTAGGAGGATATATGCTTCACAAAATATAAATACTATATTTACATCAGGGTTGGGTAAGTTACTTTTAAAAAGTAACTGAGTTACAGTTACTTTTAACAAAAAAACAAAAACAAAAAAAAACAATATTCTGTTAAAAGCATATTAAAAATTTATATATTAAAATATATTAATGTATTTTGTAATTTAGTTTATTTTTATTTTTCAGGAATTTTATTTAGAATTTTTCTTTTTAATTTATATGTACTGTAGAGCAGTATTCTCAATCTTTTTCTGCTTCACGGCATAGTAACAAGTTAGTTTTTCAAATTAGTAATAGTTCAAGTTACTTGTTCAAATTATTTTTTTTTTTTATGTTGGGAATCTGAACTTTTGTTTATTCGATAGCACTTGTATTTAATCAAATAATCCACGCCGATTATTTTGCATTCCTATATTTTAAATGATAGTGTCAAAAGTCGTTTTTTTTTTTTTTTTTTTTTTTTTAATGCATTTCTAAATTAATTAATTTCTTAGCAGCGAATTTTATTTTACCAAATTTTTTTATTTAATCTCTCATTTTTTTCATTCATTCAGATATTTATTTACATTACAAAAATTAAATTACAAATAAAAGAAACTAAATAAGATATTTTTATAAAACATGAATTATTTTTGATGAATTAGGCTATTGTTTCCTGAGCATAAATAAACTCTTTATTTTTTTCCATTAATTAAATCTTAATTGAACATATTTGAGAAAGTTTTTGATTTTGTTTCTCCTTTAAAACACAACGTATTTTAAAGTGAAATTATTTTGTCATTTTCTTACTTTTTACCACACTTGAAATATATTAATCCTTTTGAAGGCAATTTGGAAAAAGTGGAGATAATGTTTTTCACTAAAGTTTGACGACACGTTTTATAGTTTTTTATTACAATCAAGGAATGGAAAGAAATATTTGTTAGTTTACAGACATTCGGCTACATATTTGTTTATTTATCAATAAGTATTAAAAGTAAACAAACATCTTCCTTATTAGCAAGCAATATTTATATCAAATTAGATTTATTCGACATGAAACATCGGCTTAGTCACATTAAGATGCAGAGTTACCAAAATTCTCAAGGGAAAGATGGCCTCTTAGACGTAAATGTAAATGCCAAGTTTTACATTTAAAATTAAAAAATTATTAACTTTCAATAATAGTTTACTTCAAATACTTTTCACTTGGAAGCATCTACCAAGGCAGTTCCTTACGAAGGGGTTACCAAGGCAGTTAGAATAACATCACCACAAACAAAGGAATCATAAGTTTGCAGTAATAATTAGTGTTTTTTTAAATGTATATGTTATAAGAAGTTGAAGTGCTTTTTTTTTTAAGCTTCTTGCAACATTATTTTTTACCAGCATCTTTGTTTCAAATGAAAGTTCGAATTTATAATGTTAACAGTAGCCTTCTGCATTTGGAAAGAAACTCAAAGAGATTCGTAAAAATTGGTGTTTCTTTGTCGACGATTCAAACAAGACTGATGGATCAGACCATAGACGAGATTTGGATTTAGTTTCTAAAGATAATCTTCATAGAAAAGATCTTGATTAACCCTACATCCCGATAACTGATATGGCGCTTTTGAAACAGCTCTTGACAAGCTTCTCAATAGCCTTGGTATGAAAGTATACCAAAAAATGGACAAAAAAAGTAACACATTTTCGTTACCCCATTACAAATAAAAGTAACAGAGTTACAGTTACTCAATTAAAAAAGTAACAGCATTACTGATCATTACTACAAATAGTAATTGTTACTAGTAATAGCGTTACTTCCCAACCCTGATTCACATAGAGATGGAACATGAACCAATCACAAAAGTAGGTTCTACCATAAAAATTATATGAATAGAATCAATAAAACAAATAAACTCAAGGTTTCACCCTTATAGAAATAATCCTTCTGGTAAAAATCCCAATAAAAATTTAAGAAGTCTAAAATTACCAAAGGTAATTGTCGTCATTTAAAAACATATGTATAGGACGTTTCAATCTGCATGCAGATTATTTTCAACTGTGAGTTGGTTTGGAGGGGTTGTGTTTATACAGGCTGATATATAAACACAATGACGTGATGATAGTTCGCTTTTGATTGTGGGATAATTGGCGATATGCCAAGACTCACGTAAGGTAAGGGAGAAGACAGTTTTGGCTTGGTCTATTACCTGAATGTGTTCAAAGTCGGGGGTGTGGCCAGTTTTTTGTTTATGCTGATATAGAATTGATTTAAAATGGCCTTTATTGTTGTAATTGGTTAAGTGCTGTTTCTGTCTTATTTAATGATTGTGTTGTATAACCAATATATTTTTTATTGCAATTGAGGCATGGAATGCCGTAAACCACATTATTTTTATTCAAGATGTCTTTTTTATTGTTGGATGTGCGTAAACCACTTTATTGTTAGCTTTGTTTATAATTCGAATGTTGTATTTCCTGAGCAGTTGTTTTAGACTACGATTAAGGTTATGTACATATGGTATGACCGCATAATTATGTGTTTGTTGGGTTTCTCTCATTATTCAATATTATCCCAGTTTATTTTTTACTTATAGAAATAAACTTCAATAAAAGGAAATATGTAGCACAATGATTACAATGCATCTCAATTTCCATATATGGAAATAAATATGGAACCTCAAAGCAGGGCCAACTTTGAAGCCACGATTCTTCCCCATTCTTAACAGCATCCCTTTGGAAGGGCTTTAGTAGAAAGACTTTCTTAAAATATTTTATCAAATATTTTAAATCTTCTGACTAAAAGCTATTAAATGAATAGCTATAACATTTTGGCAGTTTCAATTTTTATGTTTACTGTGAAATTATGGGATTTGGTTTTAATTTTTTGTAGTTCTTTAATGCACAAAGATGTCATGAGATGTCTGGTGAGATACATTATTGGCCTTCAACCCTCTTAAATCCTTCAAAACCTCAAGACTGCTGTTATTAATCAGTAGCAATTATTGTCTTCTACCACATTAATTATTGATTTCTCTTCTTTTTTTGAAGGTGTGGATTAGTGCTGACAGGCGTGAATTAGCACTGGAGTGCCATTCTTAACAACCCACACATTTCGTACTTCAACCCATCTATCCATTTGAGATATTTTCTTTACTGCTTTGCTTTCTGATGTTAAGTAACATCACTTTCACAACATTTGTGTGGCCTATGATTAACATTTATGTATCACAGTTAAATTAGTGTTTTAAATTTATCATTTTGTGCTTTAATCTTATTTTTGATTTCCTATGCCTAAGGCTTATCGTTTTTTATTGATTCTTACTTTAATGCTACATTTTTACATTTAAAATTTTCTTATGTGAAAACATTATTTTCTAGAAAATAAGAAATTTACTGAGATCTTTTAAATAAACATATTTAAAATTTTGCTACCTATCTTGTTCAAAACTTTTGTAACTGACAAAATCCAATATCTCTTAACTGCAGTTTAGATAAAGGGAAAAAAAAAAAAAAAAAACATTAGCAGAAATCCTACTGAGAATTCAGACGACATTCAGAATTTTGACTGCATTGAAAGAATATTCAGAAAAAGAATGTGACAACAAGCGTTTTTCTAAAGCATCTGAAACCTGTCATTTGAAACTACTCTTTCATTTCACAAAATGTTTCCATTTTCTAAAGTAATAGTGATGCTATGCAGATAATAGAAATAAAGAAGACATAAGGTTATGTAAAATGACTGAAATATAGCTATCATATTGTAAACAATTCTCTTATTTTTTTATTAATGTCTTGTAAATAACTTTAAAACGAATTGTGTAATTTGTGACATAAATAAAAAGAAATCCCTGAAATAACTTGGAACTTATCTGGAAGGTGACAAATGAATTCAAAGAATTTTTACTGAAGCCAATCCACTTTTTTCTTAAGTAACCCACCACAGTCCATCTTCATTGACTAATCGTACAACATGCAATATAAGCTTGTCATCTGCTATAAATCATTTCAGCCATCTCCCAATTTCATCTTCCACCATATTAAGTTTGTTTAAAGAGAAAAAAAAGTACAAAGGGAAGGTAGTCTCTTGTCCATAAATATTCAAGTCCAGTTTCAAGATGACTGTTCATTGGCTCAATACTTATGAAGAAAGGATATACACACACAAACACACTTGCAATTACAATGGAAAGTGTGTTTAAAATATTGGTGCATCTCTAGTTACATTTTCTGTGAACATCAAAATAAAATTAAAAGCCACACATATTTACTGCATTCTTTTATTAAATTTGAAAAGGGTATTGAACAGCAATGTATGCTCGGATGTAAAAAATGAAAAAAACTTATGATATTGCTGATTGAAGTTTAGGTTTTTGTTGTTGTTGTTGCTTTTTTTTGGGGTGGGTGGGATATGAGAATCTAAAAGATTGAGATATTCCAATCATTCCCCCCCAAAAAACATGTTAACAACAAGTTTAACGTGCAGAAATAATACACGCAATTAAAAACATACACATACATAAATAAGGAATCACTGATCTGTTTTTAGTTTTTCGATACCGGGAATTCAGAACAGCTGTTCTAAAAAAACTAAAAACAGATCAGTGATTCCTTATTTATGTGTATGTATGTTTTTTCTTGTGATGTTAAAAACATGTTAAGCCTAACCAACAATTTGTGTTGTAGACAAATATAAACAGAACCGGTCCTTTGGCTAGAGCTGCATAAATAAATTCTGTCAATGCATCAACTGCATGTCACTGATGTACTGAGAACAGTAGTTTGGAATAAGGCCTTTGGCAAAGTTTGGGTATGAGATATATGAATAAAATTAACATTGTGAAGATAAACGTTTCCAATTTTCATTTTTTTTGGACCACCCTAATATGTATCATTAATTACACTGATATGCATTTTTTACCTTTCAGTCTGCTTCACGAGAAAAAACAACTGATTTTATTAACTCAACTATCCTGAATCCGAATCTGTATTCAGAATTTTTGTATCAGGTCTAGGTTTTTTGTAATTTGCACTTTAAACTAAAAAAAAAAAAACAAGAAATTTGGCAAACTTCATAATCAAAACAAAAAATAATTAATGAGATAATCTGAGTTATGAAAGTGTCAAGACAAGTGAAAAACTTTAACTAACTAGTATAAAAAAAGCTTATATTGATTCTGCTGATATAAGATCGTTAGTTGTCTCTCGAAATCTTTCGCCGTTTTGATGCTCTGCGATGACTCTTAGAAGACTCCCTTTCTATGCACCAACAATAATCCGCCAACATAGATTCATTCCACTTGCCCTGATATCTCGTTTCCAATGTTTTGATATCTTGATGAAACCTTTCACCCTGCTCCTCACTCACAGCACTAAGATTTTCAGGGAAATAACTGATGTGGCTGTGTAGAAAATGAAGTTTAACACTCATTTTGGAACCCAGTGTTTTGAAATTTGTTAACAGTTCATCAACAACTTCTTCGTAATTTTCATCTTTTTTTTTCCTAGGAAGTTTTCAGTCATGCACTTAAAAGACAATCATGCAGATTTTTCTGTTTTATTCATGACAGTTGTGAAATTTGAACCTTTCATCAGATTGCGTATCTGTGGTCCTTCGAATATACAAGCTTTAATTTTTGCCTCAGTCTTTCTAGGAAATTTCCGTTTTAGTTACGGAATTATGTTGCTTTCATTGCCAAGACTGGTAACAAATTGCTTCATGATTCCAAGTTTAATAAGATGTGGGGATAAAAGGACTTTTTAAAAGTAATAATGTCATTAATTAAAATATCAAAATAAAAATATATTATTTTTACATGTTTTGGGTACTAAGTACAAAAAAAGCATATGCAATTTTATGAATTGTAAATTTTATATTTTATTATAATATTTTATGGTTCAGAAATGCCAAAAATTATAATTGTAGTTAATTATGTATGGATATATGTAGTGGATTTTGTCATCAATAAGCATTTCAAGAAATTCCGTAAGATCATAATTTCTCAAAAACTGGACCTGATGAAACAAAACTAAATATGACTTTTGTGTTTACCCATATTGTGGAACTGAAAAATATAAATAGTTTCTCTGAAGCAAAATGGTTGCATATCAGTGTTATTTAAAATTATTTAATCTGAGTTTTAAAAAGTAATTTACATAATTTGTACTTTATGTTTATAAGATTAGAAATTGTAAAATTAAGTAATATAAATCTATCTATAAATGTAAATGTGTGTGTGTATATATGTATATGAGTGAGTGAATAAATGTAATACTAATTAAAAGGTCTTCAAATTATTTGAATTCAAGTTACAGATTAAAATAAAAAATAAAATAAAGCTACTATAAAGCATACCTGTCACTTCCAAAGAAAGAAAAATGTTCCCAAGTAACAGAAACTGCCGTACTTTTTTTTTTAAAAATATTTTACAGTTTTATAACAAATGCCATACACACACTAATTGCACATATTTATGCAATTATTTGTATCTGAAACTTACTCTTGATTTTAAATGTATTGAATTATATGCAGCACTTGCACAGTTTTTGCAGTCAGCATGTAGTGTTTATTTTAAGTTAGGGTTCTATTGGGGCTGCTGGCATCAGACAGAGAGTTGAAGTTGCAGTTTACCTGTAGGCGACAAGAATGAGGGGAGCACAAGCACCTTCATTGCTGTAGCTTTTGGAGTAACTTCAACAGCGTCGCTTCAGCCCAAGGCAAGGAGGGTGACATGCTTTTCCTGCGTTTCTCAATCACAATGGATTCTTCTGCAGAGGCGGCAATATTTTTCTTGCGTGAACAAGCTTAAAGAGAAGCCATAATTGGCTTACTACACGATCAGCACAAAAGAAAAAAAAAAATATAATTTTTAGACGAAGAACTATGGAAGGATATTATAGCAATTTAATTTCAAGGCATCTTTTAGATGATTAAGACTAGTTTCATGCCTTTTTTCGTTTAAAACAAAGCCAATTTCACTTTGTTTTGAGCGGAATTTCTTAATTACTTCACACCAATGTATTAATGGCTTTGCTGAGAACATCAAAACAAAATGGAAAAAAGAAGATTTTTCTAGGAAATTCACATCTGAAAAATTAGGAAAATTGGAAAAAAATTCACAAAGAGCATGAATGAAAGATAAATAAATGAAATGATTATTTTTATTCTTGCGCTATCTCCGAATATAAAAAAAAATGCAGAGGCAATAGAAATTATGCTTTTTTTTCTTCCAAAATGTGGCTTTCTTTATGTGACTTCCCAATAGAAATGATATGCCATAGGTAAGGAAGAAATTTAATTTTAATTGAAAACGTTCCATTAAAACTTTATTTCTAATGAAATTTATAAAAATTTAAACACACACTAAAAAACAAACATTTTTAAAATATATTGAATCCAAGCTACCATGAAATAATTTTAGAATCTTCATTATCAGTTTTTTTAAGTATTCAGGTTTTTTTTGAATATTCCAGTATGATTCTATTTCTCAGATTTAACTTGAAATTAATTTTTAAAAAAATAGAAGTTTTATTGTGTTATTCCATTATAACACTAAAAAAAAATCCATTTCTCAAACATAAATTTATATCATAATTAAATTGAACTGAATATTAACTTAGTCAAACATATTTTTAAAACATATTGTAAAACATTTTTTGAAATAATAAGTTTAAAGAAATTACTATAATAATAATACATGATTTATATCAATAAATTCAATAAAATATTAATTGAATTTCCTTATTTTTATAAATTTCTGTAATAAGTGTCAACTTGTATTTACTTTGTTTTCAAAAAAAAATTCAAAACATGATTTATTTCGATATTTTGGCTGTGGAAAGCTATAGAAACTAGACTCAGCAGTTGGAAAATAGTGGTCGCTCGATGGCTCGTCTTTTGCGGTTGTGAGAAGGACCACTTTAGTACCCTTAATTACAACAAAAGCCTACTGTCCCTATTGTAAATTCAAGGCCGGTGGCTCTAAGGGGTGGAGAGGGCTGTGAGGCCAGCACCGTCCGACTCACGCAGCCCAAATAGAACCCTAGCTTTATGCTATAAAAAGGATGCCTGTATTAAGTTGATATTAATAATCCTGGACCACATCAGAGTTAAGAGTAATAAATCACAAGATATTTGTACAAAGGAGTTGAAATGTTGACAAGATATTTATATTTCTCAAGTATGCAAAATACAAAATTCATTTAAAAAAAATTATAATTAAAAAAAATAATTTTAAAAATTACAATCTTATGCCAAACTGATAAAAATGGGTAAGGAAATATACAAAATATTGATAAATTATACAAATTAAAATAAAGTATAATATTGATTATCTAAATCACCACTATCCCCTCACTTAAAAGTATTTATTTTTAGTGCATTGGTTGTTGTAGTGTAGTATGACTACTGTATCTTATTGCATCAAGTCTTTATTTTTCATTTATTCAAAGATATATAGGATAGTAATCATTTTAATTTACCATTACATAAGTTAAAAATCATTCCTAGATAAATTATTTTTTTATACTATTACATATTTCAAAATACAGTAACACCTGATGTACAGTATTTTAATTGAAGACCTAATTATGCTTTATTTAGTATAACTTGGGTATTCTCATGTATCCAAACTATTTGATTTACTGATCCAATCTTGTTCTCAATTAATTTGGATAATTAACATTCCACTGTATATGATAAAAAATTTTGAAATAATAAAAGGAAAAAAACAAAAACAAACTTTCTTCAGGTTTTGAGATCCAGCAAATATTGTCAGAATTGTCTATTTTGATTATCATTGTCTTCAGAAAGACTTCTGAAAACTTTGGAATAAAGTTTATAGTTAATGTCTAATATCATGTGAAACTATTGTGAGGGGCAGCAGTCTTCATTCAGCTCGGCAACTAATTGGTTCTTGTTAATTTCTATTTCATAAATAACAGTAAAACAAACAAACAGTAATAGCATAAATAACAGCAAATTTCCAGTGAAGTTACTCATATTTTTGTGTTATTTATTTTATCTTTTTGTTGATCCAACAAATAGCAAACCCTCAAAACAATAATATTCATGTTGGCTAAAAATCTAAGTTACATGAGAGTACTGATGAGTACAGGTATATGAGTAGTCCAAATTAAGATTACTTTTTTTTTCTTTTAATTCTGATTAATTAAGATTTTCTCTTTAATTAGAAGATTCATCTGTCTCAATATCTCTAAAAATACAATTCATGATTCTGCTTTGTAGCTCAATAATCTATTAAAACCTTTCATAAGAAGAAAGAAATAAAAGAAAATTATCTCATTATTACTTTATAAATTTTAAGAACTTAACATTAATAATTCTTTTTCATTAAATATTTAATTGAACTTTATTATTATCCAATAACATTGGGATTCTAAATAAAAAGGAGGATTGTTTTTACATACTAAATTCAGTATTTTTTATTAGAATTTTATTTTAAGATCAAATTTAAGTATTTCTTTATGAGGATTTCAAAGAGAAGCAAGCATGTGCTAGAAAGCTTCTTGTCCAATCAGGGTTAGTGTCTTAAAATGTTACAATTATCTAATAATAATAATCTAAAGTAATACTGACACTTTCAAATATTTGAGTGATGTTCAGTATGCTAATACAATCAGAACACCCAACAACATTTAGTGAAATCTGGTTTGCATATAATGATCCAATGCATCATATATTGTTGACACCCTACCACTGTTAAGAATATCCACTTTGGTATTGGGAGTCAAAGGCTTCAGTAGAGATCTGGATGCTAAGTTGTCTTCTCTTATGTTTGGATGTAACTGACTTGGATTTTGTTTGAAGTGAAGACCTAATATAATACACTTGTTTTTGCCACATTGATCATAGCAGTGCCATACATTACTTCACCCAATCTCTATGGCGTTCATCAAAGAAACATTGACAGCACAAAATTCTGGCAACATAATTGCCTGCCCTTATTCCCCGATACTTCTAATTTGACTTTCCAACACTTTTCTGTGCGGTTTATGTTGCCCTATGTTAACTACATAATGTTCATACAGTATCTAGTTGGGACATCAATATAACTACTTTTTGACTGACCATATTAAGTCTTACTATACCACTAGAACATCTTTCTCCTGTATCTGTATGCACTTCTGAATGGATTTCCTTAAAATTTGGTATGTTGCTTATTAGAATCCAACTTATAACACCATATGTTTAGTTTGGTCTTCATTCCCCCCAATCACTGCATGCTAAGTCTTCAGCATGCAATCAATAACTGAGTATCTAGCTAGTAAAATACATTTTCCAAATACAAAAATTCAAATTATAAAAGAACTGAATTGGTAAACATTTCTTATCTAAAATAGGTCAAATTTTTACAACTTTTCTTGGATTCTAGTTTTCCAAACTTCATGGAAATTCCATTTTTTTTTTTTACAAAATTCAGGTAAAACTTAATTAAATGAAAATAAAATCACATTTTTAAATGCAAGCAACTAGTTCATTGATTAATCAAAAGTACTATTATCATTTTACAAAAACAAACAAACGTGGAAACTTTGTCATGCATTAAAAAGGTTAAAACAAGAGCATTTTAGCCCAGCTTGAGGCTATTTTCAACTGTGAAATTGGTAGTAGTGGGATGGGTTTAAATAATTTTTTATAATGTTATTCGATAGATCATTATTGATGGTAGGGGAGTTAGCAATGTCCAGGACTCCCTTAAGGTGAGAGAGAATGTGGTGTGGGCCTGGTCTGTTATTTCAATTTGATTGAAATTGGAAATGTTGCTATTGTTCTTATTATGCAAGTATAAAATAGATTTAAATTCATCCTTCTTTCTATAATTAGCCTGGTGCTGTTTCAATCTTTTTGAAAGCGTCTGAGTTGTAAAACCTATGTATTTTTTATCGCAATTATAGCATGGAATGCCATATACTATTTTGATGTTATAATAAGGCCAAGTATTATAAGCATAATCCTAATAAAAGAGAATAACTTATAGGAGGGCAATTTCGACTGTGCAATTATTCCATATGTGCAAGGTATTAATCACACCATATCAGCCCTTCTAAGGAAATATATTTGAGTAATCAACAAAACAAATAATAAATTAAGATATCGCAGCTCCAACAATAAAAAAGACATTCACAACGCAAGTGATTTATATGTTAAAAATCAGGAGTAATGTCTTAATCTTAATGCTTTATTTCTGCAATGCTTAGAGATACAACAAAAACCCAGGTATAAGGATTCTAATTTCAGTGTCCGCCTATTCCTGCTGTAAAAAAATTGTTATTTTTAACGTAAATTATCTTTTCATAGCACTGATATCCTGTAATACATTAGCTCATGATAAATCCTCATGATTTTTCTCTTGGAAAAAATCCTCTATGCAAAGATAACGGTCCTCTTCCTCCTAGTTTTGAATAATTTTCATTTTCAGTTTATGAAATTATCACAATTTCCATCATAATCAGTTTAGACTTTCACCTTACTTATGTCTGTCAGTTTGGCAAATATTACTCTAAGCAGATAAGGATTCAGATACAAAATTAGCATTATTTAACACGTTCACTGCCGATCATATGGTGCTGTGTTGTGTGGCTTGGCAACTTCTATTGATTAGTATGCTACTGGTGCTTTTAAGAGAAACCTGTATTGTGTGTGGCATCTCAATAGACATCTCAAACTGTTGTAAACAGTTGTTGGCACTGAACTTTTGTGGGTTTATTTTTTTTCCTCCCCATAATAATGAGTGAAGTACCATGGCCTTGAAAAACACCAGATTCTTTAAATTTTAGAAAATCAGAATTTGAAAAAAAAAGAAAAAAAAAAAAGAAGTTCCTTGATCATACACCTAATTTCATTTTGTATAATTTTTCTGAGAATTTACGTTAATTTTTATTACTAAATAAAAAATACATCCTTTATTCTACTCTATTTACATTTTATTTTGATTTCCTTAGCATATCAGTGGTGAAACCATAAACAACTACTAAAAATCTTTAAAAAAAAAATAAAATCTTAAAATTTTTTACACACACTCGACACAGGAATTTAACCAAAGTGCTGCCTTTGGTTAATCAACTCAAGCAGAAGTTGAGTCATAATAGTTGATTTGAGCGGGTTGGATGGGATAGAGGTTGAAATTTGATGTACTGACTATATAAAAAAAAAAAGTAAAATAATCTAGTGGCACCTGGGGGTCTCCTACCCCTACAATGGTGGCAGTGAACATGTTAAGGTTCTCTACTTTCACATGAAGCAATGCAAATAGATATGGATTGCTAAAAAAAAAAAAAAAAAAAAAAAAAAAAGCCTATCTGAAGCTTCTATATGCTGTTTCATACTTCATAGAACGTTCAGAAAGCTGTGTCCATGATGCTTGAAATCACTGGCAGTTAAACTGCTTGCTGTGAATGATCAACTTTTCCTGTCTGTCAGAAAACAATTAACTTTTTTTTATCCATGATACCAATACTTTCAAATAATTTGATTGTATTTATCCCATTTCTTTTTTTACAATTAAAATGTATCCATTGTAAGATAAATCACAAATTGCTTTCAAAGGGAAATTTGTTTGCCTTGCAAGCTTTTTTTCCAAATTTCTAATCAAAATTTATCATCCTTTCACAGAAACCTCACTACAATATACCTTGCAATATTAACAATCAAGTCTCCCAATATTGTTTTGAAGATTCAACTATATTAAGTCAAAAAAAAATAAGGGTAAAAAAAAATACACACATACTTAGTAAAATAATTCATTTATTAAATTGACAATGGAATGAATGAATACAACATTACTTTTTTTTCTTCCAATTATAAAAGCAGCACTTTCCAAATTCAAAATCAGACACCTTTAAAAATAAGAGAACCAAGTTAATTACATAATTTTTAAATACAATTTTTAAGAAATTCACAAATGCTCCTTTAAAACTCCAACTCAGAAAAATCAATTATGTTCATAATCACTTCAAATAAGTATTTAACAATCTGTCAGCAGTTCTCAAAAGGACAGAAATTAAAATTTTTAAAGAAATGTAAAACCGTTAAAGATGTGCTTACTCTTATGAAAACAAGCAACATTAAATTCGAGAGAAAAACATTTAAAACATTTTACATATGATTTGACAGAAATAAATTGAAATTTGGTTTCTTAACCTAGGACATTTTTTTTTCTCTTCTACTTTTTTCAGATCATGACATTAAAATGAAGTTAATGAATTATGTTCAATAGCACCAATACATATTAGACAGAGTTTATTCTCAGTATTTAACCAATATCAAACCAACATGTATACATAAAGAATGAAGAGCAAACAATTTGAAAATGCTCAAATGTTCAAGCTTCCAAATTGATCAATGAAATGACTATTTTCTTTCATTTCGCTATCTTCTCCCTCCTTTCTTAACAGTAAGCCATAGAATGACAATTTATATTATTTTGACCATTGACGACTCTTCACAACCAGAAATAGCAACTATTTTAATGCTTTCATCATCAATGCATTAAAGAAGATTGATATGGATCAACTCAGTTTCACATTCAGAAAACTACAAAACAATTAACTCAAAATGTATTACTGAATTAAAACAACAGTGGTATTGCTTGTAGAATCCATAGTTATTCAAATACACCTTAATTCATATAACATTCTGCTAACCTCAATATATGAAGGCAGTGTGGAGAAAATTTGTAATGTTTAAAAAAGTAAAAGTTTGTGTTTATGTTATAACTTATAATTTAATTTTAAATATAATACTTAAAAAGGTTATGAATTGAAGTTTTTAAGTAGAACAAATTATCTGGACAAGATACGTTCATTAAGCTCATCAAAGCTTTCTGAAAATTGTGATTCTAATTTTTAATCACAGTAAGATTATGTTTTATGATGCTTAACTATAATTAAATTTACAGTTTCTTCAGTATTTTTTTTTTTTAATCTTCTGATTAATATTATATGGAAAGAAGCATTTTTGTTTGAGACATAGTCATACTGTCAAAATAAAGTATACAATCTGCCATCATATCATGCTTACGTGAGATACTAATGTAATAAAATGCATTTAAAAATTTTAATTAATCACAGACTGAAGTACATCACTGCAATCCAATTCTCAGCCTAGGTTTAAGTAAAGATTTTTTAATCATTTCATCAGTGGCCTAAATTATAATTTTCAGAATTTTTATTTAATTTGCAAGTCTTTCATCAGTCTTAATAATGAGGTAAATTTCATATATATATATATATATATATATATATATATATATGAGTGAAAAATATGTTATATAGAGATATTATGGAATGGATTCATTTTATGACTGCATCTTCACAAATGTAATCCCATGGTAAAGCACAACCTTACTGTAACGATAATTAAAATGATCAATAACAAAATATCAATTCTGTGATATACAAAAGTTGCCCATTGATCAAACATATTAACTGATATCTTATTTAACTATAAATACTGTATTGCAAAATTAAAGAAATTATGTATTGTTTCAGAATGGATAAAGCAATGCAAATTCAAACAATACAACACTTCAATTTTAAAGTTTTTGCCTCTTTAAATTTCTAAACACGATTAAAAATGTTATAGATTTTGAAACTGCTGATCAAGTTTATAAACAAATGTAAATTTTTTGTGAAATTGAGAAACTGGTGGAGAGATGTGGCATGATCATAGAATTTCAACAAAACTAATAATTTTTTGATTAAATGATTCATTTAAAAAGTATCTTTTTTTTATTTATTAAATAAGACTTTTGTTTAAAAGCACAAAAGCTTTAATACCAGCGAGATATTTTCAGAGCAACTTATAATAACAAAATTTACAATTATTGCTTAAAACCCTTGATTTAATGACAACAATAGATAAAGTACTTAACATCTGAGAAAATTATAGTTAGAGGAATATACTAACAGATTCCTCAAAAAAAAAAAAAAAAAAAAAACTCATAACATGTAATAGTAATTTTAAGAGACTTTTTATTTTCTAGTAATAGCAAAATGTGCTGCTTAAGTCATTTAGAAATTCAAATGAGAAATGTACTTCTTTTTAGCAGCAGTAGTAGTTCAATGAAATTACATATACATCACAGTTTGGAGTTGTGAAATGCAATTAAACTTAAAAAGAAAAAAAAATAATCCAGAAACAAATGAATCACTTAGGTCAGTGGGAAAAGATGATAATTTAAGAAGAATTTAACAATTGCATATGTAATTGGGATACACATTAACTCAAATACTTATATAAAAAAGTTTTTATATATTTTAGATTAACTCATTTTAACATATATATATATAACTGCAAATAAATCCAGTTCCTCTCAACATGGACTCTCCTTGCCCAAATGGCTTATTAAAATTCCCAAATAAAGGTGAAATGACATTTCTGATTTTACTTAAAAGAAGTGGTTACTAGTCTGATTTTGTTTGCTTTATTTCCAAAAACAAAAAATTCTATTATTATTAAAAAGTAATATTAAACATAATATCACAATCTGAGATACATTTTATTTCTTATTCTAATATAGGTTTCTTAAGTTTATTTGTTTCTCTTGAGCTCTCTTTACTTCTTTCTATTTTTCAATGTGGCCTGAGGAGCAGCTTGAACAGGATGAGAATATTTATTCACTGAAATTTTATTGATATAAAATAAAGCCACCAGTGAAAAAATAAAACTGTAAAAATAAAAAAAAAATAAAAACAAAAAATATTAAAATTATTGAAAAAAAAAATCAATTAATATTTATATTTGAATGAACTGAAGAAAGAAAGAAAGAAAGAAAAAAAAATCATTAAATTGCAGAAAATATGTAAAGAAGGGATCAGGTCTGACTATTTCAAATAGTTGGCAAAAAAAAATTATGCCAATTATGGTCAACCAAAATTCCATTGAAGGTAAACCACCATTCCAGTGTCCAGCACATAGCAAAAACCCTGAAGAAAATGAGTAGGAACAGACTGAGGAATCAATGCAGCTGAACAAAAATCATGCCATAAGAATGGGTCAGATATTCAGGGCTGTGAGAAGATATGCTCAAATACATATTGCTCAGTGCACTTACAAAAAGAGGGCGATACTGGAAAGCACACAAGTTGAGACACTCGTTAGGAAAAATGTGGGCAGAAATCACATGCTGCAGAGGTGCTAA
Organism: Thereuonema tuberculata; assembly: GCA_023159025.1. NCBI lineage: Eukaryota > Metazoa > Arthropoda > Chilopoda > Scutigeromorpha > Scutigeridae > Thereuonema > Thereuonema tuberculata. Next base: position 170,365,175 of record JAFIDM010009631.1, on the reverse strand, counting down.
TGAAATGATCTGACTTGGCAGAGAGCATCCATTAACGATGCCAATGATGTAGTTCGTGAATAATAATAATATTAGAGCATGAATATTAAAGAGAAGGTAAACCATATACAAAAATCTGTCCTAAAACTGCAAAACTAAACCTCCAAAGAGGAGAACCTGGACCTCATGGATAGCTGAGAAATTTGTTTGTCATCAGCCAGCATGGATAAAAATTAAATCTCTAGTCTATTAAAAGGTAATGACAGGAGATATGATCAAAAAGGAAATGAATGTAATATACACTAAATACCAATGCAATTCCATATTGTAGCAAAATTAACAATGAAGCTTAAAGCAAATAGCTTGTGTTGTACAAATACGCAAACTATATCCATGAATCATGGAAACCATTAAATTTTTCCATGAAAAATGATATAACAGAAACCTGATAAGGAGGCAGCATTAATTTTGGCATGGAAGACACTAATATCAAAGTTGCTATTTAGCTTAATAGAACTCATGAGTGGATCCCAAGATTGCACATACAATACTAAAAGAGAATCTTTCTGATCTAAGAGAGCTGAAGATAATTGCCATCCATTAAGAGCAAGAGGAGGCCAGTGTGTGATTGCTGAAAAGCACTGATAGAAAAGTAATTGCAACAGAGTGGCTACCATAATATGGCTCAACAGAAGAGTATTGATTAGATGGCAAAATTGGTGATTTAAGTGGCAAAGAAAGCCATGATGTAGATGAGGTCCAAATTATAGGATTCCTTCCATTTTCAGATGTAGTGGGGGTGGGTGGGCTTATAACTCACCCCCTAGGTATGACAATGGATGAAATAATAGCATTAGCTTTAATACTCAACAAAAATTAATTTTTAAGAGGTAAAAAAGAAAATTCAACACTGCAACAAAATTACTGAACCAAATGTCATACAATCACAAAATCAAAAATGTGTTAAGGATGAAATCATGATATTTTCCTAAAATTGGAAATTTTATATTCGTATTTTTTAGGATTTTCTTAGTTTAAAAAAAAATATTAAAATATAGTTCGTTTCAGTAGCAACTAACAAATATGATTTTGAAAGAGGAAACAATAACGATAGCAAAAAAGTTAAATGAATTGGCAACTGTTTGATACTGATTAGAACTTAAAATTAAAAACTATTTTAACAAAAGATTTTAATTTGCTGAAAATACGTACATATAAAGAATTTTAATTCATTTAATAAGCTACTGGTATTTTTAAGAAAGAAATGTAAATGACAAATAAAGCAACTTACCAAGTTGTAATGCACACATTATGAACCATCCCAGATGCAACCATTGCAATTCCCAAACAAAGAATTACTGAAATATATGGATATGACATTTTTTATTAAAAAAAAAAAAAAAGGAAAATCTTAAATAGAAAATAAAAATATCTAAACAAGTATCTATGCAATTACAAGTATTTAATTATTTGTATTTCATACCTTCTGGAAATAGTTTTGTTTGAAAATTTGGCCCAAAGAGACTTGTTTCTAAATTCCCAACTGCCTTTGATTGTTAAAGAAAATGATTAATTGCAACTATGGTAAATATTAATCCTGGTCACAAACAACTATTTTTATGTTCTTATAATTTATTAGATAGAAGAATTTCTTTCAAAGAAAGGAAATAAAATCAAAACTCAATGGTAACCTTACTTTTTCCTTAACTCAGAAATTGCCTCTTAACAATTATAAGCTAAAATAAGTGTCACCATTCGAAGATGAAATGACACCCAATGAGACAAAGTTTTTTCCAGTCTTAGCAGTATAGGCAGGCAAAGACAAAGTAAAATCCATGCACAGGAGAGAAATAATCATGTTTAATACTCGTGCACATAAAATAATAGTGCTTTACACATTCTTCTCCTTGAGCATAAAGCTGTTAAATCATTTTTTTAAAAGAAATTTGTATATTTATACAGAGGTGTACCTAGGATTTTTGATGTTTGGGACGAGTAATTGCAATGTTGCCCCAAAGATAAGGGTTTTTATCTTGCAACTAAAAAGAAAAGGAAACAAAAAAAAAAGCAATAAAGAAAATGGAGCTAATTGTACACCCCCCTGTCCACAGTGCTACCGGAAATCCTTTTTATTTAATTTTAAGCTGGAAATTTGAAGCCAAATTTGTTGAAATCAATAGCTAAAATTGTCAAATCACACTAAAGTATTTCTTCTCTCCTCCATTTAAAAAACTGGAGTCGGCTAACAATCAAGTAAGTACAGTAATTATATGCTGTGTATGAATCTTGTAAATACTTAGATGGTAAGACAGGTTAGTTAAGTTAAAGGATGCCACGACAGGCCTATGCAGGCCCAAGGGCTCGCGGGAGGTAAGGTCCCGGCGTTACTTGACCAACGGGACTAGGTTGAGGTCGGGAGGTCAGCCCGACGCCCGCCCGCCTTTAACTCCCGGGAAAGAAACCCGGTACCCATTCTACAGAGGGCTGGGTAGGCCCTAGGACCCGTTTGGAGGATAATGGAGCGTGGAAAAATTCCCGTCTCCGCCGAGACCGGGAACCGAACCCGCGACCTCCAACCCGCAGTCAAGCACCTTAACCACTCGGCTACCGGGCCCACAGATGGTAAGACAGGTAGGCAAGAAATGTCCGTTAACAAAAGTGATTCTTTAGATTGTTTGATCATTTAGTAAATTATATGCTATATTAATATAATCTTTATAAAATGCCATCTTTAAAACATTTATACAGACTGCAATATTAATACATTAATAAATCTCAAGTCAGAGTTTGAGAACACGGGATTCCTAATGAAATGTATGGTTGGTATTATCTTAGACTTAATTTATTTTTACTTCTGAACCATACATATTACTAGGTAATTCAGTAAACTTGGTATTCCGATTATTCTTAGTCGCATTCAAAATAGGAAAAAAAAAAAAGAGGAGAACAAATATGTACTATTCACAAAATTTGGGCTTAAATTCTGAAACATGGAAGTAAATAAATTAACCATCGGATATTCATTAACTGCTGTAATTATGTTTAAAACATCATAGGAATAAATACTTTTATTAATAAAATCATCTTGGCAATAAAATGATACTTCAATCACTGGATTAAAAGTGGCTGGCAACTAGGCTGATTAAAATGTTATCTTCCATATCATGTGCAATAAGATGATTGCACATAACATAAAAAGATAGAAAAAATTAAAAACAGAAATAATTAACTTGTTTTCAATATCCAAGACTACAGTAATTAAAAAAAAATCATTAACATTGATATTATAATAACTTTTAAATTTAGAATTTTCATTTATGAATGCTTTCATTTATGCAATTATATTGAAAATTAGTATTTTTAGATACAAAAATTTATTTAGCTTAACAAAGGATACAGTCAGAATAAGAATGAAGAGGATTGATCCAAGATATCCTCCAAATATTGTCATCAGTTGGCTAGAAACCAAAAATGATCTGTAAACTTGCATTCCAGCAAAAACTAATACCATCAAACAACTGGAGAGGATGCAGGATGTAGAACTGGACACAGCTACAAAGAATGTAAAACAAAAACAATAAAAAACTAAGTTTTTCTTAACAGTTCAGCAAGATGTATGGAAATAATTTAAAATATCAGCTAACTAATAATGAAAGCATTAATGAAAACTAACAGCCTAAATCTAAGGTCTAATAAGTGAATAATTACTTATAAAGTCAATGTTAAAGAATATTCTCTCTAAACTTTAACTTCTATTTCAAAGAATTACAACAGTAAATGGTACTGTTTCTCTTTTATTAGATGAATTATTATTGTTATTCAAAAGTATTCCAACAGTAGACCATTTTTTAAATTTATGTCATTTCTTTACTATTTTAGATATTAATTTCTGGCACATTAAACCTTATATTTATTAAAGCGCGCGCGCGTGTGTGTGTGTGTGTGTGTGTGTGTGAGCATCAATTATAATTAAAAAAAAAAAAAATTAACTGATCTACATCCAAACTTTATATTTAAGAATTTAGTCTTATTAGCTAGATCTGTTTAGATTTTAGTATTTAAATGGAGCAACTTTACATAGAGGCAAAAATACTGAAATATTAATAATGAATTGATCAACTTTAAACTTCATATTTAGGTGATTAGCCTTCTTGGCCAGATCTGATGAGATTTTGGTATAGTGAAATTTTATGAGCCACTTTACAATGCAAGTGAAAATACCTTAGGTAATTCAAATTTTACATCAAATTTCATATCTAAAAGTTTAGTCTTACTTACTAGATCTTATTATTTTTTTGTGATTGTACACCTATTTTAAGTGTTACTTTTCTTAGGGCCAAAAAAACTGTACACTTTTGTAGCTCAACCAAGAATGCAGTGAAGGGGTGTGCATAAAATGTCTTATGTTCTGAACTGCTTCTGGTCCTTAGTAGGGAAAGCTTCACAATGATTGAACTGCTTCTTTATTTATTTATGAATATATATATATTATTATATTCATATATGTGGGGTAAATTGTTGATAGAGCAGATGGCATGTATTTCATTATAAGGCGAATATCAATATTAAAAAAATAAAAAAAGAGAGGGAAGAAATTTACTATTTAAATGTCATAATTCAAGTGCCACCAGCCTCACATAGCATACTTAAATCCATTTTTTTTCTTTGAAAAATCTTCAAAAAATTTAGCATTTTTATGTTGGGGTGAACATCAACAGAAACCTTAACCATCTCTTCCTAATTTTAATTGAAAATTATGATAAACTTTTGAAATTGCCACAAAGAATAGGTAGGATTACACGTTATGATTTCAAGGGTGCTTAATCATAAGTCAATTCAAATGTGTGTCTTTAAAACAGTGCTGGCAAATGGAAAAAAAAGAATAAAAAAATGATTTTTCATTTCAAGGAAAAAAAAGGTTTTCATTTTTCATTATGTTTAATGCTATAAGAAAATAATTAGGCATGAAATAAGACGGGGTATTATTTATTATAAACTATTTATGTAATATACAAATACACATTACTTATGTTATAATATGTATGTATATATATTTATAAAGTAAAAATAATTTATATGATAAAATAAAGTAATAAATGTTTATTATTACTTTGCTGTTTAATTTTTGAAATGAGTAGATTTTGGCCATCACACACAGCTCTAATTTAAATACATCAATAAAAATACTATAAATTGCAAGTACTTTCACGATGGTCTACATCTCATTTTCAAGCGGAATAATGAAAAACATATTACAAAAATAAGTAGTGAGGGCCAACGAACCAGATAATACACCGAGTTCTGAATTTCCCTGTACACTTCTTTTAATAAATTACTCATCTATAATTTATTACAAATATACATTTTCTTTTTTGTCATATATTATTTAGAAGCACACATTATTCTGGCATTTTAAAATACTATTTACTTTTTTTTTTTCTTTTTCAAAATTTTGTTAGAAAAGTTTTCTGCTAACCATAAGATGTTAAATAGGATTAAATATTTTATATTTCGAAACACTTAATTTTTGAGAATCAATCCTTATAATTCAAATAAAATGAAATCCAGAGGAAATCTAATGTCTTCAATTCAAATTTTCTTTTCCAATCTCCATCCTGATTTTTTTAAAAATTGATAATTTGCTAGCCGGGAGATAAGGATAGTTTGGAGTCGTGGCCAGGGCCAGAACATCAACTGGCAGACTTTGGACTTCTTAATATTAAGAAAATATTGCAGTTTTATTAGTTCCTATTATAACGCAATTTAATTAATCTTCTGAACAATTCAATTAAGCTATTTTAATTGTTCTACAAAATCAGTGAAATTATTAGTAGGCCTATTTGAATAGAATTCTCCAAAAATGTTTAGTGAAGTACGATGTTCTCATTTACGATTTTCGAAATTACTATTCTTTGGAAATCAAATCGAGAATATTTTACTAAATAAAAAAATTTAAAAAAAAAATATTACGAAAACTGTTGTGGGTTAAGCTTATATTTTAGAATAGCTAAAAGGATCTGCTGTCTATAAATTATCGAAAAATCTCTGAATGTTGTAGTAGTAAACTTATTGTGATTTCATCTTTCAAACAATATTCTCTGAAATATTCTAAAACAGTATTGCATATACAGATTAAAAAAAAAATATACTTTAAAAAGGTATGAATGTATGGTAACAACAATAAATTCGGTATCTTGTAATCGGAAAATTTAAAATAACCACATTTGGTTAGTTATGTAAGATTATCTTCTTCTAAAATAATTTGTTAGAAATTTCTAGAAAAAATATATTAGAAACTAACCCATTGCACTCTTTGTTTTAAGTAATTCAATGTCAATTTTTTGATGATAACCACATGGACTACAGAACAAGCAGACGTGTCCCAAAGTTGTTTAGTTCGTCAGCCAGATGTCGCTACACACAACAGTCAACTTCCGGTTCGTAGTTTATTTCCGGTTCCTTAAGTTTTGTTTGCAAATATAATAAATAAATATGGAGAGTAATACCAATTAATAAATATATAAATCTCATAACTTCATGTATTTTCAAGGCTTATTTGTTTATTCAAGCATTGCACTTTTGTGTTCAGACAATCATAGATGTACTTGAGAATTTGCAGAACCTCGGCCAAAGAAGCTGAGGTGAAGTTTATTGTATGGGTTTTTACAAAGCAATGCAATAAAACTCCAGTTTATTATGTCTAAGTCACGAAAAACGAAGCCCCAAGCCAATATTAAATGCCATACTATAACATCATTATTTAACAAACAGGTTGCCAATGCGAAATCGCAAGAAAAATCTGTTGTTTGTCCCGCCTGCAAAGCCATTATTCCGAAAAGTTTCATCAATAAGCATTTAGATAGCGAATGTGTATCAGTTCCAGTCACTAGAGGTAAAAAAACTTTATTTATTTATTTATTTTACCAATTTAAATTAGGGTTATGCTCGACCGTGAAAGAAGACAGTTATGTTTTACATACAATAAAATGGCATTTATGTCTTTTGAATTAGATTAAGATAATTTCAGAATGAAATTTAAATAATAATAATAAAAAACTTCCTTAGGATTGTAGTAAACCTGATATATAAATTTAAGCCTCAGTTCAACTATCTAAAAGTCACCTCCACACCTGCGTATTATTATTATTTAATAAGACCTAATCACTACATTCTCCCCCAAATTACTTTTGAATAAAGCCCTTCAAATATTTAGGAGGGTGATGAATTCTTGTTGAACGCCAGGGAAGAAATAAAGGATCATACTGATTTTCGTGGTTAACTGGTGTAACTATGTCCGTAGTGATAGGAAGTTCCAAATCATTAGTGGTAGGATATGTAACAATGTCTAATTCAGATCTGGAATCAGTTAATACATTAGGCTCTTTTATTGTTGGAGAGGTAACTATATTTTCTTGTAAGTTAGGTTTATCAGTTTGATCAAGAAGATCTCCTTGAGGAGCTAAATCTTGTAGTGAAATGGTAGTTTTCTTTTCCACTTTTGTATCTTACAAGTGCATTCTGTGGATTAACTTCAACTAATTCTACTTCTTTAACCAAATATTACTTACAAGGGAAGTGCATGACCTCGAATGCTGAGAACTGCACGAAAATGTGCTTAGAATATAAATCGCTCATGCCAAAAACAGTGGTATGAGTATTCTCATGCAAAACTGCAGGTCTTACCATGAGAGACATTTGAATGATCACCTATTGAAGGTCCAAGAAAGGAACTTTGGTAAAGCGAAGAAACAAAATATCGATATAATATGACCAAAAAAACACATATTTCAATGTCATAACTACACTCACGTGCAACTAAATCGACTCACCCCTCCAGTGCGCACAAAAAGGCGTATTTGTTTAAAATGGCTTAACCGATTTTCAAAAAACTTTTTTTTTTGAAAGCCCAACGTTTTTACTTTACAATGACACCATTATCATTAAAATCTGTACAATATTTTGTTTTATAATGCATTTTGAATTAAAATGCAAGCAAAATGCATGCTTAGGAAAAAAAATTGGGGATACTTAAAATTAAATTACAACAAAAAATTCAAGCAAAACAAGGAAACTTTTATTAATCAATACTTGGGATTGCCTCCCCTTGCCTGTACGACGGCTTGCATGCGGTTCCTCATAGACCTTATTAAGGTTTTGACAAAGTCTTGGGGGATCCCATTCCACTCCTCCTCCAGCGCAATCTTGAGCTCGTTGATATTAGATGGTGCCGCGTTTCTGGCTCAGACCCTCCGTTTGAGCTCGTCCCACAAATGCTCAATTGGATTCATGTCAGGACTGAGGGCTGGCCACTCCATCGTCTCGAGACCAATCTCCTCCATGAATTGCCGTGTGCTACGTGCTGAATGACAACGAGCATTTTCATGCACCAACATGAAGTCTTCCCTGATATATCCTGCGTAAGGCACAATATGATCCAGGAGAATGTCCTCAATGTATCGTCGAGCAGTCAGACCCCCCCCCCCCCTCCAGCCTCCACCAGGTATGAAAACAAGATCTGTTTTTCCCTCAAGGGATATGCCAGCCCACATCATGCAGGAACCGCCGCCATACGAGACTGTTTCAGCAAAACAGCACTGTGAAAATCGCTCTCCTGGATGCTGGTAGATCCGGCCTCTCCTATCATTACTATGGAGACACATTCTGCTCTTATTAGTGAATAGGACGGACCGCCATTGCTCGATGCTCCAATTGACGTGTTCCCGAGCAAATTCGAGTCGTGCTGTGCGGCGATTTACGATCAATTTTGGGCCTCTAGCGGGCTGTCTTGGAGTGAGGTTGGCTTCCTTCAAGCGTCTTCTGACTGTCCATTGACTAATAGCTACTCCTCGAACTTGTCTCCAGCTCCTGTTGCACATCGACGCTGACACGTGAAGTTTTATAACCCTTTCGTGTACTATAAAAATAATAATAAACTAAAATAATAATACTACGTAACCCCGCTAACACTTTCATTACCTGTAGTCGTAGTAACTCCAAAGACAATTAATAATAGATAAAAAAATAGTTTTCTATCATTATTTATTTTACCAAAAAACATTAAAATGACCCTGTCTTGACGGGAGGAGAAGCAAACTCGGGGAGTGTAATGTCATCCGTGCCGGGCCCATTTGTAACGTATGCTTAACTCTCCCTTACCAACGACCCCCGCAAGACAAAGATCAAAAAATAGTGAAATAAAAGTATATTTATTTTTAATGTATCAAAAATTATATTTTAACTAAATTAATTCTGTCTTTAAGAAGAACATAATGAGATATAACAGATACACAAACACTCGTTTAGTCAAACCAACCAATCAGTTTATTTCACACAACATATTTAAAACAAAAATGATGTACAGTAAACCCCATAGGTTTTTACATATCTAAAATAAAATAACTTTCCCTGGGTGCACCCTTCTAATCAAATCAAATTCTCCCCCCCACCATAACCATCTTAAAATGCGGATAAAATATCCATCTTTAGTCAAAATACAATGTTAAACAAATATATAAAGATTATATTTCCATGTTAGCAAATCTATGACATTATATCTTTTAAACTAAATATGTATTAAACGGTTAACTGCGAATGTATACCAAGGTAACTCAAACTAATACATGAAATACCGTCTCGCCATTCTCCCTTAGAGAAATGTTCGAAATGTTTGCTTTTTACTAAATAACACTAAAATCAAAACAGAATAATTCTAACGCAGTTCGATGCCCATCGGAACAACACTAGTTATTCTTAACAAAACGTTTCTTCTCGTGGGGGTTAGAAGTAGAGTTTAACGAATAAGTTTGAAACAATCACTTACAGTTTTCGTGGGTTTTCCGTCGCACCAATTACAGTGAAATCCCGTAGCACCATCCTGTAACACTATTTGACAAACGATGCACTTATGAAACCTTACGACGCACTTAATAACACTAACGATGATATTGTAAAATACTTCGTCACACTTGTATCCCACGGTGATGATGAGTACGGTTGGCATTGCAGTCTGCCGGGATTCTTGCCCTTCCTTGACTTGCTTAAGTACGCCTATTTCCTTCGGTTTTCCGTTACGACTCCGGAGTAGACGGTGATTGTAGTCTGCCGGGATTACTTCCCCTTCCATGACTAACTTGTCCGTGTTTAGACCTTTCCGTCTTTCCATGACACCTTCGGATTGGCCGGTGATTGTAGTCTGCCGGGATTTCTTCCCCTTCCATGACTAACTGGTCCGCGCCTTGACTTTCGGTCTTTCCGGAATGGCGTTTCAAATTAAATAGAACGATGATTTTTGGGAATACAAAGTTACACCTGCTTAGTTTTACGTTTGTCTTCTTTGACCTACCTTCGGTGTTTAGCTACAGTCTTTGCACCCCAATCAACACTCGGAAACCACGATTGAAGTTTCGTATTCGCTCTCTTCTTTTTATCCACCAGCCTTAATCTATAACCCAAACACCAAAACGAAATCAAAATAAGGATTAAACTAAAGTAGCAGGATCAAGTTCGGAAATTACATATTAACAAGCCGTCGGCTTAGAAATTCCGATGCCAACGTGGTCTGCACAATAACAGATCATCTCACACTCTCTGACCAACACTCACTTACTTTCTTGATTTTCGGCGCGAAAAAACAGTCTCTCGGCCTCCTCCAACCAATCACATCATTACGCTTTTGTCACATGACCCCACTCTCCCGCTCTTCGTGTAATTCTGATTGTTCTGTAATTCCCACGAGAAGATTCCGACCAGCATCGAAAATACACAACTTTGTTGCATAAACTCTGTTTCTGTTGTGGGCTTTCTCAGCGATTGAAAATTCTTATTTTAAATCATTTTTATAACACAAGAATAAAATATTAATACCATAAAATGTATTGAAGTATAAAATACAAAGAATTTCCATTTACTATAATTAAACATTATCTTTAAAGTTTACTTATTATAATAGCTGACAAACAAATAAATATAAAAAAAACACCCGACGGAAGTTATGAATCGAAAATTTATTTTGACTAACTAAAATTTTACTTCCGCTACAATAATCGCCACCAGCTGTTAAACTGCAGCATGACAACGCCCGTGAGATGGCGATTTCGCAGTGAAGTTGAAACGATAAAGCGATCGACGGCCGGTATGTGGTCTCTGAGTGAAGGTACCAGTTTCCTGAAACCTTCTGAATAGTCTTGAGACAGCAGATTGGCTCAAGTTTAGTTGACGAGCGACTTCTCGTTGACTGTGGCCTGCTTGCAACAAAGCAATAACTTGTGCGGCATCTTCTGGCATAGTATCCATGGGTTTGTGAAAACAATGAATTAAACTTGCAGAGATGTGTACAGATTAATGTCTGATAAGCGACTGATAAGATATATCGGTCCACGTGGGATTTTATAGGGGAGTGCGGCGCACAACTCGTGGTTTCCGTTCAGACTGCATTTTGCCACGCTTACATTCAGATCACATTCATTTGGAAAATATTGTACAGATTTTAATGATAATGGTGTCATTGTAAAGTAAAAACATTAGGCTTTCAAAAAACAAATGTTTTTTGAAAATCGGTTAAGCCATTTAAAAAACTTATGCCTTTTTGTGCGCACTGGAGGGGTGAGTCGATTTAGTTGCACGCAAGTGTATATTGCTAAATTTCCCTCTGCTTAAGATAATTATGCTATCTGAACAACAAACGTTTCCTACTGACCTGATAGTGTTGCACAGCTATTGAGTACTGGACAAACCCAATCGATGAGAGATAGGAATCTTGAAAACAGCCCGTCTTGGGTTCCTGGTACAAAATTTCCAAAAATAGCTC
>JAFIDM010009631.1:170319995-170353380 GCA_023159025.1 Thereuonema tuberculata | reverse complement strand
TCGTGACTATATTGCTATATTTCCCTCTGCTTAAGATAATTACGCTATCTGAACAACAAAAGTTTCCTACTGACCTGATAGTGTTGCACAGCTATTAAGTCTTCAAAGTGCAGGTGTGGGATTTCAATGAAGTGGTCAAAGCAAAGTGGAATACAATAATATGCACATCTGACTAAAGCCACTTTTTCACATTCAACATCACTTTCGCATTCAAGCAGTCCAATATCAAAAGCCACACTAATTGCATTTTCAAACGATGATATTGGTATGCCAATGTCATAACCTGCCTTTTGCCAAGCATATTGTAACATAGGCTTGTACTTCGGTGCAGAAAGTTGATTGTATAGCACAGAGTGAAGTCTGATGATGAAATGACGATCGTGGCAACTTTAATTGTGGTTTTTCACATTGTAGTCTTACAAAATCAACGATCCTTTTCATGTAGAACCTATATTGCCTAAAGAAGTATACATCAAGAGGTTGGCAATATCTTCAGATTAAGTACTTGTTAGTGCAGATATAACATGCCACCGTCAGATGGCGCCAGCAGACAACAGCAGAGTTTTGCATGAGAATGACTCATGCCACTGATTTTGGGATGAGCAATTTATATTCTAAGCACATTTTCGTGCGGTTCTCAGCATTCGAGGTCACTCACTTTCCTTGTTAGATCATATTTACTTAGCCTAACATGTTTTTCTAATAATAAAGGTTGATCACTAACAGTTATCCAAGCAGGCAATGATATTCTCTTAGGAGTCCTTTTTTGGTGTAGGAACATTATTTCATGAGGAGTACAGTTCCAGAAAGTTCACAACAGTGGACGAATGAAGTGTAATACTTGGTCCAATACAATCTCACATTGAGTTATTTTAAGTCCTTGGGTTATTAGTGCTAGGTTGATACTTTTCCAGACAATATCATTGTATATTTTAGTTTGCTCATTACCCTAAAGGTTATAAACAGTAGTTCTACTTGAAGCTATACCAATATCATTGAGGAAATTTCTTAGATCTTATGACATGAAAGAAGCATCTTGATGCAGAATGCATCAGAATGCATGAACTCTGGTAAACTAAATAGTGAGGATAACTGATCTAGGCAAGTTATTATTAGAATTCATATCAGAGCAAAAGAATGCAAATGGAAAACGAGAATATTCATCGACAATCAAGGTATAATGATTATGGAAGTGGCCCTTTAAAGGCCATATTCAATCTTTCAAAAGTATAAGTTGATCTATTATCAATGCGGCCAGAGTTGAAACTCCCAGAATGCAATGCAGATGATAGATTTTCCTTTCCTAGCTGGTCGGTCACATTTAAATATAAGAGAAAATGGCGGTCGCTGATTCACATTCAACATTTCGACGAGGAAAAGGTCTTAAAAGTCAAGTAGGGAAGTATTCTTAACGTTGCTCGTCGATTTCAAGAAGATGTATGTGAGATTTTTGATAATTGAGATTGATATTTCCTGCGGAGCTTATGGCATTGATACTGGAGAAATTAGTCAATAATAATGTGTTTCCAGTTTCAACATTCAGCGCGACGACTGTAATGAGCTTTGAATTAGTCAGTTTGAAAAACTGTGGCTTTACGTCAGCGCTGTCGTTGTATGGATGTCATCAGTAGAATAAGGAAGACTGTGCGAATGAATCCAGTGAGCCATCCTAGTTACTCCTGGATGGCAAAGAACTTCATGAAGATTCAACAAGCAATTTCCAGTTGCCTCGCAAATCCTGGAGAAAGCATTTACTACTGTGTTATCTTTTCCTGGTCTGTGCATAATTTCATAACTGTAACATGACAGTTCTAGGTGCCATTGTTCAATTTTCTCATTCTTGATCTTCTGTATTTAACGGAAAACAGAAGCTTAACCATACATAGAAAAAAAAAAGGATAAGGAAGATGGAAGCAACCTTCAATGCACATTAGCATGAGAAAAGCGGGAATCACTCATACTGTCTCTGACCAGTTATGTGCTGTACGTAGATGTCACTGGGCCAGCTTATGACATCAGACATACATAATCTTCTGAATAACCATCTGTACGAGGAAGAACAAAGCATTGTCAGGGTACCAAGATCCAAGGGAACCGATGATGAACGGGACAATGATTACCTCGGCATAATTCCTTCTCAAAGAAATCACCGAGGACTCATACTTCGCAATCTTGGCCGCATGAGCCTTTGCGAAGGCTTCTAGCCAGTTATCAAAAGGAACTGTTACGTCAACAATCAGGGATGCACCAGTATGACATCTGGGAAAAGCCGAGAACCTTCAACAACAGCTTGTCGCCAATGACCCAGAAACGCAGAGACAACGCTTTGCGAATCCGATCCACAAGGGCGTTGTAGCCCTGTTGAAAGGTAGCTGCATAGAACATGCAATGGTTTAGGATGCGTGACAGAGTCTCCTCCCGACGGCAGGTCTTCATACCACTGGCTTTCCGCTGCCTATTGGCATTGAGAAGGACCAAATTTAGGCTGGTATGGTGGTCAAAATTCAGTCGACGAACCTAGTGAAGGACCCACTGTGAGAGCTCGCTCGGCTCACTTCAACACATTCCATTACCTTGCCTTAGTTCATGAGTGAACACAGACACTGACTTCGGACAGTGCGAATATTGCTATGAATAATCCTTACAAGCACTTTGCTTTTCTTGGATAATGATGTTGTTATGTGAAACTTGGATGTCACAGTTTTCAAAGCACCGCTCACACTGTAGGCGGCCTAAAGCTTTGTGAGCTGCAATCCACATGTTAGGGCATTCATTAGTCATAACTGTAAAGTCCTCTTGAGCAACGCAGGATAGATCAGGTCGGGAGTTTAGACTGGGCATCATGACGTACTCGATACAGTTGACTTGATGTCCCTGACGGCATGGCCGCATGAGAACAGGAGCTTAAAGGGGGTGATGGCAGCAAGGACGACGCTGTTGTCGGCAGTATTTGGGATGCCGCAAGCTCCAGCAGCTAAATTGCTCTCCTCCTGAGGCAAGTTGAGGGTCCGCTTCAGTTTGGGACAAAGCGTACTGTCCAGTCTTGCCCAATCTGTCTTAGTAAACTGCCCTGTGCGAAGGGCAAACTGAAGGCTTAGAAAAAAGAAGGCCTTCAGGGCATCAATTCTCTGCCAAGGGCAAGCCTCGAGCTGAAGATGGCAGAGGCAACGTCCATGAAGTCCTTCAAGGAAATCCAGATCGAGAGTATCTGGAAGCCCACCATTTTCCTGAGGAACTTCCAGGTCTCGCCATCTGCCAGGGACGGAGTAAGTAGACCTTTAATCGTGAACATGGTGTCCGGACAAGCCACTGGATTCCGCCTTGAGATTGACATAGCCAGCAAGTTCGATTATAGCATCAATCTTTGACTGAGATTCACCTTCCGGTGACCTGTCCAAGGTCATCGGCGAAAGCTAGCACCTGATGAACAGGGTCATCTTCTTGAATAGCTCTGATAATGGGATTCAGAACTATGTCAAAGAGGAGAGTTCCTGCTTCACACCTGAAAGGACAGGGATGGGAGCTGTGATCCTGTCTACCATCAGGACCTTGAAGACTTGGTCACTGTAGAGGTCGTTCACGAAGGCCACAAAGTCACCTCCTGTTCCCACCTAGGATAGCAACGCACTGAGAGAGCAGTGCAGAATGAACCCGAAGGTGTTTGAGACATTCAGGAGTCCTTTCTGTACTTGTGGGCAGCCAACATGCGTTCCTCGAATGCATACTGGTGCTTGAGAACCCCATCGTACTGCAGGAACCCCTTGTGACAGAAGGAGAGGACGTTGTTGCGAACAAGCCACTCAGACAAGTAAGGCAACCAGCATAAAGCTTGGAGATCATCCTGGACAGGCAATTAGGGTGGTAATTGCCAAAGTCCAGGGGATCATCCTTCTTGTGGATCAAGACGGTTGTCAACGATCTTCAAGCTGCCAGAATACACTTAAACTTCAGGAAGACATTGAGTATGGCCTTGATGACGACCCCACTCGGATCCACACACTGCCAGTGCCAATAGGTGAGCCTGTCACTTCCAGGAGCTGAGTTCTCACACTTGCGGAGCTTTTGGGGCAGTTCTCTTGTGGTGAAGGGGGCGAGGTCGACAGGAGGTCTCTCAACATCGGACGGGATGTATAGAGAAAGGTCGCACTGTGATGCATTCCATAACTCCCGGTAATGGGACTCGACCTGAGGCTTCTCGACAAGTAATAAGATCAGTAATAAGTCAAAAATGCCTAACAAAAAGATAGTGTCTCCACTTTCTTCAAGCTTCAACAATATGCTTCTTTTTCAATAGCTAAATGTTTTTTGTTCACTAGAAGATAAAGAGTCCATGAGAAGAATGCTAACAGACTCCCTGCTTGGCTGAGTGTAGCAACAATAGCATGTTCTGATGCATCCAGAAAATTTACCTTGCTATTGATTGAAGTGACAGCTGATTTAGCTATATCTAGTTTCAATGCCTCGGAATCACGGGCAGCTAAAGCAGACAGAGGGAATGTTTTGCATTTAGCCAGACTATGTATCTTCTCTAAAAAACAGGGAATCAATTTACAGTAGTGAGAAAACAACCACAATGTACTGCTCAATGAAGCTGTATCTGTAGGTGGAGGCAATTTCATTAGAAGTTCAAGCCTTGAAGGATCTGGCTTGATGACATTATCTTCAATCAAATATCTAATAGCTTAATAAATTTCTTGGAAAACATTTGTTTGTATTCAGCGTCAGGTTATATTTCCTTGCTACTGTTAAGAACTTCTCAAGATTTTCGTCTTGGTGTGTTTGATCTTGTCCACGTAGGCCTACAATGATATTATCCAAATATGCATAGATAATGGGCTAATCAAAGACCGTTTGGTAAATAGTCTTGGCAGTTGGCCATCAGCTTCAAAAGCAGTGTAATATTTATTTATCATCAAAGGCAGTGGTATTTGATGATAAGCACATGAAGATCAATGGTACTGAATACTTATATCTCGATACCTTCTCAACTATTTCTTCTAGATTAGGCAGAATCCTCATCAAGGAAAGTGTAATGATTAACAGTTTGTGAATAGTCAATCACCATTCGATTCTTTATGATTTTCATTTTTCGTAACAAGAACTTGACTCACCAAGGCGATTTACTTGATTCAGTAATACCTTCCATAATGAGTCTTTTGACTTTTTCAGTGATAAATGTTGAGTCCTCATATGACCGACGGCGCGATTTAACTGCTGTTGGTCTGCAGTTCGAAGACAGATTGGTAGAAAAGTTTGGCAATTTTATATTAGCTGCAACAAAACTACATATTGTCAAAGGTGATAAAATACCCCAAACTTACTTCACCTTTGAATGCTGATTAAGAATGTCGTGTCCAGTGATTATGTCAGCACATAATTCTGATAAAACTCTTAATTTAACATGGGAGTATGTATGTCCCAATATTTCTAAGTCTATAAAACAGTAGCCTGTAGTCTGTGAACATAGTGATGTTGCCGCCACAGCTATACTTCTTTGGTAGGAACTAATTTTATCTTATTAACACTGGTAAAATTCTTGCTGATAAATATCTCGGAACTTCCAGTATCTATTAGAGCATCAGCTGTAATACCATTCACTTTGATTCTAATCAATGATTTACTTAAACAACTAGGAGCAGCTGCAGAGTGTTTGTCTCGAGAAAAATACTCCAATTTAATAGTTTTATTAGATTTATTCTGACAAACTTTAACATAATGTCATTTCTTTCCACGTCCATTACAAGTAACATCTTTAGGTGGACAGTTATTACGAGTGTGTTTCTTATTTCCACATAAACAGCATTTTGAAGACATAGTAATGGCTGAGACTATGGATTCTATTATAGGCTCTCCTACATATTATAGGTGCTGCACTTATAAAACTAGTAGATGATAGCTGATTATTTCTCAGTATGTTTCTGGGCTGATTCAAGCTTGAATAGCTTGTAATCAGTCTGATTACAGCTTGACTGATTACAGCTTGACCTAGACTAAGTTTATTTATTTTCTAATAATTGTTCATGGATTTGAGAGGATAGCAGAACACTAATAATAGCATCAAACTTGTATGTAGTCATTTCTATTTTCATCAGAGGTTGGAGCTTGAAAATTGCAGTCAAGGCTCAACCGTTTAAGTATCTGTAAATACTTATCTACGGTTCACCAATTTGTTATTTCTTTGATGACAATATCTTGTGAAAATTTCATTTTTAGGCTTAACATACATTGTCTGAACTATCAAAATGGCATCATTGTAATTAGTACTTTCCGCCGCAGTAGTGTAGATAGATGAACATATGTAATTAATAAGCAATTTCATTTTACCCGAGTCTTTTACGTCTCTAATAGTTGAGCTAAAATTTTGAAAAGTTCATATCCAATGAGTCCATTCCTGTGCAGCAGTTGGTGAATTCGAATCAGTATCAAATCTTTCCTGTCTGAGAAACTTTTCCATCTTAATGAATATTTAATTTTGGTCGAAAAGATTGTAGTAAACATTATATATGAATTTAAGGTTCTTTTTGACTGAAATTGTGAGCTACCTATAACCCTTTAATAGTAACATTAAGTGAAATTCCTTTCGCAAAGAGTAATTAACAATGTCATGCTCAGTTCAACTATTCAACAGCCACAGTCCTCACATTCAGCCAACATGCTTATTATTATTTAAAAGACCTAATCACTACAAAAATCTGTTAGAAAATTTAATTAGATTAAGCTCCAAGGCAGAATGTTTTTTATCTTTCTGCAACTGTTGATGCTAAGACGAAAAACTTTCTGCTGGTGCGGGCGTTTTAGTAATAAATTAATCACAGAGGTTTTATAGGTGAATAAGTAAGCAATTTACACATGATCAATCCTTATTTTTTTATGTTTATGTTAATGTTTATTTTAAATTTTCATTTATGCCCCGCAAAAAATGTTCATTCTATACGATACCTTTCTGCAGCCCTCATTTTCGTTCTAAGACAATGTCGTGCCGTCGCTTGATGTTCTGCTTTGGGGAGATTAAGTTATTATTAAAAGTAATAAATTTATCTTTTAATATAAAATATGTCTGTAGTTATTCTAGCTTATTTCTGATATTAAAATTACTGAGAATAAAAGTAATGTTGTTGACATAAAAAAATATCAAACAAAGTCTATCCTACGAGATATATGATTGTTATGTGAGATTTCCCCTGTTCCCTTTTTACTTTTAAATTAATATTTCAGTACTTACGAACATATGTAGAGAGAAAATTAACACTCAATATGAAATTTCAAATATATATATGTATAGATGTATACCGTATATGCTTCAATAGAGGCCCCTGGCGTTTATTTGCAAAACGAGCCTCGGCTCCCGGTGCTTAATAGAGACCGGCTGCTATTAGAGGCCGGCCATTATTAACAAAAACCTTCAGAACGCAATATTTTTACACATCATTACCGGCTAATATTACAAACAGCTACTTTATTTGAATTTCATATGCTACATAAGACTGTTAAAGATAAATGGCAATTTTTTTTTCTGTAGCTTTCGCTGCTATTCGTCGTCCGAATCCGCAATGATGAGCAGCCACCTCACCGGAAGTTTCTTTCGCGTATTCCACCGTGCGAATCTTAAAGGCAATGTCAAATGACCGTTTCGGCAGCATTTTGTAAGCAATGTACCATAAGGTATTATGCACGACTATAAAGATACGGATGCTTACACTAGTACCGGTAGGCAAATATCAAAGACCCGGCTACTGTTAGAGACCGGCTACTATTTGGCCGTGTCCCCTCTGCAGCCCGGCGACAATAAGAGCCTCGGTGTTTATTAGAGCATATACGATATATATCAGTGTTTCCCAACCTTTTTTGTGCTACGCCCCACCTAAAGTATCTAAAGTATGCTATGCCCCATCAAAAAAAAAAAATGACTTTTCAACTTTTACAACCAAAAAAAAAAAAACAATTATCCATTTTCCAATTGCCCCACGTTGGGAAACAGGGGTATATATGGTTGTTAAAATTAAAGCTCCTTTACATAGAGGGCTCTGAAGCACTTTCTAAGACTTCAAATGGAAAGAAATTTGAACAACGGGTACTTCAAACGACGCGCTCGCCATTTATTGGGAAAAAAATAATAGTAAGAAAAATGGCCAATGTATGGTGCTGTAGCAATACAAATGACTTGAATAGTGTTACAATTGTTTAATGTGTCCACCAGTGTTGTCAACAACGTTTTCCATTCGCAAAACGGCATTTTCTACTGCAGAACACAATATGTCTGCTAGAATTGCTAGAACCTGACGTCTAATGCTGTCCTTCAGATCTGACAAAGTTTGACATCTTTCACGATACACCTGGTTCTTCAAAAAAAAAAAATAACCAGAAGTCACATGGGGGGAGGTCGGATGATCAAGGAGGCCAAGTTGTCTGGAAATAATGACTTATAATCCTTTCATTTGTAAAGTGCTGCCTATTTTGAACATAACGGGTGATGTGGGTTGGTGTACCGCCTTGCATGAATATAGTTTCCTGAAGGCACTAATGTTTTGAAGCTCTGTTATCACGAAATTCGCCATCACGTCATAATACCACTGACAGGTTGTGGAACAAATGCGGGGCTCAGTTCAAAAAAAGATGGCCCAATGATGAAATTAGTCTTAAATCCATACCACACAGTCATTTTTGGAGAATGCAACAGAACCTCTTGGATAACACGAGGATTTTCTTTTGCCCATTTAAGCAGAAGTGAGCATCATCACTCTAAAGAATGTTCCGTGGCCAAACGATATCAACTGTCATTTGTGCCAGGAACTGAAGTGCAAATGTTACACGGATTTCTGCATCACCGTGCTGTACCTGTTGTAGACACCTTATCTTATATGAATAGTACTGCAATATCTGATGCATCACTAGCCTTAGACTGGCATACGGCATGTCCACTGCATTGGCAACAGGTGATACACTTGCACTACCACATGGAGATAGATGTGACAAATCCACCTCAGCTGTAGCCACATCTTCAATATGAGAAGAGTCCACTTATTTTCGATCTTTACCTGGTAGAATGCCAAGTTGACCTGTTGCTTCAAATTTTGCAATCATTTTGTGGATAGCCTGAGCAGAAAGTTTTTTAAATAAATGGTGAGCACATCATTTGAAGTACCTGTTGTTCAAATTTCTTTCCATTTGGAGCCTTAGAACACACTCCAGAACCCTTTATATAGAGGAACTTTAATGTTAACGACCCTATATATTTATATAATAATTTTTTATCTTTATATTTCCAGATCCCAGCCCCTCTACTGATGAAAGCAATAAAGTGCAAACTGCTTCTCCAGCTGAAGAGACAGCTCTATTTACTCTTAAATCTCCTGAATTAAAGAAGTTTTGTTTTGAACAAAAGAGCAATAGCAGTTCTGAGAAGAAAGAAAAACTTTCACTATCTAAAAGGCTGTTACTAAAGAAAAATATGCCTGCAAAAACAACAGCAATATCAAGTTTAAAGTCACCTGAACAAAAGCAAGAAATTGTACAAAGTGATAATAGTGGTGAGACCATTTCAAATTTAGGAAATGGCAGTACTAAATCAAACTTTTGTGAAGAAATTGAAGTATTAGCAATAGAGAAATCAAGCAACATTTCTTCAGTTAATTTATGTCATGATACATTAGATATTTCTAAAGTGAAAAGACAGTTGTCATTTGATTCTGATACAAACAATACTTTTAAACGAAGTTCTAATGTAAGGCAAATAGAAGGAAAATGTAGCAATTATGAAGTAAAACAAGATGATTCTGTGACAGCTGCTACTCCTCAGAAATTAGTATCACAAAAGAAGGTTAAATCACCAAAAAGCATCAAAATTGATGGACCTGATGCTACTAAAGCTACTACAAATATAACAGTAGACAAAAAAGCAACTTTTGGTTTTGAAGTGACAAAACGCCGATTTACCAATGAAAGTTATAATCATATTGATGAGTGTATGGTAAGTGAAGTAACTACTGCTAAGATTATTCTTAGTTCACCAAACAGTTCACAAAAGGAAAGTATTAAAAGTCCAGATAAACATGTAAAAGAGAGCCCTCAACAAAATTTTGAAAAATCAACTCCAAGCACTCCTTCTTCTCAACCTTCTACTCCAAAAAGCACAAAATCCTTTGTTAGTTCACCTAAAACTCCCACTACCTCACCTGGAAAACAAAGACCATATTATCTTGAACATTTTCTTTTGGTTTTGAAAAGTGTTACAACTGATCTTGAAGATGGTAAACTTTTTAATGAAGATGATATTAAAGTTATAGACAGTTTTTTTAATATGTCAGGTAAACTTCTTTTTCATAGTTTATTATTTTGTTAAAATGCTTATTTAATTTTTCAGTTGTTATTAAAATTACAAGTTTTAAATTACAAAATAAATTATAGACTAGACTAATGATTGAAAACTGGAAAAATGAATTCAATTTATGATTATTTGTGAGAAACTATTTACATTGCACAATGTCGTAAAAAAAAAAAAAAAAAAACATTTTTTCCCCTTTGCTTAAGTATTAAATCTTAGAATAACACAAAATTGTGTATTCAACAGGATTCATAAATAGAAATATATAATAGTTACAGAAGAGGAAGTTTGGGTATTATGGAATGGTCGGGCAATATGAGATACTTGTTTTTCTCATATGTGAGGTGCTACTATTTAGTGGTAAGCAGCAAAACTACTTTAGCACACTCCCATCATGCTTTGCAGTCAATGTCGTTGTTATTGTCAAACCAGTTGTTTCGTTAAGAATTGTAATCAGAATTTCCTGTCTTCAAAACTTCTGCAGGTAAGTTTAGTAAAATCTGTATCAAGTTGTAGAAGTGTTGTAATGTATTGAATCATTGTGCAATACAAAGTTAAGTAGTTATTGCTGTATCTATGATAGTTGTTTTGATTCTGTTTTCATGAAGTAGGGTTAGTTACGATTTCATTTCAAAATGGTGTGTCTGGGAATATAAAATAGTAGTATTTCACATCATCTTTCTCTTCAGGTCTGAAATCATTCCTTAGTGATTTCCTAAAAAAGGCAACAGGAAACCACCTCAGTATCATTTCCTTGAAATTCTATGGTTTCTTCCAGGGATTTGCCATGTTGGAAACACTAGAGATCCATAGAACACAGACCTTCGAAAAAGTTGGTTACATTTGTGACTTTTGCAAGTAATACCAAGAAAACAATAGAATAAACATTTTTGACATTTATTTGTAACTAATAATTTGTATTAGGTCAATATTTTTATGTACATAAAAATTGTCTGTTTTTCAAAAACAACCATGTATCTCATATTATCCACACTATGACTTCTTTTTACATGAAATTAATTATTTATATAAAAATAATTATTCAATTACAACTGCAGACAAATAATGTCAACTAATCAAGGTATGCACCAGTCTACAGTTGATTAAAAAAATAATAATCGAGTTATGACAACAAACAAAAATGGTATTCCATAATACTCGAACTTCCTCTATATATATATAGTTAGTTACATTTAATGTACACAAAGACATATGGTAGATGATGTTTTTAATGTCTAGTGGGGAAAATTATAATGTTTTGATACAGCAGCTATTTATTACTATAATGAAATTAGCAGCAATTATAGACTACAGCAGCATTAATGCTCAAGAGTTGCACAGTATCTAGTAGGTTATTCTTTAAAGAGAGCAAAAAAAATATTAAGTAGTCATGAAATACTAACAGCATTGTTAGTATTGAATATCATATTGAGTTATTCTGTTTTACAGTACTTAATGGTATTTCTAATCCTTGAATTAAGTTAATTGTCTTTGAGTCAGTGGCTGTAGTTATTGTATGAATATATATCAATATAAATCCACCCATGTATCTGGGTTTTCTTTTCTAACCAAATTGATAACATGACTACATACAAACAATAAATGCCTGATCATAATTGCCAGCATCTGAAAAATAGGAACAGAAAGCAACCTATTATTAATTATGCCAGTACTAGTTTGGTCAGTTTGGTTTTTGGATCAACATAAAAAAAAAACATTTCCTTCCACTTTTTGTGCCTCAGCTGATATTCCTAGTGATATTTTAATGTGCTTATTTTTGCTTGTGATGTTAAATTATATTTGTAGGTGTATCAGCCATAACATTTTGCTACTGCCTATTAATTTGGTTTTGGTATTTCTCTTCTGTATGTTATTATGCAATGTAAATCAAATCACTAATAAAGCTCTAAAATAAACAATATTTAGAAACTAAATAAAAATATTTTCCCAATGTTGATCCAAACCAAATTGACCAAGCTAGTATTGGTATTATTAATAACAGGTTGCTTTCCATTCCTATTCCAAACTCATGTATGGCATTATTTATGACAGACAAAGAATCTTTTCTTCCTTCCTGTATCGTTATTTCATTTGCCATTTGAACAAACCATAGACAAGGGATCATGGTATCTTTTGCCTCACAGTTCATACACCTTCTTTTTTTTAGATATTTCTTTATATCTGAAGACTGTTTAATGGTTCTTCATTTATAAAGTCTTTAATTTTATTCAGACAGTAACCAAATTCAAAAATGCTCGTGATGTTAATATTAATTGCATTGAAAACATATCAAATAACAATTAAATAAATCAGAGCATGCATTGTAAATATGTTTATTTTATGTGATATGTTGGTGTGGTTTAATATTTCCATTGCATTATTTGTTCTTCCTATTTATGTAATGGGTTTCCTTTTTATTTACTTTATTATTAATTGTCTATAATTTTTTTTTATCTCCCTCTAGGATGATGATTATTAGGCTTATTTTTTTGAGAATCTTGTTAACATTTGTGTAAACTACACTTCCGTGCAGCTAAATCGACTCACCCCTTCAGAGCGCACAAAAAGGCGTATATTTTTTAAATGGCTGAACCGATTTTCAAAAAACATTTTTTTATTGAAAGCCTAATGTTTTTACTTTACAATGACACCATTATCATTAAAATCTGTACAATATTTTCCAAATGAATGTGATCTGAACGTAAGCGTAGCAAAATGCAGTCTGAACGGAAACCACCAGTTGCGCGCCGCACTCCCCTATAAAATCCCATGTGGACCGATATTTCTTATCAGTCGCTTATCAGACGTTCATCTGTACACATCTCTGCAAGTTTAATTCATTCTTTTTACAAACCCATGGATACTACGCCAGAAGACGCCACACAAGTTGTTGCTTTGTTGCAAGCAGGCACAGTCAACGAGAAGTCGCTTGTCAACTAAACTTGAGCCAATCTGCTGTCTCAAGAGTATTCAGAAGGTTTCAGGAAACTGGTACCTTCATTAGGAGACCACATACTGGACGGCTCCGATTCACATCTGAGAGGGATGATCGCTTTATCATTTCAACTTCACTGCGAAATCGCCATCTCACGGGCATCGATCTGCAACAGGAGCTGAGACAAGTTCGTGGAGTAGCTGTTAGTCAGTGGACAGTCAGAAGACTCTTGAAGGAAGCCAACCTCACTCCAAGACGGCCTGCTAGAGGCCCAAAATTGACCGTAAGCCACCGCACAGCACAATTCGAATTTGCTCGGGAACACCTCAATTGGAGCATCAAGCAATGGCGGTCCGTCCTATTCACTGATGAGAGCAGAATGTGTCTCCATGGTAATGATAGGAGAGGCCGGGTCTACCGGCGTCCAGGAGAGCGATTTTCACAGTGCTGTTTTGCTGAAACAGTCTCGTACGGTGGCGGTTCCTGCATGAAGTGGGCTGGCATATCTCTTGAGGGAAAAACAGATCTTGTTTTCATACCTGGTGGAGCCGGAGGGGGTGTCTGACTGCTCGACGGTACATTGAGGACATTCTCCTGGATCATGTTGTGCCCTATGCAGGATATATCAGGGAAGACTTCATGTTGGTGCATGACAATGACCGGTGTCATTCAGCACGAACCACTCGGCAATTCATGGAGGAGGTTGGTCTCGAGACGATGAAGTGGCCAGCCCTCAATCCCGACATGAATCCGATTGAGCATTTGTAGGACGAGCTCAAACGGAGGGTCCGAGCCAGAAATCCGGCACCGTCTAATAAAAACGAGCCCAAGATTGCGCTGGAGGAGGAGTGGAATGGGATCCCCCAAGACTTTGTCAAAATCTTTATAGGGTCTATGAGGAACCGCATGCAAGCCGTCGTACAGGCAAGGGGAGGCAATACCAAGTATTGATTAATAAAAGTTTCCTTGTTTTGCTTGAATTTTTTGTTGTAATTTAATTTTAAGTATCCCCAATTTTTTTTCCTAAGCATGCATTTTGCTTGCATTTTAATTCAAAATGCATTATAAAACAAAATATTGTACAGATTTTAATGATAATGGTGTCATTGTAAAGTAAATACGTTGGGCTTTCAAAAAAAAAAAGTTTTTTTTAAATCGGTCAAGCCATTTAAAAAATATATGCCTTTTTGTGCGCTCTGAAGGGGTGAGTCGATTTAGCTGCACGGAAGTGTAGTTTCTATTACATTTAAAGAATTCTATCTCCATAATCCCAATTATGAAAAACTGTATATGTCACTTGTAGTCTATGGGAATGGTAACATATCATTGTGGTGTCGAAGGTTTGAAGAACTTGGTCATTGAAAGTTGATATTTATGTCAACTAAGCTTATTAAATGAATTTCTTCAGTGTAAAAAAAAACAAAGTGGTTTTGATAAAAAAAAAATTATTTATTATTTTTTTAAAAAATTGTTTGGGGTCATTCCTTTGTCGATTCAACAGGCCATGACACCCACAACCTCAGATTTTCATGCACCTTCTTTAATCGTTGCTATCACTACATTGGGAACTCTTGTAAAATTTTTCCTCCCTAGGTCATATACTTTCTGAGATAAAAAAATTGTAAAGTTTTGAAAAATTGCATGTAAATGCTGTATTCGAGGCTCTGCGTAAGGAGTGCAGTATTTAAGGAAAAAATTCATAGATCTGTGTATAATCAACGTATCACTGTGAAATTTTTACTACATGTCAATCAAAGTTTATAGATTTAAGAAAAAAATGTTGTATAAACATTGCTTTCCTCAGAGAGACACTAAAATTACATTAGTTTGGTTTGTGAACAAATTTTTAAGTGTAAAACAATGGCTTTTGTAAAAGCATTATGAACTGAGGCAGAGGAGTTATCAGCCCCCCCCCCCCCCCTTTTTTTTTTAATTTGACCTCAAAGTTTGGTCTAAAAGGCCATGAAAGAAAAATGCTTATTTTAATTTATAAATTACAGTATTCTAGCTAAGTTAGCTAAGCACGGGTAATTTAAAACATATATGTAGACACTATACATCATAAGAGATTTGTGCCTTCATAGTAAAGATTTAAATAACACTGTTCTAGAGCACTAAATACAGCTGCTAAGTGATAAGATTGAAAATGAGAATAAATTAAATGCTTGAATAATTAATCAAACCTTACTTTTCATCTGTGATGTCGTGTCTTATTGTAGAGTTTGGTGTTCTGGCTTTATACAAAATCGGCTCCCTTTTCTGGGAAATAGTACATCCTTCCACAAACCTTTGTGATGATAGATGTTTTGTTTTTGTGGAGGTCAGTGAAACGATACTGCAGGGCTGTAAGAGCTCATGAAATTCACTTTTACATCACCTTCCTCTTCATGTTTTGAAAGTACTAATCCAAAAAAAAAAAAAAAAAAACAAACCACCAGTGACTGTCATAAACACATGCAGTGCATGAGTTTATAAAGATGTGTAGTATCTTGACTGCATGCAGGCGGTTGCTCTCCAGAGAAATGGAAAATAGTGCTAAAGTTTTCATCACAACTGATTCTCTTTGTTCCATTGGAATCTTCAGACACGGGAATGAAATTGTGGAAGCCACATGTACCAGGAATTGTTTTTGCCTTGGAGAATCAGGCTTCTAGCTGCTGATGTATTTCTGAAAGTCTTTCTTTTTTTATCATCCAGAATTTTATGTTTTCAACTCTTGCAGAAATTGAGAACTTTTTTGGCTGAGTCAATTACATCACCAAGACACATTTGAAGGCTCTCTCTCTGGTGAGTAGATGCTTCACTGTTCCACCAATGCCATCACAAGGAGATTTTTCCATGACTGGTTGCAAAAAATGCCCATGATGCTGTTAAAGTAAAGTCTTGGTTGTGGTGGCAAAGGTTGATGAAGTTTTTGCAGTTCTTGTATTCAGCAGCACACCCATCACTGAAATAATGACCTGGCATTTTTTAATTGTAATATTATTACAATTTTTTATTATTTTTTTTATGTAAAATCACTTTCTTTTAAAATACAAATGTGGCCACATGTTTCAGTTATTGCTTTTATTTTATTAACAGTAATTGTGATTATTCAAACATTTAATTTATTCTCATTTTCAATCTTATCACTTAGCAGTTGTATTTAGTGCTCTAGAATAGTGTTATTTAGCTTCTTTTTGCTCAGATAGAATATTGTAATTTATAAATTAAAATAAATATAGTAGCAGTTAAAATCCCACTGTTTTTCTTTCACAGCCTTTTAGACCACACTTTGAGGTATAATTAAAAAAAAAGGGGGGTGCCCTGATAACTCCTCTGCCACAGGTCATAATGTTTTTACAAAAGCCATTGATTTACACTTAAAAAGTTGTTAATAAACCAAACTAATGTAATTTTAGTGACTCTCCTAGGAAAGCAATGTTTATACAACATTTTTTTTCTTAAATCTTTACACTTTGATTGACATGTGGTAAAAATTTCATAGTGGTAGTAACAAATCTCAGATGGTGGGCGTCATTATGATATTTTTTTGGTTTGAATGACCCTCTGAATAATCTGAATATATGTTATCTTAGTATGTTTTTAATATGTAGTGGATATAAAAAAAAAATAATGAAGTAAAAAATAGACAAGTAAAAAATAGACAAGTAACAAATTGACCCAAATCCTACTGAAAATGGCTCATTCCATCAAAGTTAAACATAAAAAGATTTAGAACTTCAAGCAAATTTTTAATTTAATCATGAGCACCCACAGGATTTTTTCCCAGGGTTGAGGGGCAAAATATATTGGCAGTGTAAAAAAAAATCTATAAAAATTGCAGTTGATATATATTGTGAAATTATATAAAATAAATATAAGTAAACTAATTAGTTATAACAAAATTTACCAGTTTTCTATCTTTTAGTACTCTTGAGAGAAAAAAAAATCTGTAACTTTCATTTAAATTGAAAATTCCAGGGAGGGGCAAATGCCCCCCCCACCACCACCACCACCACCACCACCATGCCTGTATTGCCCATGATTGTAATCTCTCTTGGTTCCATTCGTCCTTCTTTGAGTTTTGGTCTTTTTATTGAATTTTAAACTAATGAAAATATCAGACCTCTTGTTGACTGATTATGTATGCTTGAATAGTCTGTTTAACATGGTTAAGCTTTTTTGTGTAACTTAGGGGGAAGATTTTTTTTTTTTTTTTTTTTTTTTTTAGCTTAACCAAGATTGTGGTTAAACTGCAAGGTTTATAATATTTTATAATTTATTTTCTCAATGTAACTTAATTCTAAATGAATCTTATTACTAATCATAAATAAAAATTGTTTTTAGTGCAAGCACAACAACTATATGTTAGAATATTTCAAAGAAAACATCAGTGGATTCCCTTATCGAAATTGGACTACAAAAATATTGCTGAAGACTTAATCCCAGTTTTAAATGAATTATGCTCAGTTGGATTTTTAGAGGATGGTTAGTATAAATGTCAGTTTATTATGAAAGCATGGTCATATTTTATGTAGAAATTTATTTTGAGGGGAGGGGCAAGTTAAGAAGTTGATCTCCAATCTTAATCCCCCTTCATAATATATATATATATTTATAATATTTATATATCGAATGGGCAAAACTCAAAGCAACCCCTTCGAGTTTCGCAAAGCAAAGATTTCAATCAATCGTTTGCAATTTAGAAAATTTAGAAAAGTATAGAATATAAGAATGAAATTAACTTATATTATTGATACTAAACATATAAAGCCAGACAGTGATGTGGAATTTGAAAAATGCCATTACAAAGCTCATATCAGAGTTTCTGTGAAGATATGGCCAATCTTCACAGAAACAGTGATATGGTCTTTGTATTGGCATTTTTCAAATTCCACATCACTGTATAATCACTGCCTTTATAATATTTATATATTTATATATAAAATATATATATATTTATAATTTCAATGGGGCATCAAGCTCTCCTCAACCAGCCAGCCAACAAAAAAACAAAATACAAGATAGTCAGGTTTATCTATACATTATAAGATTTTGGAGGTGAGGCAGAGACCCCTAACCTTCTCCCTCCCTATATATGCCCCTGTATAAAATGAATGATAATTCAACTAGACAAGAGTTTCTCCATACTTATTTAATTTCAGAACATAAAATGTTTTAATTATTCTCCACATACTTTACTTAGGGATCTAAAATTATGTATAAAATAGCTAGATTCCTTTATAATATACTAGCAGAAAGACCCGTTCTTCACTCGTGTTACAAAAAACAAATGTCCTGATGTTGATGATAAAGAAATTGCAATTGCGAGTTCATTTTGAAACTTCCTTGGTTGGTATAAAACAAAAAAAAAATAAAAAGATCTGATCTCATTACAAATCTATAACTTTCCTCTAACCCCGTAGAAGTATCCTTCAAACATTGTTGCCCATCCACTCACCACCCTCCTGTGTACACCCCTAGTTCCAGGTTATTCGAATTTTGTAATGTCATAACCCTATCACTTCAAACCTTCCCAGTTCATAAAAAAATTATCTGATCATTACAAATCTATATCTATACCGAAAATGTCGTTGCTATTATGCACAACAATATTTTTGGTTTCAATTGTTCCACAACAATATTTGTGTAGTTTCCATTGTCACCATCAGGGGCATATGTGGTACTATTATGCATAATAATTTAGTTCCAATTGTTGCATAACAATATTTGTGTAGTTCCCATTGTCGCCACCAGGTGCATTTGTGGTGCTATTATGCACAACAATTTAGTTTCCATTGTAGCACCAGGTTGCAATGTGGCTATTGTGCAGAACAATATTTTAGGTTTCAATTGTTGCACAACAATATTTGTGTAGTTCTTATTGTCACCACCAGGTGCATATGTGATGCTATTTATCTGATTTCTCCGCTTTTGAACCCTGGTAATGGTGTGTCCAGGTTCCACAATAGCCCATTTTTTCTGCAGGGTCCTAAAAAGTAATTCTGCAAAGTTTGGTCCAGATAGGTCAAAGGGCCTAGGAGTGTATAGCGAACAAACAAATACACAAACCAACAAACATCCTCCTCTCTATATATTATAGATATATAACATCATTTGATAAAATGTCAACAATATAACTAAACTTCTAAATATGAAATTTAATGTTAATCATTATTTATTATTTGCTGTACAGTAGAACTCAATGGTTGAACTTTTCAAAACCAAAATATCATCAATGGTAGACAAAAAAGACTTTAAAGTGTTAAATATGAATTTGATGTGAACCAATGTAGTTTTGTCTGAGTTACTTTAAGGTGCAGTTGTTAGGCCCTAATACACACGGTTCCTAAAATGGATCTACAAACTCCAAACCTAATTAAGTTTTGATTGTATGACTAAACACTTAAGTGTGGATTTTGATATGTATCAGTCATTAATTTTCGTGCTCACTAATTTTATATATATAGTCATTAATTAGTCACTAATTTTAGATATAAAAGTCAAAGTTTGTATGTTTGTATCTTCTCTATACAGTTTTAGACCATTTGACTGATTGGAACTAAATTTCCTCTACTAATCTGCAGAAAATATAGGCTACCTTGGAACCCGGTTAACCACCCCCACGGGAGTGAAAAGGAGTGAAATCTCTGAAATACTGCCACTTACGGATCCGATGGTGACAATGGGAATTACACAAATATTGTTCTAGAACAATTGGGGAGGCTTTGATGTGATAAGGCTGTGGAGAAGGGGAGAACTAGGACTTCCAGCCCCCTCCCCTGGCAATACCGGGTACTTTAAGCTAGTACAAATATGTTTTAGCGACATGAAAAACCTTATAAAATCTTTCATTAACATCATAATTTTTTTTAGTAGCATATGCTATTATTGTACTCAATTAAACGTATGTATGGAGAAAGAAAAATGAATAATAATTAAAAAAATGATATATTGTTGTCATATTTACTATATTTCTGATTCAAGAAGTATAAAGAACAAAAAATGATTGTGCATATTTATCTAAGTGGTATCAAATGAAATTAATTATTCATTCATTTGTCAAATTGTTGACGATTTTAATTTCTTTGTGAAGTTTATATTACTTTCTTAGTAAATAATTCCTTTTTTATAATAGCAAGCATATCGAATAATTCCTGTCATTAACAGTCTTGAGTTCTGCATACTTTCTAAAGACTTCCCATAACTTTTTTTTTTCATCAGTTGACCAAACAGATTTATATTACTTGGTATAGATTTCAAATTTTTTTCAAGTAAAACTGATTATTTCAAATTTTCTTATGATACATATAGACATACTTAATGTTCTGCTGTGATTAAGGACAACACCATAGCATCATTCTCCCAAGTGAGTTGATGGCTGATGATTTGAATTAGATGGAGATGAAAGAGTAGCCATGTATGTAGGTATGTATGTAGTGAATGTGGGTGGCAGAGAATCCAAGCACTGCGACCGAAGGTCTATTGTACTATCCCACAGGAAATAAAGGACAGATGGAGAGAAAGACTGAGAAAGTATGGTGGGAGAAGTGCAGGGGAAACGGGAGAACCCCGAGAAAACCTGCCCAGTGCGGATCGTCCACCATCACGAAACCCACATGAGAACCGAACCCCGGTACTCAGAGGTGAGAGGCCGATGTCCTAGCGACAACGCCAACCGCGCGAAAGAGTAGCCATACTTCAACTCAGCTCAGTTGAATATTAAACAGCCTCTTTTTCTCTAGTTTACTCTTCAACAGAGCTTGCTGATAAACTTTCTAATTCTGAGGAGATATTCATTTCAGATGATGATGTTACTTTTGTTGAGCCTAACTCCAATCCCTAGTCTGTAGCCATGTAAGATCAAATTCAGCAGATGATTACTTATTTTCTTCTCATTTTTAACAGATTACTTTATCATTTAAAGAACATAGCTTCAGTTTTTATTGTTCCAAATTCACCTGGATAATTGCCTCCATGGGTTATAGTCTACAGATCATCTATCAATCAGCAAATTTAATTTTGCTTTTAAAGAATTTTTACCCTGAAACATCCAGATCTGATGCTGTCTTCATCTAATGATCCATGCTAAATTATCTGCTAAATCCTCTGTTTGTCGGCTCCTACAGATGAACCAGAATGCTTTTTGCTTTTTATGTGATTTTGTCTACTTTATTTTATTCAAATTGATTCCTTTAGAGATTACATGAACACATTTTCCTCCTACATAGAAAGTTTGAATTTTTATTTTAAAGTAATTCTCTTATTCTGTATTTATAAGGCTGTTATTCTTTCTTATATTCTTTTGCCGTGCCGTTTTTTTATTTGTATCTTATTAAATGACTTTGAAAAGAAATTTTCAGTGATGAGGAATACATATTTTAAATAGTAAATTTACTTCATAAGTTACAAAAATTGTGCTAACTTGGACTAAGCTCTTCTACCCTCAAAGGCTCCTTGGAATGTCTTTTGATTATCATATTTAACATTAGAATGTAAAAATAGGGAATATTATCTGACTAATGAACACAGGTAAGGTAGCACTGGCATTTAGATTGTAACTGAGAATTATACAGAGTGATTTATAAAGTGATTTTTGTTTGCCATAACACATAATTCTGAAGTTCATATTAAAGAAAGGGAGCGGGAGTTTAAAGAAACAATGTATCAATAAAAAAACCAAAAGCAATAAAATGCCTTAAATACAATAAGTACACAATGAAGCATAAAATGTCAAGGTATCAAATCTCGAAATGTCTGCCCCTAGCCTCTGCAAAGCCCACCCTCCAATACAGCAATTGGAAAACAATCTTAACTATGTTAGGATTGTCTTTTGGAGGATCATATGAAATCTTTGTACGAGTTCCAGTTGAGAGGCAGTGGATCCTTGCTTCCAAATAGCCCTCTTGCGTTCTTTGTATCTACTGTAATAAAGGCTTTTCATTATATTTTAATTGGTATGTGCTTATTTTGTTTAACTACTGTCTACTTCCTTTAACGATTTGAACAAACGTTGTCATGGATTTTCAAACTAACATCCTGCAGAATGTTGTGTAGAAGATACAACATTTGATTTTTATAATTATTGATAAGTATATTAAGTATAATTATCCTAATATAAAGATGTATAATAAGTATAATTATCCTAATATAAAGATGGTTTTAATGCTTAAAACCAAGACTTCAGTAATAAATACAGATAGTTTTATTTATCTTTACAGGAAGGTCTTTGTCCGATCTATCAACTACTTTAGAACTTCTTTCTCTTCCGGATTTGAAGACATTAATCAAAGTAATGAATATTAAAACTTCTGCCACTCAGAAAACGCAAATTGTTGAGCATGTTCTTCAATATGGCAAGCAGCAGAGAATATTTTCATTTGGAAACAGTAGAAATCTTTCAGAAGTAATCTTGAAAAGGTAATATTTTAAAAATGCTTTCTGTGAATTCATGCATAAATTAGTTGAGGTTTTCAGACAAAGAAAAAAGCTAATTGATATTTTTAATTGGAAATGAGTATATGGGTGATTCTCTGTCAACTTCGATTTTTATGTCCTCATCATTTTGCTTGTCTGTATGTTAACTATCTTCTGCCTTTTTATGAACATTTTACCTCACAGAAAAAAAGGTATATTTTTCTACACAGTAAAAATTATACACAAGTGAAGCATAGTCATTTGGTATCATTCAAGGGTACCAAATGTAACTGCTATCCCTTGTCCGCATCTTAGGTTGAAACTTTATCTCACTATTGTTCGCTCATGTTCCCTCAATACATTTAAACTAACTTCTTCCTTTTATTTCTCATAACTTTACTTTCAATGTTTATCTATTGATTTTTAAGATATTTGAATTAAAGGTCAAGAAAAAAAATGGTTTTTGGATGTTTCATGTTGCTGCTGTTCCTTGGTTATTAACAGTCAAAAAATCCACTAGCAGCGCTAATAGTCTACTCCATGAATAGTGAAAGGAAGTGCCAGCCATTTTGAGTTGAAAAATTTGAAGTTACACAGTGCAGTTTGCAGTGCATTATAAATGTGTAATGTTTTAGTGTTGACTTCTGATAATTCATGTAAGTTGCAGCATTAGGCATATGATATTTTCATGGTTTTATCTTAGTATCTTGTACATTTGAAGAGGTCAACTTCAACCAAGCTTCAAACATAACCTTAAAACTTGGTATGAAAAAAAGTCTGTATGTCACTGCTGTCGCTTCCCTAAATATAACAGTGTCCAGTAAATAGACCAACCACAATACTGAGTTCCTTTTTCCGTAGCACTAAAAGCTCGGAGGCACGTTTGTTGCTTAGTCCCTTGATTATCATCTTGGCTTGTCTTTGACCTTCAAGCCTGTGCCATGACTTAAGCTGTAAAGCTCTCATTTTCTTCAGAAAAATCTTGTTAATCATGTTATTGGATAAAGCAATAACAGGTTCTGGACCTATTAACTCAACTCTGAGCCTATCTTAGCAAAAGAATCGGCTTTCTCATTGCCCTCATAACCACTGTGTCCTGGCACCCAAAAAAGACGAACTTTATTGTTTTGTGCCAGTACAGACAGAGCTTTGAGGCAATCAAAAACGATCTTAGAAGTAATGTGGCACTGATTCAGAGCATTCGGTGCTGCTTGTCTATCAGAAAAAAATGTAAACATTCTTATTTCTGATATTTATGTCCAAAATAGACACTGGTACAAGCAAGAATTGCAAAGATCTCTGCTTGAAAGACAGTTGTAAAGTTACCTAGGCTATATGAGAAGCCCTATTTACCTATTTGGTAATACACACTTGCCCTAGAGCCATTGGCAGATTTTGATCCATCCGTATACCAAACAGAATCACCTGTAAGCGCAGGAATAGATCCATTAACCCACTCAGCTCTACTTGGAAAGTGCACGCTGAATGGTCTCTTGAAAAAATAAAAGGGAAGCATTTTGTCATTAGTCATTTGCAAAACAGATTCCTGACTAGAATGCTGTGCATAGAGCTTTGTATGGCCGCTTACCGAAAGGGTATAACACCCATTCACCTGCAGTCTTAAGCCTAACAGCTCCTACCATGGCTTCAGCCTCAATATGTAAATGTAGTGGCAAGAATCCCAGTAGCAGATCAACCACATCTGTAGGTGCTGTTCTCATTGCCCCTGTGATACCAATGCACCCCATCTTCTGAAGTTTATTAAGCTCGCTTTGAGCTGTTTTAAGCTTGACCCTAGGCCACCATACCACCGCAGCCTATGTGAGAATAGGTCTAATGATCGTAGTATAGATCCAGTGCATAACCTTTGGGGTAATACCCCAGGTTTTTCCAAAAGCACCCAGACAAGACCAAAAAATTCTTTTAGCTTTCATAATTGAGTGCTCTAAATGCTGTCTCCAAGTCAATCTTTGGTCAAGTATAACTTCCAAATACTTGACGTCAGAAGAGATGATTAGCTTTCTGTCAAAGAATTAGATATTCTAAGGAAGAAGGGTTGTTCTTCTGACCTATTTTATCTGGTCTCGTCTTTTTTGCAAGACAGGTTTGTTTCATATGGTTCTGCTTCACTCTTATGTTCCAAGGGTTCCCCACAGGGTAGTAACCTTGGTCCTATCCTGTGGCTTCTGGTTATGGAAGACCTGCTTTCCTCCTTCCTGGAAATTTTCTATTATGAACACAGGACTGGGGATGCCATTTCTGTCCAGGTCTTTGCCGACGACACTGCTGTTTTGATCAATGCCCCATCTGTTAAGAAAATTGAAAATCTTTGGGAATCCCTTCAGGTAGTTTTGGGAGCCTAGACTGGGAGAAATAGATTGGTTATTAGCCCTTTAAAAACTTCAGCATTGTTCATTCCTTTTAGAAAGATCCAATGTCAGCTCGTTATTAAGATGAATGGTTTGTGTATCCCCTTTTTGACTCAACTTAAATATCTTGGGATGATTTTTAATTCTGGGCTGGACCAATCATTTACTGTATATTAGAGGAAAAGTTATGAACAATGCTAATAAATTTCTTGCTCTGGCCCCCAAACACGGAGGGATTTCTTTGAAAGCTAGGAAATTGATTTTTAATAATTGGTTAAGAACTGGGGCCAGAAACAGGGTTCTTACGATGCCATCATGTTTTCTGATGGATCAAAATTAGGTGGGAAAGTTGGCTTTTCTATTGTGATTAAGGACAGGAGAGCCTTTGTTATTGACATCGTTAAGGAAAGTTTGATGATTGTTCGATGTTTCAAGCCGAACTTTCTGCACTTTGGAATGCAGTGTCTTGGGCTACCAATTTCTGAAGGGTCCAGACTCCCTGTCTTGCTTTTATCTCTGATTCCAGTTCTGCTTTACAATCTATGGTATGTTGTTCTTACGACCACTATGATGCTCAGGATGCTTACGTTGATATTGCCAAACTTTAATATGATGGCACTATCTATCACATGTATTGGGTAAAAGCTCTTGCTGGTGATCTGGGGAATGAGGAAGCCGTCTGGGAGGCAAAACAAGCCACCACTCTTAATAATATTATGATTTATAAGCCCTTACCCCTCAGTTTCTCTAAGTTTAACATGAAATCAGAATGCCACGTTATGTGGCAGAAGGAATGGAAAGATCGACTTCTATACTCCTATGTCAGGGAAGTTAAAGAAAATGTTATTTTTAACCATTTTTCTTTGAATCAATTTCTTACAGGCCATGGAGATTTTAAATCATATCTTTTTAAATTTGGTAGGGCTGATGATACAAAATGTAGGTTTTGTATGTCACAGGAGGAGGATGCGGATCATGTCCTTTGGTACTGTTTGCACCCCCTCCGAATGCAACCCAGTGCCAAGTTTGAAAGGCTATTAATAACTAATGGTGTCACAGACCCATGTAGAGATAAACAGATTTTTAAATTAATGAATAAATTGAAATTGTACTTTAAAGATCTGCTATCTTTGTAAATTAGTATTATTTTATTTTTATGTATATTTTTTTGTTTGTTTGTATGTGTTCATGCGGCTCCGCCTCTTTGGTCATGGGGAGCAATGCAGCGAGTGGACCACTATCTTGACTGATCTTGATTTGGTGGGGTTTTTGACGGTCTTTTTGAGACAGGTGTGGTCCTGCCATCTACATCCCCCGGCTAATTGGTGGAGCCGATTGAATGGTGTGTTATTTTATTGTATTATTATTTTAATTCTCCATGGCCTTTGGTCTGTATGGTTGCATTCTTTTCTGTCATATGGTGTTTGGGAATTTTTGGATTTGGGAATATGATGGGATGTTACTGTGATTGAGAAAATTACTTTTTAAATCGTTTACTATTGTTTTTTCTTTTTTCTTTTTGTATGTGTGTGTGTGAATGCTTGAGATTGTATTTATTTAGTAGTTTTTTTGTTGTTGTTATTGTTGTTGTTGTTGTTCTGATCTAAACCCATCTTTTTGGGTAAAAGGTCCTTAATTATGACTAAAGCCCTTGGGAAGTCCAATACCCATTTTAGAGAGGGCTGGGTGGATCCTAGGGTCTGAAGGAGAATCTAGCATGGAAAATCCTCAGCCTCTGCCAGGGATTGCACCTGGGTCCTCCAGCGGTCCTCTATTCATGTGTATTACCACTTGGCTACTGAGCCCACACATTAAGTTATCAGGAGAAAGAATGGGAAAAGTCTCCCCTCCCAATTTTTAAAAAATATTCATATATATGGAAATTTTCATGTCTTTCCTAGAGTGAACAAAAGATTAAATTTTCCTAGGGAGTCTGTTTACTATAGCTAGTAAACTACCTAAAACAAAATAACATTATAAAGCTACTTATTTATTTATTTAAATCTTATTTCAGAGCCCAAGGTTTGTTAGGTCAATGCTACAAGATCAGAATTGAACCTCAACATCTGTTTTTTAGATGTTTAATTTTGTTTTCTTTGACAAGTTACCATGACGAAGAGAGTGATAAAAACCTTGGACAGTCGCAACTGTGAGTTTTCTTACTTTTCTTTTGAATTTTTTAGACCTTTTCGTTTTATTGATATCAGAATAAGTGTCGCTTATTTGCTTTGCAATTAATAAATAAATAAATTTGAGGGTTGGGAAGTAAAGTATTATGAGTAACTCAATTACTAGAAATAGTTACTTTTATAGGTAACAGAGTAACAAAATGATGTTTCTTTTTGTGTTACTTTTTTCGTTTTATACTTTTGCACAAACTACTGACAAATAAAGGGCACGATAGCGTCACCGGAGTTGCCGGTTCAGACCATGTGCATTCGAAACATCTTCCATAACTAAGTCAACTAGCAAAATTGTAGTGGCAGACAGCCAGGGGTATAGGAGCTATGAGGGGTCAAGTTAACAAGATCAATAACAATTTCCTGCTTATTTTCCAATCAATACCTGCTTATTGTGTCTGTCTCATCCTTATCTAAGGTTGCAGGTAACTTATAAGTCTCTTGCAGTGACTTATAAGGTTTTCCCCGTAGGCCGCCATGTTAACTTGACCCCTCATAGCTCCTATACACTTGACTGTCTGCCACTACAATTTTGCTGGTTGACTTAGTTATGGAAGATCTTTCGAAAGCACATGGTCTGAACTGGCAACTCCGGTGACACTATTGTGCCCTTTCTACTTGTGAGAAGATTAGCAAAGGCTGATAAAAAGGGTCACATTTCACATCTATGAGAGAACTAAAATCACTCAAGATCCTTTGTAAGACTATCTTAGGAGAACTACACATCGTCTCCAGTGTCATCTTTTAGTAAGAGTATAATGCCTGCGAAGGACGCCATTTTTAATCCTTGTTGTCTGTGTTAAGGGACAAAATGTAGATTTAGCTAGATTTTTTTATTTTTTTAAGAACAATTAGCTACTAACGTTGAATTGATACTTTCAGTAATTATTAAAAAAAGAAATAACTAAAATATAAATTTTGCTATTATTTTTTTTTTTTTTGCAGAATAATTTTTTTTTTTTATGGTATTATATACTCACATTAAATTAAATTTTTGACATTGTTTTAAATAAACTTATAATTGATAAATGAACAAATCAGAAACAGATGTGTGCAAGTCTCTGGCTAAAAAAAGTCAAAATGGCATCCGTTAAACACTTGACACAATGTTAACCAGTAATATACTGAAGTGGCAGAGATAATTATTTTCTATTAGTCTCCCCAATTCTTGACTCTGATCTCTGTGATCTTACTCTATTCATTCTAACTAGAATCAACATATTTTGCAATTTTATTAGTGTTTTGCCTTGAAATGTCTACGAAGATTAAGCTGGAAGCAAGCAGTAGTTGCGAAGTGTCATTCTATGTATTAAAATATATATTACATTTTATTATTCTCCTTCATAGCATTGTACCTATTAACTTTACAAATACAGAACACAGGACGACAAGATAAAGTCTAAATAAAATTTCTGAAATAAAAACCTACCTATGTTAATTATTAATATGAGTTCTGTTAAATAATTTTTAAACTTGAGATAGCAAAAAAAAATTTTAATTTAAATTATATACCAGAAACTTTGCTTCTGTTAAAGCATGTCCTAAGGGTGTTCCACGTTGTTAAAAAACAAAGAAATGTTTTACAGTTTTTAAGGATTGAAAATATGATTGTGCACTTCTACATGGATTTGTACGTGGGCATGGAAAATTTCATATTTCTAGCTACTGTAGATTTTGAATTAAATGAATCACAAAATGAGTTAACATTAAAATATAAAATTTTAAAGACTAAAATATAACCTAATATTTTTATTATGTAACACAGGAACAGAGCCCGAAACAATTAAAACTTTCATTTATGTACAATAAAAATATGGAAAAAAAAAAACACAATAAAAACAAAAACTTAAGGAAGCGAGATATATTAAAAAAGTGAACAGATTACCATTTTAAGAAAAATGATTTTTTGTTTTGGAAGGGGTGTGTGTGTTTGTATGGGGGTCATTAAAAAAAACAAACTGAGTACATAACTCGGTTACTTTTTAAAAGAAACTTTCCCATCCCTGTTAACTAGCTAAAAGCCAGGCTTTCAGTAGACTTGCATTATGTCCAGAATCTTGCAGGGAATGTAGCAAGATGAAATTTTTAGTGATGGAGAGTAGGAATTCTAAACTGGATTTTGAGGTATGAAAGGAGTCAAGGAAATATTCACAGTGTTAGATGGATGAAATTTTAAAAGTAGGAATTCAATAGGAAACAAAAGCTTTTGATTAAAGATATTGGAAAATACTTGGAGAGACTTAATTCTACAGTAAATTAAAATGCTCTAAATTGATGATGTAATATAAAATATGAATAGATATACAGTGAAATCTCACTTATACAAATATGAGGGGAAACCAAAAATTATTCGTATAAGTGAATTACATATAGGACTATGGGGGTTTCGCCAGGGAATGAAAAATTCTTCGTATAACTGAATGTTTCGTATAAGTGAGACTTCACTGTATATATAGTCTTTGTAATGACTTTTCTGTGAAAATACAAGGATTTTTTCTCTCTCTTTTAATGTTTATATTTTGATTTGGTTTTAGATTGACTCTACTGTTTGTTAATATGGGAAAATTGACATTCCCACAATATCATGTTGTTCGTGATAAGCAGATATTTCGAAACAGGGAAGATCTTATTGAGTAAGTAAAATTCCTATTTTCTTTATTATTAAAATTGATATAAATTCTAATATTTAAATTTTCACCACTACTATAAATCTTTTGCCATGCAAAAATTTGAAAGCTCTGATGAAAAATTAATATTAAAAAGTACTTTAAAAAAGAAAAAGAAGAAATTAAATTTTAAGATAATCTAATGAATATTTTGATAATATTATTTGGAATACTGATTTAATGTAGACATTCTTTTGCATTTCAGATATGAAGTTGCTTATAGGAATGAACTTAAAATAATGAGTGCAATCGATTCATCCAATTTGGAAGAAGCCTATGATCTGTACATGAACTGTAAAAATCCATTTCAGTCACTGTTTGATAACCCAGAAGTTACAAAGTAAGTTGAAATAGTTTACTTATTAATTACTGTTATTAACTTGTTGCTCTCTATACAGCACTTTTGTTTACTAGCCCTTCTTTCTTTTGGCGCAGCTTAGCCACAGCTGCTTTTGCGCCATAAAACACCAACCAACCTTCTTTTTTTACAAACTAACAATCTTAGATTAGAGCTGTCAATGTGGCACCTGTAATGCCAATGCCATTACATTCTTTATAGGCTCTCTGTTGCTTTTAGTAATGAATATTTAATTAAAAAAAAAAATCAAGAAAACTTGGGAAAGATTTTGATTGATTATTTGTTGTACTTGTACACACAACAATTGTGTGTGTGGATGAGGGAAAATAGTACCTGTTCATGCTTACAGTACTGTTTCCTTAATATCTCACAGTAGTAAAATTTAACTTATTGTGTAAACACAATATCAATTTTCACTATGAAATCTAAAAGTACAACACATTTTTAAAACTAATAATTTATACATAGTGGTTAAGCCTAAGTAATGAAGTAGAAGTATGTAATGCTATGTAACTCTTTTCTTATTATTATTTCTTTGGTGTCCTTACCTTCAAAATTACATTTAAGATGCACTCTATCTTCTAAAAGGTTGAACAGCCTTGATTTAAACGAAATTCAACATTTTTGCATCTTAGTTACTGGGTAAAAGCTAACTTTTTATTTCTTAACTTTTGTTTGCCATTTTTAATCCAAATGTTAAAGACAGTTTTAATCCAATTTTGTTAATCTTTTTATTTAAATCAGTACAATAGTAATTTGTAACAGTTTCTTTTCTAAGATACTAACATGTGATTAGTATTTCTGGAGTACCTCTGGATTAGTACCTCTGGAGACGTGAGAAGGTTAGTATCTTTGTAATCTAGTCAGTTACTTTATATTGGAGAACCGGAGCATTGGTTTCCCCTTCTGCATCCAACTCTCATCTATGGTTCCACAAAGCTATATCTCGCCAACTGTATTCACTTAGGAATAAATTAGGTTAGGTGGGTCTGCTTGGTTTTTTGGAGAGTATGTGGGTGGATGATCTAAGAAAAGTAGACAATGACTGGACTCTTGATTTGTTCAGGACTGGGCAGAATGAAGCAATGGAGACAAATTATTCTTCAAAGGTTGCAACCACAAAATTCCTGGTTAGTTTGGGATACTATCTTGCATTGTGTCAGCCTTAGGAAAGTGACAGGTGCATTTTTTTCCCTACACTTTGTCTGTGATGATTTAAGTTTTAAAGAATAACAATAATGTTACCATGTATGAGCAGCCAACATGTTTCAGACAATGGCAAAAAATAGGTGAAGTTATAAGAATTGGTTCCTTGATGGGAAGATCTGCAGAAGTGGTAGATGAGCAGAAGAAATATAAATGTTATGTATCTTCAGCAAACAAAATGAACTGGAGAAGAGGCAAAACTTTTTGTTTATGGATTTAAAGTGAGGGAAATTGAAAGGAAGAGTAGAGTAGGATTGAGATAGACCCAGATATAAAAGAAAATGACCTATAAGTGGATAGAAAAACAAGTGATCAATTATTGTTTATAGGTGTGTGAAAGTCATGGGGAAAATATGGTTTGTTGGATCAGTGTATACATCACAACAGGGTTTATCAATGGAGGAAAAGATGATATTTAGAGAAGATTTAGCAGAGCTTTGACAATTGTAGAGTCTTGAACATTTTTCATTATGGCTACATATAGAAAGGAAGGATTTACAATTAAGTTAAATAATTGGGTTGATAAATTTGAGAGAAATGGTTTGCGAATGAATGAACAAAGACAGAAGTGATGCAGTATTGAACAGAAAGAGAAGATTCCAGCCTCTGGAGAGAAAATTAGTGTTTCAGACAAGCTGAAACACTTTGTTTACCTAGATAATGGTATTA
The DNA here is from genome assembly GCA_023159025.1 of Thereuonema tuberculata. Classification (NCBI taxonomy): domain Eukaryota; kingdom Metazoa; phylum Arthropoda; class Chilopoda; order Scutigeromorpha; family Scutigeridae; genus Thereuonema; species Thereuonema tuberculata. Next base: position 170,321,277 of record JAFIDM010009631.1, on the reverse strand, counting down.
ATGCAGATATTTCATGAACAGACAAGAAATAAGCAGAAGAATCAGTGCAGCTTGATTTGGAATCAAGAAGTATATTCTTTGGCAAGGAAATTGATATGAAACTTAAAAAAAAGGCAATATTTATGAAAAATACATATTGGACCTTGGAATAAAAATGCACTTACTTGATAAAAATAAAAATGGAGTAATGGAGAATTATCCAACAGTTTCGGAATACTTTGTGTATTCTATCATCAGGGGATGGCACAAACATATAGGACAACACAAGATGCAAACACATGGTAATGGTTAACAGTAATCAGATTACTGTTAACTGTCTACAATAGTGGACTGCTGTTAATGATCCCCATACCATTAGCAATGTTTTTGTCTTGTATTGTTTTATGTGTTTGTGCCATTTCCTGATGATGGAATACACAAAGTATTCCAGAACTGTTGGATAATTCTCCATTACCCCATTTTTATTTTTATTCTTATGAAGCAAGTGCATTTTATTTCCAATTTCTTTTCTTTATTCCATTAGGGCACTTTTAAGCCTTCTCACTCATTTATAGAAGGGTCCTTGTGTGACTTATGAACCAGAAATTATTGGTATAACCATGGAAGAGAAAAGAAGAATTTAAGTGGTTGAACTTATCACATTCTGAGAAGCATCTGGTCAGAAGTGAAAGGATAAATTGGTTAATGAAGTAATAAAGTCTAGATTGAGATGGGCTGGTCATGTTATTAAAAGTAATATGGAATAGGGAAGAGATTAAGAGATGGGCTAAAGGACCAAGATAAGGTGGAGGAAATGCAGTCCAATGAAACTGTGTGGAAGAAAGTGGAATGTAGAAGAATCATCAAAAACTCTGACCCTGCAAAATATGAGGTAAGGTATTGATGAAGAAGAAGATGCAAATATATATGAAACTGTTTACAGTTACGTTATTTTTTATTAAAATATTTTAGCATCTGCAATATTCTCTAAAGATCATTGTCTAAGACAGGGGTCTCCAAACTACGGCCCGCGAGGCCCTCTCATCCGGCCCTTGGAGACTTTTTTGTCTATGGAAAAAATTACGGAAATATACGTGTATCCTGCATATCCTAGTGATTCCCACTAATACAGGTGTTCATGTGTAGTGTATCAATGGGTTATTAAATAATAACTGAATAAAATAATATTATTAAATAAATATTTAAAAACAACATCCATGTTTTGATTCTTTTTTATTTGGACCTCGAGTGTGTAGTCGGCCCCCGAACTGCTGTTTGATAGTTAATGCGGCCCTTGGGCTCA
>JAFIDM010009631.1:170249431-170314995 GCA_023159025.1 Thereuonema tuberculata | reverse complement strand
TCCACACGAGTTAGGGCCCTTGCTTGTGGATCACAAAACCGAAACTCTCTCATTACTGTGGCTTTAAAAAAGTTTCTGAAAGACTGTAAAAGGGATGATACAATCAAATTGGAAGAAATAGAACAGAAATTTTGTGAACCAGGACGTAGCTCAATCTAAGAAGTTGACAGTATCCATAGTAGAATTGAAAAAGTTTGAGATATATCAAACTTTTCAGCCCTGTAGGTCTCTTGAGAAATCTTAAGTCTCTGGGTAAAAGAGGCAAAAATATGAAAGTAATTGAAATGCAAAACAAAGACTTTTTAAATTTTCAAACTTCTGCTAAAAACTTCCCATGGAATTTGGTTCCTTTCACTAAGCTGAAAAACATCGTTGTTTAAGCAGACAAACCTTTCCATGTTCAATTCAGATCCAAGGAAGACTTCTCTAGTGTCAATATTAGGAGGCAACGTCTCAGAAGAGGGAGTACATCAAAGATGCCTGAAGTAAATCCCAGAACACTGCCCATTGTGCATGTAAATAGTTGCCTGCCAGTCATAACATCAGAAAAGAAAAAGGACGTTGCAAGAATGCTGAAACATATGCCAAATGTTGATGTAGTATTTTTACAAAGACATTTTGAAGTTATTTTTGTTATGTTGTACTTCCATTGGCATTCTGTTTCCAGTTTCAATGTAATAAAACACTTGTATAATCATGTAATTAAATAAAAATTTATAATATCAACCTACACTGACTTCTCAATTGAAAGTGGACACTTGTGGTATGGAACAGATGCTTTATTTACAGCGTATCTAATAGCGCATACTGTGGCCTTTTGCCCTAAGCACAGCTTCCACATGCCATGGCATGCTCTCCACCAGTTTCTGACAGCAAGCAACCGGTATTTTTGCCCACTCCTCCTTCAAAGCCTGCACAAGTTGGATGCGTGTTTGCTGTCGCATCGGAGGCGCACGAATCTGGTGCTCCAATTCATCCCACAGATATTCAATAGGGTTGAGGTCCGGACTCTGGGCGGGCCACTGAAGTTCCTAAACATTATTCTCTGGAAACCAGGTACTGACAACACCTTATGGCACGGCGCATTGTTGTGGAACACAAATGGCTCTTCACCGAACTGCGGCCACAACATATTAAGCATGGAATTCTCTAGAATGTCCAGATAAATGTGTGGATGCCATGTTCCACTCGATCACAACCAATGGACCACGTCCAAACCAGGAGAAACACGACCACACCATCACCGCCAAACTTCACTGTTGGGATGACACATTCAGGTGTCCTCTTTCAATTTAGCAGTCAGTGTATATATGTAAATTATTATTTCTTATATCTACATAACATATAAACATATTGACTATGGAGATAGAGCCTGGCTCATGATTTTACTCATCCAAAAATAACAAAAAAGTTCTATCTCTAAAAAAAGAAAAAGTTTTTTTAACACTACTTGGAAAGAGAATTTCTGCCCAAAACACAAATCTGAAACTCATCTAGAGGTACTGTTTTTGTTTGTGTTTTAATCCAGGAATAGTTGTAATATTTATACCAATATTGTTTCACAAAACTTCAATGTTAAATATCCACAAAACAAGTTTTGGGTAGATAGAGCCTTGTTATAATATGCAGACGAATTGTATGATTAGATACAGGGTTTACTATAATGGATAATATTAATTCTTCAATTTTGGAACTCTTGTTTGCCTTCCAACTCATACCAAAATCATAATAAGTCTTTAAAATGTGAATTTATTACTAACAACATTTTGTTCAGAATTTACATGTTGTTTTTTAATTCTACTTTTACAGCCATGTCTTAGATCTTCCTAAATTTTTGAGACGTTTTACTGCTGGAACTGTTTATTCCCGGTGCCTTACTCATGGAGTTGAAGTATTACAAAAGCAGAAGAACTATAAAATGGCAGTTGAACAATTAGAAAAACTTTTAGAACAGGAAATTTACAATCAAGATTATAGAGGACGATGGTTTGATCGTTTGGCATTAAATCTTGAACAACATCTTAAACTTCATGAAAAGGTAAAATGCTACACATGTAGATAATTTGGTAACACCATACTTTTCAAAAATTTGCTAATTACACTTGTAATGCCATGTAGTAACCATTTCTGAAATTTGTTTATAGCCAAATCACACTGTCCTGTTTTTTGTCATAGTTCTGATCACTGACCCTATCATTGAAGCTCTATGATTGTGTGATTTGCATCTGTCACCATTCCAAGCCATGAAGTGGCTTTAGAACTTCCTGTAAAATTTAGGGAATTTCAGCCACCGGCGATTAGTGAGCACCAATCAGGACCAGTGAAGCTGTAACGTAGCACTACACAAAGGAGACCTCCACATTCATCCCACTAGTCGATGCCATTTTGGCCACTGCTTTGATTGAATCCAAGGTTATTATGATTTAAGTGTTACAGTTAGGAGATTATCTTTCAAAAATAAACAATACTTTTACTGAAATAAATTCATTCTATGCATCAGAATGTAAAGATGTCAATTTTTTAAAGATATTTTTTATTTCTTATTGAAGCTTTGTCACTCTCGCAAAGTACTGTGGGAGTATAGTCTCTTTTCAAAAACTTAAAACTTTGCAAACAAAATGCACTCCACTTTCGCTTCAGTAGTAGAGATGCTAAAATACAATATATAATTAGATTCAAACAGATGGACAGCTTATTAAAAGACATTAATATTCTATGGAAACTATACTTGCCCAAAGGTGTCTTTAAGCAGTAACAATTGAAAGTCTTAGATCTCGTCGCTGATTGGTTCATGACTAAAAGGCTTTAAAAAGCAGTGCCAATCACATGAAGCATTGCTTTTCATTTAAGTAACCATTTGATTTGGAGAATATGATCAAGACTGAAACATATCAGCAGAAACAGTCACCATTTCTGTGAAGAAAAACAATGATGAAAAAATACAGCCGTTTGATTTGGCTATTAGGAATGTAGATAAAAACAGCCAACTTTTTAGAAATGTGTGATGTTTGCAGATTTTCAGTAATAGATAAAAGAAAGATTGTACTATAAAGTAATGTGTAATTTTGATCATATTCCATCTAAAGTGGAACTCATGTGATTTTTGTTCTCCTACATTATTTGTCATCATTAAGTGTGTTTCATTGACATAATATTTATTTACATAGCGTTATCTGCAGTAGCACAATTGTGTAAGTGCTGACAATGTAAAATTCAAAAATTTTCTCTTTAAAAGTTCCCTAAAGTTCCCTCTTATCCTTGTTAGAGATTAGCTGATTCCTGTTACTAAATGATGATGTCATATTTCTTCAGTGTGTAGCTTTTATTCTTGTTAAGATATGTAAATGCACCTTACATAAGTTTTATTCCTTTCTCACAAGAATTGTTAAAATATCAATCTTTCATTTTCATTTAAAACTTTTAATTTTAATTCCTTTAGGCTTATTTTTTTTTTATCAATGGATTTTAAATTATACTTAGTGTGCTTAAGGGTTTTTTTTTTGCATTGGTTTTTTAAAGTTGAATTTCATTTGAGTCCTTAAGGGCTTCTAGTTATGTTATCTTGGCACTTTGTATTTTTATCATCTACAACTGCCATCTTTTTGATTTATCTTTTTTCCTTCAAGCTTCATTTTCTGTCCCTTTTTTTTTTTTTATTTCCTGTTTGCAGCATAGCAAAGTCAGTCTTGGACTATAGTACTATTATGATCCTTCATGATGATTTTCCATTTTGTTTTGGATAAATCCTGATCATGTAATTGATAGGCAATTCTGTCCAACAGCTCTCCTGAACAATTCTAAAAACTTGCAGGCAATTTTATCCTATCACTAACTCTTATTTAAAAGAGCACTATTGACATCATAGTATTGATATTTAATGAAAAGACCTAATGTTGCATTGTTAAGAATCAAAGAGAGAAAGGAATAAAATGTACTTAAAATATCATCAAATAACTACCTATAGATCCCTTTGGCAAACTTTAATCAGTTTTGCATTTTATTTAGTTCCATTAACATAAGTAGAGCACAATCCATTCTTTATTTTGATTTCGGTAAGTGCTGTCCTCACTAATTAATGTATTTTATGATATCCTCAAGAGACTAGGAGATGTCTGTCAGGTCATTGCACATCAGTAAATATAATGTTATTTCAAAGATGATTGCTGAGCTTCAAACTAAGTTTTGAGCATCCCTTTTCGTAATATTTTATCTAAGTGATACGGGAATTCATCTACAGGATTGGGTAATTGTCTTCAGATATCAGGAGTCATGTCTCTAAATTTCCATTCATTTTACTCTGCTCCATCTGTTGCAGTTTATTTACAAGGTTCTATCTTTAACAGGTTTGAAGCTTTCTTTTTTCCATATCAAGCATTGATTTTTTTCAATAAATAATGATGGTTCTGACAAGACATCTTCCAAAATAAGGTATCCATATTTATCTTTTTGGACAACTAGTTGTTTTTTCATCAGGGTTTATTAACCTTCCACATTGCAAAAATCACTGATCTTTAGAAGTCTTGATCAGTTTTGTCATTGCTGTTAACAACCTGGCTGTTAAGTCATGGCTGAAAACTAAAATTCAGTGAGGTTGAAAAATGCAGAATTGTTCTCCTCTCAAAGGATAAGGTGACCATTATACAAGGTGAATCACAGCATCCGTATCCCCCATTTTTCACGGAAACGACAGGGTACAGGTTGTTCACGTAAAAAAGTTCATTACCAAAAAGAAAGTAAAGAATCAAATGGGTTAATTCAGAATGTAATGTGGACACTGGAAGTGGGGGTAACCATGATCAGCTTCGCAATTTCAAATGGGAACATAGGGCATGTGGGGTATCATTGGATAGGGCTTTAAAAATGGAATAACTTTTACTAAAGGAGTTTTTTTGTGAACACCCCTGTTTCGTAGCAATTCCAGAAACATTATCAGGATGCCGCTGATGATACAAAAATGAGTATCATCAGAATCCATACAGATGTTGACAACAGTGCAATTGGCAATAATGGAAGCAGTAGTGTAACACATGCAGCACAGTGGTATTGTTGAAAGGAAACAGTAGTGTTGGAAACTGGAACACATGCTGGTAGTTGTGTTTGTAGCTGTTGACTGCCACTGTTTGATAAGTGTTCCATTGTAACTGCCTAGGGATTCCAGTGCCCTTTACAAACAAAGAATCGTTCAACATGTTGATGGTACTGGTGGAATACCGGCAGAACTGCCGAGCAGCTGCCTGTGCATATGCAGAATGATATCCTGAGCAAGTCCATTATTTGTACATTGTGTTTCAAAATCTGGCAGACTGTATACATACAACCGGTGTGGTGCAGCCCACATACCAAGGATTATTTCTGCAGGCGACCTTTCATGAAAGAAAGTGCTACCAAATTCATGGTGGCAGTGTTGGTTAATCCCCAGGACTCCATATGGAGGATTTCCTGAGATGTGGTGTTGTCCCAGAATACAGTTGTGACAATCTTGCAAGAGCATAAATTTCATCCATTCCATCTCCGTTGCCATCAGAAACTTGGGGAAACAGGATTATCAGAATTGTATGAATTTTTGGACCTGGTACCTCCAGCAGAACCGTGAATTCAATTGCAGCATTCTGTGGACTGACAAAGCAACGTTCAGAAGTAGTGGGGAGGTTAATATTCACAATGCCCAATACTGGTCACAGGAAAATCCACACTGGCTACATCAAGTGGATAGGCAGCATATTTGGAACCTTAACATGTGGTGTGGCCTTCTTGGTGACCATATAGTATCTTTTTTTTTTTGTTGGAACTTTAAATGGTGCCAAATATGCGAACTTTCTTGAGAAAATGTTTCCTCCGCTGCTGGAAGATGTACCACTCGTCACACAGATGACATTGTGATGCAGCAGTTCAGATGTCCAGCACACTTTGCAGTAGTGGCTCATCAAGTTGCATATCACCTGTTCCCTGGACATTAGATCGGACATGTAGGACTGATAACATGGCCGCCTTGCTCTCCAGATTTGTCTTCATTAGGCTTCTTTCTCTGGGGGCGACTGAAAGACATCGTCTATCAAGACTATCCAACATCACATGACGACACGATAAAAAAAATTACAGTAGCCTGTCAGGCTCTTGATAGTGCTTGAAATTCTCAATGCATTATCAGCTGTATGACAGAGAAGCCAACATGTTTGAACTAAGGCAGTCAACATTTTGAGCACCTCTTGGTGTAGATTTCAACACATCTTTCCAACAATGATACTTCTGTGTTGCACATGTTACACTACTGCTTCCATTATTGCCAATTGCATTGTTGTCAACATCTGTATGGGTAATGATGATACCCATTTTTGTAAGCGTCATCCTGCTACTGTTTCTGGAATTGCTCCAAAACAAGAGGCGTTCACGAAAAAAACACTTTTAGTAAAAGTTGTTTCATTTTCAAAGTTCTATTCAATGATACCCCACATGCCATGTGTTCCCATTTGAAATTTTGAAACTGACCCCGGTTACCCCCACTTCTGGTGTCCACATTACATTCTGAATTCACCCATTCGATTCTTTACGTCCTTTTTGGTAATGAAATTTTTTACATGAACAACCTCTACTTTGTTGTTTCTGAGAAAAACGGGTGATATGTATGCTGTGATTCACTCTGTATAAAGGCTAGAACCTCTTTCTTCGGAGATGCTCATTTAAATGATAGGTCATGTCAAAGCATGCAGTATTCTCTGTTTGGTAAATAATTATCCTTTCATGAAGGCAGATCAACATTAATGCTGTATCTATAGATCATTATACAGTCTTTGAATTTATCCTAACCAGATCTTATCGGCTGTTTTAACTCTATAAAACTCCCTCATTGAATATGTTTAGTTTAAATTAGAATTTTTCCTTAACTGTTTTGATCATCTGGAAAACAGATAACTCAAAATATGTGAAATTTCTTCTCATATTCTCACAAATATGCCTTGACTTGACCTAACATTAAACTACAGTGGTGGTCAAAATTATAAGGACAAGGGAAAAAATCGCCAAACTTGGTTACAGTTGGCTGGAAAATTATGCAAATTTTATGGCTGGAAACCAACGATAAATGCAGCATTTTTTATTAGTTTTTATGGAAATATATGGGAAATTCACATTCATAAAATGTATTTTGGATTTAGACAGCACTGTGATATGGACAAAATTATAAGGACAATGCTATTTGTGTGTTCTAAAAAGCAAAATTTGCATGTTTTTTGTTCAGCACACGGCACTCCCAGACGATATAAATGCATAGTAAGAGATTGCAAACGTCATATTCTATTTTTTCAGTCATGCCACTAGGTACGAAACTTTCGGAGTTTTAAAAAGGGAAAGTGGTTGCTTTTAAAAGTTCAGGACTTACTGTTCATCAAATTTCGACAAAGCTGAATAGATCGAGAAAGGTTATTTATAATTTTCTTAAAAATCCCGAAAAATATGGACGGCAAAGACGTATAGGTAGGCCATCTTCTGTTTCTGTGCCTGTGAAAAGAATGATAATAAGGCGAGCTTGCTTCAAAAAACAAACATCAACGGAAATTAAACGGGAATTAAACTTACGATGCAGTGTTCGAACTGTTCGACATGTTTTACAAAAAGAAAAAAAGGTTCGTTAGAAAAACTTAGGTCACGACCACCTCTTACAAAAGTTCATAAGAGACTGAGGATGGAGTTTGTCAAAAAATGCATTACTATGGAAAAAGAAGTGCGATGATATTATCATTTCTGATGAGAAAAAGTTTAATTTGGATGGACCAGATGGTTTTCGCTACTTCTGGTATGATCTCCGTAAAGAAAAAGAAATTTTCGCAAACCATAGATTTAGAGGTGGCTCAGTGGCTGGTCTGAAGAGGTTTCGCAACTGGCGGAACCACTGCAATAGTTTTTGTGCAGGGCAAAATGAAGTCTGAGAGTTATATTTACATATTGGGCAATAATCTTTTATCAGAAGCACCGTCAATTACAAGTGGAGACTTTTTGTTCCAGCAGGACAATGCCTCAGTACATGTTTCTCAAACTTCGAAAGCATGGTTTGATGCTAATTTCGTGAAATTACTTGATTGGCCGGCCAGAAGCCCAGATCTAAATCCAATGGAAAACCTGTGGGGTATTCTGGCACACGAAGTATACAAAAATGGTGTTCAATATCAAAATAAGGAAGAACTCATGTCCTCCATCGAAAAAGCCTGGAAAAACATTTCTAAAAACGTTCTTAAGGAACTGTCAAACTCTATGACGTCAAGACTGATGAAAGTGATTGAGAAGAAGGGGGAGATTATTAATTATTAGTATGTTTTAGGCCAAAAACATTCATTGTCCTTATAATTTTGTCCAGTTTTTACAATGACATTTTTTGTTTAATACGGCAAATCATTCATATTTTGCATTTTCCAATGTTTTGCATTCTACAATGATTTCTAGCATAAAAAAGCATTTTATGTATACATTTCACTTTATTTACTTCAGAAATAATTTTTTTCTGTGAAATTTTCAGTTGTCCTTATAATTCTGACCACCACTGTACAATGATGGAATTCAGTTGGGATATTTGTTAGAATTTATGGAAGTAATATGTATTTGATAATGTATATGATATTTGATAATTTTTTGTAGTTTGTAAACTTGAAATGTACTATGAAGCTATACTATTTCTTTTGTGTTATTTGTTTATAAACAAAATCTCACTTATTCTGTTTTTGGATAATGTCCTCTAAGCTTAGTTATTAAACACAAAAAATTGGAGTAAAAAATTAATCAAGGATTTTATATTATTTCAGGCATTATTAGTAATTAAGGAAGCCCTTCAAGATTCAAATGTTCGTATAGGTCATAGATTAGCTTTATATCAACGTGCAGTTCGCATTTGCAATTCTAAAAGCCATCAAAAATTAAAGAAATTTTTAAAAGAAATACCATTAGTAACATATGAAGATGCACCAAAGGTAGTATTTTTTTTATAGTCAATTTTTTATATTAGCATTTTTTTTTATATTCTGATTATGTATCTATAGATATTTACATTGATCTGTCTAAATATCATTTTTTTCTATCTATTTATTCATTTATTTATTTAATTATTAAACAAAGTATTACATTTATATTCTATTTTTCTCAAAAATACTACTAGAAACCCTATTCTATACTACATTCTTTTTTTTTTTTTTTTTTTTTTGATGCATCATCTGCCAATATGGTCTTAATTTCCATGTTTTTTAAGAACTTGAACATCTATAAAATAAAAATCAGTGAAAATATAAGAACTTATGCAAAACTAATTTAAAATTTTTGATTTTTTTATTACTGAAAATTGTTGTACGTATGTTGAATTTCACTTTGAAAATGGAGCGATGATACAAAACAGATTCATACAATAATTTCATATTACTCTCCTCATAAGAAGAGCATGGAAATTTAAACAAATGATTTTCATTTCAGTAGAGAGTAGAGACATGTATCATTGATTACAGAAAGTTTCAGTTCATCTGAGTATTTTACCTTCATAAGCTAAAAGAAAGGAGCAATGCTTGTGTAGAAATTGCTAGAAGCTCCAGGGTTCAGACCAGAAATCATAGATGGTCAGCAGTGAAATTTTGAGATGACTTTGTGGAAGAAAAAACTTCATATTGTCAGATTCAGATTGGATTTGCAGAATTTGTAATGGATAGTCTATGAACAAATGATTAAATATAATTCAAGAACAGACCCTTTGTGGCTTTATTGGGAATTACTTAATATGTGATACATCCATCTTGAGATAAGTTACATTGTTGAATTCATTGTAGCAGTGAATCAATGAATTATCAGATGTAATCTTGAAGGATGCTCTCCTTCACCATTCTACCAGAAAGATCAGTTCCTCAGTGGTTTTAGCATTGTGAGGATTGCTAGTTTGGTATCGTCCAACCATGTCCTATTCATTCTCAATGGAGCTTAGGTTTTGGGACCTGAAAGGACAATCTAACATCTAGAAAAAGATATAAAGAAAATGAACATTTCATTCATGCCTTGAGCCATTGTCAACGGGATTCAGGATTTCTTTATCCTTTTTTTTTCATGTTTCAATTTGTGCACATAACCCCCCACCCCTCCGTGTATTAAGATCCCGTTAGTCCTCGTCTTGTTTTGTCCCTTTATTAAATGCCTTTTTGTGTGTAGCTTTGGCTGGTCGAGGTTTTGATACTGTATGGGTTACAGTTATTTTCTTGTTTGTTTGTGTGGGGGTCTCACACCCAGAAGCAGAATTGATCCCAATAACCTTTCATGCCTTCGAGTTAATCATCAGTATGGGTGAATCTGGCTGATGAGTCCTAAAAAGGATGAAAAAGCTGTCGCAGATTCCTGTTGATGATAACTCAAGGTGTGAAAATGAAATGTGCATTTTCTTTATCCTTTTTTTCATGTTGCATCGGTGTATTTTACAGCCTTAATTGGCCGCTTGACTGTTAATTGATCTTGAGAAACATCAAGTTGGGCTATTACTCCACTGTTTATTTATTGCACATAATGAAAGAATCAAAGAATATACAATGACAGTGCTTTATTTAGCAGATAGAAGTATTTGACTGATGTTCGGTTGCATATTCAAGTTCAGTAGCTGAACCTTGGTCGAACTGGAAAAAACAAAACAAAAAAAAACAAGATCCATATTAAGCCTATTGTGCCAACAACGTTGTGTGGAGATAATGGTTCAAAAGCATCGCCAAGTTAAACTGATGAATACCACTGTTTACCACTTTGAACCTAGTTCAGCATTGACATCGGCAGAAGTCTATAAGATGAGATTCTTTTAAAAAAAACCCAACAACGATGGGAAAATACATTCTCAACTAACATAAAATTTCATATTAAAAAATTTTATGTGCAGTGACTAATTTAAAAACTGAGGCAACCATAAAAGCACATAATTTACAATTAGTACTAACCTTGTGATGTTTCAGATCTCAAGGTTAGTTTTAATTGTAAATTATGTGCTTTTATAGTTGCCTCAGTTTTTAACACAAAATTTCATTATATATAAGAAGCCTGAATGTATGAACATTTCTAATTTAATTTCATAATACTGTAATTTAATTATTCAAATCAGATTAGTTTGAATCGCTGTCTAGCCACACAACAGCAGTCAATATGGCTGTTTTTGCATGGTAATCTAATGAATAAACAGCAGTTTACCAAAAATTACTAAAATATTATTTTTTAGTACTGCTTTTTAATGAAATAAATAGTTATGCATACATTATGTATACAGTCGGACCCCTATTTAATGAACCTGTATTTTGCGAATTTCTCTATTTTACGAACTTTTCTTTGGAACCAAGAACATTTTATTAATTTCTTTGTAAAATAACCTCCAAATAGCGAAGTGCATTTTCTATTTAACGAACTTTTTCATGGTATCTATTTTTTTTCCTCCTTGAAATGTTTTTACAAGGAACCAATCGCTGTCATTCTTTGCATTTCAACCAGGAAGTGCAATCCCAGTCCTGAAGAGGTTTTTGGTACATTGCAAAGATGTGATACGTACTATGAGCGAAAAACTTTTTCAAAAAACAAAACCTGGACAAAATTAAGAGACTTTATTAGTAAAATTTAAGTACGCATGTGGCAATATATGCTTTATATTAAAATTATTACTTTTTTTAATAATATTTATTGTTTATGTATTTTAAATCTATTTTTATGTATTTTAAAGTAATTTTAAAAGGTGAATCTCTATTTAACGAATTTTCCATATAACGAACTTTTTTTCGGGATTTAGCAACTTCGTTAAATAGAGGTCCAACTGTATTTTGTTCAGTAACTAATAGAAACTTAGCTTCCAAAGTCCGTAATTATAGAAAGAAAAACAAAACAAACTAACCCTCATTAAAAACGAAAACGAGAAGAAAATAAATTTTTAAAATTACAAATTTTTGCTTGGCTTTATTAATTTGCCATTAATTTTCAGTGATGACAGAAAATACAAACCACATGTGTTGATCAAATCGTTGATCAAGCTCTTTGTGCTGGAAACCATGTTTGCTGCAATCAATCAGGGATTGGCTTACAATGTATGATGCACTTCCAGTTTTGAGTACTTACTCATAGATAGCATTCAATCTCACCACGATATGGTTTGTGCAATACAGAAAGTTTTAGCTGAATTTGGCTTTCCAATTGACTTTCCTTTTGCTGTGATTACAGCCATTGCCATTTGGGGTAGGCTTTCCACTAAGTTCTGATAAATTGCTGTTGGAATTTGTTTCCATTCCTCCTTTAGGATGACAAACAGCTGAAGAGTTTTATTGGATGAATTGGTCTGGCAAGCATCCTTCACTCCTGGTCATCCCTTAGATGTTTTATAGGGTTGAGGTCTCAACGTTGGGTTGGTGAGCTAAGTTCTTCCACCTCCATGTCTCGAAACCTTGGAGCTAGGGTCCTTGCTCTGTAAGCAGATATGTTTTCATACTGATATATAAAAGGGCCTATTCTAAACTGATGCCACCATATGGAAAGAATGGAAGTGTTCGAGATATCTTGTTAGGTATCTGCATTTAAGTATCACAACCAGAAACGAATGGGCCCAGTCCAAACCAGGAGAAACATCTCCAGACCAGAATGCTGCTTCCTCCAAATTTCCTGGTCAATAACAAGACAGTCATGTAAGTACCGTTCATCAGGCATCTGCTAGATCCAGATATATCTATCGTATTACCAGATCAAATACTGCAATTCATTGTTCCACAGGACCTTCTTCCATTGATGCACAGTCTACTGATGGTCTGGCAAGTTGTTTCCAAATGATGGTGGGCTTTAGCATATGTAATAAATGGCTTGTAAGCTGGAGCACAGCCATGAAAACCAAGGTCAAACAACTCTCAGTGAACAACTGTCACAGATAAATGTTACCAAGCACTCACAGAACAGGAATTTTGCGATGGCTGGTAAATATGATTTGCGATTTCCTTTGACGGATGCTTGGGAGTTCGCTGGTCCCAATTTGTGTTTCTTCAGCCTACAAGTTGGGTCAGAGAGGGGTTTGATGATTTCAGCATGTTTCCATTTCATGATAATGTCACAATAACATTAATTGGATCTAACAGTAGATTGAGGCACCTGCAATTTAGCAAAAATCTCTTGGGCCAAATAGCCAAATGTATGGGCTCTGATTATCATACCACATTCAAACGGACTCAACTCTTTTCGTCCAATCATCCTGACAGCAAAGAATGTCTACACTGCTAAGGCACATGTGCCATTCCTTTTATAGCATTGCACTCATGTCCTTGTGTCGTTCTGGCAAGTCCACATGGAGTTGCGAGGTTCTGGACACTTTTGGCGACATAGTAGTGTAGATATTATTGATGATGGGGATAATTCCTAACAAAATTTTCATGCTTAAGTAGACCGAATAGTGATTTTAGGATATTTGGAATATTTTTTTTTTTTTTTTTCATCAAGAAATACCTGAATTTTAGAGGAGAAGAGAGGCTTTAGCTACTTCCACAAAAAATGCTTGGCTGACATTTTGTTTCAGCTGTGACGTCATTTTTGTATAAACTTCCTCTTGTCCTAAGACTGTTGTATTTAAGAAGCAATAGTTTTTGACAAAATCATGGTACCCATGGAAAATCACAAAGTTACAAATGGTGCATTGTAACATTATATTGTACCTTTGTATAAGAGTACAGCAATTGCTACACCTCAAAAAAAAAAAATTAAGAGTTTCATTTGATCCGAAAAGGCATAAAGCATGGATAGATATTCTATGACAAGACAAGACATTCAGTCCGAAATCTACAGTGTCTGTGAGGATCATTTCAATGTAAATAAAATGACTGAGTTGAATGCTTACGATCTTTATTGTTATTTAGAATTATTATATTATCAGTTTATGTAATGAAATCTATAATATTGGGTGAGTGGGAAAGTTCTACCCATTTTTGGATATGAAAATTTGCAATGGAATTGCCCTCACACATCACATTGTAATGACGCAAATCATCTGCCAATCAAACGTGTGGATGCCTCACATATAAATGCATCGTGTCTCACAAAGTTAATCATCTTAAAAAAAATATCAGAGGGTGTAACATGGAAAGCGAGAAGGAGCATATAAGACATTGTTTGTTATACGAGTTCGATAAAAAGAGTACCGCAGCCGCGGCATGTTGCAATGTTTGTCAAGTTTATGGGGAGGATGCAATAGACGAAAGCACATGTCGTCGATGGTTTCGTAAATTTAGGGAAGGAGACAGAAGCTGACAAAATCAGGTTAGGAGGGGATGGCCATCATACGTTGGAGAGGACGATATTGACCAAGCCATAAGGAACAGCCCGAACCCAACCGTGCAAGAATTAGCGGAGACCATCAACGTACACCGGACAACGGTCGAGAGACAGCTGGGTAAGTTGGGTTTTACGAGAAAGTTGGATCGTTGGGTTCCACGAGAAAGTTAGATCGTTGGGTTCCACATAACCTGACAGCTAAGCAACGGTATGACCGAATCGCCACCTGTGTTTCCTTGCTTTTCCGGTACAAAAATGACCCATTCTTGACACGAATTGTGACAGGAGATGAGAAGAAGGTTATGTACCATAACGCAAAGCGTCGTAGGACTGTGTGTCGCCCTTCTGATCCGCCTGCATCGACTTCGAAAGCTGAACTTCATCCCAAGAAGGTGTTATTGAGTGTGTGGTGGGATGTGCAGGGAATAATTCACTGGGAGGTTCTGCCACTCAACCAAACCATCAATGCTGCCTTCTACTGTCTACAGTTAGACAGGCTGCATTCAATTTGGTAGCAAAGCGGGCAGGTCTCATCAATCGTCGCAGTGTTATCCTTCATCACGATAACACCAGGCCACATGCTGCTGTCATCACTTGCCAAAAGTTACTGGGCTTTGGTTGGGGTTTTACCCCACCCTCCCTATTCTCCTGACTTGGCACCAACTGACTATCACCTATTTCGTGCGTTGAACACTTCCTTCAGTCAGAAAATCTTTGATGATCTTGATGCTGTGAAAACTGCCATCCAAGACTTTTTTGACTCGAAACCGCCGGAATTTTACCGCAGTGGGATTCATCTCCTACCAGAAAGATGGCAAGAGGTCCTAGATAGCAATGGGGATTATGCACAATAATAAGTACTGTTCATTTTGCGTTTATTTGCTCTTCTTTATGGGTAATAAAAACGGGTAGAACTTTTGCACTCACCTAATACATTCCGATAAATCACCGGTGGTTGAAAGCCACATGCTCTCGTCTAACATCGTGGATCATGCAAAAAATAAAAAAAATACTTATCAACTGTGCTTTAAAATTCAATAAATGATATTATTAGGAGTTGCTTTAGATAAATATGACGATTTTATTATTAAAATGATACTGTTACTGTTGAGCTCAGAAGTAAAAAGATGTTTAGTGTGGAGTAATGTTTGCCAGCTTGACTTCAGTTATAAAACGAATAAATTAAAGATTCATAATCCGTACTATTTTAGAATTATTTTTAATTAATATATCCTTACGTATTAAAAAAAATCACTGTGCAATAGTGGGTCCAGGTATCGTGACGCTGTAAAGTGGATAGTCCTTCTTTAGGTTCATACTACATATTAGGCTATACAAGATCATTCTGTAACCTCAGTGCAGTGAGTTATGGGCGTTGAAACATTATTACTTTTGTTATGCAACATCATTTTACAATTCAATAATTCACTGCGCTGAGGTTGTATCAACATTTATGTCTTTTGAGAAGGAAGCCTATGGTGATAGTTTAGGGTTGATACTATGAATTGCGTGGTAGGACAACAGCGCAAGCTGTACACACTTCTTGTTTTCACTGCAACAGTGACTATATTGCGTATTTCTGACAGTACCTTATCAATGCTCTTATGTTGTACCACGACATTTTCAGCTCAAAAGCACACTTTACTACTACCAAAACACTCCCAAAGGTGATATGATATGGTACCATAACAGTGCAACCACTACAGACCATGTAAATACAGAATATTTCACAGCCTTACGTTTTTAAAAAGTAGAAAGGCTACTTTAGGATTTTTTCTGAGGGATATGTGTGGTTTCAGCGACAATTTTCTCTACTTGGCATCTTACCTTGCATAGTAGGAGCTACCCTCATCTTATTATTAAAATTTGAGAAGTCAACTATCTGCCTGACTCTTACAAACATAATCAGTTGTTTTGGTTTTGTTTTGTTTTTTAAAAATCAAAATTGACTTTATAACACAAGGAGGATTCTTTGAAATTGAATTAGTACAATAAAACATAAAGCTTTTGTGTGAAAAATTCTCTCTAATTTTTTAACATTGCATACATAGTAAAGATAAAAATCACACAACAGTCCTTACCAGGCCCAAGGATCGCAGGAGGTAAGGCTCCCAGAGTTTCGAGACCAATGGAACTAAGTTGTGGTTAGGACAATGCTTGCCTGGATTTAACTGCCATGAAAGAAATCTGGTACCTTTTTTAGAGAAGATTGGGTGAATTCATAGGACTTCTCTGATAGGAGAAAGAACCAAGGATAAATGCCCGACCTCCACCAGGGATCTAACCCAACTTCTCCAGTCCATACTGAATTGCTTTTTTACTTGAGCATTTTTACCAAGCCCAACTGTATGCATAGTAGTCTTTCAAAAATAAGTCACCCAGAACATTAAGACATTTGTCCAATTATGCTAACAAACAATGGTTACAAACAATATGCTTGTAGAATTTGGAAGGCTGCTGCAAAAAGAAATCTTTCATGGCTACATGGACATCAGAATTCCAAGTAAATGATGATTTTTTTTTTTTTTAATGCTTTCTTCAAAATGTTAAAAATATAGAAGTCAGTTGCTGGAAGGTTGGGAATATACAATGCATGCATTTGGATCTTCCACTATATATGAATTTTCATATCACATCCATTACAATATTGACTTAGAGCAGAATGATACCTTCTAATTGCTTTGTGTGACCATTGGTGTTTCATAACTTTACACAAAGTTTGCAAATTAACATCAAACTCCTTAAATTCCACGGGCACCTTCTAAATGCCTCATTTCCAACAACTATGGTTCTGCTTGTCTGTTTGCACTACAATAAGACAGCAACATCCCAGTTATTACTATAATGCAGCACACAAGACAGAAGCATCATTGGATGGAGTTTCACTGAACAAATCTCATAAATTGTAGAAAAGTAATTTATATTAAATAACTGTAACTCATTAATACTTCTGAAATGTGACATAGAGATGACATATTTTTATGGAAAAAAATATTAATAAATGCTAGAATTAACTTAATGATGATTTTTTTTTTATTATTATTATTTAAATTAGGTCTACATTCAAGGTCGACATTTTCCACAAAACATTCCAGGCTACAAATCAGTTTTCTTATCTCAGCAGTCTTCTGATATGAATGGTGGTGATACAATTATTTGCTCAGTTGAAGAAGTTGCCCTTAATCATTATATGCAGTTTGGATTTACTGAAGGTATTCTTTTTCTTTTTTTTTTTCATATAGGAAAAAACATTATAAAAATACAAAACAAAAAACTATTTTAAAGCTGGATTACACTTTTTAAATTTTTAAATTTCTTATTTTTTTTCATCATTTTCTGATCTTGTTTTCTGATTGTAAATGTGCTTCTTGTAGCTCATCTATGCAATTTCTCAGTGCATTTTGTAGATTAAGATTTCTAATGAAATTAAACATCTATAATTGGCCTTAAGAGCTCTTCATTAGTTCTGGTATCTTATTCAGCAATGTGTAAGTCAAAATGAGAAAGAGTATTGATTATCTTCCTTTAGGCTTTAAAGAGTATCTTCAAGGAAAATGACAAATCAGCTTAGATTAAAGGTCTCATTGAATCACAGTCTATGTATTTACAATATTGTTTCTTTCTAACTCATCCTTTCCTAGCATAGAAGTTCTGTGTGAAAAACAGCTCTGTGATATGTTTCTTTCTCTTCAAGACTTTTATGCAATTAGTGATGTTCTGCTAACTTAAGGAAAGTCTCACACATAAAAACAGCAGAGAGCTTGTAACTGATCTCCAAAGAGCTGCAGATAACTTTATGGCATGAATTGGCTTTTGAACTCATCTTTTTACTCTTTATCATTTTTCAGTTTGTTCGTTTTTTTTGTTGTTGTTTTTGAATTCTTAAAATTAATTGAGAGATAATTTTGTCCTAGCTTCAGTCACTGTTTACTTGTTACTTTTATGCTTTAGCTTTTAATATTGTAGGAACTGTGCTTTGAGATAGTTGTCAAAGAAATGACAACAATCACTTAGATTGCTAAAGGCATGAGGTTGTCTGTGAGTCAGTTCAACCTCATTGACCTAATAGACTCTGATTTTCTCTTAATGTTGTATTTACCTATGAAAGAATTACCTATCAATTCTGATTTCTGCTTATCAGAATGTCCATAATATCCTGTGTCTTTATCAGCAAGAGGTCGGAATATATCTTAGCTATATTACCAAGAGGAATTATCTTACGATCCCATCAAAGTCAGCCTTTCAGATCAGTTAAAGAGTTATTTATCAAACATGCTAATTCTATTGTAACCCATCTCAACCCTAGACATTTACTGCACCTTGAGTTGACATAAATAAAAACTTATTATTGAAAAGTTTCTCATAAAATAATCTTACGACAGCAATACACAAGCTGAATTTCAAATCTAGGTTAAATTTACGGGGGTTATCTATTACAGGACAGTTTTCTCTAAACAGCTTAATATACTGCCAAATTTTTTAAGTTTCAAGAACCTCTACTACTACTCAAATAATTACTTTACTATAAAAATAACAGGGTATCTAATCCTGGTTTATATCTGTGTATCGGAGGTAAAAGGTACTATATCCATTTTTTTATGAAATTAAACAATTATTAAAGATTACCATAATCTAAAATAATTGCTATTTATGTTAGATATGTGTAAACTGTATGTACTATGCCATAAACAAAGTTTACAAAGAGTGTCAATAAAAGTGCAAAATTTAAGAAAACATTGTAACAGAATCATTCGATGGTTCTCCTCAAAAATTTAACATTTGTGACATAGTGCCTTTAACCTCCGATACACAGATATAATAGATTCATAACTTCAATTCCATTATTGTTATACTATAAAATTAAAAAAAAAATCCACCTTAATTTAATCATAGTATAACACAAATCATAGCACAATTTAATAATAAAATTAAAAAATTTCATTTCTGCTTCATCATGTAACTCAATAAAACTTCAAATTCCTGGCACTTGCTTAATCTCCCTGAAACAATTGGAAGGCCTAAACTTGTGTCCACAAAATCAGCTTATTCCCACAGATTGATTATCATGAAAGCTCAAGTTCCTTGTCTAACTAAAAAGATAAGCCCCTCTTGTTCATTTTGGATATTCATTTCTAGTAAATGGCATCCTAATAAAGAATTTGGGATTTTTTTTTTTTTTTCATTGCTTTGTTTAGTGCTGTTTTTGTCATGCTGAGGTTTAATCAGTAGTGATGGTAGATTATTAAAAAAATCAAATTACTCACAATATCCTCTAATGAAGTTAATTTTGCTATAATTATAATTTCTAATCTACTTTTTAATAAAGGTAGTTATTAAGAACTTTTATAAAGAAACTAATCCTTACATTATATACCCCCTCCCTCCAAAGTATGTTGTTAATGCTTTTTATGCTGCATTCTGATTCTCTTATTTTACGTATTAATTCTTAATAGTTACCACCCCTTTGATTATCTTTGAATTAGATCACTTCATTTTTAAGAATTAATGTTTGTAATTGTTGCTGAAAATTTTCTTTAGGTTAATTTAATTTTTTAAATAAATGGTTTATTGTTATTCAGGAATACATGGAGAATCATCAACCTTCTTGACTTTGTATGGCTTGCTATTTTGGGATATAATCTATCAATCTGGATATCCTGATGTTTTCAGAAGTCCTCATCAAGCAGTACCATTAGATATTTATACAGATGAATTTTATGTTTTAAGGAAAGCAGATATCATTGAAAGACAGAAGAGAATTGAAACAGCAACAATTGAGGTAAAGTAAAATATTTTTTTAATAGTGTAAACCAGGGATAAAAGTCTCCTTTAAATATTAGATTGAAAACTAATCTATAATTTAAATATATTTTTAAAATATATAATTTATTGATGATAATTTGTAGTATTGAAGGTTAATAATCTTTTGTATTGGCACTCCTACTTCCATTTCATCCTGTTAGGCTATTGATATAAGAATCTCTCTACCTTCTTTTTTGCCTACCCTGAATTGAAGATATCAGCATTATGATCAGTGGCATAGCATGGTGGGGGTGGCCCGCCCCGGGCGGCATTTTTTGGGGGTGGCAAAATTTCACAATAAATAATAATAATAATATCTTGTAATCTGAACTAAAAATTTGAACCATTTCTTTTCATATTTTTGTCGCACCTACAATTCAGACCAATTAAAATGAGCACGGAACTTTTTATTACCGGTATTTAATGTGTGACGGAACCGGGGAATCCCCTTTATTTAAGTGAGTGTAGTCATCTTGCTCACTCTAGCGACTGGCAACACCGCTTAAACTAATCTAAATTGACAAACAGGACTTCAAGCTCGAACGAGTTCGACTACGGGCTTCATAGCTGCCATAGGTGGCAAATAAGGGGGCGGCGAATTTGGTCTACGCCCCGGGCAGCTGAAACCCATGCAACGCCACTGATTATGATTTAAATTTTAATAATGCAATTTTCAGTGAAAGTTACAAGCCTATCAGAAGTCTTGTTTATCACTCAGGCCTTTTAGGCGTATCAGTGGATCAGCTATTGTATATCCGCATTCAAGCAAAGTTCCCAAAGTTTCAATTACTTAGGTTTGTAAAGGTGTCCTTGGAGCTTCTTGAGACTCTGGATGCTGACTCTTAGAGCAATCCCTCCACCCCTGGTGCAGCAGTCGTCTATTGTGGTAGTTGCTACTGAAGATGTCCTACTTGGAGCTGCTGAAGAAGTCGAGCTCTTGACTTCCCGATAGAGCAGTCTTCACATAACTGCTTGTAACTGCCAACGTAGTTTCTCTGGCTTTCTGCAGCAAAAATATTGAAATAAATAGTGTTCTGAACTCTTCTTTGGAAACAAATAAATACAATAATAAATGGTTTATACATGGTAAATACAATAATAATAATCATTAAAGTAATTTATAAAAATAAAGATAAGCGGTTTATAAATTGAATTTGATAAAGATCCAGATTATTGACATCACATAATATAATTTTACAAGTAATAACACAATAAAACATTTTTTTTTTACTTTGCAATCAACCTGAAAAATTGAATCCTACAATTAAAATATTCTGAGATAATATACATCATTAAAAAGAACTGATACTGAAGATTCTAAAAATACACTCTTTGACAAAAAAAATCGATACACCAAAAAGGAATTATCCAATTGAGACAGAATTTGGTACATTTAATGTACATGTACAGAAAACGAAATTATTAGAATTTCAGAACAATTGGATGATTTATTGGACAGAAAAAGCAACCCAAAGTGAGCAGGTCAGTATGGTGTTTGTCCACCTCTTGTCTGAATACAAGCTGTTACCCGATGTGGCATTGATTGATACCATTGGTGGATGGTGTTATGTGGGATATCTTTCCAAATGACCTCCAGTTGGCGGGCTAATTCATCAACATTCTGGGATGGTCACAGCAATGCCCTATCACATCCCCAATGTGCTCAATAAAACAGAGACCTGGTGATCTGGCTGGCCAATGAAGTCTGTCGCAACCACGAAGACAATCAATGGAGAGGCGTGTTATGTGTGGCCGGATCTTATCTTGCTGAAAAGTAAGCCTGGGGTGCCGCAAAAGGAAGAGCAACACAAATGGTTAATTTCATCAATGTTCCACTGTGCTGTAAGGTGCCATGGAGGACTACCAAGAGGGTCCGGCTATAAAATGAAATTGCACACCAGACCACACATAACTCCCTGTTGTCGGGCCCTGTGGCGTGCGGCAGTAAGAGCTGGATCCTCACGATGTCTGGCCGTCTCCAGACAGATCTGCGCTGGTTGTCAGGGCTCAGTTCAAACCGGAACTCATTACTGAAGCCAGTTCATCCCCAATCAGCACAATTCCATATTGATTATGCCCAGTACCACTGCAATTGCTCTTGATGATGCATACTGATTAGTGGTAGGCGGCGTAATGGGTGCCGCGAGCTTAGATTCTGTTCCCATAGTATTCTATTAATAGTCTGGGTGGTCATCTCAGTATTGGTTACATGTTGCATGGTTGATTACGGCGAATCTGGTGCTTTAATAGCTGTTCTGACAATCGTTCTATCTTCCTGTTCTGTCGTTGCCCTAGGCCAGTGATGCCCAACCTACGGCCTGCGGGCCATATCCGGCCTGTGAAGGTGTTATATGTGGCCCGCTCCTCCGTTGAGAAATGTCCTCCTTTTTAATATGTCAAGTTTAAAAACCTTTTTTTTTTTTTATTTTGGTTGAACAGATAGGATTGCATGGTTTTTTTTTTTGATTGAACAGATAGGATTGCATTGTTTGTTTTTTTTTGGTTGAACAGATTTAACGTTTAAATTTAATATGTTGTGGCCCGCGAAATTCACAGCAAAGTTAAGCTTGGCCCCCATGTTATGAAAGGTTGGGCACCACTGCCCTAGGCCATTCACTCCCCTCTTTTCGCTGATCTGCCATTCTGCCAACATCATCTAATTGCCACATTGCTCCACCCAAATGCTGAGCAATTCGTTGGTTTGTCCATCCAGCCTCATATAGTCTGATGGCCCGTCCTTTTTCAAACTCCGTCACATGGTCATAGTAGCCTCGAATTTGCCAGTACGGCATTGTTACAGTCAAGGTAGAAAAACGCAGTCACAATCCAGTGGAAGTTTTGTTCCTGAAAGTGAGATTTGCTCTTTTATATCCAACATCACGATGCTCAGTTCCAATGTGCTAGTTCAGATATTCATTCATTGAGTGTGAACTTTTGATCATTTGCACATTCGGTCGAAAGATTTTTTGCATGTGAAGTTTCATTACTATCGGATTATTTTTTTGGGTGAGTTGATTTTTTTTGTCAAAGAGTATATTTCATGGTAGCTTTGTTTTTATAGGATTTTTAAACATTTGTTTTTATTGTGTGACTAAATCTCAAAGATAATTTGGAATAATGTTTTAATGTGTTGCTTTCTAATAAAGTTATCATTTATTTATTCTTTTCCGTTAAAATTGATGAATATCATTTATATTTGAAAGTTGCATATTGTAGTGCCCACTAGCTGATAAAAACCTCTATATTAAACGTGGATCGTTTAGGCGACTGGGAGAGGAAAAAAAAATAAACGGGGGGGGGGGGGGGAAGAGTAAGTAATCGCAGAGTTATTTGTTTATTTGTGCAGTGGAAGAATTAAAATAAACCAACTCTTTCTAAATTTTAAACGAACAATTTATTAAATTTAAAGTGTAGTAACAAAACACAATCTTTAATCAAAAGATAAATTTAAGATTTTCTTGTTAATTCCAAAATAATAACAAATTCTGAATTCTCACTGATCTCCAGATCAACTCATGTAAATAAATAATCCCAAAATAAAATTTTTAAAACCCCTCCTATCCGATGAGGCAGATTTTCTTATAGTTATACATAAATATCCCACTTAAGGAAAAAAGAATGACAGATATCCTAGGACCCTAAATTTTAAAAAAAATCTAAATAAGAAAAACAATTTAAACAAATCTATAGCTTCCCTGAAAGGAAAGAGTTTAAAAATCACACAGTTTAGCTCCCTTTGCAGTTAAATTATAAAGTAAAAGAAATCATATATTAATATCACTAAACTTTAGTGAATTTGAGTTAATCTTTAAAGCAAACACAAAGTTCCATTTATTATAAATTCTTTCTGATCACAATCGGACTATAGAGTTTTTAACATTTGAAGCACAAACATCTTGAAAATAAATTAAAAGAGTTCTTTAGAATAGTCCACCATTTCGCCAACCTCTATCCGGTCTTAAAATAAAAATTCAAGTCTACATACCATAACCTGTTGAAACGCTGATGAATGAATGGAACGCTCCAATTTGGATGTCGATGGCTGGCCCTTCGATGATGTCAACGACATCCATCGTTTAGGCCTCGATGTTTCCGTCTGCAGATGGTGTCCGGATGTATTCTTGATGATCGCTATGGGGTTCCCGGTGTAGTAGATTCAATGTGGATTTATGACTGAGAGGATCTTTGTTAATCTTTAGTGGTACCAGTGTTAGGGATCACTAAACTTTAGAGTTTATTTATTGAAAATCTTTTTCCTTTTCAAAATCTAAGAAAATACAAACTCAATCGGATAGGATATGGGAAGGGTTAAAAAAAACCAACTCATGGCAAAAATAAGGAGGAATATTTCATTCTTCCTTTTCCCAGGGTTTGGAGAAAAAAATTACCGTCCATGAGGTAAAATTTCAGTGGCAAAAAAAACATCGATTTCTAAACTAACCATGTTTTATCGGTTTCCCCTAGTTCGAGAGAAAATTCATGCCAAACGTGCAACAAAATCCTCTCAATCTATTAACAATGCTAAAGCTACATCTAGGTGAAGTTCAACTCAAACAATTTTACTGTGCTACAGGAAACTCATTAAGAATGGACTTAATAATGAAAAGTCAACAACAAAATAAACTGCGACATGAATCTGTCAGATTCATTTCAATATTTTGAAAGAAAAAAAAGTCTATTGCATCTGGAGTTTGAATGGATTCTTTTTATTTGGGGAAATTAAAAAAATCATTTCATCTATTTACCTTTCAGTTTTTATCTTTTTCAAATTTTTTTCAAAATTCTGAATTTTAAGATATCAGGTGATGCCTGAATTTCCCTGAAGCATGATAAAGCTTCTATCGTCCAGTTTCTTTTGATGTTCTGGCAATGGATTAAAGGCATTAAGATATTAAAAAAATTGTACCTTAAATATTAAAAGACAGATACCTTAAGTATTAATGTATCAGAATATCGAAAAAATGCATGAAATCTAGAATGCATCTAGATGTCGTGAAATTAAATTACTATAGTACCCTTCCATACTTCTTCTTAAAATGTTGTCATTTTTTCTTTTTGGGGGGTTAATCAAATAGTAGGTCAATTGAAGTTTCCATTTCTGATAGTTCTTGTAAAAGAAATTTAAAGCCTTAGAAAAGGAATCCATTGAGAACAAAAGCTCGGGAAATAGTAAGCTTGTCACCCTCTTTGCCTGAGGCGAAAATGACATTGCTGGATTGGCTTCCCAGACAGGTGACTTTAACAACCCTGACATTTATGTGGCTTGGAGGTAAACTGCTTCAACAGTCTGCATGGCATGTCAAGAAGCTCCAAAGACACCCCACCTTAATACTGTTTATAGGGGGCATCACAGAGCAAAAATTGTTCAAACACTAGTTTTGTAATGTAATGTTTGGTATATCCTTCTCAAATTTGACTATCAAGATAATTAAAAAAAAAAAATACTCTTGGAACCTAAAATTTGAACAGTATTTTAGGCTGCCAAATGTTAGTTATCATTATTTTTGCTGTAAATTCGACTCATAATAAATTAAAGATCTCTGCATATTCTATGCCTTTTCTTATGGCATTTAAATATTTTCCCTATTTCCCTACTTCTCTTCAAATGTCAATTTACAGTATTTATTGAAATTCAAATAGCTTAAAAAGTTGAAAAACTTTCAGTTAATTCCTTTATCAAATATGATTTAGAAACGAACAAAAAATCAATATGATTATAAAAATCAATGAAAAAAGACAAATTTTATCAAAAATTGTTAATATGACTTCCAAGTCAAATAATGATAAAAAAAGTAATTTCATTTAAAATTTAAAAAAAAGTAATAAACATAGGTTTTTTAGAAGTGTAATTATTAATAAGTCTGTAATTATTATTAATAATTATAATTATTTATAATTTAAATAGGAGCTAATGATACTCATTTCTGAGACTTGGACTCAGCATAATGGAGCCACATCCATAGTTAACTGGAATAGATTTGAAAGTCTTCAACAAATAGAGGTGAGTCAGTTATGTGATCTAAACAAATTTTCTATGTTAACAGTTTTTAAATGAAAAAATAAAATCCATTTGAACTTTTTATTTATGTCATAAATTTTGAATTTGTTCTAAAATGCTTTGACATAATAATTGCTTTATTACTTTCATAATACAAACAGTTTTAATGAATTAAATAACTTTGTAATGTGCAGGAATGAAAACTGGCAAAAAATAATAATTACACAATGAAAAAATTATTTTGACACTTTCGTGTTTTGAAGCCTCTGATAACTTAAGTAAAATTCAATTGGTAAGGAAATGAAGTACTATTTCTTCTAATATGGGATAGAACCTGTTGGATCCAAAAGTTCTTTTTAACTTTTTAACTAAAATTTATTTAAGGCATTATGGATTTCTGAAACAGGCTTATGATCAGTGTTACATTTAGCCATTCAGGCATCACTGAGTTGTCTAGGCAAAGACCTATTAATTCAGCTGATATGACTGAATCGGGGTCAGCATGGATGCTTCCTTTCTTTCCTGTGTTTGTCTGCTGCTTCTCTTTCCCTCCTTCTGGCTGGCTATGGACATTTAGAATTCTAGGGTTTGTATAATAGGCCTTAAATCCTCAACGCACAGCACTATCAAAATCAGTGTTATACATATGAAAAACATATGCATGCCCTTTATTGTTATTTGCTGTGGAACTTTCTTCTTTTGCTATAGTTTTGCATCACTTGCTTTTTTTTTTCAATTGCTTCATCTTATCTCAGGCAAGCTTATGAATATGTATAGAATTCCCATAAATGATGAAGCCTTCATCACCTATCTAAATGTTAAAGATATGCTGCTGAGTATTTATAATGCTTTCCTTGGAATGCCTTTCTGCAATTAACAGGTGTTCTTTTTCTTGGTACCATCATCACTTTTGCACATCATGAGTACTTCCCTATCTCTTTTTGATACAATCTGTGAATCAAAAAGATATACCTTGTTTCAGGTATCTTTCTACATTTTGGTTCTTTGTGCAGCAGGTGCCCCCACATCTCTTACTCCTGTTCTATCATTCACACAGTTGATATTTCACTATATTTTCTATGTATTACATTTCCTTATAAAATAGATAGATTAGCTCTTTAAAATTCTTAAAATTCTTTAATCACATATAAAAAAAATTAACTACTAATTTCTTTTATTCTGATTTGGAATAAAACAGACTTGGCAGAAATTTTACAGGAGGCATAATACAAAATACCAGGGGCATTTGGACCTGTATGCATCAATTCCAACTAGAATTGATGCTGTTCCGAATGCTCATGTTGAACCAACTCCATATTAATAAATTTATTTGTA
Organism: Thereuonema tuberculata; assembly: GCA_023159025.1. Lineage (NCBI taxonomy): Eukaryota > Metazoa > Arthropoda > Chilopoda > Scutigeromorpha > Scutigeridae > Thereuonema > Thereuonema tuberculata. Next base: position 170,287,583 of record JAFIDM010009631.1, on the reverse strand, counting down.
CAAATGGCAAATGTTTCCATTATTTTGTCTGTCCCCTATATGTCATCATATCTCTGCTTCTCCAACCCATTTATCCTATTCCATGGTATTGCTTTCCATTTGTCCCTTTTGTTGAACTTTCTTATATTAAATATATCTCACCACTCTGCATGCATGGTTTTTTATTATTGTTTTTGATGGGGATAAGGGATTTTTTTTCGTTTATCTAAAAGTTTCAATGGTAACCATCAACCCCATTAGTTCTTTCACTTAGAAGATTGGCAAAGTAGAATGAAAAGTAGTGATTACTATTATTGAACTAGTAGTGATGCCATCACATTTTCATGTAGTTACCTACCATTCTAAATCATCCATTTCAACAATCTTTGTGTCATACTTTTTTATTTGTCTTGATTTGTTGAGACTGCCTAGAGAAAATTCAAGGTGTATTCAGCAAAAAAGTAGCAATATTCGTAAAGTAAGAAATAGAGATTTCAGAAATAGTTTCTTATGTGAAGAAGAAGAATATTTCTATATGCTTGTCCTATTATCCTACTCTGCATTTGAACTCATTGTTTAAAGGTGCAATAAAAATTTAATTGTTCATGAGAGCTGCATGAACCTGTATTTAACTGGAGGGCACAGTCTATTTTGACTGATCTTCTTATGAAACAGTTACAAATTTTTTTTTTTTTTGGTGATATTTTTTATAAGATAATTACATTGTACACTCATTACCAAAAAAAAAGACGCACCTAGAAGGAGTTGTCCGATTGTAATGAAATTTCGTATGCAAAGACATTGGGACCGCCCATGCAAATGATTAAACTTTGGTGTCCAATGAATGAATAGTGAGAGCTACAGCGCATCGGAACTGCGCACTCAGCAGATGTATATAAGAAGCGATTCTCAATCTGATGGTCAAAATTTCTGTTGCATTGCGAGTTAGGATACCTTTCAACGACTGAAAAAATGCCTCACCGCAGGATTCGAGCTCATAACGTGCAACTGTCAGAGTTTGAAAGAAGTCGTATCCATGGATTGAAAGAGGCAGGTTGGGAAATCGGAGAATCGCTCGTCATATGGGTCGAAGTGATGTGGCGATTAGAAGGTGCTGGCAGGAATCGGTGGACAATGGCAGATTTCAGTGTCATGAAGGTAGCGGTCGACCTAGGGCCACAGCAGAGCGGGAGGATAGAGTGATTGTCAGATCAGCTGTCAAAGTGCCTGAATCATCGTTATCAACCATGAGACGTGCGACCCGCACACGAGTGTCCGCCATAACCATTCACAGACGGCTGAGAGAGCGACACCTACGCTCGTACCGACCGCTACGCCACCTGCCACTCACGTCTGCACACCATCAGGCCAGATTACAGTGGTGTTTGGCTCGATCCGGTTGGAATGATGCTGACTGGGACGTATAGTGTTTAGCAACGAATCCCGCTTCCAACTGTGTCCTGACGATCGTCGCAGACGTGTCTGGAGACGCCCAGGGCAGCGTGCCGATCCTGCTTTCACTATTGCAAGCCACACAGGCCCTCAACCAGGAGTTATGGTCTGTGGTGCCATTTCCCTTGATAGCCGGATCCCTTTGGTCGTCATTAGTGGCACACTTACAGCACAGTGGCACATTCTGAGACCTGTTTTGCTACCCTTCCTTTTGCAGTACCCTGGCCTTATTTTTCAGCAAGATAATACCAGACCACATACGGCACGTGTTGCTACAACCTGTCTTGCAGCTTGTGAAACACTTCCTTGGCCAGCCAGATCCCCAGATCTCTCTCCAATCGAGCATGTCTGGGATATGATGGGAAGGCGACTGCATCCACCAGGGAATACGGATGACCTAGCCTGACAATTGGAGCAAATTTGGCAACAAATACCGCAGGAGACCATCAGGGAGCTTTTATCACTCTATGCCACGTCGCGTGGCAGCTTGCATTCAGGATATAGAGATGGATCAACACCTTATTGAGCTCGTTACTTTGTAACTCTGTAACTCTGAAAGAAATCATTCAAATTGTCTGAAAGTTTAATCATTTTCTATTCTGTACGTAATCTTCCTCTCCATCAATTTTTGTCTCCATCGGACAACTCCGTCTAGGTGCGTCGTTTTTTTTTGTTAATGAGTGTAGTATGCATTCATGTAAGAAACTGTTTTTAGATTTTGATGACAATTTAATTAAAATAGCTGATATAATAACATAATTATGCTACTATTATTTATTCAATAGGATTTAGTCTCTTGCATTGGTGGTAAACTATTATCAGGAATTTGTGAAAGATTTGCCAAAGAATATCGATACTGCCACAGTGGATTTCCTGATTTAGTTGTGTGGAATGTGGTCAAATCAACTTTTAAGGTAAATATTTTATTTATTTATTTATTTGAACTGGTTAAAAAGTTGAAGATTAGTAGGCTTGTGAGACAAAGATCAATATCCTTATTACTAGGCCTAAAATATGAGCAGAACGTAATTAGGCACCTTTTACATTTCAATAATCTTAATTTAGAAAAATATTTGCAGGAAAGAAAAATTAATTTCACTTTTTCAAATTAAAATTTTAATTTAATTCTTTTTATATAATTTCTAGAAATCTGAAATTCAACTTTTTGCTTTTTTCCATCAGTGAATTTTTTTGACTGATTAAATATTGGCTGAGTATCGTAATGCATTGTTCCCTGGAAGTCTGCCTTTATTTTTTTCCCCATGATATCTAAGCATCCTTTCAAAATAAGTCATTCTGAGCAATAAGATATTTGTCCTACTGTGTACCAAATGCCTTCCTCTTAGTTTGGAAGGCTCTGAAAGATACTTCAGAATGTAGTGCTTGGCTTATATTTTGTTTCTGATTCATATGATATCTCAATGTTTTATCTTTTACTGTAGTTCTTAATAAATCATCAACATCCTATGATATTCATCTACACTCCCGTGCAACTAAATCGACTCACTCCTTCAGAGCGCACAAAAAGGCGTATGTTTTTTAAATGGCTTATCCGATTTTCAAAAAATATTTTTTTTTTGAAAGCCTAATGTTTTTACTTTACAATGACACCATTATCATTAAAATCTGTACAATATTTTGTTTTATAATGCATTTTGAATAAAAATGCAAGCAAAATGCATGCTTAGGAAAAAAAATTGTAGATACTTAAAATTAAAATACAACAAAAAATTCAAGCAAAACAAGGAAACTTTTTATTAATCAATACTTGGTATTGCCTCCCCTTGCCTATACGACGGCTTGCATGCGGTTCCTCCTAGACCCTACTAAGGTTTCGAGAAAGTCTTGGGGGATCCCATTCCACTCCTCCTCCAGCGCAATCTTGAGCTCATTGATATCAGACTTCTGGCTCGGACCCTCCGTTTGAGCTCGTCCCACAAATGCTCAATCGGATTCATGTCGGGACTGAGAGTTGGCCACTCCATCGTCTCGAGACCAATCTCCTCCATGAATTGCCGTGTGCTACGTGCTGAATGACAACGAGCATTTTCAATGCCCCAACATGAAGTCTTCCCTGATATATCCTGCGTAAGGCACAATATGATCCAGGAGAATGTCCTCAATGTATCGTCGAGCAGTCAGACCCCTACCCCTCCAGCCTCCACCAGGTATGAAAACAAGATCTGTTTTTCCCTCAAGGGATATGCCAGCCCCCATCATGTAGGAACCGCCGCCGTACGAGACTGTTTCAGCAAAACAGCACTGTGAAAATCGCTCTCCTGGACGCCGGTAGACCCGGCCTCTCCTATCATTACCATGGAGACAAATTCTGCTCTCATCAGTGAATAGGACGGACCACTATTGCTCGATGCTCCAATTGACGTGTTCCCGAGCAAATTCGAGATGTGCTGTGCGGTGACTTACGGTCAATTTTGGGCCTCTAGCGGGCCGTCTTGGAGTGAGGTTGGCTTCCTTCAAGCGTCTTCTGACTGTCCATTGACTAACAGCTACTCCATGAACTTGTGTCAGCTTCTGTTGCAGATCGACGCCCGTGAGATGGCGATTTCACAGTGAAGTTGAAACCATAAAGCGATCGTCCCTCTCAGATGTACGTCGGCGCCGTCCAGTATGTGGTCTCCGAGTGAAGGTACCAGTTTCCTGAAACCTTCTGAATACTCTTGAGACAGCAGATTGGTTCATGTTCAGTTGATGAGCGACTTCTCGTTGACTGTGGCCTGCTTGCAACAAAGCAATAACTTGTGCAGCGTCTTCGGGCGTAGTATCCATGGGTTTGTGAAAACAATGAATTAAACTTACAGAGATGTGTACAGATGAACGTCTGATAAGCGACTGATAAGAAATATCGGTCCACGTGGGATTTTATAGGGGAGTGTGGCGCACAACTCATGGTTTCCAATCAGACTGCATTTTGCTATGCTTACGTTCAGATCACATTCATTTGGAAAATATTGTACAGATTTTAATGATAATGATGTCATTGTAAAGTAAAAACATTAGGCTTTCAAAAAAAAAAATTTTGAAAATCGGTTAAGCCATTTAAAAAATATACGCCTTTTTGTAGGAGTGAGTCGATTTAGTTGCACGGGAGTGTAGATGCAGTAAATATAGGCCAATCTTATGTTATTTGGATCAGTAGGAGGAAAATGCAGAATCCACCGAAGAAAAAAAAAAAATACCATCCCATAGTTCAGGTTGCAGATGAGGGAATAAATAGGACCCATACTGATGCTAGTGATTCCTCAGTTGATTTGATGGCTCTTTGCTGATAAAAAAAAAAAAAAACCAAACTTACAATGTTTCTTCTTCTTTTGTACTTGACTGCAATGCATAATAAATATTCAAATAATATACCTCATTTTTATTAGAGTGGAATAATGCCAAGGTGTTATTATCATTCACACTCTTCATTGCGTTGTTTCTTTCACTTTGTGTTCAAGAGCTTAAGAAGTTTAACAATAAAATAAGATCAATAAAATAAAACCATTTGTTTTTTGAATTCCTGATATGTGCAGAAACTAACTTTACTTTAAAAGCTAACTTTTATTCAAGGATTAAAATTGATATCATTTTGATTATTCTGAAGCAACAAAGCACAGCAAAAGAAGTCTTAATTCATTGCTGTTACTCCATGATAAAAGTAACTTTTTTATTATTTTTTAATTGTTTTTTTTTTTTTTTTTTATTTTTTTTTTCCCTCTCTTTTTTAAAGATAGTAGAAGTGAAAGGACCACGTGACCGCTTATCTCCTAAGCAAGTATTATGGCTAGATTATTTGCTTTCTCTAGGTGTTGATGCAGAAGTCTGCCATGTTGAAGGTAAATGCTTTAAAATTAAATATTCATTTGTGAAAACTTTTTGCAATGTTTTAAATTAAAGTTTTTGTCTTTCCTTCTTTCATTTTTTTTTAAACAGTAATTTGTCAAACTAATCTATTAGCAGATACCCAACTATTCAATTTTTTGTTTATAATCTTTCTAAAAATACATTTTTCTTTATTGCTACATTGTGAAGGAGCAGTTGGATTAATCTGAAAATATTTTGCCATAATTTTTTGTTCATTTTTTCCTCCTAAATATCTAATAATTGTATTAATCTGAATCTTTAAATTTCATAGCAGTTGGATCTAGGAAGCTGAAGAGGAAGATAGAAGAAGAATCCAGTCAAGAAATATAATAATGGTATGTTGAATATGCTATACAGTAATGATTTTGTCTCTCCCTCTCTTTATTTTTAATTGGGATGGTAATGTAAATGGACATCACTCCAAACCTTTATTTTTGGATGTAAAATAAAGTTTTAGTGGTCATCTATGCCATATAAAATAATAGCTGCTTTTGATGTCTTTATGTACAGCAATCAAAAAACATTAATTTCAATTGTCACCACCGTTAATTATCATTTGTGAAATCAAAATACCTTACTTCAGAATGTGAGATCTTTGTTCAGTGAATGAAAGATCAGTATTAAGTGAGTCATAATAAATCATAAAAAAAAACTTCATCACCGTTTTAATTATTATTATTATTATTATTATTATTAATAATAATCTAACAGCTTAAATGCTCAACTCAAGTTTACATCAAACTTCTACAGCACATGAGTTAATTTAAACTAGTAATTTCATGGCTAGTCATCAGCAAGGCTCTGGTTATTCAATATTGCCTTTTTCCATTGTTTTCTGCTTTTGATAATTTAAATTAATATTTTGTTAAATGACACAATCTTGAAAGCAAGTCCAGTTTAAAATCAACCATTAGATGTTTGGAATATTATCAGAAAATATAAAATGATTTATATATTTTTTTATTATTTTCTGTAACACAATATCTTCTTATATTTAACTAATACCCCGCGGTGTCACCCGCGTTAAATTCGGCCCTTCTTGGTAATGTTCGGTTCTCGTGGTGCAGCCAAGCTGCCCTGTCGCCGCCACCGCAACCGTTGATTGACGTTTATGTTTACTGCTTCGCTCCTATTGGTCATAAGTGATGTTATATAGCCCATAACCTTCCTCCATAAATGAGCTATGTAATGCAAAAAGAAATTAGCAAGTTCAAACACACAAACAAACTCTTCAGCTTTATAATAGTAATATGATAGTTTATTATTTGACAATATTATTAGCAAGAATTCATTACATTGCTTAAAAGATTTGCTTCTTTTCAGCTGCAGGAGAGAAGTAACATTACTGTACTTTTGTTCTATCCTATTTTATTCTATTGAACATGTACATAACTGTAATTCTTAACTGTGCTTGCTAAGGATACTTGCAAGGAATGAAGTATGTGACATTAAGCCCTCATTAATACTTTATAGTATCCTTGTTTGAATTTAAACCAATAACACTCATTTGCATTTGGAATTGAAGTTCAGTTTTTAAATTTCATAAACGTACTATGATAAGTTGTTTGTATCCTTATCTTATCATTTTATCTTTATCATTTTATAAGTTTAGGTTAAATTTTTATTTATTATTTTTATAAATGAGAATTATCATCTTGGAGGAGAGATTTTGCTTGCTTAGAATTCATTGAAGATTATTTTATCTTGTCAGCAACTTCGGTGTATGTTAAATGAGGCTGTTAGACTCGACATTCCCTGTTTCACTGCTCTATTTTCTTTGTAAATGCTTTTATAGCTCATGTCTTGCTGATCTGTTTCTTTTGGATAGCCATTTTATGATGTTATTGTATCCTAACTTGCTTCATATTTTCTTATTTTATCATTTTTCTCTTTGAATTTGAAAATTTCTATTTTGAGTAGATTAATTAAGGTTTTTATTTATTTTGCTTTAAAAAATAACGTAAATAATTTGGAACAAGAATGAATAATTCATAAAATACACTTTATTTCTTATCAATAACAGACAAAATAATATTAAGTTAAAAATATACAACTATAACTGTTCATGTTTCTTTTCATTCCTTAATGGAAGAAAATTGTGTTTTTAATCTCAAGATTTTATGAATCACAATTTATGCATTACATCTCGCTAATACTACGGGAAACAAATATTTACATGTGATATTAAACAAGAACAACAGAATTATAAGCTAATAAATTATATTGTTTTTGAAAGAAACGTTGGTAATAACAGTAGCACTTCTAGAACTTTATCATGGCTCATAAAGATGGTGTTATTAACCGAATTGCATATTCATTAAGAACCTGTAAAAAGAAATTAAATCATAATCAAATTTTTTGAATATTCCTTAAAAGTCAAATCTTTGAATAGAAATACAACTGGAAGTTATTTTCATGAGTTACATAAAATGCAGTTTTTGCTATTTATCAGCCAGAACTACTCAATGAAATAGAGTGAATAATTAACCAAAAAGCCTGAACATTTATCAATAAACGAGACTATTTTATTCATTCAAGGTTGGCACACAAATGAGTTGCTTCACTTTCATAGAAAATTTACTTTATTTTCTTAATTTTTGGAGACCTTTTCTGTATGTCAATCTACTATTTCTCACTACAGACAAGTTACTTCAGAGGTAACTGGATCCTGTCTGAAAAGTACAAAAACATTTGTCTCTGGATGTCACTTGTGAACACAGGGTCTCATTTGTTAACATTTATTGATAAAAGTTGAGGTTTTTTTATTATTAATTATTATTATATTTTTTTATTAATCTATAGGCACTTTTATTCAGGGATGGGCAAGTTACTTTTGAAAAGTAATTGAGTTATAGTTACTTAAAAAGTATCTGTACAGGCCAAAAGAACATTTTCCTATACCATTGAAATACTGATGTTTTTAATATATCTTCCTTCCTTAAGTTTTTTTTTTTTTATTTATGTAAATATATGAAAGTTTTAATTGTTTCTGGTTATATTGCTGTGTAATGATGCTTAGCAATTTTTCTATTTTTATCTTTCAACTGTTTATGTTTTAAAATCTTTGTATTATAATTGCAATATAAGATTTTAAAATTATTTAATAGAACACACATTGAAAATTACATGTAGTCCATTTTTTTTTTTCAGAAATTTTATTTAGAATTATTCATGTCATTATATTTCTATAGTATACTTTTAAGTTAATGGTTACAATGTTAAGAAAAGAGAAAATCAAATTTAATATAAATTTAATTCATACCATGTCACTTTGCAGCTATTGTCTGCTGTGCTTTAATATTCTTTGACATTTCTTGTCAAATAACTAATAAAATTGTAAATAGATGTTTCTTCACTAATAATGTAAGCAAGTCAAACCACAGAGAAGATCAGAGCCAAGTATTAAGAGTACAAACAGTGATTGCAGTTCTCCTTCAGTATGTTATTGGTTAATACTGTATTTACTGGATGCCATTTTGACTTCTTTTTGTCAGAGATTTTGCATTCACTTGTTTCTGGTAGCTATTTCATTTAAAACAATGCCAAAAACTCAATTTCATTTTAGAATTTAATTCTAAGCCAGTAAATAATAATAATAATTTCAAAGCCAGCAAAATTTTTAGGATTTTTTTTTTTTTTTTTTAATAATTATTGAAAGAATCAGTTCAATGTCAGTACTTCATTCTTATTAAAAAAAAAAAAACAACCTAGCAAAATGTACATATTATCATTTAATACAGTGGAACATTGTCCATACTTTCGGTAAAAATGGCTCTGAAGTTTTACCGAAAGTATGGACAATGCTCCACTTGTAATATGTAGTTCTAAGATAAGTCTTAGAAAGGACCTTGAAATGTTTCTAGCTCCCTCATAGATGCAAAGTGCCCTACTTTTTTTAAACAGCCTTTGCCAATCTTTTCAGTAGTTTGTTGTGAGAATAAAAAAAAAAAATGGACAAAAAAAAGGAATGCAAAAAAATAATGCGATTTTTGTTACTCTATTACTATAAAAGTAACGGCATTACTAATTGTTAAAGTAACTATTACTAGTAATGGCATTACTAATTGTTATCATTAAAAGTAACTATTACTAGTAATGGCATTACTATTAACTATTACTACTATTTCTAGTCCCTGCTTTTAATTCCTTTATGGCCAATCTGACACTTGAATTTTATGTTCACTTAATTATTTAATGTGTTCAGTGATGACTAGTTCTTACTAATGACTATAAGCTTTTTTCTGTATGTTAAAAAGTTCTCACTTATGTGGACATCCCTTATGAACACAAATCTAATTTGAGAATATTTATTGATAAATGTTCAATGAATAGTCATTAAATATTAATTTTTAAATGGGCTTTTGATTAACTTTTTGGCCATTTAATTCAGTTGTGATCAGCATAAGACCATACATGACGATACATGAATTAATTGCTTCATTTTACAGTGAATGAATTTCTATTCTTAATTTTTGAAAAGAGCAAGCTCTTTTAAGTCTTTTCTCCATTAAGACAAACTAATGTATGTTCAGAGGTAACTAATCCTGATTGATCAGCACAAAACAGCTATCTCGGGGTATCACTTATCAATAGAAGGTAAAATTTACTAATATTAATTCATAAATGTTTGATAAATATTGATTGAATATAAAATATTCAATGGGTTTTTGATGAATCTCTTTAATTCATTAGTGGTTAGCATAAAACTGGCTCATTAATTAGTTAATTCACTTCCTCATTGAACTTATTTTTTTTCTTAATTTTTGAACACAAGATATAATTTACTAATATTTATTGACAAACACTGAATAAATATTAGTAATTACACACTATGTGAGATTTATATAAATTGGTTAATTTTTATAAATTAATCAAATGATCTTTGACATGTGAATTAGTTGTTTCACTTTCTAAGTGAAAAGAGCCCATTATCTATTCTGTGTTGAATCTATCTCCATTACATCAGACCTTATGTCCAGTCCTGACTGGTGATCATCAGAATCATGTTCACAAGTGACATACTATCTAGGATGTCACTTGTGAGCATCAGGTCAAATTTACTAGTATTTATTGATAAATATTCAATAAATACTAATTTATTTTAAAGTATACTATATTAAATGAGCTTTTGATTAATTTATGTGCCTTTGTAATTCATTTATGGCTAGTTTAAAAGTGGTACATGAATAAGCTGTTTCGCTTTCAGTGTCCCACTGGCTTTTGTCTATCAGAATCAGTACCTCCATTATGGTAGACTTTGTATTGAGAGGTACTGATTCTGACTGACAAGCATGAAAAACTTGAAACAAGTGTCTCGCTATGCCACTTGTGAACTCAAGTTCTCATTAATAATATTTATTAAGGATTTGGGCTTTTTGCTTATTTATATGCCCATTTAATTCATTTGTAGTCAGCATAAAAACTGCCTCATGAATTATTTAATTCACTTACATGGTGAATTTATTTTATTTTCTTAATTTTTGAACATAAGTTATAATTTCCTAATATTTATTGATAGATGTTAAATAAATATTAGTAATTATACTTTGTAACATTTACAGAAATTAATCAAATGGGCTTTTGATTAATTTATGCATTCATTTAATTTCATTTGTGGCTGACATAAAAGCTGGTGTATGATAATTGCTTTACTTTGCACTTCTGTCTTTCTTTTGTTTGAATCTGTTGTCTCTTATGGCAGATCTCTTTGTCAGAGATGACAGATCCTGTTAATACCAAAAGCATGAAACATCTATCCCAGTATTGACTTGTGAACTTCATTTACCTGATATTTATTGATAATTTTTTGATTAATTGACATACCCATTTAATTCATTTATGGCTAGCTTAAAACTAGCATCTGAATTCCTTTCTCCAGTTTCAGTGTCCCATTGTCATTGTCATCTATGTTTCTATTTACTACCTTTGTAACAAGAAACTTCGATTGTTCAAAGATGGTTGGTGCTGACTAGCACCAATTGCATGAATGAAACAGCTTTCTTGGGATGTCACTTGTGAACACAAGATATCATTTATTGATAATTATTGATAAATTAATATTTTTCACTTTTTGATTAATTTATATTCTTGTGCAATCCCATTGCGACCGGCATAAAAGCTAATACACAAAATTTACTTTCATAGTGAATTTATTTTATTTATTTATTTGAAAAAAAAAAATATCTTTCTATTTTTGTTTGTAAATATTATTATTAGTATTATCATTGCCAAGTATACTAGGACAGTGCTTTTCAATTGAAGGGTGCAAAATAAGTCACTCAGATAATGTTTTCTTTCATGAATGATTTACTTTTTTTTAGTATTTACAGTATTTATTTTTTTTTAATAAAAATAACTTATGTGTAGAAGTTAAGTATGTAGTTTTTATGTGATTTGTTCAGTTATTTTTCCTTCTAAGAATTTAGGAATCAATGAATGGATCTTACTGAAACTTGGTACCCATATTTATGGATAATAGACAATCTAGCTTTTGCATTGGAATAATTTCTCATGTGGGTGCTTGTAGCAAAATTTACATATGAAGGGAACACAAATTCCCACAGAGGAGGACTAGGGAAAAAAAATTAAGACCAAAATGAAGTTGAACAATATAACTAATTGATCTTTGTTTTAATCCAATTAAAATTTGTATGGACTTTGATTCAAACTAAACTATGAACTTAAAATTCATTGAACTTGGGCTTAAGAGAGTGTGTGCAGACTTAAATTATTTTAATTGTAGTTTCAATTTTGATTGTATTAAGCAGTTTTATAAAGTACAAATACTTTCCTTTGTACTGTTTTCTTGATTTAAAAAAAAAAAAATCAGCAGGTTTAAGTTTTTCAGGAACTTCTTGTTGAATTGTAAAATGTGATTAATAATAATTAATATTTTAATAAGAAGATAATCTAGAACTCTTAAAGGTTAAAACCTAAAAAATGTGTTATTTTTATGTTAGAGTAAACTAATTTCTGGTATCCCTTTTGTTTACTAGTGAAATTTTAGTAATGTTTCATACTTTGGCAGTCATCCTTTAGAACTAGTCATAGATAATGAGTTGAGATCTCAAGACAAAGGTTATTGATTCACTTGTGATACCATATTTGACTGACCTTCATACAACATAGAAAAACAATGCAGAACAGTGTATTTTTTTTTTTTTTTTTTTTTTTTTTATAATATAGATGACTCCTTAATCAACTTCTACTGAATAGCTACCAACCTGAAAATCCAACCTTACCATGACCCTTAAAAACTTTCTTAAGTGTATTGTTTTCATTACTAAAGCCTATTATTGCATTAAAGCCTCTATTTTTTTCCTATTAAAATTATGTATGCTGCTTTAAGTAACTTCTTCTTTAATCAATTATTTAAGAAGGAATTTAATGGAAGTTGATGTTTTTATAAAACCAAATTAATTTACTTATTTATTTATTACCTGATAAATATAGGCATATTGTTGACTTGTTTGGACTGCTCCACTTCTATCTTGTCTTAATCGATATACAGATTTTGGCACATCAACCATTCGGGTTTTTTCAAATTCCCTAATGCAAATATCTATTGCTATAACAGTTCCAGTTCTTCCTGTACCAGTGCTAAAATATATTTTAAATATAATAAAATTAATTAAATTAATTAATTAATATATATATTTTTTTAATTTCAATTATTAATGTCAATCACTATGTAGATTCTTGGAATTGGTATGGTTTACTTACGCACAGTGCACTATTGTTGGACTGGAATTTTTTGTAACAAGTGGCCGAACTTCTAGCAGCATTGCCAGAATTGACCAGCATTCATCAGGGACTCCTTTAACAGGCCAAGCAGTGTACCAGAAGTGAACAATTTCCCGCATTAAATTTTTCTGTGGAAAAAAAAAAGCAAAAAAAATTCATATTTATTATTAAGAAGATTTCAGATAAATTTCTCATTATTACTGTTTAATATCAAACTATCCATCTATTTCTATCCATTTATACAGGGTGTCTCTGGAGGAAAGGTCAATATTCTGGGAGGTCATAGTATCGGTCATTCTAAGAAAAGAAAAAGTTTAGATGAAGATGTTTCAAACTGTTTCTGAGGTAGAGCAATTTGAATGCGGCATGCAATAATGTCCTTCTATCCTGCTGTAAATGTTGCCAGTGTCTGAAATTAAGACCTGGTCTACATGAGCACTGAAAACAATGCAATGCTAATGCTCTTACAGAACTGAGTAAAATCCCATGTATTTCAATGGAAAGTGAAAGATGCACTTCTACACTAGAATTTTCAATTCTGGTCTAATCTACACGAGGTGTTGGTGAATATTAGCAATGCTCAGTCCTTGAGGATGCACATTCCTTTATTTTACCTCTATAAGAATGTCTGGGGGCTAAACTAACAATGCTCGTGTAGGCCAGCCCTAACAGTTAAGGTTAAGCTGTACTACTACAGGCTATGCAGGCCATTGGATGAACCAGAGATTTAGGCTTCTAGCAAGCAATTTTCGACTAATAGGACTAGTTGAGGTATAATGGTCAGCCCAACTCCCACCCATTTTTAACCCCATAGAAAGAACCCTAGGTTCCATCCGGAGGAGAATCAACCCGTGGAAAAACCCTCAACCACCACCGAGAATTGTACTCACGTTTCTTCAGTCTTCAGTCCAGTGCCTAACCCTGGTGGTTTAGGCACTGGACTGCCGTATCCACAAATTAACAGTGGCAAAGTGCTTTGATGTTGATGTACTTTTTGAAAATTTATTATTACAATTTTGCCACTTGAACAATAAATTTTAGAAATGGTTTGATATATCTCTTTGTTATCAATAATTTTGCAGCTGTACATTCAAATAGCTTTAATTTGGAAATCATTCAGAAGAGGACATTTTGTTCATATAAACTTTTTTTTTTTAGAATTATCAATACTATTACCTCCCAGAATATTAACCTTTCCTTCTTTAATATCATAATAAACTATACACAAAGCAGTTTCTTTGACTTCTGCTTTGTTTACTGTGAAAGCTTGTATTGTTGTGATCTTTCTAATGATTTTCTTTTTTCTTCTTAGTCCTATTCACATAACTCATTGTCACTATAACTGTAGAATACTTTAGGATGGCAAAACTGCTCATTAAATATTTATTCTTATTTTCTTTTTACAGTCTTGGACATTTTAGGCCTGACTACTGAAAAATGTATAGGTTTTTGATTTGTCCATTTTTTTTTAAATATACAGTCGGACCTGGATTTAACAAACCCCTATTTACCGAATTTTGCGATTTAACGAATTTTTCTTTTCCCCCGATTAAAATGAAGGCAAAAACCCCTATTTAACGAATAAGAAACCCCGAATTAACAAATTATTTCAACAGCCGAATTTTTTTTTTTTTTTGTTTTGTTAGTTTGGGTAAACATACCTAATGCAGCAGGATTTAAATGACGCTGTCTTTTCTTCTCTCCATAAAGTCAAAAAAGAACTTTTTCGAGGAAGGAATCAAGGAAATTGTCAAACATTACTCAGTACATATTTTAAAATTTCAAATTAACTAGTGCGTAATTATTCGCTGTATTGTTAGCTGCTGAATAAAAAGTGTACAATTTCTAATTATGGGTATTTTTGGGTAGTTGCTTATTAGGGCTGTTCCATAAGGTAAGTGCAGAAATTTGTAATTTTTTGTTTTGGACCCCGATATTACGAATAACCCCCAATTTAACGAAAAGAATTTTCGGTCCCAATGAATTCATTAAATCGGGATCCAACTGTACTTAAAATTTTTAAATTATATGAAGGATTAAAGAGATATGGCATTGTGTATCACTGCAATAAACAAAATAAAGCATTGTTATCTATAAACAATATAAAGCATATTTAAAATGTTATTTTTAAATTGTAGACAGTTATGTTAAGTGCCACTTAATATAGTGTTAGTTGAACATTTGTCTTTGTGTAAAAGAATCTAGGCTGAAACATAAAGTATTGCTTGAATGTTTGATTAATAAATTTTAACATCCCATAAATTGAATGGGTGAGTTGAAAAAGGTACATATTCCACAAATGTAAACTTTTGGAAAACTAAAAAAAAACCTGTTTTTTAAGAAAACTAATTTTTTTACAAATAAATTTTCTATTATCGATTTATACCTTTAAGTGAAGTGAATTCATTGTGCTTTGTAAATATATAGATATATAACTTTTTATAGCATAAAACTATGAAAATATATCTCAGTGTAGTTTGTCAATTTTGTGAAATATGTACCTTTTTCAACTCACTCATTCAATTGGCAAGTGCTACTCTTAAGGAAGTAAATTACTAACCTCTAAATTACGAAGGATGATTGTTGAAATAACATATTTTTCTAATGTTTCTTTTGCCTTTAATGTTATTTGGAAATCCCCAAACAGTCTATGGCAGTCAACTTGTGATTTTGGAAGATAAGGTGCACTGAGTAACTGTAAAATATAAATTATGAAGAAATAGATGTCTTATGAAGAAATTCTATAGAAAAACCATATGAAAATTAAATATAATGAATTTGTATTGAAAGAAAAACAAACTATTATCACTGAAAAACTTGTTCATTTGCTATTATGTACTTGCAGTTACAGATATTTTTGCTGAGTCCTAACAGTCACAAGTTAATTGATTAATATGCTTATATATGTTGTTCACCACCTGATTTTGCAATATGGTACTTGGTCTGATGGCTTAATATATCCTCTCATTTATTTTGTGCTTGTCATTTTAATCAAAATTTTGATTCCTAGTTTTTTATATTTACATGTTGAGATGTTTTTCTTCTATTATTTTTATCTTAATGGTAGTGTGATATCGTCTTTTATTATAATTATTGATTACATGGTTAAACATTACATTACATAATATTTATTAAAATGAAACTTTTCTTAATCACATTTAATTAATCTAATTTGATATTACTTACAAGACTGATTATATTCATAGATTATTTTTTTTTGCAGAGCTTTATTCATTGAGCTTCAAGCCCATTCCTTATTTTGTGCACCTCCATTATCAGTTATGATCTTCTGATAAAGGTCTTCAAGTTGTCTTTTTTTTTTTTTACAAGATCAACTGTTTATTAATGAGGATCAACAATGTTACTGTCGATATTCTACTATCTTCTAATATTTCTCTTGCAGATAGAAATTATTATATCTTTGCTGCCATTTTCTATGAACAGTGTTTGATTTTAACTGCATATTGATCTGCATTCGTTTATAGTAAAAGGAGAGAGTATTCATTAAGCTATTCAATGCAGTTCCTCTGGTGAACTTCAAATATCTACACACTTTCTTTCCCTTATTTTTGTTTACCACTGAGAACCCAATGTGAAATATCTCAAATAGTATTTTGTATATTTTACCTGTGTGAATAAAGTTAAAAAAGTTAGAGATAACTGACCTGCTATATTTTCAAGATCTTACAGTAATAGGAAGAGTTACTTTTCAAAATAACACATTTCTTTTATAATCGTTGACAAAAAAAATTATGCACCGTTAAGGAAGCATTGGATTCACATGATTTTATATTAGTGTGATGGTAGAGAGAAAGGACAGGAGTGATTACAATATCACAGCAGCTGACAATGTCCTGTGGAGCTGTGGTACACAATAAAGTCACCTTTAGTACCTCGGTGGACCACTTCTGTCTGGATACATGCGGTAGATCGGGCATAGAGTCAAATAGATGCCGTATGTTGTCTTGTGGCAGATTTGCCACAGTTCTTGCAAATTATGCTCCAAATCACGAACACTGCTACATGGCGACAGTTGGCGTCTCATCTGGTCCCAGACATGCTCGATTGGCAACAAATCAGGTGAGTAGGTAGGCCTAGGAAGTGAAGCAACATGACATAGACAGTCCTGTGAAACTCTAGTGTGTGCGAATGAATTTTATCTTGTTGAAAAATTGCTCCTGGGTGCTCAGCCAGCAAAGGCAGCACATGGGACCGCAGGATCTCCAGAACAAACTGCTGGGCCTTGTAGCACTACTAGTGACAAAAGGCTATCATATGCGATGGCATACCAGACCATCACGCCTGCAGTGGGGACTGTACTCCATTATAAAATGAGGTTGAGATTGTAGCTCTCACATGTGGTCCTCCAGACCCTCACACATTGGTCATCCATTGCCAAACAAAACAAGATTTGTTGCTAAGATGATACATCGCCAGTCCATGGCATTCCACATTGCTCTTTGCTGATGCCGATGCAAACACAGCTGACAATGTTGAGGTGTTAAAGACACAAAATGGAAGGGGTATCTAAAATGCAGATTTGCCTCTGCTAGGCATCTGGAAATGATTTTGGCAGAGACAGGATTCCCTTGTGATGGATTGTGATTGCAGCTTCGCTGTAGGACGAGTGGCCTTGTGCAATCTTACCAAACATTATTCATTTG
Organism: Thereuonema tuberculata; assembly: GCA_023159025.1. Lineage (NCBI taxonomy): Eukaryota > Metazoa > Arthropoda > Chilopoda > Scutigeromorpha > Scutigeridae > Thereuonema > Thereuonema tuberculata. The sequence goes on along the minus strand of JAFIDM010009631.1, from coordinate 170,269,881 downwards.
CATATCTACCCTCGCTGTAGCTATTTACTTACTTTCATGTTTGTAGAATGATTTTTTCTTGATGCACAATTTTTTTTGTCAATGAGTGTATAAATATATTTTTGTCATTCTTTACTCTTTACTTCTTTGTTATATATTTTCCTGTCTTTATATATATATATTCCATTATTCTAATAAAAACTAATGCATATAACTTTTTCTTTTCATTAAAAGTAATTTAGATTAGAATTTTTATTATAATCAACTGATACATTTTGATTTTTAATTATTTTGGGAAATATTGCATATCTTAAATTTTTATCAAAAATACAAAAAAAAAAAAAATAAAAAGGCCATACCATTTCACCCTCTTCCATGGAGTTTAGAGCAATAATAACTTTGCTTTGCTGCTCCCATACCATTTGCCAAAAATCAGCTGTTGTATTTTCCATTGGTGCTTGGCAAGCAATGTACTCATTATAAAGACCATGATAACCCTATAAGAAGATTATTAAGAGGATTAATATACAATTGAAATAATACAGTAGTTTTTAAAGGCTTTTCTTTTATGTCCCCTTTTGTCTGCTTTATTTACATTTGCATATTTACCTTAAAAATAATTAGTGAATCCAAAATTAATAGTTGTAAATGCCATGCCATTTGTCGTCACCATTTAATTAAGACAGATAGTGCAGTTGTTTTGACATATTTAGATTTTTGAATGATTTTGAAAATTATTAGTAGCCATTATAATGGTGGTGGTGGTGGTGGGGGGGGAAATCAACAAAAATAATTAGATAAGTTAAAAAAAAAAAAAAAACCAAACTACATGTAATGAGGTGAATCAACTAAATCAATCCAAAAAAAATTTTAAGCCTTTTTTTTTGTTTTCTTTTTCTTTTAGATTCACAATGATACTGATCACGCAAGACAAGCGAACAGCAGATGTAGACAAGTGCGGTGCCAAATAGTAATTGACGTATGTCAGCTAAATTGTTTTTCATCCTGTTTTACAAGAGAGTTAGCATGTTTTATCCTAAGGACATAATTATTTACCTTTTTTGTTTTGTTATGTTTTTAAATGTTTGTTGAAAGAATAACAAAAATGTTTCTTTTTGATGCATGACTGATACAATATTAAACCCAGTGTCTCCATTGTTATTATAAGAACATTGTTGAATCTCAGGATTGTAATGAAAATTTGCCCAAAAGCAGCTATTAATGAAATTTAAAATAATCCAAGTAGAGAAAGAGGTGTAACTTTTATCCACTTAATTCAAGTTTTATTAAATCAAAATAAATCTTAGGAACCCATTTATAAACAAAATGTACATAAAAGCAGATAAAATTTAATTAACTTCATTTTCCATTTTTTTTAAACAAATACTAAAGCTCTCAATAACCCCCCCCCCAAAAAAAAAAATAAAAAAAAAAAACAACAAACAACAACAAAAGAAATGAATAAAACTTTTAATTTTATATGTTATAACATATAGTTTTAATTAATTATGATAGATAAATATTGTAGTGCTTTTTAAATTATTTGATTTGCAGCATTTTTAATGAAATAATTATAAAATGGAATTGTTGCTGCAATTGTAAATTAATAGAGAAGTCTGCCAAAAACGCTGTAATTTCAGAAATAAGGTTAATTTTGAAAATCTGACCACAACCATGTGATGATGAAAAAAAAATCTTAAAAAGTTTAGATTGTTTTTATAAAATATTTGTTGTATTTTTAAAGAGTACAAATTGAAGTTTCTATTGTATAAGTGTGAAGATAAATTACTAAATTAATTACTGTATATATTTGCAAAAGGATTTAATGTTTGTTTTTTTGGGTTTTTTTTTTTCCCCCCCCCCTTTGAAAAGTTAATGCCAACATTTCTGTATTTCTTCACATACTCTTAAAGAGTTCTTACTTTTTAAATTCATGGAAGTTTGATGAATTGATCAAGAGTTCATTTACATTTTGCCAACAAATGGCATGATACTAAAAAATAAACAACAATAATAGTAACCAAGTAAAAAGAAATCTTATTGTAAAATAATGTTGCATGTTTGTTTTGTTTTTCATGATAAAAAGGAACCCTAGAGCTTCAATACATTCCTTTATTTCAAAATGCTGAATATTCTATGAACAATGTGAGGTTTTTTTCTGTTTGCAGTGTCCAAGTTGTTTTCATGTGTTTAAGAAATGTCAACCTCATTACTGTCAACTATGAAATGATACTCAATTATAAAATACTGTTGATAAAAATATATATATATTTTTGTACTTTTACAAAAAAAAAAGTCAAAATATATTTTTTTTTTTTTTTAAAAGAGATTATTTAAAGAAAGTTGAAATGAAAATGAAATAAATATAAATAGTTTTTTTAAGAGATAATGTTTTTAAAAGATAAATTATTGATGATTGACTTTACATCTGAACCCAGACTGTAATTAGCACGTTAATGGTTATATATATTGTACATAATTACTTTTATACTTTATTAAATGATTTATATAATATTTGTAACATTGAATTATTTTATTATTAAAGTTGTATCAAGGAATAAAGTTAAAACTAATATTCTTAAGAATATTTTAGCCTAAATAAAATTGTTGTATTTTATTCATTTTATCTTGTACAAGAGGAGTAAGACTGTTGTATTTGCATGCTGCTTCTGGTAAAGTGTACTTTTTGTTGCTAAAGCCACTACAGTCAGCATTTTTATTGAGATCAAATTCATCAGACTTTCCTCTAATGTGTATTCTGTAATAAGTAAACTATAGTTGGAATATTATTGCATTTACAAACTGCTTAAATATATTTTTTACTTATGTTTCTTGCCAGTATGTTCCTACTTCCATTGATTAATTTTGAAGAGGATGATCAATAGCAAATTCAATGAAACAGACCTTCTTTTAGTTCAATATCTTCTAACTCTTGGGCATTAATGACCACTTGCCTTTGCATGTGAAGGGACATAGATCAAAGCTTTATGAACTATTTTTCAATAAATTGGCCAGTGTATCACTGATCAGCCTGACCTTTCCTGATGACTGTTTTTCAGTTGTTCCATAATGTCATTCAGCCTGACATTGTTTCATAATTACTTCCTACTTCTCAAAATGGCTATTCATGGGGTATCGAAGGCCGGTTCTTTTTGAAAAATATTGTTCATAATGTTGCTGTAATGCATTGGTGTCAAACTCATACTGTTCACTAGTCTGACTGCCAATTTACTTTCCCTGTGGACTAAAATTTAAGAAAGGTTGTCCAACTATATTTGAAATAAAGATTATGTACAAATATTTATTTATTGTTTATATTTTATGTTTACCTTCATATAGAGTAGCATTTCATTGACCAGGCAACCCAGAAAAACTTGTGTAATAGCTTTAAATTGTGTAATTAGCTAATTGCTGGTTTTCCATTAGTGTCTCAGATGTCCTGTTTCTTTTCTTCTGTATACTGTTCTATTCTGTCATCCTAACCCCCTCTGTATTTGTGAGACTCAAAAAAACCTTAAAGATCAGGAAGGCCAGATGAGACGCCTTATAGGCCACATCTTTGACATCCTGCTATTCTGTCATTATTTTGCTGATTGCTACTTTTTGTTTTTTAATCGTTTATTACACTTTTATATAGAAATTGGATTGAATACAACATGAAATATGGCAATTAATTTCAGTAAATGGTGTTCTTACATTTGCCTTTGTTACATTTCTTTTCATTTATCAATCCTTTATCTATGAAAAGAATGTTTTAAATTATTTTTTAGAAGAGCATACATGATTTGTTCAACTGAGGAATTTTTATGTAAAGAAATTACATATCTCAAGAATTTATTCTTTGACAATGGTTACCCTACGAGGATGATCAATAAGGAAACAATTTTATAAGAAGTTTGGAGTTTAAAAAAACTACTAAAAATTCAGATTCACATAAAAAAAAATTTGCTATTATCCCATATATTGATGTAATTAATGGACCTATTAAAGATGTATTATGTAAGTTTAATATAATATATTAGAACCTGATCCTTTTCAGCTGCCAACAAAATACAGGAACCCGCTACCAATCAACCCGAAGAAATTAAATGATGTATTGTCTCTTATGACATACATACCAGTAGCTAATCAGACTATTTCATGTCCCTTTGTAGTAATAATGAGAAGGAAAATGAAGTGGAAGAACTTCCTTAGTTTAAGTAAAGCTTCATAAACACAATTTTGTATGCTGAGTGTTTTTTCTTAAGTTTTCATTTGTATTTCGTAAACTTTTAATATTAAAATATTATTAAAATCTAATATAAACAAACAATATTAAATGAAAATGATTTTTTTCTATTAATAATAGCGGTAAACATAAGTAAACACACAACTTTTTTCTTTAGGGAGATATAGTCATAAGCCCATCTCAGTGCATCACGATTTAATACAGGTTTAAAACCTTATAAGGAATTGAAAATTGTCTTCTATATTCTCCCATATGTTCGATAATATTCCCTAAGGTTAGTTTACATAATGAAGAGTAACCTAATTACAATAGCCGATTTAAACATTTTCATGGAACATAAATGTCTTAATATCTCAGAACTAAGTTAGTGTGGCTTATGACTATATCTCTCCGACCCCTTCATATAGATTGTCAACAAAAGTAAGAACACTATTATTTTTATGTAAAAAAGGAAAATTGAAAAAAAAAAGGGAATTCACTTTTATTCTTACTTTGACGATCAACTAATTAAGGTTGTAAATTACATTTTAGGGGTTATAGGGGGGGGGGGGGTCTTGTTTTAATTTTTAATCTTTTTAGTATTGAGCATTTGAGAAAAAATCCATACGGATGAGGTTTTGAAACGTCATGCAGTTTTATATTATTTATTCTATTTTAGAATTGATTTGTGTCGATTAAGTAGACTTTTATCAACTATTATTTTTAATTCTTCTATGAAAAATATTATGGAGCAAAGTAATATACATAAAATACCTTGTAGTGTTTGTGACAAGTTCTATATTGGATGTACCACTCAGCAATTAGAATGCCAAGTGAAACAACATTATTATAAATGCAAGAGTTCAGATAAGTCTGCATTATTCAACCATGAAGTGACCATGGAACATCAACCGTTTTTCCAAGCGGGGGTAGTGGGGAGAACTGGAAACAGAATATCACTATTCATAAAAGAATCCTTCCTCATAGCAACAACACCTTCTGTTAACAATGAATTTTCCTACCAACATGTGACTCATTACTTAGGGAACCAACGGAAATTTGAAATCATTCTGAACTGATGGAGGCTAATACCCACAACATGTTTGTATTTTGTAATCCGATGCATTAAAATGATATTGTTTTAATAAGAGTTTTCCAAACTGTGTTTCTATTCATTATTTATTTATATTGGATAGTTGCTAAGTATTTCATGACTATAAACAAGGAATGTTAATTAGAGGTTACTTACCCGTACAAAATTAGCATTAATGTAATCTGAATTTGCTTTTGCTTCATCTTCGTTAGTGGAGAGCAAAACTCGTGTTTCTGGAACTAAGAAGAAAATCAATTTATTGAAATCAGTTTTTGAATAATGTTAGTAGTTATTGATTTATGATCTACTAAATCGTAGTTTTAATAAAATAAATCCTAGGATTCCATTTATAAGCAATTATGCAAAATTGTATTTTATAAATAAAAATACAAATTAAATCCAAATACTACTGTTTGATGTGGTTTTCTAGCCGATTTCATTATTGGTCTATTCTTTTTCAAATATTTTCAGGCTATAGAAGCCATAATTGCCTCTTAATAGGCCACCATCTATAACAATTGTATATTATAGACATTTGTACTCTAATTATCTTTATTGGACAATCTCCATGGAGGAAGTAACTTCCACGTTTTTGTCTAGTAAAGAAAGTGCTTCTTAGGCATTTGATTCTGTTGGCCAGTTAAACATACCTGGTAGATCTCCAGTTTATTAGAAAGGTTTAAATAGATAACATTAACCATTTATTTATTTATTTTCTATATATTTTAATTTGCTTATTATATTTTTAATTTGCTTAGCACTTACTTGGAATAATATTGGAGTAACGGTTCTTTTCTTCTACGCCTTCAGGCAAATCCTCCAGTTTTAACTTTGTTGCCGGCAAGAGCTGTTATTGAAATCATAATAACATTGGTTTAAATACATAACAATATTTACACATTATTGTATTTATTAGTTACAGTAATTTACTGAAGCACTACCTAATTGCATTGAATAAATAAGACTGCTGGATATATGCTTGTAAATCTGTTAAAATTAGTTTACATTGACCAAAACTAGCTTCATTATGCTATACAAGTTTCTTTCATAACTTTCATTAATATTTAATTCCCTAATTGTTCTCGAAGCATTAACTTACTTTATTTTTTTTCTTAAACAGGAATAGATCTAATTTGACTAAAATTTACTTTTCACTAAAAGCAAACTCTTATTCTAACTTCAAATAGTGGAAATAAGGTGATTGTGTGCAGTTGTAATTATTACTGAAGCAACTATATTGTATTAAATAGTAGTTTCTATATTTGTTGGCGAATTCTTATAAACTTCTAAACCACCACTGACCTAGTATGACAGTGACTGTTCATAAACTACTTTTACTGTTGTTAAATGCTTTTCAAAGTTAATTGTCATTGACATGAAATATCTTTCTATTCAGAAAAAAAGATTAAAATTGAAAATTTTAGTAAGAGCCTATCGTTAAGATATTTGAAAAATCCAGATAAGACTATACAATCTACCTGTCACTGGGCTTCTCGGGATGTTTCTGAACTATTATTGATATCTAAACAGATTTTCAGCAGAGGTGGATAACAACATTTCTCCAACAAGATTTAGGACAAGTTTTCCATTGTCTCTTTTGCCAGAGAGATTTCTCTAAAAAAGTGTCTACCACCCAAGCTGCCATCGGACTTTGACTGGTCATCCTAATGATCATTCCTACATCTAACAATTAGTAGTTTTTGCTAACCCTGATTTTTTATTAAATCTACGAATCAATTATATTAATTTATCCTAGATTTCATACATGTTCCTTACTCAATCTTTAACTTAGTGCCAGGGTAACTTCATAAAATTATTATGAATAGTTTAGTTTTTAAGAAAAAATTTTAATTATTGTTTCATGCAAAACTAATGCTAGTTATAGCCATGACAGAGTAGCCGCTCAATAGCATCATTAAATTTTCTTCAAGTACTTTAAATAATTTAGATATAATTAAAAGTATTTTGATTCAAAAAAAGGTCATTTCTCACTTTTGTATTTTTTTTTTTTTCAATCCATTACTAAAGGACATCAGTTAAAAAAAAAATACGAAAAGGTTAAACTTAAATATTTCAAAAAATAGGTAACAAACAAAGGCACAATGCTAAAAGAAGGAATTCGCACCCTGAGCTATCACCGGGAAGAGACTGAGATGGACCGTTTCATCCTTTTTAGGACTCCTCTGCCAGCCAAACTCCACCAACGATAGACTCAGAAAGTGCGAGAGGTTAGAATCCCGGCTCTCGCTCCCGAGAGCGGGAATTCCTTCTTTTAGCATTGTGCCTTCATTTGTTACCTATTTTTTGAATCATTCAGGCACATTAAATTTCTTTTCTTTTTAAACACATGGCTTTTTTGCTTTATTTAATGCCTTCTTTAAATTCCTTTTGTGCCTAACGAATTGCAGGACAAGGAACTTTTGTATTTTTTTTTTGGTAAGATTTCTTCGGAGGGAGGTCCCGCTCATTAAATTTCTTTTCTTTTTAAATATTTCAAATTTCATGATTATTATAATGTAATTTAATGTGTGAGAAGAATAATTATTAAAAAGTTAAAACCACTACATACTTAAAATTAAATTTTTTTAAATTTATACATAGATAAGACTATTACATGTTTAGGTTAGTTTACACTAACCTTCATTGGAACGGGACAAGAGGAAAAACAAATAATCAGTCTTATAAAGACCATGTCAAATAATCATTAAAATAACCCAACATTCCAGTTCATTAATGTGAGCCTACACGTGCTTCCAGCAGAATCCATTATAACAGATTAAAGAGGGAAAAAAAAAAACAAGGGAGAGAAATTATGACCTAATAATGTGTAGTGGTTTTAACTTTTTAATGATTATTATTTTTTTTTTCTTTTGTTACATTGATAAGCGTAACAATTTTTTTTTTGTCCATGAAGCATCCATGATAACCCCCTCTGTTCTGCCAATAGATTTGATCCATTCTTCTGATAAATTCTCTCCACTGAGCAAATATAACAGTTAAATCTTTTCTAACTGACCAGCAGATTTTTTAGGGAATAATGAATATCAGCCATACTGCTTTTATTGCGCAGGATGGCCTCTCACTCTCTCAATTATCAGATTTAAAAACTAAATAAAGATATCTCAATTTTTCAAAATCTAAGTTAAATAAGTATAAAACTGATTTTCATTGTGCTGAGTTTGCATTGTCATAAGTGGCCTAGTGTCGTCATTGTATAGGTTTCTATTTTTCTGAATGGGAAGCTGCTCAGAAGCTTTGGAATTAAATTATCCAAATGCTGTTGGTCTGTTGCCTTATACAATATTGTCTTTCATTATTTTGAATGGATTAAAGTAGATTAGACATAAGTAATTGAAATAGTTGAAGAAGGATTAGAGTAGTGATTCTCAACTGTTGGTCTGCAAAACCTTATGTAAACTAAGAAAATTTCTATGAATCAGAAGCAAAGAATGTAAAGAATATGACATAATAGCTCAACATAGGGAACCAAAGTAATAAAAAACAGTGGATCTACTAGTGTCTAATGTGATGAAAATCATTGTCTCTTCAACTGAAATGAATGCATTTCCCATAGTATAAAGACCTGGAGAGATAATAAAGGAATAAATTATGTGAAAGAGTAAATTATATTGGAAATATTCTCAGTCTTTAAGAGACAAACTAACATTACTATTTTTAAGAAATTCCAAAAAAATAATTCTAAACATTATAAAAGGATAATAGGACTTTTATAATATTACAAACATCTTCAAATAATTTCAGTTGTTAAAAGCCATACCTTGTTATAAAAGCTACTGCTGTGGCTAATTTAAATTAAAAGAAGCATATTTTAGAAACCTAGAATTCACTTTTGTAAAATGTAATAAACCTTACTTTACAAATTCAAATAAATATAATAAATCCATCTCTAAGTAAATTTGCATATTAGAAGATAACATTGTCTGCAAGAGAATGAGATGCTCTTTGTAAGGTTTTGAGGTAACCTACCTGAATGAAGTGGAGATTTCAAGTTAATTCTCATCATTTCTTCTAAATGCACATCACTTTAAAATGAATAATGCTTTTCAATGTTTGTGTGATGAGTAAGATGAAATGATGACTGGAAGCTGAATAGGCAGATGTGGGAAGAGAATTAAACAACACAGAGATGATTTCAACACTAGTAATAATTTCAGGAGGCTGGTGAAGAAGATGGAACTGGATCAGCCAAAAAAAAAAATAATCACAGCTTCTGATAACCTCTACTTTCTCTTAACATTAGGTTTATAGCCAGAAAGCTTTCCCTAAGAGTTCTCTGCAGCTAATGAAAAGCATTTTAAAGCAAGCAGTGACTAAAGTGGCATCATAAAGTCACTTATGAAGTCAAAGTTGTCTTCATAAAACTTGTCCGTGATTTTCTTTGAAAGTGAGGATGAACCTGAACTTGATGACATGTCTATGACAGTTTCTGGGATTTACTGTCTGCACAATTTATCAGTTGCTTTTACTGGTTTCTTTTATTTCTATTCATCTTTCTTTCCAGAACCACTAATAGGTTTTACTTTTAGGCAAAGATGGGAATATTTGTGAACAGGAGAAGGAACAGAACATTTCCCCATGGGAGGAAGAGTCTTATCTGTATGTAGTTCTGGAATGAAACCATCAGATATAACAGAAAATAATATTTCAGAATAGGAGGAACAATCATTTATTCCCTGTGAAAAAGAAACAATTTGGGATTTAGGAATAAAATCATTAGAACAGAAAGAAGAAATTAAAGTTGGTAGGTGAAAAGAAGCAATCTTACACAAAAGAAAGCATTTGTAAACAGGAGGACAAACAAGTTGTTTTCCGTTTAATTTTTCTAGAAGTAAAACCTGTTAGTGGTTCTGGAAAGAAAGATGAATAGAAAGAGAAGAAACCAGTGATGGTAAATGAAAGGAAACTTCTGTAGGAAAGAAGAGATCAATTGCTTGTTATTAGTTTGACTCATCATTCAGTGACCATAAGAGAAGCTCAAACAAGAGGTTAAAAAATAATAAAATACCTTTTGGAAAGTAATGTACAGGGTGATTAAAAATGTTTTGAACAATTTCAAAACTTTCCTCTACAATCGCTATTGCAGTTATGATGGAACAAATGGTACAGTTGGATAGAGCACATGTTCAAGTTTGTTTTGTATGCATTGCTTATAAACGTTCGATATGGCCATCATTGTTAACACGTCACATGTTAAAACGATACTGAAAGTCTTCCCAAACGCGACTTAGCATTGATCCGTCTATTGTTGTAATTGCAGTGGAAGTGCATATTTTCACGTCGTTGAGATCCTGTGGTAAGGGTGGTGCAAACACCTTGTCTTTAATGTACCCCCATAAGAAATAATCACAGGGAGTAAGATCTGGAGTACGGGGAGACCACATCAACAGCTGTTGTTCATTTGCACCTGCACAGCCGATCCAACTTTGTGGCAACCGTTCGCTTAGATGGTCGCATACGGCTGAGTGGAAATGGGGTGGTGCCCCATCTTGCTGCAGAATGATGCCAACCGTATCGTTTTCCAACTGTGGTAACAACCATTCCGTTAACATGTCAAGGTAGTTGGCGCCTGTCACAGTGTTCTCTGCGAAGAAGAATGGGCCGTACACTGTGTTCACCGACATGGCACAGAAAACATTCACTTTCGGGGAATCCCACATGTGCTCATGTAAGCATGGGGGTTTTTCCGTTCCCCAAATTCGGACATTGTGCCGATTCACTTTTCTGCAGTCATGAAAGGTGGCCTCGTCACTGAAAATGATGGTGGTCGCAAAGTTCTCAACTTCACATCGCTGTAACATCGCCTGCCAGGAAGCCTCGCGAAGATGGTGGTCGTTCGGTGTCAAATGCTGTAGCCTCTGCAGACGATATGTACGCATGTGTAGGCGTTTCTGCAGCATGTGCCGTACAGTCGGCTGTGGGATGCCCAGTTCTGTACTTCCTCTGCGCGTTGATTTGTTAGGGCTACGACGGTACGTGTCCCCAAGGTGGCGCACATTGTCCTCAGGGACTGTTTGTCGGCCACTTGACTTGCCCTTACAAATGCATCAACTTCGCTTAAATTACTCGTACCAGTTACAAATAGAATTCTTGGCAGGTGGGTCATTCTGAAATTTGGTGCGAAAACCATGCTGCACCACCGTCACCAATCTGGTTGTGTGATATTCGAGAACAGTATGCCTTTTCCACACCTGTGAACACCATTTTGTCAACAATACCACCTGGCTCACGGGAGTGGCAATCAGCCAATACGGCGCAACAGCCAATGACCCACTTCTGTCACATTAGCCAGGACTGCATAATTCGGGTTTCCAGTTGCCGTGTGCCTCCTGTAGGTCATATTTTACAGTTCTGCGATGTACAAAACAAAATTGTGCTCTATCCAACTATACCATTCGTTGCATCATACCTGCAATAGCGATTTTACAGGAAATGTTTGAAATCGTTCAAAACATTTTTAATCACCCTGTATAGTATCTATGTGATCTTTCTATCTGAGAGATAATGATATTTTGTTTATTACTGACTTTTCTGTTTGAATTATATTCACAATATTCTAACTTTTGTACATTTCTTTTTTATGCTGTCAATTACACAATCTTTTGCATTCTCAGTTACTTCAATTCATTTCAAAGCCACAGGCCAATAATTCTTTTTGAAAACTTTCATATTTGTATTTTAATAGAAGGCTTTGTTGCAAGTTCTTAATGAATTCAGAATACTCTGCTTCAGATGAAATAGTCATTGAATTACACTTCAGCAATTATCTTTTGAACATCTTTCTTGGGATAATAAAGGATAGTAAATCTTCTCAGCTTGTGAGATATTTCTTTTCTTCAAGAGAATCATCTCATGATTTTCATCCTTGAGATGTAGTAACTAGAAACTTGAAATGAAAGATGCAAGGCCTCTTTGTTATTTATGGTACAATGTAATTTGACTTCTTCATAATTAAAAATATTTTATTTCTGAAACTGTTTACCTTAAACTCTTCTTCCAAAGTTAGGTCTTGATCACAGCAGATATTGGCTAATCCTGCAAAATTCACTTGATGTGAAAGAACACTCTGTAAGAGAGATATGGAAATTAGAAAATCCTTCACCACTAATGAACAAGAACTTAAACCTTTCTTAATTATAACTGATTCAATTTAATTAGCTCCACCTCCTCTTTGTTTTCTTAGTTACAAACATCAATAAATGACTTTTCAGTCTCTTGATTGAACTAAGATAAATCTTAAGTATTAAGGAAACTAGTTTACTTTTTCTTTTGTCTTTATAAAAAGACAGACTTTTGCACTATTTAAGAAATAACAATACTAAATGAAAGAGAAACAAAGTAATTTGTTTACAGTTTGTAACTATATTAATGTAAACATTGTACTTTAATTAGGATTTTATAAGTGAAATATTGTTTGGAATTATGAAGAAAGGTATATACTTACTGAATCTTCAAAACCGTGATTGAGATAGGTATGACTCATAACAGAGGCTTTTTTCCCATGCAATGTAGAATAAAGAGAAAGAGAATCAAGGCTGTAATTGTCTAATGCTGGATGACAGCGCCGAGCTTTCCTGTTATTAAGTTTCATTACTATCTGGAATGTCATGAAATAAACTTATGATGTGTACACAATAATTCTTTTTCTAATCAACAAGATTATGAAATTATTTATTTCTACAAAAATTAAACGATAATAGCAAATTTTAGTTGGTTTTAACTCTAAATTTAAAACCTTTTTTTATTTTAATACATAAACATACTTGGCAATGACCGTGCTGAAGGTATGGCACTGAACAGTCATTTTCAAATATTCCAAAGAACTGATGAAGTGATTATAACTCTGATAAACATATTTTCTAGAAACTTAAGAAGCTTCTCAGAAAATGATCTTAAGCTCATCAAAATACCACCAAACATAAAAGTAAATACTACTTCTGCACTAAAAAGTAAATACTACTTCTGCACTACTTCTTGCACTTTGGAAAATATACAGTATAGATAAAAAAAAATGCATTGAGATTTCGTAATCACTTTATATATATATTCAAGATGAAAAAGAAATTTATTTTTGTAAGTTTATTAAGTGTGGTATTTATTTCCAAATTACTAAGAATAGTTGTCTTATCTCTACTTTATGAAATATTTTGTCAATTATCATCAGAAAAAAATCTGCATTTAAAATACAATGTACACTGCTCACAAAATTTAGGGGATATTGCGAAATGAATATAATACACCCAAATAACAGAGGTATTTAAATTTATTTATTAAAGAGCATCATCAGAGAAGCAAATGACACGAAAAAGGAAGTTGTCTGAATATGCAAATGTGATGCAAAACGTTAATTTCCATGTTTGCCCACAACTGTGTTTAGACAGGCTAGAGCTGCTGGGTTATCTCCACTTTCCTGGATCAACAACAAGTGGCAGAATCGTTGAGTGTCACCTGAAAATGTCCCTGCAATGGGATTTACTCAAATCTGAAGCATGGAGAGTCATAGGGCATCTTGAAGCTAGCCAAACACAGATGACAGTGGCAACAGCGTTTGGAACCTCCCAAAGCATGATTAGCAAACTCTGGAATCACTTCAGAGAGAGTGGTACAATACGAAAAAGACCAGGGCAGGGCTGCCAACATGCCATCACTGCAAGAGATGATCACTACTTGACGCTAGCATTACTTGACAAAGGTGAAACAATGCGACTGAGCTGCGGGGACAGTTTCTCGCTGCTACAGGACGATGGGTGTATTCTCTGACAGTGCTAAATCGACTCCTTCACGGTGGACTGTATGCCCGGCGACCAATGCTATGCATTCCATTAACTGCTGAACATCGCAGAACCTGCAGAAGGTGGGCTGAAATGCATCTTCCTTGGACCCGTGAAGAGTGGTTCATGGTTCTCTTCAGTGATGAGTCAAGATTCTGCCTGCAGCCTGACAATCGTCATGCCCTGATCTGGCGTGAACCTGGAACACGGGAGAATCCACGTTTCGTGCAAGAAAGACATTCCTTTGGTGGAGATGGAATCATGGTGTGGGCAGACATCAGCATTGGTGGTCACACCGACCTCCATGTTGTTAGAAATGGAACGGTGAATGCTGTAAGATATCGGATGAAATTCTACAGCCTATAGTGGTACCCTATAGTGGTAGCTTATAGTGGAGCAGTTGGGGCCAACTTTCTTTTTATGGACGATAATGCAGGCCTCCACCATGTGCATCTCATCAATGACATGCTGCAAGAGGCTGGAAACGAGCGCAGGGACTGGCCTTCACCTTCTCTAGACCTGAATCGCATCGAACACGCTTGGGATGCACTAGAAAGATGTGTTGCCAATCACCAATCACCTTCCATAACTCTTCCTCAGCTGGAAGGCGCCCTGGTGCTCCAGTGGCCACGAATCTTACAGGAACTGCTGGACAATTTGATCCTCTCCATGCCTCATCGCTGTCAGTGTCGCTAGCAGTCTCAGGTGATCATACACCCTACTGAACAGTCAATGTGTGCACATTTTTCATGTTTGACATGCGAATGTTAACCCACGTCCATGTGCCACATCCTGCTCAATCCCGATAAATGGATTCTGCACCTCATTTGCATGTTCAGACAACTTCCATTTTCGTGTCATTTGCTTCTCTGATGATGTTCTTTAATAAATAAACTGAAATGCCTCTGTTTTTTTGGTGTATTGTATTCATTTCGCAATATCCCCTAAATTTTGTGAGCAGTGTATTTACGATTTTTTTGCACTATCTCATTGCAAAAATTCATTAATCTATTAGTCTTTCCTGTTGGTCCTCCCTTTTTTTTTAATGTCCAACTTTGGAAACTTCTTAAGCTTGATGAGTATAGAAAAATAAAAGTCAGAAGATTCTCATTGCTGTATACTACTACTACTTGCGAATGGGCCTCAACGGACCATGCATTAGCCCCTCTGACAACGTCAGGACAAGGCTAGGAAATCAGAGACGAGAATTCACTTCCCGTCGAGGATACACCTGATAGAGTAAGTCCCAAGGGGAAATGGACGAAAGAAACAAGAAGAAAGAAACAGCCATGCCCCAACCAGGATTCGAACACAGGTGCACACTGGCCACACACAGCAGACCGCTGACTAGACCGCTCGGCCAAGCCCATTGCTCTCGCTCTCTCTCTCTCTCTCTCTCTCTCTCTCTCTCTCTCTCTCTCTCTCTATATATATATATATATATATATATATATATATATAATGGTTTCTGTTAATTGTTATTATATATAATTATATACAATTATATAATATGTATATATAATGGTTTCTGTTAATTAAGAAAAAAAAACAGAAAAATCGTGACAACTCAAAAAAGTACATGATTAATTAATATGAAAGTTGGTGAAAACCTGTGTATGTTAGCTAAAGACCTAAAAACATTTTGTATGAATTGCTGATTTCCTCCAACATTAGTACATACAGAACCAGCTGAAAAATAAGGTGTCCAAAGTAATAGCCAAAGTACCTCAATATGGAGTGTGGTTACCCCTAACGCCAATGTAGGCCTCAAAATGATGTTTCATGCTGTTGACGATAGTTTCTAGGAGTAGAAATGACCATTGCTCTTTTCAAGCTCTTATAAGGTCCTCCAGGTCTTGCAGAGAAGTTGAGTTCAGCAGCATGACTCCTGAGAGCATCCCAGACATTCTCACATCGCCGCGCCATGGTATGTTGGCGCCAGGGTGCCAGGCAAAAGTTGCCGCCCCTAATAAGCTAAATTTATTTTAAAATTTTTCATAATAAAACAAATATATATATGTAATTACATATTTTGCATATACGTCCTTTCCATTAGTATTTCTACACTAAATTATTTGCCGCCCGGGTGCCGTGCACCCCTTGCGCCCCCGTTTGGCGCGGCCCTGCATTCTCAATAGGATTAAGATCAAAAACCCTGGCTAACCAATCCATAAATACAATGGTCCCCTTTCGACGATAATGATTATCACACTAGCTCAGTGTGGATGTACATAATTGTCTTTTAGGAGAAAGGTATTGCCTGTGCACTAAGTACGTATATGGATGAATGTAGGGTTTTAGGACGTCATCCCTATGTTGTCCAGTATTCAGAATCCTTTTAGATTCCTTTTAGAATCATATATAGGTCTGTGCATCCAACTAATAAGATGTCAATCCAACCCATTAAGCTATCTCTGCCATGAGTGTTCCTTTCGCGGATATTAGGGGATGATTGTGTGTCCTTCGTTATCTCCAGATCAGAGCATTACTGAAATTGTTCTGTAACACAAATCTGAACTCATCTGTGAATAGTATTCTACTGACCTGGATTGGTGTTTCAGTCCAAATGACATGAAGTCTTGCCCATTTCAAAGATTACCTCCTGTGACGGAGGGTAAGGACCACACAGACTGCTTGTTGCCTAGCATAAAGCCCTCATTAGTGAAGCCTTCTGCATATAATGGAAGCAGATACAGCATTCCTGTATCTGGGTCAGGGTAGCAGTGCTGTTCCTCTGAGTACATAATCGAAGATTTCGTCTTCCACGAAAGTTGTAGCCCTGAGGCCTTCCTTTGCTGTACATTCCAAAGCTGATTGTGTGATTTGAAATTGGTTCCACAGAAGGACTCACATTCAGGAATCTTACTATTTTCATCTGATTTTGGCCTGCATCTAATCTTCCGACAGCTTCCACTGAAGTCTGTTAAATAATGTCTCAAAACCTGTATAATATATCTGCTATCTCAAAATCCTTTCTTCACAATCTGAACACAAATTGACAAACACATCCCAACAGCCCCTTTTATGCTGTGGCTCATTTACATCAGCTGATGAGAGCACTACTCTATTGTATACGATTCCCTAACATTAATTGTATTACTTTCATATCATATATCCATGCATTTCCAACTTACTATTTTTACCGTATATCCTTAATTAACATTTTTCCTTAATTAACGGAAACCATCATATTACCTGCCTAGTTGTTGATCATGCATCAGAAAATGATGCACTTAAGCAGAAAGATGTAGAAAAGCTGCATTTTTTGAGTAGAAGGCGTTGAGAAGGATTTTCAATTCTTTGTTTGCCATTGAGATAAGGAAATGGGTGGGATGTAGCTCAAGACCCGACTGAGTTGGATATAAATTATTAGAGCAGCATATGCAATCTTGAAGTTTTGTGAAACACTGGATTTTGTTGATGAGGATCAAGGCCGTATGTACGATTTTTTTTTGGGAGGGGGACCACGTCAGGGAACTGATGAACAACCCCTCCCCCTGAAAAAAAAAACCAAAAACAATAAAACCTCGTTTTCAAAATTCAGTAGGGAGGGCTAAGATCCCTTCAACTACTTTCGAAACAAAAAATAAATAAATAAAAGGGTTAATCGATACATTGTGAAACATTGGGAGCAGGGTCTCCCCGCCCCACCTCTCCCTATATGCGCCCATGATGAGGAGGTTGTCCAATTACCCATTGAGTAAAACTAAAACTCGAATTTTCTTTAAAATTGAAAGTGTCATATACCAGTCTTCGATTATCATAATAATAAATTCAAAGCTCTCCCAAACATTCCACAAAACTTGTCTAGTTCCTAACTTATCTTTGACCCATAATATTGAATTTGATTTTCTTAATCAGTGGTGAAGTGAAATCAATTTAATTTGCCAAAGCTATCCTTCATTTCCTTTCTTCTAGAGATATCAGATATCCTTAGAAATCATTTTCTATAAATATTTAGATTAAAGAAAAAAACTGGATAAAATACATAGATTCTGTATTGATAAAATTTAGAAAGGTAAATGTAAGTTGCCAGTATTCAAAATTATTAAAAACACTATATGGATTAGTTTAAGATTAATTTAAATGAATTTTAATTTGTTTATTGTTTTGTTAATAAAAATTGTTTTATCTTACAAGCAAGATACACAGCAACACCAGGCAGGTTCCAGCGATTCCTGCAATAGTAATGGCAGCTACAGTTCCATAATAGTTAGGGCTTGGTTGTATTTTTATTTCTTCTTCTCTTGGGTATATTTGGACTTCATAAATCTTTCAATATAAAAAATAATTATTAATCTAAACTTTACAAATGTTTTTCTAATTAAAAACTAAGTTGAAATTTTAAAAACTTAAGTTCATTTAAATTTATATTCACATTTGAAAATTAAAAAAAAAAGTTGAGACGATGTTTTCGTCGAAAAGTTCAGAAAAAAAGTCAATAGATTTAAGAAAAATACTTCACAACTTTTAACTTACTTGATTTTCAAAAACAGTTCCCGAAAGTTGAATATTTTTTTGAAGTAGTTCTTTACCAAGAGTCCTCGTCAGGAATTCATCTAAAGAACCATCATTGCTTTCAATATATAACAACACTGTAGTTGGTGGATTGCTCACTGAATTATGGCACAAAGGAATACTTCTCAGTGGCTTTTCTGACCAAGGTTGTTCACTTGCAAATAGTTTTACCTGTTTCGTTGTTATGATAGTATTTAACACCATCCCGAGAGCTTTGGAGAGAATTTCTTGTAATTCTTCTTTGTGCTTACATATTGTTGTCTGGGGAAGCTTCAATTTGAGTAAAGAAAAAACAGGTGGAAGTTCAATTGGATGAGAAGCTGTAGAAACATCGTAGCCTGTTAGGAAGAGTTTTTATTAATGCTTATTTCTCAAAAACTTCTATCATTTTATAAATAAATAAACATAATGCTTCTATTTAAAATCATTAAATTTTAAATAAATGCTGCCTTCTAAAGATTTGGCTGCATTTATGAAATGATGACTTCCAAAATGAAACAAATATAAATATTTCCTTTTGAAAATTGTATTCTGCATTTATTAAGTGAATTAAATCCATATTCTTAAAAGGATTTTCGAAGATTCGTTATTCTTTTATTTCCGGTTTTTTCAAGCTCTTAACATACAATTAACAATAAAGTTCTAGACAATACTAAATTTCGTATTATATTAATTGTTGTATCAATACATATCCTTTATCTTTTTTAAAAACATTATAGTTACATTATCTGATCAAAACTATCCTGCCAACCCTTCGTAGTAGTAGATTTGGCTATGTAGGCCACAGTCATGGCTCAAAGATATAAAAGGAAGCAGACGGTCTTCCAGTCTTCATAGCCAAACATCTTGGTAGAAGGGGCAATCTGAAGAGCTCAGTGAATTTTAATGTGACACTGTCATAAAACGCTACCTTTGCAACACGTCATTTCAAAAAGTTCTGCCCTGCTACAAGCTGCTGCGATCAATTATAGACCTAAGTGATATTATTGTGACGGGGAAAAGTTTAAGAACAACAATAGCACAATCACGAACTGATAGGCCACATAAATCGAGACTGCCGAAGCATCTGGTGCGAAAAACTCGCCTATTCTGAAATAAACAATGGCTACCTAGTCCGAAATTCCCCTGCAAGCAACGCTACCATCATAATTGTTTTGAAGCTGAAGAACATAAGGTTTCTTTGGTTATGCAGCATCACACAAGCTAAGATCTGCAAGGACAATGCTGAGCGTTGGGTCGAGTAATGTAAAGCTTGCCACTATAGGATTCTGTGACAGAGGAAATGCATTCTCTGGAGGAGTGAATCATCTTCACGATCTGTCTATAAACCAGTATGGATTTGACTGTTGCTAGGAGAATGCTACCTGTCCAAATGTGTTGTACCATCTGTGAAGTTTGATGAAGCAGACATCATGGTCTCTGCTGTTTATCCTAGTTCTGACTGAGTTCCATAGTTCCAGTGCAGGGAATCTTAACCCTGTGGCCTATAATGACATTCTAGACAATTATATGCTTCCAACTTTAAGGCAACAGTTCGGTGAACGCCATAGGCGTACCCAGGATTTAGAAATTAGAGGTGTCACGATGGTCGTAGTCATTCAATCGAAAAAAAATGTCGTGTACTTTCCCGGATGAAATAAACCGATGAACTTTCCAACCAAAACAAAAAGGTCTGGTTTTATGGAAGGGAATTCCTAAAGTACCAAAAAAATAACGAAGAATGAAGGTGTTACAACAGTACTTCCATATCTTTTATATTAGCATAAGATTTTTGGTGACTAAGTTTCCGGACACTTTTGATCAGATAATATATATTGAATATATATATATATATATATATATATATATATATATATATATATAT
>JAFIDM010009631.1:170216591-170249331 GCA_023159025.1 Thereuonema tuberculata | reverse complement strand
AGTTGGCCGGAAAATTATGCAAATTTTATGGCTGGAAATCAATGATAAATGCAGCATTGTTTATTAGTTTTTATGGAAATATATGGGAAATTCATATTCATAAAATGTATTTTAGATTTAGACAGCCATGTGATATGGACAAAATTATAAGGACAATGCTATTTGTGTGTTCTAAAAAGCAAAATTTGCATGTTTTTTGTTCAGCACACGGCACTCCCAGACGATATAAATGCATAGTAAGAGATTGCGAACGTCGTATTATATTTTTTCAGTCATGCCACTAGGTACGAAACTTTCGGAGTTTGAGAAAGGGAAAGTGCTTGCTTTTAAAAGTACAGGACTTACTGTACGTCAAATTTGGACAAAGCTGAATAGATCGAGAACGGTTATTTATAATTTTCTTAAAAATCCTGGAAAATATGGACGGCAAACACATACAGGTAGGCCATCTTCTGTTTCTGTGCATGTGAAAAGAATGATAATAAGGCGAGCTTGCTCCAAAAAACAAACATCAACAGAAATTAAACGGGAATTAAACTTACAATGCAGTGCTCGAACTGTTCGACGTGTTTTACAAAAAGAAAAAAAAGGTTCGTTATGGAAGACTTATGTCACGACCCCCTCTTACAAAAGTTCATAAGAGACTGAGGGTGGAGTTTGCCAAAAAATGCATTACTATGGGAAAAAAGTGTGATGATGTTATCTTTTCCGGTGAGAAAAAGTTTAATTTGGATGGACCAGATGGTTTTCGCTACTTCTGGTATGATCTCCGTAAAGAAAAAGAAATTTTCGCAAAGAGAAGATTTGGAGGTGGTTCAGTAATGGTCTGGGGAGGTTTCACAACTGGCGGAATTACTCCAATAGTTTTTGTGCAGGGCAGAATAAATTCTGAGAGTTATGTTGATTTATTGGGCGATAATCTTTTACCAGAAGCACCGTTAATTACGAGTGGAGACAATTTGTTCCAGCAGGACAATGCCTCAGTACATGTTTCTCAAACTTCGAAAGCAAGGTTTGATGCTAATTTCGTGAAACTACTTGACTGGCCGGCCAGAAGCCCAGATGTAAATCCAATGGAAAACCTGTGGGGTATTCTGGCACAGGAAGTATACAAAAATGGTATTCAGTATCGAAAAAGCAAGAACTCATGTCCTCCATCGAAAATGCCTGGAAAAACATTTCTAAGAACGTTCTGAAGGAACTGTCAAACTCTATGACGTCAAGACTGATAAAAGTGATTGAGAAGAAGGGGGAGATTATTAATTATTAGTATGTTTCAGGCCAAAACATTCATTGTCCTTATAATTTTGTCCAGTTTTTATAATGACATTTTTTGTTAAATATGACAAAATATTTATATTTTGCATTTTCTAATGTTTTGCATTCTACAATGATTTCTAGCATAAAAAAGCATTTTATGTACACATTTCACTTTATTTACTTCAGAAATAAATTTTTTCTGTGCAATTTTCAGTTGTCCTTATAATTCTGACCACCACTGTATATAAAAGCATTATTCAAATAATGTGACTGTAATTAATTTAGGAAAAAAGTAAAAAAAATAACGTTAGAATGATAGTTTTATATGAACTTAATTCAAATGTATTAACAGAAATCTTGCATTAAATACAGAAAAAGATCTCGTGGGACTACCAAAACGACCAAGTAACAAGAAACTCAAAATAAATTATAATAAAATGCCTTTAGTTATTGATGAATACGAGTATACGCGATAAACAGATTAAGGACACGAGTTGATGTAACAATTAAGGTCAAGAAGAAATTTAATAATTTAAAATCCTAATTGAGGAACATAATTGAAATGTAAAAGATTACGTAATCGATTTTAGATAGAAAAACAGATAAGTATGTTGTGCTATTTTTATTAATTTAAAGTGAAACAAATAAAGTCTTACCTGAACTGATAGTGGAATTCTTTTTCGTGGTTTCGTGGACACTTTCTGTGGTAACTGGGGAGTCTGTAAATGGCTGGTTTTCTGTATTTGTCTGAATTGTGAAATGTTTATTGATTACTGGCCATTCAGGTGCATTGACTGAAACGTTTTTGGAAAAAATTATATTTTTTTCATTTTGTGCTGGAGAACCTGAGTGGAAATTTTCCTCTTTGATAGTGTTGTCAAGATTCTCCAGAGAATTGGTTTCCACTGCATCGAAAGGCGGCTCAGCTGAGGGTTGCTCGTGCTCAGGGAGAGGAAAAATGAACTGAATGTCATGCTCAAGTGATGGTGTGGTCAGTACAGATAAGTCTAAATTTACGTCGTTATCCAAAGGATTCTTATCTCCTTCTACTTGTTCATCTGGCTGAGGTGAAGTAAAGAGAAAATCCATAATTCCTTCATCAATTCTTGTATCTTCATCTAAAATGTAATCTTCTTGAGATATAGGAATAGTAGCATCGCCCTCTACTGGGTCATGTTTTATTACAGTGGAAAGAACTGTGTTTGAGAGAAGCTTTTCTGTTTGTGAAATACGATAAAAGCTAATGTTGAATGGAATCATACTTTCATTCATGACAGTTGCTAGCTGTTTATTTTCTAAATGTAATTTGAAATTATCATCTGATTTATTGTATACAGGATTAAACTGTATTTCATTAATTTTACTGTTATCAATTATTTGTGAAGAATTAACTTTATCATCATGGTTGTGATCTATCTGATGAATATGTAATGAATTAGAAGAAACGTTAAGGATTACAGTTGGAAAGACTCTATTATCAGACATGTAACTGTTATATGGTATTTCACTTACTAAAACATCATTCAGAGACGTGTTAAGGTTGTTCTCTGAAACTAAGTCGGTGAAAGTAAGTGGATTTTGAACTACTGATATGTTAACACTAAGGAAGTTATCGGATAATGAAGGTAGAATATTAATCTGAGAATAAATACTGGAATTAGATTGAGAAGAGGAAGTATTTTCTAGAAAAAAGTTATTTGGAGTAACAATTAAAGTGCCACTAACTACTTCGGTTACTGTGGTTTTTATTGTTGGGGTTTCTGAAAAACTGGATTCCAAAATTGGAGAAACTGTTATTATTTTATCGTTTACAGTAAAGTTAGATACTGAGTTTTGGTGAAGATGATTAACAGTAAAAGAATCATGTATTATTTCATTCGAAGTTGAATTTCCATCAATAGTCTGTATGCTCTCAATTTGTGACAAACTAGTTGTGTCTCGAGGCAGAGACACTGCTGTTGGCTTTAACCAAAATACTCGACCACTAAGAGATATTCTTAAATTTCCTTCTTCATTGCCATTAAAATCCATCGATAGAATGTAATTATCTAAATCAGATGCAGAGTTTCCATTTTCTGAAAAATTATCTTGATTGTTAATGTTTTCTTCTGATAATGGCACTGACAAAAGTGGCTGGAATGTAGCATCATAGCTAAATGTATTTGTTGTTTGGAGAACTATTTTGCTGCTAAAAATGGTTGAACTATCATTTGACAAAATGAATTCTTTGGCATTGCTGGATATTACTTTATCGATGACATTGTGAGAATTGTCGACATCATTGATATTTGGCACAAACTCCGTTGTTAAATTGAAAGGTGTACTAGATAAGACAGAAGTAACATGATCAAAAGGATTGGTTTCTGTTTGTGTGAAGTTTAACTTTTCAGTACTTGATGATGACATTACACTTTTCGTTAAACCTAAATATGATGCTAAACCTTCCTTGTAAGTCGGAGTTGGATGAATTTCTTCAATAGTATGGGAAGAAATGTTCAGAATTTGATTTTTAATAAGAGGGTCATTTTGGATATAAGATGTATTGGCACTAATTCCTTTTGTGTTTTTGTCCAGATCTGAAAACCTTTCAATTTTTGTTAGATAAATTACATTTGCAGCATTGACTTTACTGTTGGAAAGATTAAAAGTTGATAAGGATTCAGGAAGGAAATCATTACTCTTCTGTACTATTTCATCAGTTGATATTTCATCGGGCAAATAGGATCCATAAATATTAGCTGGTACAGTATAATTTGTAATTGTGGGGCTGCTGTTGTATCTTAAAGTCAATGGTGTAAAAATAGGAATTGTGAAGGAATTACTGATATGTATCGATATATTGCTAACTGTACTGTTATTATGTAATTTTAGAAGAGAAAAGTTTTTTGGATTTAATAGATCATATATTTCAGAAATTGAATTTGTAGAATTTCCTTCAAAGGAAGAAAAAGGAAGGGTTAGGTAATTCTGATCTTCTGTTATGTTGTCATTCGATAAATCACTTGTTACTAAAAGTGAAGGAGATATAAATGTATGGATATTATTAGCATCACTAGTCCAATCATCATTTGATTTTAAGTATGTCATCTCATCCTGCATATGTCTCTTCCATTCTGAAATTTGTAGAGTTGGAATCACCATATAGGTTAAAATACTTTCAGATGCATTAATAATTGGGATGGCATTAATGGGGTCCACTCTATTTTCCATGCTTTCATCCTGGCCATTATTTCTGTAAACTGCATTTTCAAGATATATAGAATTATTTGTGTTTTTAATATCTTGAGTGAAATTATCAGAAATATTGGAAAGGTTATTAATACTTGGAGATATCCATTGGTCACTTAGAATCTCAGTATTCCTGTTGCTTACATCTTCTTGTTGTACTAAGTTGTCTCTGAAAAGTAAAAGATACATTTTGCATATAATAATTGTTATAAATTTTAATTGATTATATAATGTTTATATAGTTTGAGTTGCTACATTTCTTCTTCTATATTTTACTTCATATATGCAGGGATTTTTTTAATACTTTGCTTTTATAATTTACCTTGCCTCTTTCTCTATTTTATAATATTCTTCAGCATTTGCATTGAATGATTCATCAGAGATATTCTGAAGTTGCAATGCTCTCTCAGTTACAGGAATGTTAGATGTCCCCAATGCCAATTCTGAAATTGTAAAAACCTAATTAATTTAGACTGTAGAAACTTCAATACAGTTGAAATAAAAAAACAGCAATGGATTAAAAAGGTAATGCTTTTGTAGGTGATATTATTAATTTTCGTCAATTTAAAATTATACAGACTATCTAAGTTCTAGATTGTTCATCTTGATTCTTTATCTTTCTTGAATTTTAGTAATCTCAAGATTCCAATAAGAATTCGATAACCAAGGTTTTCGCTGGTTTTTCTCTTTGAAATCAATTTTAACTTAATAATTTATTTGGAGGAATTTTCTTAATAACAATAACTCGTTTCTCGTTTATTGAATTTACGTATGTAGATCTTACAGTAATTATGACATTATTTACCACTAGCTAAATCAAACCTTGCGAACTGAATTAAAAAGTATAGTGTTAATTAAGAAGTCAACGACATCCTGAGAGTTCTTTAATGGTTAATCATTGTCAATTAAAAAGGTTATTTTTCGTCATTCTAGAATTACCACTACAGGTCATGCAGGCCCTTGAGTGTGTGAGAGGTTTAGGCTCCCAGCGATTCTCGACCAACGGAACTAAAATTGAGGTCGTTAAAAATCAAAGAATAATATTAAAGCTCAAGGAAGAGTCAAAATGATGGTGAGCAGTTGAAATTCGGCAAAAAAAAAAAATCAAATTCAAACCGAGTTTTTCTGATTTCTACATTAACATTTCAGTTTTCCCAAGGCAGTGGATGCAATTCCAAACTCGTCCCAGTACATTTGAGAGTATTTTATATTTAATAATTCTTTAATAAAAGGTCCTCGTGTTTAATTCTTATTATTTTCCAAAACAGGCTCGAACCTCAAAGTTTCAAAAGCTGGAGCAGACATGCTCTTGAAACAATACTCAACGAATAAAGAATGTGAGTCTTATTTGTTTTTCCTAAATCTAAATTTTCTCTGCTATCTGACATCAAACGTATGCCTGTCTAAATAGATTGTGAGAGCCCTTCACAAAGAAGAAAGTTACTTCTGATTCTGATTCATCGAATGGACTGTTTACCTTCATATTCGGTTCTTTAAATGTCCGAAATTATCAAGGTAAGATATGGTTCCCAATAATAATTAGTTTTATATCGTTGCAATTGAAAAAGATTTCATCTTAATCGATAATATTGCTTGACCAATCGGCTAAGAATCATCAAATGATATCAGCAAAAGAAGGTATCAACATAAATAGTTTCTTCTGAATCTACTTCAGGAGCTAAAGCCTATTTCCTATTCCTATTTTGAAACCCTATTTGATTCCTATTTGCCTTCCTATGTGAAACTGACAGAGATGTTTCTGTCCTCCGTTCTTCTTTCCTTAGCCTCCGACTTTAATTTTTCAGTGGCAATTGAACTTTCTTTATACTTCCTGGATCGTCTTATTGATTGATTATATTGACATGATTTGTACTAGAAGCCCATATTCCTTTCTGACTACAATATTTGTGTAAGCCCTCCACCATTTTTAAGTAAGTTTCTTTTTTTTATGTTTGAAAGTCTCAAACATATATACTCTATATTTGAATGACTTTTACTTAAATTATTTCTTGACACCATGTAAGATTTGAATAACTTTAATCTGATTTGGGAGATATTACCACTTTTTTGTTTTCGTGGTACTTTATGCCTGTCAGTATAATAAGTTTTGGCAAAAATATTGATATTGATTTTTTCAATTTTTTTTCCCCATTTGCTTTCTTTTTTTCTTTAATGCAATATAGGTTTTTTCTTTTTTTTTCCTCATTATGTTAGGAATATTAAAAGGTGGAAAAGTAACATATAATTAGAAATAAATAAATAATATTCTCCTTAACTAGTTTTTTATTAGAAATACTTTAAATTATTAAATGTAAAATAAGACATCATATATAAATATAAAAATAAAATAATATAACTAATTTTTTTTTTTTAACTCTACTCTATGATAAACAGTTACATCAACTTTTCGTTCGGTTTATACAGTATATTGGGTTGTCCAGAAAGCTCTGAGCGTTTTCTACAGATGGAAATGAAACAAATATATACGTTTAAGAAACAACATTTATTAATCAAAGTATCCTCCATTTTTTCCCATAACTTTAGTCCATCGTTCTGACAATTTTAAATTTCCGTTCGCGTAGAACTGGTCAGGCTTGGAGGCGAAGAAGGCTTTTTGACAGCATTGAAATCACTGAATGATTTTTCGTTCAAAGCATTCTGCAGAAATCGAAACAAATGGAAGTCGGTTGGGGCAATATTCGGTGATTATAGTGGGTGTGGTAAGACATTCCAGCCAATCTCGTGCAACTTTTTGCGGATTACCTAAGACACGTGAGGTCTCGCGTTATATTGCTGGAACACAACACCCTTTTTGTTCGCTAGTTCTGGCTTCTGCTGTTGAATGTTGTGGTGGAATTTCTCCAACTGGCTGCAGTACACATCTGAATTGATCGTCTGATTGTGTGTGAGGTATGTGTGGTGGGAGATACCTTTGAAATCCCACCAGACATAGAGCGTAACCTTCTTTTCATTAATACGGAGGGTTGATGCGTCGTTATGTAGTCAAATGCGAAATGTGATATCTCTCTCTTCGCGAGACACTGAAACGTGACATAGCGTAGATGTGTTGAAGAGATACGTGTCTAACAATACAGTACGTTCTCTGAGTTGTTCATTTAATATTGCCTCCGAATTGAGTTCTTCTTGGGAAGAGTATATAATTAGACTTTCCAGGGCAAAGTACAGCCATGAGCGCATTAGATGTCAGTGATGAAAGGATGGTTTGAAGATTTCCAAGCCGATATTGGTAAACTTATCAAACGGTATGCGAATGGTATCAATGTCGCTGCAGCATTACCATGAAAACGTCCAAAAAAACAACCCATGACTAAGCTCACTCGCTCAATGCTGGCATGACTGAAGATAATGGCAACCACGGAGAACCCCCCCCCCCCCCTCGACGCAGCAAGCTATGGCGAATAGGCTCGTAGTGAACCAATCAACCGTACAGCATCTCTATTCCGACATTTAAACCTACGGAAAGTTTACAAGGCATGTGGTCACAGGCTCCTTCAAAGACATAAGGCTGAGCGGAAACGCCACTGTTGACGGCTATACGAAAGGTTCCTGACAGGTGACAAATGAAGACATGTCGTAACCCTCGATGAGGGAGGGGTTTATCTCTCTGACTGCAATAAACTTCGACCAATTGCATATCGTGAGAAAGAGCTAAAGGTCGACATCAGTGGATCTGCGAATGCAAAAAGAGTTTCTCCAAAGGCTTCGTGGTCATTGCAGGCTACTCGTAAAACGGAAAATTGGACATCTCCCGAATTACATCAAACGTCATGGTAAATGCAGTCTACTATCAAGAGCATGTGTTGGATAACATTTATCGACTCCAAATACCGAAATTCTATGGTAAAGATGCACATAAGGCCTGTATCCATTAAGACAAGGCGTCCAGTCACACCGCCCACAGTACCCTCCAGTATTATGCTCGGATGGAAGCGGAAACAGGTATACGTACCATCCCTTTCACCAACATCCGGGCCCGGATTTAAAGACCCAGGGGTCCCTAGGTCCTACTTGACATTGCCCCCCCCCTCCATCCCAAAGCCTTTTTGGAAATTTAGCAAATAACATCCGCACTAGTACAGAAAATATAATTTTTAACAACCAAAAAAAACCAGTCCAATGCTATTTTAGCAATAAAAAAAACAAAGAAAAAAACAATCCAATATGGCGGGGCCCCTAGGCCCGGGCCTTCCAGGCTTAGGCGGAAATCCGGGCCTGCCCACATCACTGTTAAATCATCTCACGTAAGCCCCATGGATTTCTGCGGGTTTGGATTGCTCAAAAGAGGACTGGGATCCCATAAAGGACAACGCTGACTGGTCTGTGGAAAGTTTGCAAAGACGAATGGGAGGAAATCGACGTGACATTTTCTGAGGAGATCTCTTCTACAATGGAAACTTCGTTGTCAGGATGTCAGGAGAACTTATCGAAAATCATCGATTTTTGGAGGGGAGGATTTACATAGGAGGGAGTGTATTAACTTTGACAATTTGATATAATAATTATTGCATTGTATAAGATGAAAATGTATTTAATAAAAATTCTGACAAAATAATGTCAATTTATTTGTGGGCTTTGCGGAGAATAGGAGAAAGGGTGTTAGTTTGGAGAAACCCAGCAGAACCTGAAGGAACTTGACACAACACAATTATAGAAAAAATTCAAGAAAAATAAGATTGAGTTCAGCCTTTGTATGTTAATTAGTCTCCTTGCTGAATCACATGACTTTTGACTCATTACGAAAATCCTTTACTTAACAAATTTAACTTCTACAGATACACTGGTGTCCAAAATTAATCTGAAAGGTAATTTTTGATAAAGCATAAAATTCGCTTAAGAGACAAAGATAATTTTACTTTAAAACACAGGCGGCGACCTTTCACGAGGAAGATGTGTCGGAACCTGGGTTCAAATTCGAGGCTTGGATGTTTCTTTCTTCTTCAGTGTTTATTTCTCTTTTGATGAAAAAAGTGCAGCAGACGAATGGCAAGCCGGCTGCACTATACAGGGTGTTTCAAAAATACACGGCATAATTTCAGGTATGTATTTCCCACATGTAGACAATCAAAATAGTTCATTACAACATATGTCCGGAAATGCTTCATTTCCGAGTTATGGCCTTCACAACATTGAAAATCACCGGAACGTTTTTCGTTCCGCCGGTCGTTGCCATTACAGAAGATGTTCAAAATGACCACCTCCTGCTTGAATACAGACCTCACATCGATGTCTCATTGAACGTTTTTCTTTCCGCAGGTCGTTGCCGTCAAAGGACACATTAAGAGGGCACTCTGACAGATCATTCCGAGGCGAAGGTTAAATTCAGTGGTGTGTTTGGCGTTCGACTGTGTGTCATGTACACAAATCAGGAGCTGGCAGAGATGCACTTCATGTACGGTAAGGCAGACGGCAATGCTGCGCTGGCTCGTCGTTTGTACCAGGAGAGGTACCCACAGCGACAATGTCCAGATCGGAAGACATTTGTAAGTCTCCATCACCGTCTGTGCGAGTATGGAAAATTTCACTCTCCTGGATTGGGAAGGGGACGACCAAGGTCTACAACTCCAGAAGAACAGGAGGAGATTCTGGAGACTGTGAACAGAACTCCTTCTGTCAGCACACGAAGGTTAGCGTTGCAAGTGAATGTTCCCCATACGACTGTCTGGAGACTGCTGAAAGAGCATCAATTGTATCCTTATCATTTGCAACGTGTACAGGCGCTGTCACCAGCAGATTACCCTGCACGAGTTAGGTTCTGTCAGTGGTTCTTGCAGCAGTGTGCTGCAAATCCGAACTTTCCTGCCTTAGTATTATTTACAGATGAAGCACAGTTCACACGAGATGGCATAACAAATTTCCACAATCAGCATGTATGGGCGTATGAAAACCCAAATGCAACTGTTGTATCTCATCACCAGGTGCGGTTCTCCCTCAACATGTGGGCCGGTATCATTGGTGATCGATTAGTTGGACCCCATGTACTTGTAAACAGACTTACGGGGCAGGCGTACACAAACTTCCTGGAAAACACCATACCTCATGTTTATGACGACACTCCACTGATCGATCGTCAGCACGCTCACTTCTTGCATGACGGCGCTCCTGCACACTTCAGTCGTACGGCTCGCCGGTACTTGGATCGAACGTTTCCTGATCGATGGATAGGTAGAGGTGGCCCAATTGCTTGGCCTCCACGCTCACCTGATCTGAACCCTCTCGATTTCTACTTGTGGGGCCATTTAAAATCATTGGTTTATTCGTCTCCGGTGCCTGATTTGGAATCCCTTCGGAATCGAATTGTGGCACGTTCTGAGGACATACGCAACATTCCTGGAGTGTGGGATCGTGTTCGCAGGTCATTGAGACATCGATGTGAGGTCTGTATTCAAGCAGGAGGTGGTCATTTTGAACATCTTCTGTAATGGCAACGACCGGCGGAACGAAAAACGTTCCGGTGATTTTCAATGTTGTGAAGGCCATAACTCGGAAATGAAGCATTTCCGGACATATGTTGTAATGAACTATTTTGATTGTCTACATGTGGGAAATACATACCTGAAATTATGCCGTGTATTTTTGAAACACCCTGTATATGCCAACATCTTTCATGAACAATGTCCATGGAAGCTTCAACCCTACTAGTACGGATGAGGATGAATGAGTGAGTTAAAACATTTACTTCAATTTAAGGTTGTATGGAGAATCTGCAAATAAATCGGTCAATTTTAAACCCGAAATATTGAGACAGATTTCTCGTCGAAAATTCATCGCTTTCGATTTAAAAAAAATCATTTATAATGACCCGTAAAATAAATTAGAATTAAATATGGACGATTGGAAGCAGACACTAGGAGGCCATGGAACAAGAGGTGTGAATATTCACTCTCAGATAATTGTAGCAACATCATCAAAAAGAGAAAGCGACGATCGTCATCCTGCATTAAGTTGCAGATACTTTACAATCAAACAACTTTCTAGTGAATTTTCCTTAGCCATGGGAAGAATTATTTAGCAGAAAACCACATATTAAAGGCTTTAAAAGTACAGCTATTTTCGACAATGTCCCTCTCACAAGATAAAGCTTGTTTAAAATATTGTAGAGATTATTATTTCTGGAACCAAAAAAATGAGTTAATATTTTTCTTATGATTCGAGATTACGTTTATAAAATCATTTTCGGCACTGATTTGTCTGGAGAGAAGAGGGACCCCTTACTGTCCATCGAGCATCAAAAAAGGATTCTTTTAATGGTAAGAGTGTGTTCTTTTGGCATTGTATCTTGTTGAATGAACATAGACTATTCCACTTATTTAAAAGAGGATACCTGAAGTGCACAAGAATAAGGTTCTCCACTCTACGTAAGGCTTTTCCCTAATTAGCCTCCATTTGTTTTTGTGAATATTTTCTTATAGTACTGAGCTTTTCAACGATTTCTTTGAGAATGAGGATATTGGAAGGATAGGTTTCCAACCAGATCTCCGAAATTGACCCGACAGTTTGACCCTATGTTTGGTATGCTTTAGGTTTCTTTCCCATGAACAACGCTTTACTTTCATTTGAGGAATGGAATTTGTTTTCTACTGAATTGAACAATAAACTTGTAAAAACGCCAGACTCACCTTTCTGAATTAAGATATTCTCGTAATCTAATCAGATGGAATCT
Organism: Thereuonema tuberculata; assembly: GCA_023159025.1. Classification (NCBI taxonomy): domain Eukaryota; kingdom Metazoa; phylum Arthropoda; class Chilopoda; order Scutigeromorpha; family Scutigeridae; genus Thereuonema; species Thereuonema tuberculata. Next base: position 170,237,162 of record JAFIDM010009631.1, on the reverse strand, counting down.
GACATCTGATTTTTTAGGTCAATGATGAATCGCAGAAGAGTTTCAATATTTTAAAAGTTAGCTTAACTGCTTCTTAACCTTCTGATTCGATACAGGTACTAATACACACAATTGCAAACCTTCATAAAACATTAAAAATGCTTAACTCGTTAGGCAGGACAAAAGGATGAAAGTATAAAAGAAATAGTGTACATGGGAGAAATTTGAATATGTTTCCATTCATTTATTTATTTATTTATTGCTGGCTCTCCAGAACATATTTGTTTCAAGATTATTATTTAGCATCAAATGGAGAAACCCACTGATCAGTAGATCAGAATCGACTTAATAACGAACATAATAGACAAGTGAAAAAGTTTAGTTAAATTTAAGAATATAAAACGTTTTCCAGCAAAGTGCTGATGGCGAGTTATGTTTTTTAAAAATGTAACACTGAAATTACAATCAATTTACCTGTGCTGGTAAATTTTCTTTATATTGAAGGATAAACAATCTGGAAGATAATGAAGACTTGGCTAAATTTTTAATTTAATTTTAATTTAAAAATGAACAGTTTTATTACTAGTAAAAGTATACACAGTGATACTCGGATGTGATATCAATGAATCCCAAAGTCCACATTGCTACTTTTTCAACCCAAACGATGGTTTTACTGACGACCAAAGGATGAGATTTTAAATGTGATTGGCAACTTGGTCCTCAAAAATCCCTAGAGAACCTATTTCTCACTTCAATGACACATGGCGCAGAGCACACTATCTTTTTGCTATGCAGCTCAGAATTTAGTCAGGGTTGAATGCTTCTCTCTATTTCAAATCTGAAAATCGAGGACGGACGAAACTCCCTGCTTGTGAAGCCTCTAAGATCCTAAGACTGACCAGTGCTATGCTCAGGATCCCCGGAGAAACCTGTAACCATGCGATATCATTTGCTCTTAATTCAAAAAACGGAAATCAAAAGTTTCGGTTAGGTAACAGAATATGGAGGCATGACCTTCGCCTTGGGTTGTGGGACTCGATATTTAAAGATATTTAAATGAGACGTCAATTAAATATATTAAATAATCATTTACAAATCTTTGTCAAATGTGATGTGGCAGAAATAGTACTTCAGGTCCAGAAGCTTTACAGTCAGTGTCTGTCCAGAAAAAAAAGATTCTGAAGATGGACAATGTTTTAGTGAAGGATCTAGGGAAGAAAGTCCTCATCTGGACTTCCGAAATAAGTGAAAGCAGGAAAACAAATTAATGTTTTCTTTATTTCCTGGTAATGATAATACAGATTTTGTTCTTTTTTATATAGATTATTCTGCAGAACAGTTTCAAAGGTTACTTGTGTTTTATCCTAGAGAAATACTAAACTTGACATTAACTTAGATCTAATCAAACAATTTTGGGTCTTAGAGGCAGAATTAGAGGGTTACAGAAGTAAAATTTCTCTTCACTTCGGAAGAGTCGATGCTCTAGGGTTGTCTTAGTAGTTAGACAAATAAGGAGTGTTCTAACGGATAATGGCATTGTTGCATCTAAGTTACTTTCTCAATGGCTGAACTTCCGACATACTCTCTTGAGTTGAGAGATCTAATAGCTTTTGCAATAACTTGAGACAGCCTATCATCATTGGCTTTGATTCTATCTCCAACCACACTGTATAGATATCAAACCAAGACGGTGACACTATTAGAGTAAGTTATCTTATTCAAAATCTAATCTAATCATCGCAATTCAATATCTACCTTCCTCAAGAGAAAAGATCGGATTTCTTTCTGTAGTCTTATGAGAAAGAGATAAGACTGAGATAAATAGAACTTAAAAAGTGAGGAAAGTAGATAATGAATTACTGATCAATGAAGAGCCTTAGAAGCCCTCCTTGTCACTCTGATATATTCTCTATTTACGAGATTTCTGATCCAGAAACTGGGGATTTTTTCAGGAGATTTTTTTCTTCTTAATATGATGATGTCGGTCTTCCGAATGAGGAGTATAAAACTCGTGAATTTTCTCAAATGACTAATTTTCTCTTTTGAAAACTTAAAAAAGAATAAAAAAGAATCAAAGAAAAAAAAAAAGGATCATAATAGAACTTCCAATTGAGACATTCAATTCTTTTATATTCTTTGCTTTTAAAATAATCAAAAAAATCCCACCCAAAACGTTTCATGTAAAATAAGGGGTTGCCAAGACTCACATGCTCATAACGCTTTCACTGTTAAAAAGTTATCAGATCTCATCTTACAAAAAGAAATGAAATCCCACCCAAAACACTTCGTGTAAAATAAGTTGCCAAGACTCACATGCTCATAATGCTTTCACTGTTAAAAAGATATGAGATTTCATGTAGAGCCAAGCCCCTAACTCTACGAGGCCTAACTCTACAAGCCCTAACTCTACAAGCCCTAACTCTAAAACCCCTATATCTTGGTCAAAAAGTATGGCTTGGCCGTTTCATTGAACTATTTCATCCCACCCAAAACATTTCATGTAAAATACGTTGCCAAGATGCTCATAACGCTTTCACTGTTAAAAAGTTATCAGATCTCATCTTACAAAAAGAAATGAAATCCCACCCAAAACATTTCATGTAAAGTAAGTTGCCAAGACTCACATGCTCATAACGCTTTCACTGTTAAAAAGTTATCAGATCTCATCTTACAAAAAGAAATGAAATCCCACCCAAAACATTTCATGTAAAATAAGTTGCCAAGACTCAATGCTCATAACGCTTTCACTGTTAAAAAGTTATCAGATCTCATCTTACAAAAAGAAATGAAATCCCACCCAAAACATTTCATGTAAAATAAGTTGCCAAGACTCACATGCTTATAACGCTTTCACTGTTAAAAAGTTATCAGATCTCATCTTACAAAAAGAAATGAAATCCCACCCAAAACATTTCATGTAAAATAAGTTGCCAAGACTCACATGCTCATAATGCTTTCACTGGTAAAAAGATATGAGATCTCATGTAGAGCCAAGCCCCTAACTCTACAAGGCCTAACTCTACAAGCCTTAACTCTAAAAATCCTATATCTTGGTCAAAAAGTATGGCTTGGCCGTTTCGTGGCTGTCGCACAGACAATCCCATGGAGTTATGTAAAGGATATGGAGTATGTCAAGGCATCTTATGTTATGAGCATCTTGGCAACGTATTTTACATGAAATGTTTTGGGTGGAATGAAATACAGTGGAGCACCGTTTATACGTTTTTCAAGGGACTGAGAAAAAAAAACGTATAAATGAAAAAACGTATAAACGAAATTCACTAAAGTTACGAACAATTTCGTAATAACCAACAATAAAAAGTCAGAGGTAAATTAAAATATTACATGAAAATGAAATACAAGAGGTTTGTAATACAAAACTTTTTATTTTGGATTTAATGTACAACTAGTACTACTATTCATATTCAGTCAACATTTATAAAATATTTTTTTTATTTTAGGTTGTAGGCATTTTTTGGAAAGCACAGAAAAAAGTTCATTGTGCACAGTTAAAAGAGACATCTTAACTTTATCATTTAAATCTCTGCTAATGGGGCATTTTTGCATGGTTTTTTAAACCCGCTAAAGCTTTTTGAAAACTTGGCAGAGGTTTTTGAGTGCAATTTTCTAAGACTGCGTGCCTTTTCTAAGACTGGACAATCGGCAGGTGGGAATCTGAGGTTGAAATGCGCATTTTCTCTCTTCTTGAGTTCTTAAAAAAACGTATAAATGAAATTTGTGATTTCAGGAAAACGTATAAAGGAAATTATTTAACGTTAATATGCATTGGATTTTGCCGGGACAATTCAAAAAAACGTATAAATGATAAAAACGTATAAACGAGAAACGTATAAACGGTGCTCCACTGCAGTTCCATGAAACGGCCAAGCCATACTTTTTGACCAAGATATAGGGTTTTTAGAGTTAGGGCTTGTAGAGTTAGGCCTTGTAGAGTTAGGGGCTTGACTCTACATGAGATCTCATATCTTTTTAACACTGAAAGCGTTATGAGCATGTGAGTCTTGGCAACTTATTTTACATGAAATGTTTTGGGTGGGATTTCATTTCTTTTTGTAAGATGAGATCTGATAACTGTTTAACAGTGAAAGTGTTATGAGCATGGGAGTCTTCGCAACTTATTTTACATGAAATGCTTTGGGTGGGATGTACCTATCAGGAATTGTTATATAATAAAGAACCGGAACCCCCTTTATGAGGGGTTGGAGGGTGAAGGTTACAGATTTCTTAATTTGTTTGTTGTTTGTGTGTTAAACCTAGCCTGCATACCAAATTTCAGCTTTCTAGGACTTCAGGAAGTACCCTAGAGGTTTTGATGATCATGAGTCAGTCAGTCAGTCAGTGAATCATGGACGAAATCGACATATTGTAGATATTAATAACATCTAAAGTATAAAAGCTAGATAAATGAAACGTAGCGTATTCATTAGTCCGCTAACTGCATCTTATCCTGAAAATTTGAGCTCTCTAGTATTATTTAGGCCGAAGCATTGAGGGTACGACGTATTTCAGATCTTAATAAAATCCAAAGTATAAAAGCTAGATAAATGAAACTTGACGTATTTCATTAGTATGGTAGCTGCATCTTATCCTGAAAATTTGAGCTCTCTAGTATTATCCAGGCCGAATCTCTGAGGGTTCGATAATACATAACCAGACCCCCCCCCCTTTATGAGGGGTTGGAGGGTGAAAGTTACGGATTTCTTAATTTTGTTGTTGTTTGTGGGCTAATTCTAGCCTGCATACCAAATTTCAGCTTTCTAGGACTTCAGGAAGTACCCTAGATGTTTTGATGATCATGAGTCAGTCAGTCAGTCAGTGAATCAGTATTTCAGATCTTAATAAAATCCAAAGTTTAAAAGCTAGATAAATGAAACTTAGCGTATTTCATTAGTATGGTAACTGCATCTTATCCTGAAAATTTGAGCTCTCTAGTATTATCCAGGCCGAAGCTATGAGGGTTCCATAATACATAACCAGACCCCCCCCCCTTTATGAGGGGTTGCAGGGTGAAAGTTACGGATTTCTTAATTTTGTTGTTGTTTGTGTGTTAAACCTAGCCTGCATATCAAATTTCAGCTTTCTAGGACTTCAGGAAGTACCCTAGAGGTTTTGATGATCATGAGTCAGTCAGTCAGTCAGTGAATCAGTATTTCAGATCTTAATAAAATCCAAAGTTTAAAAGCTAGATAAATGAAACTTAGCGTATTTCATTAGTATGGTAACTGCATCTTATCCTGAAAATTTGAGCTCTCTAGTATTATCCAGGCCGAAGCTATGAGGGTTCCATAATACATAACCAGAACCCCCCCCTTTATGAGGGGTTGCAGGGTGAAAGTTACGGATTTCTTAATTTTGTTGTTGTTTGTGTGCTAATCCTAGCCTGCATACCAAATATCAGCTTTCTAGGACTTCAGGAAGTACCCTAGAGGTTTTGATGATCATGAGTCAGTCAGTCAGTCAGTGACGGAATCGACGTATTTTAGGTATTAATAAAATCCAAAGTATAAAAGCTAAATAAATGAAACTTAGCGTATTTCATTAGTCTGCTAACTGCATCTTATCCTGAAAATTTGAGCTCTCTAGTATTATCCAGGCCGAAGCTATGAGGGTTCGAAAATACGACGAAACACTTCCAGAAAAGGTACGTAGTGCCCTTCCTGCCTTCGGCTCATCTTGGCGGGGGCACTGCCGTGCCCCCAGATTGAATAATTTCCTTGCTTCAACAATTTATAAAGAATGTCCCAGGATTTACAAACGGTTATTAGTCAATGTAGGAAGATATTTTGGAAAGTCTTATGTGAAGACCCTTGATAATCCTCCTTTTAGGCTAATGAAAGATCTAGAGATTTCTTTAGAGATTAGGATCGCTCTCCTGGGTGAAAATTTTAGGTCTTTGAAAAAAAAGAAATCTTTTGATTGCAATTTATTTTCCTCGTATTTGAGTTTTTTTTTTTTTTTTTTTTATCTGTACAAAATCCATTCAAGCTTAATGAATTAAGTACATCAAAAATTTAAAAAAATAAAATCAAAAAGGAAAATGAAAATGTGCATATCAAACGAATGATAATAGTGCTACAACCTCCTTCGTGGCAATCAATTAAGGTAGAAACTAAGCAATATTCAAGAGTTGTAAAGTACTTAGGTGCGTTTTCCTTTTATTTCTCATGTAAAGTACTCAGGTTTGGAATAAATTTTCTACAGAACCAGACTTACAGAAAGAGTATCTATCAAACTTTGAACACTGGAACCAAAAACTAATATATTTGAATGACTGAGGAAAAGCAAACACTAGTAAATCTTCTTCCATCGTCTTATTAATGGAAACATCTTTAACGACTATTAGAACAACGATATGTAAATAGCTCATCCTTCTAGGAAAAGCTTATCCGAATGTTTCCATTTATTGCCATTCTAATTTCAGATAATCAGGTCGTAGCATTCAATGTCGTTATGCACTTTTTGAACTACACATTTCTTAGTTCTTTTTGACCCTCTATTAATGGGTTCAGGTTTATTTTTGCGCACGAATTGGACAAAATATGATGCTTCTTTGCATGAAAACGGCTGGTGTGAGTCGAATTTTCATTTGTTGTAGAATCTCACACCAAGCTTTTTATCATATTGGCGTGTGCCATTGAAAACCTCAACCGTAAGTATGCTTTATAATGACGGTTGAGATTTTCATTGGCACAAGTCAGCATTTGAAGTAACTTGATATACTTCTAAGAGATGTATATAGCTCTATGATTACATCTCAGCTTACTGCTGAATGCAAAGATGTTTTGGACCTCTTGTCCAAAACTAATCTTTTATTCCTGTTCTGGATTCTGAGAAACATTGATATTGACGGTCTATCATCTCGTTAGAATTAGTTCTTTTTTTTTTTGACAATTAATCTATGGTTAATCTGTGGTTTTCCCCTGAATGTGATAAAAGTATGCTTCAGGAGGTAATAAAAAGTGCAATTCCGAAAGCATCGAATTGCTTATCTCATTGATAGGCCAAATTATATACACTGCCTGACAGAGAAAATGCCACACCATGAAGATGTGAATGCAGTGCCATGCAAATTGCAGAGTGGATGCGCATGTGCAAGTTATGTAAATGATTAAAATTTCTGACCAATCACAGAAACCGTGCGCATGATATAAGCAGACAACCAGCATGTGAAGTCGTTATTCAAGACGACGTCCCGGCTGCGAGAAGTATGTTTTTGCTGTTACTGCGTCTGAAGATAAAACAAGGTGTGTTAATGCCTTTAAAACGTCGTCGTACGCAATTTCGTCAAACAGATGCGTTCACGAGAGGTTTTCATTGTAGGTCTTCATACCACCGGTAGGTCCTTGCGCCGTATTGCGGAAGAAACGCAACGTGGTGACATAACCGTTGGTCGCATTTGGAGACAGTGGTCCCTGGAAGGAAATGTGAACCGTCGTAGTGGGACCAAAGCTCGGAGACGGACGTCAGAGCGCACAGATCGTTGCATCAGACGTCATGCCGTAGCACACCCACAATCTACGACTGGCGACATTTTGCAAAGTGTACAGGGAGTTTTGGATGCTCCGATTGGACAATGTCGCGCCGATTGGCTGCGGCAGGTTTGTTGTCCAGCCGTCCGTTACGAAGACTACCCTTAACAGCTAGCCATCGTCGTCATCGCTTAGAATGGTGTCGCACCAGAGCGTGCGTGCAGAATGGAACAGTGTAGTGTTCAGCGACGAATCCCGTTTCCGTCTCACCAATGATGATCACCGTGTGAGAGTCTGGAGGTGACGCGGCCATCAGGCGGATTCCTCTGCCATTGTGGATCGCCACACAGCCCGTCAACGTCATGGTTTGGGGTGCTACAAGCGCCAACCGCCGCTCACCTCTAGTACGCATTACGGGCACATTATGTTGTTATGTTGATGAGGTGCTGCGGCCCGTGGCACTACCATATCTGCAGGGCGTCCCAAGCCTAATGTTTCAACAGTATAACAGCTCAGATCAGCCTGCATGCTTTGCAAGGTGTGCAGATGTTCCTTGGCCAACCTTATCTCCCGATCTCTCGCCAATCGAGAATCTGTGGGACACGATTGGATGTTGATTGAATATATTCCCACCCCATGAAATGAAGATGAACTGTGGACTCGGATAAACACCACATGGTCTACGATACCCAGGACATTATTCGGACACTCATCGAATCGATGCCACGTCGGGTTCAGCAATGTATCACCCAAAATGGAGGTCCCATTTCTTATTGACCATCCTGTATTTTCACTGCCACTGGAGCCTTGTCTGTATCTGAAAATTAAATCATTTGTTCTGCACCTGTTTGGCTATCTATGCATGCAGTTTGGTCTGTTTTTAAGCATTCCTGGATGGTGTGGCATTTTCTCTGTCAGGCAGTGTATTTTGGAGCCTAATTCTTATTTCTATATCACTAATTAATCTAAATAAAACATATTGCAAAATGTTCACAGGGTTCTTTATGGATCACTGTCGTCTTAGATTTTATCTACATTTATTTGACGACTTTTTTTTTTTTTTTGATATTGGCCATAAACGTGGAAGTGAGCTTGAAATCCCTCAACACATTTTGAGCTCCTTCTGATTTAGCAAGACTTATGTGGCAGATCTTATATAGAATTTGTTATTCTGATGATGTTACTAAAACAACTGATATTAAATCAATTATAAAAGGCAATAGGGTTATTTGAATAATAAAGGAATATCTCAGAATGATTGATTTCCTGATCCTTTTGTTATAGGCAGTCAAATATTTGTTAAACGTAAGGCTATCAACTATTACTTTTTAGGAAGATGCAACCAGACCCAACAATGAAGTCTAAGTATTTAAACGACCTGCTGCAGCGTACAGTTTCACAATGGGGTTAGGACTTCATCTCGATACCTTACAGCCGTCACAGAACCTCGCCTGTAGATGTGCAGGTCGGTGCGATATCCCAATGAAATCCCTGCCCAGACCATGATGCTTCCACCGCGGAATGCGTGATGTTTGATGTTGTTCTGGGGCCGATTGCGTGTGCCTTGTTCCCTCTAGACCCTTACACGCTTATCATCAGGTTGTAGGGCAAATCTGGACTCATCTGTGAACATAATGTTACCCCAATCAGACATAGTGCAATTCACATGCTGGCGGAACCACTGTAATCGTGCCCCTCTGGATTGGACGGATAAAAGAACACAAACTCGTGCTACCCGGGCGTACAGACCATTCATGTGTAGCCTTCGACGAACAGTAGTGGCAGATATCGTCTTACCAATGGCCGCTACAACCATAGATGTCACACGTATGGAGGTCGATCTTCGATTCCGCTTGGCTACAACAGCAATATATCGATCTTCCGCGGGGGTCGTAACCCTTGGACGACCGGCTACAGGTCTTCGGACAAATGTTTGGCTGGTTTGGAATTGTTTCCATAATCGTGAAATGACGAAATGATGAACACCGAAGAAACGAGCAACATCTGTTAATAAGACTGTCCTGCTTCAATGCGTCCGACAACCCGCCAGCGCTCAGAATCTTCCATTTGTCTTCTGGAAGCCACAGAAACAAGTCTAGCTTGAAAACAAATCGTACGAATGTTCTAAACACCTTTCATCAGCTCTTACATGCAGCTCCTGTAACCCTTCACAATGCCGGCTTCTTATACGACTGCCTGTTTTGCATATTTCTCGACGCGAAACCGTGATTGGCTGTTACCTATATAATTTGCCTACTTCTTTCTACCTTTGCAGCAAATTTCAGCTTCTTTAATTCAGATTGGCTTACGGAAATTAACATTTTTCCTTTCCGTGCTTAACTTTTGGAAGTGAGTGTACATGGCTGATCTGTTCAAATGGTCTCAATGTGCTTTTACTTCGTTTTTTCTATTGATATTCGAACAGTGGTCGCATGAAAATCCTAAATAGATGTTCTAAGGTCAATAGCGATGCCATTGCCATTTTACTACTTAAATTTGAGAATTTCAATTTCATTTAAAAAATTTCATTTTCCCTGTTTTATGAAACATATTTCAAAATCAATGTTATGATGAAACATACTGAGGGAAATATCTATTTAATTCCATTGTTTATTTTTTGCACTTCACAAAAATAAACTTTAGCAATTTGAATTATGCAAGCTAAAGATATTTTGTTGTAACAATCTAATACATGAAATTTTTCCGTCCTTTTTATTTTTTTTTTCCCATGCCTTGCTTCTCATGAAGATCCAATGGAGTCAAAATAAGTCCTTTCTCATTTCATTCTAGCTAGTTGCTTGGAGTCCATTATTAATAGACAAAAACAATAAAACTAATAAATACTTTCAATGAAATGGCTATCGAAAAAGTGCTTCAGTTAAAACAATTGTAAACAATCTACTTACCAGGAATTTTTATGGAAATAATGATCACCATAATTATCACCACCATCCCAAATGATCTCATCCTTTGACATTAAGGACCATCCATCAATTTATTCTAAAAGAGAATAATTGGCTTGAATTAAAAAGAGTTCGTTTTGAAAAAAATTATCTTATTAATAAGTTCTTGAAACAATTTCAAAATAAAAAAATACTTTTAAAATTCTTACAGAATCATTCTATCTCAAACTAAGCATTATCCAAGAAGCCACTGGATGATGTCCTGAGCTCTTAAGGATAACTGAAGAAGATATATTTTTAAAATAGTATTTTAATTAGGATTCATTTGAGAAGAAGTTCTAATTAAGAATATAAACTACGCAGTCCCTGTAGATTTTTTTTTAAAACAGAAAAGAAAAAAAAGATGAAAGTGAACCAAACAAGTTGTGATATTTTGTTTTTACATAATGTATTAACTACAACGATAAACAATTAAACTTCTATATATTACAAATCAATAGTAATTACAAATTAAAAGCGATCTTTCTGGAGGAAATGTATTTCTTTATTACTGCTTAAAAGTTTATCAGTTTTACTAATTTATTGTTAGTGAAAAACATGTTATCTCTAATTTTTCGTTTGTTGTATTAATACTTGCATTAAATATTCTTCATTGTAAAATCTCATTCGTACGATACAAAATCTTCAAATCAATATTCAAACAAATTATAAGCCTATTCAAAATACGTACGTTATATATTATATTGTTTTAGTGAGAGAATGATTTCTCTTTCCTTTTTTGTGTTATTTTTATTTTTTATTCATCGAACTAAACCTTGAAAAACTTTTAAGAAATTAAAACGAAATATTGGTGTCAACGGTATTCTGCAGTGAAGGTGTTTTGAGTTTATTTATGTATAAACCTATTCGTTGGATAAGACCCGAAAATAAATTTTTTAAGCCATCAGTGAATAAACTAAACCTATTTTCAGCCTTTTCAGATAATTATTCGTTAATTACCTGTTAATGTATATTGTGTGCTTAGCTGCAAAGGAGAGTGGAGATGAGTGTACGGCAGAGTTAATTTTAATTTAAAGGAAAATTTTAGTACCGCTTTGAAAGTAATGGTTTATTGTTTTGTTAGGATGGTTTGAAATATCAGTTTCCAGGGTCCTCATTTAATAAGACCGACATTTGTGATCACTCGTCCCGGACGCAAAAAAAAAGAAAAAAAAAAGATGCTACTCTGTTGTCTTCTGCAGATGTGTTACTTAAATTCATCGATTGTTAAAATTCAAAACAAAGCATTTAGGAATAGGCCTATATATATAGACAACTCTGCTATAAGAATAGAGATTATTTTGTTTGTCAGATTACACAAAATAATGAATTCTTGCAAGTCCTTAAGAAAGAGAATGTAGCTGTATTTTAAGAGGCATCGAATAATGGGGATTTCTAACTCGTTCCTAAAAGTTCCTCACTTTTAACTTTAAACAACATCCCCTATATAAGATAGAAGGTGTTCGCAGTGGTGTCAGGTTCACCTTGGACTAGGTCGTTCTTCAAGCCTTTAAAACATTTCTTCAAAGAAGAGGCCAGTAAGTGGATTCTCCATCACCCAGGAAGAACGATTTCTCGGATTCAAGCTGATGACTTGATTGTCAAGGCTTGGATTAAAGCAGCTTCTGTTAATAAGGCGGTTAATGGATTTAGAAAAACAGGAATATTTCCTTTCAACCAAGATGCTATTCCTGATCACTCCTTCAGTTCCTCAAGTACTTCAAATGTGTTTCAATCTTGTAATCAGCAGCCAACAGTGGGAACATCAAAAGAAACTCCGACCAATTATTGCACCAGATTTCGCCAGTTCCTGCAATAGAAAAAAAGTGTGGAAAAAAGAAAAAAGCAGACTGCCAAATTTCTCACCTCCGAGGAGCACATTCAAGAGCGCAAAGAAAAATGCAGTGCTGTAACAGAATCTGGTAAGACACAAATGATAGTAAGAAATCTAACCACTGAATAACCTCAAGAAAAGTCTCATAAAAGAAAATCTCTTCAAAATGTAAATGATGACGACAGCAATGAGAACAGCTGCAACGAAAGAGAAGATAACTGCATCAAATGCGATGAAAATTATTATAACACAAAAGAAACAATAGACTGGGTCAAATGCCTAAACTGTGCGAAGTGGTTACACGAATCGTGCACAATATACGATTAATTTGTGCAACATCTGTGGGAGAGAAGAAACAAAAAAAAAATATAAAAAAGTCTTGGAGTAAAGTACTTGGAGTTTTTTTGAATAATAAATTAATCTAATATCGATTTATTTGTTGTTGTAAACAACGTAATATATAGTAGTTTACCGATGGGGCATCTCTCCTGAGCAGGCGGGGCATCTCACCCGGACCTCGGGAGAGATGGCCAATTGTAGTAATGTTAGATTTTTACCTGTCAAACAAACACACGTAATTTTTCAGACCATCTGTTTTTATAACATTAAAATATAATAAATTTGATATTTTTTCATATAATGTGATGTAAGTTTTTATAATTTAGAAAATTTTTACAACCAATTTTTCTTAGGTGGGGCATCTCACCCGGAATTACCTTAAGGATCAATGGGCCAATGTGTTGTTCTCCGATGAGAGTCGATTCAGTCTGCAATCGGATTCCAGACGTCAGTTCATCGGGCGTTAAAGGGTATGGCGTACCAGCAGGAAAATGTTCAGGAAACAACAATTGGCCCATTGATCCATAGTCCAATTTCGCTGGATCTGATACCACTGCAAACGCATTTTAATTTATAATTGACATTTTTGCCTGTAAGGAAGACATCTCCAAGGAAACACTGCTTAAAGGAGTAACGAAAACACGAATCGGACATTTTTAGTAGATTCAAAGCTGTATTCTGTTGCAGAAAAACACAAGTGTTCTAACAGTTAGATTTGAATGGAGCACAGAAAGACTGAATCTTAGATAAAGATTTAATTTCCATTCATTTACAATCAATTAAGTTTCCATCAATTTAGTTATGAAGCTCAAGAACTAAATGGATTCAGTATTTAAATCGAGAAATTATTTACCAACTTTCGAATATTCATATAAGTTTTTAAAAAAAAAAACAACAACAACAGCTGCAACAATGTAGCAGCTCATTCAATAAAAGAATCGTTCACTTTTGCTGACGGTTTTTGATCCGAAGCTCTTTCCTATTGGTCCGATTTTTTCCCAAAAATAATAAGAATCTTTTTCTTATAAACACCTTCACCATCTAAAGAAGTTTCAGTTGGTAGGATAATACATTTTGATCTATCTTGATTTATCAAATGGACGGACAATGAAATGTTTGTTGTTTTTTTTTAGCCCGTAGGTCATTACCTATTGGTCGATTGTGAACCAAAATCAATAGAAATATCTTCCTAGTAAAATCATATACCTACTTCTAAAATTTAGCTTAAGTGGACGCTTTTGAAATATATGCGATTATTGTGTTTAAAAACAACGTAATTTGACAGATTTTTGCCCCTAACTCTTTATCTATTGGTTCTATTTGTATCAAAATTAGTAGAAATCTTTCGTTAACAACCTATCCATATCTATTCAATTTCCGCTTTCAGAGATGTCCAGTTTTTGAGAAATCGTAATCACAGACGGACTTTGCATTTTAAAGCTTTGTATTGTAATTGTTTTTCTTCCTATTAGAATCTTTATTTAGAAAAGTATTTACCAGAGTGCAATCTATAGAACTACCTTCTCTTTCTCTCTTTTTTATTGAAACTTCCTCTAGTTCCGAAATTAAGAGTGAATTTTGTTTGTTTCCGAATACGGATTTAAATTCATGCTTCGATGAATTTCACACAAGGAAGAGAAAGAAACAAGGAAAAAAAAAAAACAGTATGTGATTCTGACAGAATCGTATTGTCAGAAGTTAAGGTTCAGCGCATCAATAAAGGATATTTTGAGCAACTTCAGGATCCCAATTAGTGAATAACGGACTTATATATGACCCTTATTCTAACAGAAAAACAACAACAACAACAATAATAATAATAATAATAATAATTAAAGAGTCTACTGCACACAAAGTGTTACATAAACTTATTACTAATACTAACAATTCGTGTACTGGATTGCATTTAGTAGAACAGGGTTTTATTTACTTGCCCTTCTGTATTCAAGCTAACCCTCCCTCCTTTCTCCTTTGAATTATCTCAAGAAAGCTATTATTTCGGGATAGCAACGATCAACAGATCAAAGATTGGAAATTTTTGCTTGGACATCCTCAGCAATCTTAATAGTTTGGTAATAATGGTGAACAAACATCTTCCTATAATTTATCTCTGAGTGAATAGAACACTCAATAGAATTTACTAAATCCCAGAGGTCTTAATAAAAGTAAGAAATCCAAGGTAAAGAATAACTAAATCAGTCCAAATAAATGAGATAGAGATTATTTTCTATGTAACAACTTTCCTCTTCTCCCCTTGATGTTTCTCTACAAATCTACATAATTTGTAAAACAGCGTATGTCATCATCATTGTCTTCTGGTCAATATTTTAACAAATAAATCAATAAACTTTAATACTACAAAATTAATAGTAATTTGTGGTATTACTATTACAAGTAATATTTACAAACACCTTCAGAATCTGTTGTTTGTGGTGGTTTAATTGCATTATTATTATTAATAATTCTGTTACTTCCATTGCAAAGGAAGTAAGTTTCAAGTAGATCTCTGGATTCATATTTACTTAAATACTTCCACAATTATAACAGGCAAACGTTTCTTCAGGGATATCACTGATATGACCGGATTTCTTAGTTTGAATGAGACGGTGTGCTGTGTATTCTCTTCTATAAATGAAACAAATGTAGCTCTCGAATATCTTACATTCTGCAACAATTCTAATAATCTTCATTTTTTTATCTCTTGGATTCATATTATGTTATGTTAGACAAATCTATAACATCCTTTCGTAGGTGTGGTTACGATATAGTCTAAACAATGACTTCTGAACATTTTGATGATTTCTACAGCATATTTAAGGTTCTTTTTGTATAAAAGAAGAAATTAAATTAAAAACTTTAATTTAGTTAAATAAAAGCTGAAGGCATTTTTTTTTTTTTTTTTTTTTAAAAACCGAATTTGCAATATCAAATTTTGGGCTGTAAATTAATGATCAGCGCTAAATTGGTGCTCGTAAAAGAGCCAAGATTTTAAAGAAATAAGTTATTTGTGATATTAAAATACTGAATGATGCTTAATGTTATTTATACTATACTTAGTTCATAATTTACAAAACAAAACTGAGTCGGAAAAGTGTCAAGTAAATGCCTTATTTATTTAAAATACTTACCAACGTATTTAGCTCTAAGGCAACTAAACTATAGGTTTTAAAATACTCATTCATTAAAAAAAAAAATAGCAATAATAGCATCTCATTTCAAGGTCCTACTTTTTTTTTATTATTTGTTTTTTATTGCAGGTAAACAGTTCTGCTGATGTTTTTGAATAGATTGTTTTTTATTGCAGGTAAACAGTTCTGCTGACATTTTTGAATAGATTACTTTTGGCACGTGTTTATTTTCATTTTTTTTTTTTTTCGTTTTAAATTGATGTAATTGTACAAACTTTTGCAATTTTGTTGTTGATATTTTCTCCCCATCGAAAACAAAATGTGTATTTTAATAATATTACTCTTTTCTCTTTCTGTTACCCTGACCTACTTTGGAAATCTTTTAGAACGAAATGTTCTTAGCATTCTGAAAAATAACGGTTCATCTTTCAAGGTTTTCCAAAATTCATTTCCAGTGATCATCAGTCATGCTTCAGGCAAGGAAGAAATAGTAAGGTCAGCAATGACAAACGGATTTCCTAAAAATAATAGTTTTTAATACTTTTTTTTTTCACTTCCTTTTTCGTTCACAAAACTTGAAAATACAATATTTGAATCCTTTTTAGTCGGTTTCACATTAGCAATTAATTCTTATTAAATCCTTTTTATGGTTTTTCGTTTATTAATAAAACAACTGAGTTCTCAATGACGAATTTTCATGAGCCTTTCAAGATGATCGCTATAATTCTTTGACCATTCCCATATTTCCGTCGAGATCTCGTGAAAATTAAGGATCTCCTTCTGCTCTTTTGAAAGGCAGGAACTCAACTATTAATAAGATGGATTTTCATGAAATTTGATATTTTGTTGACATGTAAACAAATTACTAATTAAAATAAAAGAAAGAAAGAAATGCAAGTTCAGCTTGTGTTCTACAGAAGACCCAAAATTATCCAAAATTAGTTTAGACGCCCTACCGTAGATATATAGTACAGATCAAATTTCAGAACTTATTATCGCGCTATCATCTTTTAATATTTTTGTTTATATTCTTAATTATTATGGTTTGTTTGATATTTTATTTTTTCAGGTATTTACACCCTTAGTAAGAATGATAATTTTACGCTATGGTAAATTATTCTATTATTGATTAAAAGTATTATTCTTTAAAAATATTAAAAAAAAAATATTTTCCCCTCCTTGTCACACTTTGTCCCAATCTTGTGAACCCCCCCCCTAATGTTACGTCACAATATCATACACCCCTCCCCTCATTTACATAAAAACTAAAGTATTTTTAACTGTAAGTCTTTATAAGATTCTGTTCAGATCACCTATTAATCAGTTCAACGAATAAGTCGTCTAATCAATCGTAGAACCTCATCCTTTAACTGACAAACGGTCCTATAAGAGATACACTATATTCCATTTGCATCAAAAGTGATGCCTGCTTCAAAGCTGAACAGATAATTGCGGGTGTTTTAATGAATTTCTTAGTAGGTATTTTTGATTTCAAATAATGCACTTAAATGAAATGTAATGTGACATCACATATTATCTGACCCGCTCCCCCTCCCCTCGACATGCATATCTACATAGTATATGGACAGCATGGTTTGTCCATGAACCTTTTCTACCTTTACCTATTTATGATGGAGATTATGTGTAAGTGAAGCAAGTCTGTTTTAGACACTGATATGAATTAAACTTAAAATAAGGAAAATAAAATATTCAATGTTTGCCTAAGAATTTTACAACTTTCTGAAATGAATATTCTTAATGATTCTATCTAAATATTTTAATGAAAGCTTTAATCCTTAAATATTATATCTTGTTAGAACATTATGTCAAAAGAATACGCTCATCAAGATTATTTTAATGGTTACTGTATCGATTACATTATAATTCCGTCTCATTCTTCCAATACTAAATGATAAGTTCTTTTTGTTCTTTATTAAATGCTATTTAATTTAGTATTTAGTATTGTTATTAAAAACTTTTCAATAACAAGCAAAGAAGAAAGCTTACATTATACAGAAATGAAGGAGATCACTTACATCTTGTAGAAACGATGTAACAAGCATTGCGGTTGTTTTTGGGAACGAAATTCAGCAGTTTCGTACGATTATCTACAAAATGTCGAACTTACAAATAGAATTTACATTAAGCCTTTAGCAAAAAGAAATACTACTAATGATGATGTAAAATATTTTAAAAATAACGAACATAACATTTTGAGGGAAAATTCAATGAATCGTCTGGTAGAATATCCGATTTCTTAACCTGAACCCACTATAACCGTTATTTATGAAAAAGTACGTCATAAAAGTCATTGGTTATTTAAAAGAAATAACTGATAAACAACACCTTCAGTAATTAACAAGATACTGAGTAGTTGGGTGAGATTTGATGGTAAAGATGATAGCTAAACATCATAGTAGGTTCGTGAAAAACATCGTTAAATAAAAATAAAAACAAGAAAACAAAATAAACAAACAAATGCAGAAAACTTTAAGTAAAGAAAAAAATGCCACTCTAGACGAAGAACGACTGGTTTCAGAATACGGAAAAAGAGTTTGGAATCTATCAAATCCAATGCAAGTAAATAGATAAGGAATAAAAAGGAAGTCTTACCACATTTAAAGCTGCTCCAACGAATCGAAGTTTATATTTTTCTTTCGTGTTATTTCTTTAAACGTGCTTCAAAAAAATCATACTACAATACCACAAATATTTACTGGTCTTTCCAAGTATTCTTAATATAAAATATCATAAGATTGACTTGACTATTTTGAAAGTATTCATAAAATGGCTATTACTAAATAACAGGAATTCCCAACAGAGATGATCGTCGAAAAACAACCGAAATTTGAACTGACTTTGTTGTTACACCAGTGATTTAGATCAAGTAAGAAGTAGGTACTGAAGGACCAGAGGTACGATTCCAAGAATTAGCAGACAGAATCTTCCAAGACCGTGGATTTTATAATTAAACTGTTATTGTAACTAATCCTCTTTCTCAAGAAATATTTTAAGAAAGTGTAACAGTCGCATTATCTAGAATCTAGCTAATATCACCTCGTTCCTTTCATCAATCAGAAAGGCTTGACTTAGCAACTATATCATTGCTCAGAATGATCTCTAAGAGTCTCAGAGAAGAGAGATTGGATTTACCAAAAGATAATTTCAAAGGATTATTCACCAATCTTTCATCCGTATACAGATTTCCATGGAGAAACCAGAGAGATCAACAGCAATTCAACTTTTTTTTATCCTTCTATTCAGGCTGACCACCCAATCTATATCTTCGGAGCCCCTTGAATCAACTGAGGCTCTGAGGGAAAATACCATATCATAACGATATATAGCAATATTGATGCTGTAATTTACGCGAAAACAGAAGTTACTTTGTTTTAGATAAGCAGTGTAGGATAATTAATTTTTTAATCCTGTAGATTTATAAAGGTCAGCTTATATTATCATAGTGAGCTTACTTAAATTATTGGAAATCACAAAAAAAAAAGAAATAAAACTTAAATTGGAATAAGGTATTATTGAATTTAATTATTGGTTAATCACTTCATTTCCCCTTTTCAAAATACTATTATTTGAACTCTCTTCTGTAAACGTTAATTTAGAATATAACTAAAATTTCAATTACAAATTGGCCTCATTTCTTTACTGAATTATAAATTATGGAAGATAATTTCTTAGCGTTACTTTGAAATCTGTTTTTCTTCTTTCTTTCTTTACTTATTAATTAAATAATAATTAAATGCATTTCAGTTTGATATTCAATGTAGGCTCTAATCGGTTCTCATGACCATTTTTTTTTTATGTGAAACTAAAAATGGTACTTTTATGATTTTGAAAGAGATCTTGCAGCAATTTTATTTTCACCCATTATTCACAAAACAAAGCCAAGATTTATCAGTAAATAGTTAAGAGAATATTAAAATGTAAATAAAATCAGTAATGCATGCAAGAATACTTGAAGCGCAATTCGAAAGGCCAAGCTATGTTAAATGATTTCTCAGATAAAAATTTAGGATCGTGCAATGATGATACATTAGGGCCCTACATTGTTTTTCGTCATAAAAAAGTAAAAAAATTAAACTATTAGTATTTTTCTATAACATATCAAAACATTTAAACTCGTCTTCATAATTGTTATTTATTATTATTTCGTACACTGTTTAGCATACATAATTTGAAAAGTACAAACTTGTTTAGGGGTTCCGTGCACAATGTACTCGACTTGTACATTGTTCTCTCGCTCGTTTGCCGTATTTGACAAAAAAAAAAAAACCGCTTCATTTACCTTATTTTCAAAAGTCAATTCAAACCAGTCAAATGGCTATAAAATAATTTTCCTATAAATAACCAGTGTTTAATTCTGTTCGCCAGATCCCGCAGATTGAAAAATGAAACTATCCCTCTCTTATTCTTTGGGTACGTTAGACTAGACAGCTGCAGGCGAACATCACCCTTCTTTACTGTGCGTGGCGAATTATCTATATAAAATGAATGTATCTTTCTTTCTTTGTCTTTTTTAGACTCCTAGGCCCTTTGACCTATCTGGACCAAACTTTGCAGAATTACTCTTTAGGACCCTGCGGAAAAGATAGGCTACCTTAGAACCCGGACACCCCCCCCCCCCAAGGGATTGAAAAGGGGTAAAACCCCTGAAAAACCCAATATCCACCTGGTGGTGAAAGTGAGAACTACACAAATATTGTGTAAAGTGAAAAATTCACTCTCCTATGAGGGGCAGGAACACCACACTTGGGTGGGAGGAAGCCAACACAAAGGCTGAAGTGTCCTACCCCCGACCGACACCGGGACCTTATATTTAGGGCCCCTTCTCGGGCCCCCCAAGT
>JAFIDM010009631.1:170204481-170216581 GCA_023159025.1 Thereuonema tuberculata | reverse complement strand
CCCAAGTCAATTGCAAATAAGGAAAAATTCGCTCTCCTATGGGGGGGCAGGGACACCCCACTTGGGTGGGGGGATGGCGACACAAGGGCCTAATTGTCCGACCTCCGAAAGACACCGGGACCTTATATTTAGGGCCCCTTCTCGGGCCTCCCAAGTCAATTGCAAAAAAGGGAAAAATTCGCTCTCCTATTTGGGGCAGGGACACCACACATGGGTGGGAGGAAGCCAACACAAAGGCTGAAGTGTTCCACCCCCGACCGACACCGGGACCTTATATTTAGGGCCCCTTCTCGGGCCCCCCCCCCCAAGTCAATTGCAAAAAAGGGAAAAATTCGTTCTCCTGTGGGGGGCAGGGACACCACACTTGGATGGGAGGAAGGCAACACAAAGGCTGAAGTGTCCCACCCCCGACCGACACCGGGACCTTATATTTAGGGCCCCTTCACAGGCCCCCCAAGTCTATTGCAAATAAGGAAAAATTCGCTTTCCTATGCGGGGGGCAGGGACACCACACTTGGGGGGGGATGCGACACAAGGGCCTAAGTGTCCCACCCCCGATCGACACCGGGACCTTATATTTAGGGCCCCTTTTCGGCCCCCGAAGTCAATTGTAAAAAGGGAAAAATTCTCTCTCCTATGGGGGGCAGGGACACCACACTTGGGTGGGGGGATGGCGACACAAGGGCATAAGTGTACCACCCCCAATCGACACCGGGACCTTATATTTACGGCCCCTTCTCACCGAGCCCTTTCTTTCTTTGAGTGGCATTGCAACGCATGCTGGGTACAGCTAGTAGTAGATATAACAGTGGCCTCCAATTGCCTTCCACAGGGTTACAGACAGGAATAGAAACCACCGTTGCTATTAAGGGTTGTTATCAAGATAAAAACAAAACTAATTTAGTGAATAAAAACAAAAACAATTTTACCAGTAAACCAACTGAAAGTTTACTGTTATAGATAGACTATCAACTCCACTTTTGGGTGTCACGTCGACACTGAATGCTAACAGCAATTCCTTATTAAAATTCATTTCAAACTTTGAACGAATAGTTTAAATTCATCTCATTGAAGATAGGGATCCGTAAAAAAACAAAACAAAACAAAACAAAAAAATCAGAATGTCACCCGCCCCCATTTAAAATATCAATATGTAGTCTTCTCGGTGTATAAAACATATTTTTTTTCATATTTACATATTTTTTTCTTGCTTGAAGTAAATCATGTATTTTATTTTTAGATCCTCTCATTTAGTTGAATCCTTTTCTCTTGTGCAGTTGTTTTAATTTTGATTATATAATTTCACGAATTATTCCTGAACAATTTTAAAACCATTTGAATTTTGTGAAATTTTGCTGCCCTTCCGCAGTGATATTTTCCCTCTTCCTCACCCACTATCAACAAAAAAGCTCCTAAATTACAGAGTTTCATAGTTTCAGTTTTTCTTAATTTAATTTTTCAATATTTAATATCATTCATATCTTTTTATTTAAGTCATTACAATTATTTTCAGATTGTTTGTTATTCAGTACTACCATTAAAAGGGCCCGTCGCCGAGTGGGTAAGGGCGCTTGGCTGCGGGTTGCAGGTGGCGAGTTCGATTTCCGGCCTCGGCGGAGGGTGGGAATTTTTCCACGTTCAATTCTCCTCCAAACTGATCCTAGGGCCTACTCAGCCCTCTGTAGAATGGGTACCGGGTTACTTTCCCGGGAGTTAAAGGCGGGCGGGCGTCGGGCTGACCACCCGACCTCATACTAGTCCCGTTGGTCAAGAAACGTAGGGAGCACCCGTGGGCCTGTATGGCCTGTTTGGGGACAGCTTTAACTTTTAACTACCATTAAAATTTTTCAAAGCTTCTGTTTTTTATGGTTTTAGGCTTCTATAGAGAGCTTAGCTCAAAGCAGGAGAAGCCCTACATCCCAGCTCTGTCTGTCCGTCCGTCCGTCGCGAGAAATTCATATCTCAGGAACGACATATGATATCTCGTTAAAAAGGTCTTGCCAAGATTAGCTTGTGTGATTCATAACTCGTTTCTAGCTTGTGTGATTCATAACTCGTTTCTAGTTTGTGTGTTTCATAACTCGTTTCTAGTTTGTGTGTTTCATAACTCGTTTCTAGCTTGTGGATTTCATAACTCGATTATAGCTTGTGTGATTCTCAAGTGATAGGTCTCCTCTAGAATTTGATCTTAATTTATAAGTTTTATTAAACTCTGGAATATTATAAAAATTTATTTCTTCATTTTTTATATTGACTTCAACTAGAATTATTATATGAATTAGTTATAAGAAGCCAATTTCTTTTTCTCTTCTTGAAATAAATCTTACAATGATGGGTCTATTTTTATTATAATGGAATCTCCCAAATCTATGGAGAGCTTCTATTTTTTTTTCTGTGGGGTTTTGAAGTTTTAAAGTTTCCGAGATTTTAACATTCGCGCTCTATAGAAGCCATGGGAGCATTTTGCGATCGCTATTGGGATTGCTGCTCCTACCTGGTTTTTCTGCGTTTCATACTTTTTCTTCCCATTCTCTCCAGATCTCGCTGCATGGTATTCAAACTTTATATCTGCACTGTAGCAAAACTTTCAAAGGCTTTTGTTTTGGTCTAATATTTATAATACAATTCATTTACGGAGTTTTTAGGGGGTTGTTGTACAATGACAACAATGTCAAATATCTCGAACATAGGGGCGTTGGCACCTGAAAATACTCCATTCCTACAGTCTTTGGGTCTCTGAACACGATGGTGAAATCAGTTTGTCGATCCGACCTTCCATTCCAGGGGTGGACAGACACGGACGGACGGACAGTACAAACGCAATAGCTACCGATTTTTGGTCCTATCACAATAGCTCCTAAATGGGTCGCTAACTAGAAAACGCTGCGGTTAAACAGCAAAAGTGTGATATCGTGCACTCAACTACAAGTGTTATCGAGTTCGTCCGGTTGTGTGTTCATCCTGCCACGCCGCAGCACGATTCCCCCTAGATCCAGCTCTGATTTCTGTATAAACTAGACTCGTAAGTAAGAACTTACGGTCAAAATCTATCACTACACGACTCATTATAATGATAAATAAGTTGTAATTATCTGGAAGAAGCCAAAGTATAATAGGAAGTTTAGACTATCTCTGTTTCTCAGAGTAACTATTTAGGGTTTTGTTATACAAGAATTCGAAAAATAAGGTTTGTCGTTTTAATATAAAAAAACAGGTGCTGAGATTCGGAAGAGCCCAAATTATTATACATTGGGTTATTAGTTTCTTATTCTTTAATTCACGAACTATTATAATAATTTACAAGGTCATTGCTTCAAACTTAAATAACTGAAAAATTGGGTAATTTTGCTTTGTGGTTGTTTTTACAATATACACTAAATGAATTAACTCAGCTTAAAAAAACAAAAACAAAACAAAACAAAATTACTATTATATTTAACAATTTGTTATGATGTAATGACTATTACTGTCCTATTATTATTATATTCAAGGTTCGCTTTAAAGATTTTCCCTCAATGAACAGTTTCCGATTTTTATTTTAAGTTTCGACGACTGTCATCTTGTTCCAAAAAAATAAAAAATAAAAATATTTCTTGAAATCTATCAAAAAGCAGAATCAGAAACACGTTTATTAATTTTCTATATAATCTATACTGTTCTTGATCACAAAGGATTGCAAATGGAAAGGGACAATGGCATATAAAATAAATAATAGGATTCCATAAAAGAACGTTTATTTCGTCCATCTTCATCTTCACTACAATTACAATTGCAATATTTCTTCTTCAGGCCTCTTTTACGTTTTGAAAATCTCCAAACGGTTATAACAACGATAAATCCATATATATATATATATATATATATATATATATATATATATATATAAATCCAAATGACAAAACTTGAATCGCCATCTTGAATCGCCATATTGATATTGATATTTGGTGTTTGTTTAAGTTAAATAATAGGATTCCTAAGTCAATTAGCTGGCAGATAGCACTCCATCTTAATTTTATCTTCAATCACACAAAAGGGACAGATTGATATTTGAAAAATTATACATTTCCCAATACATTAAAAGACGAGTTTAAATCTTAATGCATTGAAAAAAATCAATATTCTCTAATTACAATTTTAAAATAGCCAAATAAAATTAAAATACATAGAAATCAATTTGAATATCTAATGCTTAAAAAGTTAAACTTGCTGTCTACAAAAACCGGCTTTATTCTGGTCAAATTTTTATTTTTTCTTAAATAAAATAGTCTTAAATTAAATCAATATTTTCTTTAATAATGACCAGCTATGAACCTTTTATGAGACATAATTCAATTACAACAGCAAGAAAGATCTATAATTGTCAAGCATATTCACTACATATATTTTCCTTTGATATCTATTATTTATTTCGACTTGTATTGGTAATCTGTCTTTGAACTTAATAGATAGTTTGGAATCAGCTTTCAGTGTTTTTATGATAAGACGGAAAACAGTAGACTTTTAAAGTGGAGATTAAAATTTATCAATAAAGGATTTATTTATAGAGAAAAAATTAGAATATGATTAATTCAAAAGCTATTCTAAAGCAGGTAAAAAAAATAATAATAATAATTATGTAAGATTTCGAGGAAAATGTAATACTAGTACGAAATGATGAGAATAATTATGAAGGAGACTACATTTTTAAAATAAACCTTTGCAAAGCTTTTGTTATCCTTATCTTATCTCTAGCTGACTCTGATTACGTGAATATCCTATAATTTGTTGTTGTTAATCTGTTCCATTTTCAGTTTCTCTCTTGAGGAGATTCATTTTCACCGTTGGTTGCACTGAACTAGTTGTTGTGGTAAAAGGAAGTTCCCTCCTCGAATTATTCCACTGTGCCTTGGCTTTCCACGAAGACAGCGACCAGGAAAATGTCTTTCTGATAACAATTGTTCAAGCATTCAGACGAAGAAATTAATAGAGCAAAAGCAGGAAACAATGTTCAGATATTAATCAACTGAATCAAATAAATGTCAAGGGGTAATCTTTAGGTCAGTGATTGCTCAATACAGGTAAAGAATAGGTTTTCTGATTGATTATAGTTACGATTCTACAATGATACGATAAATGCAGTTAAGTTCAAAAAAAATTCCATATTCAAGGAAACGAGGAAGAACTTTTCGACTTCCTATCAATTCTTTAGGAATTCCTTTGTCTTTCTTCTTATGCACCGAATCTTTGTAAAATTTCTACATTTCACCAAGAAAAGCATTTGTGTGCTTTCGATGTATTTATTAATTACAAAAACATTCTAGCATAATACATCTTCACTGAAATTTTTCGTCCTCTGTTTACTTAATTTTTCATTTCATTTCCATTTAAAAATGTGATGTTTATTTAATTAATTTATATAGCGATTAAATACCGTAGAAGTGATAGAAATAGCTACCGCATAACGAAATAATAGAATGCAGAGTTACTGAAGATTTCAACAGTTACCTATCAGTGTTAAACGGGTCCTAGGGTCTACCCAGCCCTCTGTAGAATGAGTACCGGATTTCTTTCCCGGGAGTTAAGGCGGGCAAGCGTCGGGCTGAACTCCCGACATCAATCTAGTCCCGTTGGTCTCGAAACGCTGGGAACCTTACCTCCCGCGCGCCTGCATGGCCTGTTTATGGGATTGCTTAACTTTAACTTAACTACCTAACCTATCAGTGTTAGGGATGGTTTCGTTCTCTTAGAACCCAAGTAGTTTTGTTATTTTATACGTTGTCTCAGTTGCTGCACACTTAATATTACAACGAAGGAACAGAAGATTAATTTATTTATTCAAATTATTCTTCCTTGTTAAGTTGTTTTAAGTATTGAATGCAAGCTTTCCGAAACGGTCTGTATCGTAATATAGAAGAACCTCTTACCCTTCACTTTCATTATATTACTTCCCTAAAATTAAATTTTCAGTGAATAGACCTTGAGAGATTTATTTTAGAGAAAAAAACGTATTATACTGAAATACTGTAAATAAAGTAGCAAATAATTTATCGTGGCCTAAATTGATGCCTAGATATAATAAACAAGAATATACTGAATGATATTAAAAACAGGCTTACATTAAAAAGCCAGAATAGAAATAGGCTTACTATCATTTTGAATGCATAATTAATACTGATGTGTCAGAATGAAGATATCTTTTCTAGAAGAATTTCTGTTTGTTGTTCAACTGCTATTGGACCCTTGAACGAACTTCTGTGTCAGAATGAAAGCGTTTTCGTTTCAGAGCTCTTTTAGTAATTTGAAAAAAATATAATAGCACCGTGAGAGGTAAGGACTATAAGGAGGATGTCCTAGAATCTCTCAACTCACCGCAATGTATTTTGTGTGTCATAGACAGTTCGAAGAAAATCATTTCTCTTGATAAGATGCCCAGCATTTCCTCTAATTTAAGAAAATATCAGAATAAAAATCGAAGACAATATCAAGGTAAATAAAGCCTCACAGAACCTCTTGAATATATCGTTCTATTTTAATGGCATTGGAGAATTATTGCTTAAAAGCTCTGTCTCAGATTCATAATGACATCATGTGTTCTTCACTGTGATCATTGAACAGATAAAAAGAAGTTCAATCGTAATCTCTGGCTCATTAGTTAAGTGATCTTCAGCTCATCGCTGCACAACTAATTGTTTCCAATTGCTTTCTTTGGCAGGTACCAGCACATTACAAAATCAATAAACGTAGATCTTTTGAAGATGAATGGACTTTTTACGATAAATTAAAGTTTCCTTTTGAAGCAAATAGAAAGTGTACAGAATGTTAATTCTTAATTCTATTTGATTGTATCTATCAGATTAATGTGTTTATGTTTGAAAAACAACCTGAAAATACGTAAACTTGATATTAAAGTTTGTTTCTATTCTTGATTCATTACTTAAATTATTGTGAAAATTAACATTTTATACTACAGTTACTGTTTATTTATTTAGTTAATGCTTTAATCTCTTTTTTTTTTTTCATACCTTGACTATTAAGTGCTAGTTAATTCGACAAAAACTTCTCTGTCCATCATTACGTATATTTACTTATAACAAACATAAATATAATCCAAAGCCAGAGATCTTTGGGTCGAGTGCAATGATTTTGAAAGACATAATAGAATCAATATTTAGTAAATCAATGTTTTAACAGAAATAAAGACATAGAAATCTCATATAAAACTTTAAAACATGATTATAAACTTTAGAATTTTTCTTAAGAATCAAAAAATTATGACCTCGATAAGAAAGCATTCATCTCTTTATTATGCAATGTTTGTGATCTTTATTTTTAAAAGTAATTATTTACGCATTCTTAGAATTTTGAATCGCATGTAATTAATTATGCTTTTCAATTGCTAATATCAAAAATATTATATACTAATTTCACCCTGCTCATAATAATAATAATAGGCGAAAGTTTACGAATAAATAACACTTTATAAAGGAAGTTTCACGAAACTTCCCCACGAAATAAAATCCTGTATACGCCCCTAAACCGATTTTTTTTTTTAACTTTGCGAATCTAAAAGTCAGAAGAAAGGTTTGCTAGCGACGACTAAAATTGTAATTGAAAATATTAATAAAGATAAATTCTAGCCTCACCCTTTTTTTTTTGTAATAATTTGTGTATTTTCATTTTATTGTATGGTAAATAGAGCCATAAAAAATATTGTATTTAATTTTGGTCTTTAATAGTCGACTGAGCAGAAATGCGGACCACAGTGCAGCTTTGGTAAATCCATTAATCATGCTATCAACAACATAATTGAAATTTAAACACTCTTTTGAACCGATGTTTTTTGTCAGGTTGTAATCGGATAGGCGGAACTTCTGCAATGATTTGAATTCATGTCGCTTTAGAACTGAAGTCCACATAAACAGTTCGTTTTGCTTGGAAACCCTTGTACAATAATTATTCTTTCTTCAAATGAAGTTTTTCTTTCTTCTTCCTAATATATTATTCGCCCTTGTCCTATATCCAGGGGATTAAGATGGGCTGCTGACATCCCTTGTGCTGTCTCGGGTGTCTCCTGGTACTACACTGCTCCACCTACTCAAACACTGCTTGTTTGCGCTTCATGATCTTGTCCGTAACGTTGGCATTTTTTGTTTCCTAGGATTCCTTTGTTAGCGGTGCTCTAAAAACAAGATCTTAAAAATCCTAATTAAATAAGAATTAAGTCTAAAAAAGAAAGAGAACTAACACTGAATATTAATGAGTTGCTTTGTCTTTAAATGGAAGATGATTTATTGTTTCTAAATGAATATAATACGTTGCAGAAAGCTGCTTAGATGGAAAATGTAAGATGGCAGTGGGTTTTCCGGTTTTGCCTAAAAGGGAAACCCAATGACGTTACATTATTCAAAAAAAAAAAAAATACAAATTCTCTGGAATGTTTATTCTGATATTATCATTACTGTTGTTAATATTATTTTGCCTTTTCCAAAGTTAAGTTTGTTGTGAGATAATGTCTTTTTGATACGAGGTCAATAGAACTTTAATAGTGTCTGTGTTCAATCCATATTTATGGCGCAATTCTTCTGTTCTTTGTATCTAACTTTCTTATCGAAGGTAAATCTATATTTAGATTAAGGATTTCAAAATTAAAAATAATTAAGAATCATGAAAAAAAGGTTAATTAATGACATTAATAACTTTAAGAAACAACAAGAATATAAAGCATTGCTAAATGTAACGAGTTTTAATGAAAATAACAATTCTTTATTATTTCTTTTTTTTAATTTTAAATGATTCCTTTTGATACAAGTGCTTGTAACTATACTTATATTTAACACTTTTTAATATATAATCTATATGTGCTAAGATGTGTGCTCACGCTTTGCTTCGCTCGTTCCCTAAAAGATAAATACATTTTAACTGCCCAATAAGAGCATTTGATTATTAATTAATCGCATACAAACAAAAGACAAAAGGCAATTTTCGTAAAGTATTTAGCGTCTGTTATTTTCTATAGAGTTTTTCATTCTGTCATGAAAACTAAGTTATGTATCTATATTACGCAAATCATACACATATACTTATATGTACATATACATCCTTTATGCATAGAAATAAAGTCAAATAAAGTATAACGTAATGACTGAATCCTTGGGGATCTCGAAGAATTTAGACAAAAAAAAAAAAGACAGGAAACACGTAGCTACTAACGGAAATAGAAATATTTTTCCGGGTTTGCCTCTTGAAAATGGATATTTCTTCATCCTTTATTAATGCTCCGTTTAGGAGAAATATAATGAGACAGATTTTTTTATGTAATTTTAATAGAAATAATCTGAATAATTTATTCTGCTTTGTTTATCAACAATTGGACCAAAGTATTTTGAGTTATTTTAAAGAATACAAAGACAACATTATCCATCATTGAATAGATAGAGGCATGGTAATCGGGTTCAAATCTGCTTGGTGGCAATAAGCTTGTTTTGTTTTTTTTATTTCCTTTTTTTTGTTATTATTTTGAAATAAATAATATTCTTCTTAACTTTTTTGTCTAATTAAATGTTCTTAATTTAAGAACAAAACTGGAAACCCGGATCTGTATTAAGGGGATGAGGGCTAACATTCTTGAAGGGTACGCATATCTCTGAAACCGCATTAAATGGAAACACGAAATTTCACATGAATGTTCTTTGTCAATATCGGAAAGATATTCGACGAATTTTCGATTTTCGGGTTCTAAAGGGTGTAAACGTGGGGGGGGGGGGCGAGCAAAGATTTTCTTGAAGATATGTGATTCTGATACCGGTTCAGTTGGAAACATGAAATTTCGCAAAATTTCTTTGTCGAAATCTAATACATACGGTACGTATCGACGAATTTTCGAAATTCACATCCTAAAGGGGTGTAAACGGGATGAGGGGGAGGGGGGACACATTTTATTGAAGGGCACTTTACGCG
This sequence comes from Thereuonema tuberculata, assembly GCA_023159025.1. NCBI lineage: Eukaryota > Metazoa > Arthropoda > Chilopoda > Scutigeromorpha > Scutigeridae > Thereuonema > Thereuonema tuberculata. Next base: position 170,206,645 of record JAFIDM010009631.1, on the reverse strand, counting down.
GTTTTCAGGTTACAAAATCAGAATATAGCATTACTTTGTAATCATCACGTGACTTGTTATCAAATGGAAAAATTTCAAAGTGATCATACAATTACAATTTCTTCGTCATCCACATCAGGACAACTCTTTTTTGTAACCCGAGCGAAGCACGAGCGTTTTTGCTAATTGACTATAAAAGGATCTATAAAATAGTTTTAAGACCTTAATCTAGTAGAAAGCTCTCAGCAATTTGAGAATTTTACCTTTTCACTAATTTAAAGATTCGTAGCAACTTCAGATATCAATAAAAGAATCGGTAGGAAATACTCGTAGAAAAGCAATAGAAGACAACTGTCATAATAACAGTGATTTAATCCCATTAAACAAACAGTGATAATAGATTTTGCATCCACCTATAAGTAAAGTCCAAAAACTTAAATTTTGCGAAAAACAATCACATATGTAATGATTAATTTTTAATGAAGAACTAAGAAATTAAAACAAATTCTATTGAAATTGAAAACACAAGGTTTTAGAAATTCAAAGATGAGAATAAAGTTTTTTATTGAAATTCAGCGATAGAAGGTACAGTAGTAAATCACACTTCCCGCTGATGATGTGAGATGATGTGATTGAAAAGAGGAAAATTCTTGAGTAAATGAACGAATGTAGCAGCAATTACTGGCAAATCTCTTTGGCGTTCTCATTCTTTGTATTAAAGAACAATCAACTAATCTTTCTGCGAGTCTCTCGTGATTAAGCAACAAGATATTCACTCAGAGAATTCCATTCTTAGCGTGTTTCAACCAATGCAGAAATGAAAGATTCGTGATAATAATTGCTGGAAATTTACATCTTCAGTTTCTTTAATATTAACTGCTCAGTCATAACACATTATCACGTGACAAAAATAGCTAAAATAAAAGAACATCCAAGCATGCTATTTCCCTATGGGAGCTACCTTGCGAAATATGTGTGTCTTTTTTTTGTTTGGAGACGTCTTTTGAGGCACGAAACCATTTGAGAGAGGCTTTCCAGTCACGAATGGATGCAGTTAATATGAATGACAATGAAGAAGATTAATTAAGAAAGAAATTAAACATTATTAAAATTTAAAAAAAAGGACAAAAAAAAGCCTTACGTTCATCAATATAAGTTTCCAAATAGGCCTTCAATGTTTGTCCTAGAGACCTTCATTTCTTTTTTAATTGTCAAAAGGGTCATGAAATTAAGGTTATGAAAAGGCCTAAATAATATTTTCTTTGTTAAATACACATATCAAAAGTAGCTTATAGGCCTATTGGACAAAACAATTCTGAGCTGTTTTTATATCGCTATGTTCAGAAAACTTCAAAGAAAGGTTTCCAGGATTCAAAGTTATATTCTTTGAATAAATACAGTAGTTGATTATTCCACAACGGTAGTTAAACATCTTTAACTACTAAAATTAAAAGGAGCATTTGCTTTATAGTTAAGTAATATACTTAATAGTATTTAACTACAAAGCAAATGTTGTTCAATGGAATTCAATATGGTCTTATCTATTAATAAATTTATGGAGAAACAATTAAGTATATAATTTTACATTATATATTTCCAAGCATTGCGTATTTTTTGAAAGCCCAGGAACAGATTATTAACGGTTTCACTACTTGAGATACTTTTTCCCATGATTACAGGTAGACCATGAATCCTGTGATTACGGTGTCATTACTATATGAATACGACAAACAGGTGGTTGACTTAGGCTCAAGATTAAATAACGGCTTTCTCTGATATTTGCATAATATAACGGTCACTCGGACAAATTGGATTTTATACGAAATTTATTTACCGTAATTAATGCAATTTAATTATGAATCCCCTCCAAAAAACTAAAAATAAGTAACGGACAAACTTTTTTAATTGTTTTTCTTTGCTGTATTGCTAAGATAGTTTAATACTTACAATACTTACTTTACTTACTTGTTAGCATACATAACTCAGGGGTGCCCACGCGGGGTAGTCACGGCGCAGACTGCGCCATTGAAATTTGGGGGGGGGGGGGTTAAAAAAAATCAAAAAGAGTATAAATGTTATTTTTAAAAAATTGCATAAACTTCTTTTAATACTATTGTAAAATTGAATGAAATGTAACTTTTCAGCGCTCTCAGACAGTGGCGTAGCTAGAAATTTTGGGCCCTAA
>JAFIDM010009631.1:170172939-170203630 GCA_023159025.1 Thereuonema tuberculata | reverse complement strand
ATTTTGACCATTTCTTTAAATAAAGATAAAAAAATGACATTTATCTACAACGTAAACAAATTTTCTTCAAGTATGAAGTCGTTTATTCGGTACAAATGGAATCATTTCAAATATTAATTAAAAATAATCCCACATCATTTTAATTTTGAGAAATATTAAAATGTTTTTCAAGCATTCTAAAATGTGAAGTGATATAGTTATAATTTTTCATCATTGTTAATTTTAAAAAAAAAAAAGAGAGAATTCTACACCAAACAGATGCTGCAACAACTTTTTGCATCAGTCTGATTTGATGTTGATGTGTAGTCTTTCCTTCTTTCTGTGTCTTTTTCTTTTTTTTTTATTTTTAGCTCTGGTGAAAAATTAGGCTATAACTAGCTTACATCACTTCACATGTAAATAGTTACAGATTTTCAAAAAAAATACTGAACACATTATTAGTCCTAAAGGAATTTTTTTTCTGTTTTTGTTTTTGATAATTTCGTTTAACGGAAACATTCAAAACGCAATATTTATCAAATTAGTATTAAAAAAGAAACCAATATTTTCAACCAATAAGAACTTCAGTCTGAAACTCCGTCGCTTTTTAAAAAAACTGTATACGGATCTAATTTTTACGATCCCAAAAACATCTAAAAATTATTTTTCGATCAAAGTGAAATTAAAAATGATCTAAGTTAAATGGATTCCAATTATTATGGCATTAATAAAACGATCGATAAAAAAGCAACATCCTTTTCATAGAAAACAAATTAACTCAGGTAACAAGGAAAGAAAGAAAAATTATGTAAACAACAGTCGAAGGAAGAATGCAAATAATCAGGAAAGGAAATTATCTTCCGATAGGAAAATTCGGACAGGAAATTGAGAAATCTTCTGCCGTAAGTGTTTTATTTCCTTATCATTATATCACGGCCTTTAATTTAACGGTTGGTTATGCAATATTTCCAATTAATCTATTGCTGTACATGGTCACTTATTTGAAAACCTAAATTATGTATCGTCATCAATACTACATTTAATAGGTAAAAGTTTCATATCAAAATGTAAAGGCCTCAAATTAAATAAATAAACTTAAATATGAACAACAACAAAAACTTAAGATTTGGACTTGATTTGAAGTTTATGAATGAACAGTGAATGTTTTTTATTAACATTCCAATTTAAAGAAGAAATGCTTTTATTTTTAGTTTTTAATACATTCAAGAAATCAATAGATTTTATCGAATTTTTAAAACACTTCTAACTTAGAATGCTGTTAAATCAAATCAAAGCCTCCACTTTTTAAAATCGTTAATAATTAACTGCCTATTTCAATTAAAACAGTTGATCTTACCTTAATTCTGCCGATGTGTTGGTATAATAAAAGCCGTTAACTTATTTCTTAACTGCTTTCATTTTCAAATAACCATGGGTGCAGAAATTGGCATTTTTTCTATTCTTAAGTTCTAGAAAACTTCGGCAATTCCGAAGTGATATATGATGCTTTGGAATAAACCTGAGAAGTTGTTAATTTCACTCCAAAGTTCAGTTTCTCTATCCGTGTCGACTGCTTTGGATGGATGTATTCCACTGTAAATTTCGAGGGGAGAGTCTTCCTAACAACTCCTTGGCCAACGAAGCCGTATTCTTCTCGTAACTGATCGAGCGCAGGCACAAAAGCAAAACAAAACCCACGCGCTCCCTTCGACCACGTGAGCCAGTGACATCGCCGACTCCTATGCGCACGGTCGGAAAGGAGAAAGTACTGCCCCGTTCCACTTCGGTGCTGAACCATTAAATGAAGATTTGAATGCAGCTGCAAGCCAATTCGCGCCAAACCGAAAAGAATTAAGAGTGTTTATTAAACAATTAATTAGTTCGTACATCATATAAAAATTATCATTGAATAATTAATGAATTAGTTGTTGTTTCCTAACTAATGTTTAATCTTTTACTAAATGTGTAATTCAAGCAAATTTGAGATTTTGAATAGGATGAGATAACTATGAGCATTAATCCTTGTTCTTTAATCATGATACGGTATTATAGTATTATATAGACAGTATAGTATAATAGTATATTATGGATATTATAGTATCCACAACGCTTGTACAATAACCTTACTGTTAATAATTTTAACATTTTTGCTTTGTTAAACTAGAAAGCAATAACGAAATGAACTGATAGTCTTGGGCTTTGTTGGAGCGAGTCGAATTTTAAAATAAGAAAATAACCTAAAATTTTTGTGCCTGGCAGAATGGAAGTTTGATAATATTACAGCAAATAATAATAATAATAAAAAAAAAATCCTCAACCAGCCATTGAGCCCCCTCCAAGCGCAGGGCCCCAGACGACCGCCTAGATTCGCCCCCTCCTCCCTTCTCGGGCCGGCCCTGGTTAATTCAGCTATTAAATTTGTTTTAATCCTGAATGTATTTAGAAATCCTGAAATAGATTCATCAACTCATTCCTAGTATTAAATGTAAATAAAATGAAGGGACCCGAAACTATGTTGAGACTGCTCTTTTGCAGAAACATTTGCAGAAGTTTCGCTCACTTCCGTAGTATGATAGTTAACCCAATGCTGCTTTCTTAAGGTTTAAAATGTATTAGGATATGCTATTATTTTAAGACGATACTAAAATTAAATAGCATTTTTTGTTATTAGGATCGTCGACTCAAATCTCGATGGGGAAGAGTGATTTTTCTTCTTTCGAGTTCCCTTTTAAAGCTGTTCCAAGATTTACCAGCTTTCTATTATGTGGCTTTTATCAGGCAAAGGAGTTTGGTACTATCTAGTACTCACTCTCTACTACTTCTGACGACAAAGAAGTGAAGAAATGTTATCTTATATTTTTCTTAGTATTAAATGGATTTGCTTTGACAGCATATAAATGCAGAGCTTAATTCATCAGTTATTTTTTTTTTTTTTTTTTTTTTGTATTTTCTAAATGCAAAAGATATGCATTTAAAATTAAAGAAAGAAAATAAAGAAGCTATTTGGTGATGTTGTCATCTGGTTTCTCGCCGAATGATTATTTAACTACAACTTGTAAAATAAACCATTGAAGGAAAGTATATCTAAATTATTTTTCTTTCTTTTTAATTTTTAAAGCATTGTTAATTCTATATTGACTACATTGCTTACGTTGTAAAGCATCGTTCTAAATACATAAAAGGTATTTGACTCCCAAATATCTTTTGTGCACCTGTTTCCTGTAAAGGACTTGAAATTATATCACCTTTGAAATCTTTCAGTGAAATGAAGCAGTTCCTGACAAGGAGGAAACGACTTAAAACAATTCTTCTCTCTCTTTTATTTATTTAGTTTTTTTTAGAAAATATTAATTTTAATTTGAGAAATTATTTACAAATATAATGATTTAGCTTCTGAGAATATTTTCATGATGCTTGATTAAAGAGAAGAACGATTCACTCGAAATACACCCAAGCCAAAAAGACACCTTTTTATTTTCTTTTTTATTTTTGACAATTTGCTCTAACCTTTCTAACATTTAATAGAAAGCAATTGGAAGTTAATGATACAGCATTTTAGTTACGTATTATTACTCTGCATAATTACATGATTCAAGTACATTATTTTTTTCTTAGAATTAAAACTTTTGTAACTTCATAGATATTCCAAAGCAGACCAATATTAATATGATTGTTTTTTTTACTTAGTTAAATTCTACCCTCGTGAATCATCTTGTGTAATAAAGAATGAATGTTGTGTAAGTTGATTTCTTACACAAACTTTGAAATGAAATGAAACTTTGGAAGATACAGTGTATTATACGGTTTTTAAGACATTTCGTTGAAAAGATTAAAAAATCTTAACATGTGAATCAAAAAACCATAATTAAATGGAAAACAGAAATATAAATATGATCTCTTTAAGGAATGGGGATGGAATTTGGAGAAACCCATCGGTCTGTTTGGGTAATTTTATATCTTTAACTTTCTTGCTCTTCTTCATCTTCTGGTTTTTTTAATCGTTATAATTTACTCTTTGTTTTACCTTTAGAATTCTGGTCATAGTTTGATTTCTTTTGAATTTTAACATTTATTCCATTAAAAAATGTTTTTTTAAAAGGGAACAAATAATAAAACAGATACTACAGGAAGATAAAGATGAATTCGATTCTTTCTTTTTCTACGGATATTTTTTAATACCAAATCAAGAAGAATTAACAAGCGATAAACAAGATGAATAAAAATAACTGCAAATTTAACCACATTTTTATTATTTTTTGTATTGGTCTTTAGGCGGTTTCTTTAATTAAACAAAATAAGCATTTCTGGTTTTTGTATTGTTATTATTTAACTTCTTTTTTTTTTTTTAAACAGATCCAAGAACACAGTTCGAAACATGAAAAAGGAAATACAATGACAAAATATGCTCCCACACGTCGTGGTAATGATAACCAAAGCTTCAAAAATGATTAATTCGGAGAACTGCAGCCGATTTGAACCTCTAGAAAAATACTGTTGTAAACTTTCTGACGATAAACTATGAAATTAGAAGACTGCTGCAGCATCAGCTGGTACAGAAGAAAAAAATGAAATTCAATGAAAAAAGAAAAGAAGTGTTAATTACGTAAAATTGATTTCAATAATTGTTTACGCTTATTGTTTATATTTAAAGGGAATTTTTTTATTTTTTTTTTTTTTTTTTACTGTCATACTTAAGGAAATTCTCGATTTTCACATTTATTAAAATTATTCTGATTATGAAAGGGGAAAGAATAGAAAAGCTCAAGATATGAATTTTATTGATACTAAATAATAAAAATCTTTTCTACATATTTTAATGCCTAATTAGTTTTATATATTTTACATCTTTGATTTAATATAAGCCTCTTGATCAACTTTCCTCACACATTTTACGAAAATCATAGAAGAAAGAAAGAAACGTTTGCTGAAGACCAGAAAAAAAGAGACTTGGCTAGTGACGATGTGTTGCGGAAAGAAAATAATGATGCCTCGGGTTACGAACGACTCAGATCACGAACATTTCGGGTTACGAACAACAACTTCTAAAATTTTTTGTCCCGGGTAACGAACAGTGCCTCGGGTTACGAACGAAGGTGAGAAAGACAAAGTTTAACGTTGGAGACAAACGATCGCGTACAGTACAAACGAAGGCCACGCAGTACCGACATCGCTTATGCCCGGGTCACACGAGCCTATTTTTCATCATTGTTTTCAATCGTTGGCCCTATCTTTCAGGTCTACGATCGTGTGATTTGCCTCTGTTGACCATTTTCAACCCTGATTCCATCATTGAAAAAATTTCAGAACGTTTCTAAATACAACCCTGTTTTCAGGGATGCTCATTAGTGAGCTCCAATCAGAACCGACCAGCTACGATCCCGAAGGAGCTGACCAGCGCCATTTTGGCTACCGTATCGAGAGAATCCGAAGGCTATTAGGAATTAAATATCACAGTGAGGAGATTATTTTTCGAAAATAAACAATATTTTTACTGAAATAAATTAATTCTATGCGTCAAAATGTGCAGATGTCAACTTTTTAAAGAGAGATTTCATTTCTTCTTGAGCTGTGTGACAGGCCGCAGAGGCTTGTGGGATACCCGCTGTTTTCAGCCGAAATTCAGTTCGCTTTCGCAAATAGTAGAGCTGCTTGAATACAATTTACAATTAGTTTCGAACAGATTGACAGCTTACTAAAAGTCATTTCAAATTCTACCTAAATTGCGTTGCCGAAACACGATTTTAGCCTCTAAAAAAAGATTAATCGCCGTCTTTTCGTAGCTTTCGAGAAACCGCCAAAATCTTTTAAGCTCAACTCTGATTGGCTAGCACTCTGCCAATCAAATGCACTGTTTCACCAAATTTCGTCGAGACGGACGAGGAAGCAAGGAAGCAAGGAAGGGGGAACCCAGCACTGATTTCACTGTAGCAAAACAATGTTGAAAAAAATATGCTCGTGTGACCCGGGCATTAGAGCTAGCCTAGTAGCCTCGCAGCGTGCGCAGCCTCGCTATTATTGACCTTACTACACGGCAGTAAAAGATTTCTTAGCAGTGGCACTGTGTTCAGTTTACCTCTTTAATTATTTTCCTTGTTAACCCAATCAGTTATGAGTTCGAAGAACGGTAGTGGTGTTGCTTGGAAGCAGAAACGTGTAATAGTGGAGGTAAAGTATGTTGAGGTAAAATGAGTACAGCATGGCAAAATCAACTATCTCCGCCGGTAAAAACGATAGAAATCTTTTTTTTTATTTTACATTTAATTTATTTGGTTGTTTTCTTTCTCTTTTTATAATACGTGAAGTATTCTTTGCGTTTTATCAGGTAAACGACGGATGTTAAAAAAAAAGAACGATTCTTTCATCTTGAAACGGATCGTCTCTATTTCATTGATTTCAATGTTTCGGGTTACGAATGTTTCAGATTACGAACCGAGTTCTGGAACGAATTAAGTTCGTAACCCGAGGTACCACTGTACAAAGAATTATTAAATTAGAAACCTCCTGCGGAAGATGAAAACACAAACTTAATCTCAAACTAAGGTTTGTTTTGTAGCCAAACCTTCGTACCGAGCCAAGAAAAATAAAAATTATGTTACTATTTACTGTGAACCACTAAGTAATAAATCTCCACTCTTGTTTGAAGTTGAAAATCATATATATCATATATTAGAGTACATATTTTTTTCTCGATTTACTAGTTGCTGTACAAATTTCATTCCAAATAGGAAAACTTTAGTATTTGTCGAATTTTCTTTTACTTTATTCAATCAAAATCCTTTCTTCATTCTACTATTATCTTCCAAAAATAAGGAGTCTGCTCCTGTTTTATTTATATTGTAACTTTGTTGTAATATATTTCTTTAATTTGAATTATTATACTTCACTTCTGTTCGTTAAAATGGAAGAAAGATGTATATTTTATTTTTTCTCCTGAAGAAAATACCCGTTCAGGGTGTAGAAATATTGAGAAACCGTAAAGATGTTTAATACTGTAAGAAACGATGTTTTTGATTTGAAGTAGATTATTTTTTTCACTACACCTGGATTCATAAAACCTCTCATATCAATTAATTTATCTTATTTACGTATTACAACATAAATAAGCTTTTCCAACAATACAGTTTATTTGTTAAAATTGACAATTCACCGATCCAATTGAAGCCAGTAACAGACCGTATTGAATATTCTTTTTGATGATGGTCTATTAATAACAGTGAAGGTTATCTGACGATATTAAAATCTAAGATTTATGGCTGTGATAGTAATTAACGTGAAATTGGATTCAAGAGGAAGTTGTTTTTTATCTTAAATCAAATGTTAACATTAAATTAAAGAATTGTATGAGAAATTGGATTTTTATAGAAGCTTTAACATTGAGAAATTGTATAATTCAGAAATAATCGAAGCCACCGTTTAATGAAATTAAATGTACCCTTCTTTTGATTTTTTTTTTTTTTTAATATGAAGTAATATTTTGTTTATACTGTATAATCTAGTATAAGGATAATCTTTGCCTCTTCTGCCAGCCACCAGATAAGAATTGTAACCCAGAGCAGACAAAAGGCTGTTGACGAAAACTGATTGAGGATAACATGGACCTCCTTCGCCTCTTAAACTGCTCTCTCGGATGGAATCAAAATCAGGCAGACGACGGTGTTCAGGAGTTACACCCAATATAGACAAATTATGAAAAGGGATAGATTGATTGTACTTCTCTGTGAATTCCGTAAGTAAACCCAAAGGATCTTTCTGTAACTTCGATTTCACTTTTGTGATGTGTATTTTTTTCTGCAGAAAGTCCACTGCTTCATTAGCGGTTATCAAGTTAGGTTTTTTCGAATAATAACATCTTCCGTTTCTCGCCTCAACCGAGAATAACTTAAATAAGGAAGATTTGGATCATAAAAAGTGAAATCGAAGTTACAGAAAGATCCCTTGGGTTTACTTAGGGAATTCACAGAGAAGTACAATCAATCTATCCCTTTTCATAATTTGTCTATATTGGGTGTAACTCCTGAACACCGTCGTCTGCCTGATATTTTATTTTTAAAATAAAAAAAGTGCTACACTGCACCTAAGAATGTAAAATTTGTAATTTCCCAGAAGCAAAGAGCTAAAAAGTCACAGGGCGAATATCGCAAGAGTACTCTGCACGTTTATTGCTAAAAATGCGTCTCACTTTGCACAACGGTGCCTTAATTGTGAAGTTCTTTACCTTAAAGGAAGCAATGCTCTGCGTGAATTTCGATGCTGTTCTTTATCAGCTGCAGCAGTTCGAAGGATGATTAACAAATTTGAGGAAACTGGATCCTTCCAAGTTAAGTCTGGAAGAGGAAAGAAGCTTGTTCATCTTGGGTAGCATGGGAAGTTGCGATTGCTGTAGTCAACTAATCCCATGGATGAAACTAATAGTGTTCAGGGATTGTTGAGACAAAAGGATGGCCCTTATCCCACTGTGTAAAAACTTTTTAGGAAACTAATCAACTGTTATCCATACATATCAGCAGCCAGCATCAGCTGCAAGATGATCCTGAAAAACCATTGTAATTTGCTCTAATATTTTTGGCCAGAATGGAAGAGAAAGATGTGCGACCATGGAGCATTCTGTGGAGAGATGAGGCCCATTTTTAACTCGACAGGACTGTCAACATTTAAAACTGTCACATATGGGCTTCAGAAACAGATTATTCAGCAAATCCCAAAGCACTAGCCAACCATCACCTTCTGGTGTAGTGTTACTTCAAATTTCATTCTAGGGCTATTCGATTTCGAGGAGTAACACCCATCAGGAGCAGTTCAGTTACAGCACAAAGATATCATCATAAGCTGTGCAGTTTCATTATTCCGCAATTGTAGCAAATACGATGTAGGGGAGACCGGGGTCAGTTGGCTTAACATCACATGTAGATCGAATTAAGGTATTGTTGATGGCGGTTCTCGAAAGAGTGGATAACTGTGGTTGCATGCATGTATCATAATCTTTTGTTTCTGATGTTTGGGATTGTGTTGTATCCATTTTGTTTTGGAAATCCCTGTGGGGCTAGTTGGCATAGTTAGGTAGGGGTCAGTCGCCATAGCTATGACAAATGGTAAAAAAGGGAAAAACTGGAGAAAGGGCCGTCGCGTGTTTGTTGGCGCCCGGGGCAAGATTTCGTCAGGCGCCCTACACTTGATATTTGCACCCCCCCCATCCGAAAAATCTACAACAAAAAAAAACAAAAAACGGAATTTCCAAATTTTTTTTTTTATTTTTGCCGTGCCGCGGCGCCCCCCTTGGCCCCGCGGCGCCCAGGAATTTCCAATTCAACAACCAAAAAAAAACCAGAATTACCAAATTTTTTTATTTTTGCCGGCGCCCCCCTGGCCGCGGCGCCCAGGGCGATCGCCCCGGTCGCCCCGTTCACGCGACGGCTCTGACTGGAGATGGCCAGACGAGGAAGACTAAATTTGGTACTACCAAACTAAAGTTCTGCGAAAATTGAACCCATCTGTTCAAATAACTCCTACATTTGTGTTTGATATAAAACAATAACTATAGGTAGCTAAGAATTCATTGTTTGTTCATACATTTAATTTAATTTGTCATACAGTTGGTTTTTTTTGTTCAAGTATTATTAAAATAAAATTTTTGATAAAATAAAATGTTTTTCTCGAAAATTGCTGTGTTCTGCTCAAGTACCCTATCCTTAGCACGTTATGCAAACTCGCCCCTAACGGTATGCCAACTAGCCCCGCACCCGGGGTTACTTGGCATAGTTGCAAGCTTTTAGGAAAAGCGTTTTTGGGATTACCTAAACACGGATTTAATTAATGGGTGCTACATAATTTTGTAGTCAAAACATAAGCTATCCGCCGCATTCACCAGAATCCCCCTAAGTATTGCACAAAAAAAATAGAAAAATCAAAAACCGAAATCTATGCCAATTAGCCCCGGTCTCCCCTATGGATGAGACAATTTTTATGCAAGATGGGGCTGCTCCTCATATTGCATGAGGAGTCCCAGTACACTGCTGTAGAAGCCACTAATGATATCACTTTACTGAAAAAAGAGTCGTTAGTTAGTTTTCCTTCTTGTTTATTTAGTTTTTGATGGGTAACGATGACAGTGTAACCGACTTCTTTGAAGGAAAAAGTCTTGTATCTGTTTGCATGTTTGTATAGAGCTAATAACTTTTGAACTATTGAACAGATCTCCTGAATCTTCGCTCACATATTTATATTTAAAAGACTATCTTGAATAGTCGTTGTTATTTCTTTTTCTTGCAATAAATTCAATATTTGGCGAAATGACATTGCGATGTCACCATATTTTTTTTTTTTTTTTGTGTGTGCCTTCATAGAACTTCAAACTATAGATAGAAATCTGAAATTTCATATATTGGTAACCTTTAAAGGTTTATCTGAAATATTTTCTTCAAAAATTAAAAATGGCAAGCTTATTTAAAGGTCTTGGGAAGATGCTGAAGGCTCACTCCTTTACGAATATCAATAGGAATTGGCGAGCTCTGGAAGTTCTGTTTAATTACATTTTATAGGAATTTTCAAGCAAACGAAATACGAAAGTATAAAACAAGATGATCCTGAATCTACTTTCTGTAAAATATTGCATTATCATTTTCAAACACATCTCATAGCCATTTGGAATAGTATGTCGAAACAATACCATGAGACATGCAAATGTTTGCTATTACATCCATTACTTAGGACTACTTTCACTTTAATTATTTTCGAAATCCCATTGACTTCAATGTGTTTGAAGTTTATGTAAATTTGAATTGAAGCTAATTTTCAGAGACTCTATTTCTTTAATTTTAATTTCTGAAAAACGATTTCAGACACGTTTAAAAGATCTACCGAATTTTCAGATTCCTAGTTGAAGGTCTGAAGTTAGATAGGTTACGTGGATTTACCCATATACAGAATAAGCTCTTATATTGCTCACTATTTTCGTACTGCTATTCCGTTAAATGTCTGATATGGCTACATTATTTAGATCTACATAACCACTGCGAAACATTTAATTAGAAAATAGCCTATAAATAGCACAAAGTCTTTTAATGTTTTGGAATTTCTGTAGCTCTTCAAATGTTTGAAGACGGTAGGAGCCTAAACTTTTCCTCTCCTTAGGGCCACTAGAACTCAGATCCTCTGTTGTTTTCACTGCAAGGTGCTTTGCTGCATCGGTCGTTATGTGTCACATCCATAACAAGATTTAAATGCAGTTTTGTTTTTTACACAGGGAACCACTCTTACCCAGCGTCCGCTCGGAATTTCTGTCCTAAGATAAAAACCGCAACTTCTCACTCCAATTTTACCTTTATTTATCACCCATCATCAATAAATAAGTTATATTTTTATTCTATAGACATGTTATCTATTTTAACGATTTTTTTATTCAACAAAACAGTAATTTATCAAAATAAATAATTTATTTTTTGTGGCCCAGCACAGCGAACCAACGGGACGAAGTTAGGGCCGGGGGGGTCAGCCCGACGCCCGCCCGCCTTTAACTCCCGGGAAAGAAACCCAGTAACCATTCTATAGAGAGCTGGGTAGACCCTAAGACCCGTTTGGAGGAGAAAGGAGCATGGAAAAATTCCCGTCCTCCGCCGAGGCCGGGAATCCAACCCGTCACCTCCAACTCGCAGCCAAGCGCCCTTACCCACTCGGCTACCGGACCCACAATAAATGAAATGTAATTACAAAAAGTAATATTCTTGCTTTTTCAGAAAATATTGATTTTATTGTTTTCAATGAATTCTTATTTACCTCTAATTGGCATTATAAAGCAAGAATGACATCTAAAAATGAATTATTTATTTTGATAAACTATTGCTTTGTTGAAAAGAAATAAAATCATAAAGTAGATAGCATATCATAGAATAAAAACATATAATTTATTTATTGATGATAGTTGATAAATAAAGATAAATTTGGAGTGAGAAATTGTTGTTTTTAGCGTTGGGCGATTAGCATACGGGTGTCTGCCTCTATGTACAAAGCGGGCATCCCCTACACAGGTCATGTCCAATTCAGTAATCCGTACTTTAAAAGTCGTCAGCTGTTCATTGGTGATTCCAAAATCACCTGTCGCTTTGGAGACATGATTATAAACGTTGACTTGGTATACACTCAACTTCCCATCGCCTAATGGGGACTGAGCATTATCAATTAGAATTACATCACTCTTCCGCTATAAACTTTGAAATAACTTATAAAAAAGAGAATACAGATTAAAAAACAAAGTCGATCATCCAGATCTTTTAGAGATCAATGGGTGGGAGGAACAGGGGAGTGATGGAATTAATCTTTGCCATCTGCAAAAACTGGATTAAAAAAAAACTGGTTTCATATTATATACGAAACCATAACGACTCCGTACATTTCATTTTCGGTCACTTCCTGTAAGACAAAAAATGACCGCAGACCGGAACTCGCTTTTCCCCCACCTTTACAAGCCATAAACATTCCAATAAGGATTTAGTTATGTCTGTCCGATTTTTAGTTTGTGCTTTAGAGGTGAGACGGATTTCAGAGCTTCTTCCCTGTGTACAGGCCTACTGGGTCGCTAAAAAGAAAGTAGGCAAGGAAGACAGCAAAGCTGGAAAAAAACAAAACAAAAAAACAGTGATGACCTTTTATTCTTTAATTGGATAATGGGATCCGTTTTTTTGTTAATAATCCAAAGTAATATCCATATCCAGTGGCGGCTCGTGTATAGGCACTGTGGTACTGCAGCACCCCCTAGGCCTATTTCCATTTGATATTATCGATAACATTTAATATAATCATTCCTTTTTTCTTTAATTCTTTCTTTTACTTGTACAATATATAATCCTTAAGCTTAATGTCAGTAGCCATCCCCTAGTTTATGAAGAAGATACAAAAATCTTCGAATGGAACTGTAAAGCTTCGCAGTTACAGCGGCGCGGCGTTTGACTGTTGTGCGCATGCGCACTTAGGAAGCTGCACGCCAGGCTGCAATGGAGAGGCGACAATGTCTTTTCCACCCTGTTTTTTTTTTTTACTCCGCGTGTGTTGTGCTTAAAAACCGTGTACCATATTCTTGATTGCGATAAAGTGTAGAATTACATTATTATCCTGCTTTCAGCTATTCTATTTGATTCCATTGTTTTTTTCGGTTCTTAAATTTTTAAATGAATAGATCAAACTTGAACTGTAACAATTTAGGTTAAAGTAAGTAAAAAATGTTTGATTTTGTTCTTTTAGGATTTTATCAAGTTTCTGAATAAATTTTCTTTTTGTACATGTTTGTTTCCTTTTACACAATTTTAAAACAAAGGCTAAAAATTTTCTGGGGCAGCACCCTCGCTAATTTTAGCTACGAGCCGCCACTGTCCATATCCGCTATTCAAATGAGCTTTCTCCAGTCAATCAGAGAGCTGTCGCAATGGGTTTCGCGATGTGAAAACAAGAAGGTGAGCGATGTATTCACCGCGAGATGGCGTCTTCAGTTTAAACAGTCCAACTTGAATGTATAGGTTTGATTTTTACATCAATCTTCAGCGATAGATTCATCAATCTACCCAATTATATAAACACTAATATTATTTTCTCACAATCACTGCTTGATGACTGCAAATGGCGAATGCGGAGCATTTCGTACTTCATTATTATCAGTACGGCCAAAGATGAACCGCCCAGAATGCAACGCAGATGATAGATTTTGCTTTCCTGGCCTGTCGGTCACATTCAAATGTAAGAGAAAATGGCGGTAGTTGATTCACATTCAACATTTCGACGAGGAAAAGGTCTCAAAAATCAAGTAGGGAAATTATTCTTAACGTTGCTCGTCGATTTCAAGAAGATGTATGTGAGATTTTTGATATTTCCTATTTTTGATGATTGAGATTGATATTTTCTGCGGAGCTTACGGCATTGATACTGGAGAAATTAGTCAATGATAATGTGTTTGCGGGTCCAACTTTGGCCGCGACGATAATAATAATAACCTATTTTGAATAAATGTATTTAAAAAAAATTCCTGAGATGTCAAAATTCAATACATATATTTTTAATATTTTCAGAAAAAGGATCTAGTCCTTTCTAGTCATAGAAGCATGATGATAATAATTCCACTCACAGCAGTGCTTTATTCAATTTTCAAATCCAAAAAAAGCATAAACAAATAATGATAAAAAAAAGTTGCATCATTACTTAAATTTAAGAAAAAAAACAGCTATAATATCAGTGTTAAAATTCTATATATAAAAAGATTTATTTATTTATTTATTTATTTATTTATTTATTTATCTAGTTATTGTTTACAAATTTCTCAATTTTTTTTAAATCTTGGAACAATGTTTTAAAGGTTTGGAATAATGATAGCTTTCATCATTTGACTGCTTTATTTATTATTAATTATATACTGTTCATAGAAATTACTTTTAAGTATTTATATACTATTTTTAGATCAAACAGGCTTCAAACTTTAATTTTTATCGAAATGAAATTTTCAGAATAATAAAATGCTGTTCATTGGCAGGAAACGGGAATAAGAGACAAGGCCTCCTGGGGGAGAGGGAATTAAAATAAGTTAGCATTGAAGGGTGGAACTCGAAGAACCCCTTAAATTTTCAAAAAAGAATGAATTAAAAATATTTATTAAAGTCCACTGTATCTAGTTTTCCTTTAGTTGTTTTCTTAGATATTATTTTAATTTATTCATCTTATATTTTAATGTAAATATCTTCCCTGTTTGTTTTTTTTTTTAAATTCTCTCTCTGTGGAAATAGACTCTCCTTCACAGGGTATAAAAATCGCTTCGTCGTACGGTGTTATAGCTTTGGCCGAAGAAGCGTCTTTAAGTAAATGTGAGTTTATTATATTACTAGAATTACTTTGGAAGCAACAGGAGGGTTTTTCTTCTTTTAACCTGATTTAACGAATTTGAAATATTTCATTTTTAATCTAATTTGTTCTAGAAAAACTGGATTTCCATAACTATTTCTCTTCCTTAATTTGTTTCGTATCTATTATATTATATTGGTAATTTGAGAACTCGAAATTTTTATTTTGAATGTTACCGGGTAAACTCAATTGGGAAGTTAAGAACTTTTATTGTAACAAAACAAAAGTAAAATGGTTTTTGTATTAAAAATAGGACTCAATTTCATAAGACTGCTACTTCAGTAATTTCGCCAAGAAAATATCTTTTAAATTTCGGTTTTTTAAATTGTTTTCACCTAATTTTCAGAATTTTCTTTTTAGGCATTGATTTCTTTGCTTATATTTTCATTCTTGGAAACCTACAAAAGTTTAATATAAAAATTCTTATTCTCCATGCTTTTCATTCCTTAACACTTAAATAAATGTATTAATATATCTAGAAATAATAAAAAGTTTTCATATTACGATAATTTCTATTTATTTTATTTAGTATTAATTTCTTTTATCTTGTTTCTACTTCAGGTGCAAGTCCTCTAATTCGAAGGAATTGAGTTTTCACACTAAGGTAAATAGCGAAGTGGATGTATCTACCTTCTAATCCTCTTCGTCAATTTTAATTTCTTAAGACGTACATAATTTTGTAAAATGAATGGTTAAAGGCTACAGACTCTGCATACACTGTTACTCAATAGTTTTCTGTACATAGTTATTTAATATATTCAAAATAAATCGGACTGATCAATTCCTAAAGAAAAAGCATTACAAGCGAAACTTTCGCAGCAACAATTTGTATTTACATTTAAACAACTGACTTGTTTCATGATCTTGCTACTTCAGTTACTTCAGTTTAGTTAAGTTTATTTTAAAACTTCACTGTCAAAATTTGATTATTTTTAGAATTTTTAACATGAAAGGTGCTTTCAGTAAAGAAATTTTTTAGCTTCCAACCCAATACATCCTTATGAATTCTTAAAGGCAAAGCCATTTACATTCTTTAAAAAAATAATGCAATCATTTGACCTATGAATAGATTGGTAAAAATTAGGCCTTAAATTCTATTCATGAAGTACTAGTACCTAAGAATTTCGAATGAAGGTGAGATTATGATCCTCTGCATTCGATGTGGTTGGGAGGGGGAATATGAGCGTCGACATTTGATTCATTCTTCCCCCTCCACTATTTGGCGAGAGGGCTAAACCCTACCCTTTGGTCACGCCAGTATTATTAAATGACAGAAACTCTGAACTTCATTGAAGCAATTGTGGGTGGTGGAGATAAATGTTGATATCGTCATACAAATTGAGTAGGTCACGCCCCAGTGTATCGGAATCGTATCTGACCACTTTTGTCAATAGTTGTAGTTTTTTATTTGTAATTTAAGAAAATGCTAGAAGTATCGGAACTAATTTGTAATTGTGCTGAGAAGGTTGGCATGAACTTGAATCGCTAAGTATTCTTATACTCCACTGAACATTGACTATTTTGACTTTCTAATGGGAAATATTGAATGATATCATTATATCAAAGAAAGACTTAAGTTTATCTAAAACATTTCAAGAGATTTGTATTTTTAGTCTGAAATTTTCAAAACATTCACCCCCCCCCCACCCCAATTCAAATCTTGCTGCTTGTTAGTAATGAAAACTTAAATTAATGTGAATGCACTCGTCAATTCCTCTTGATGTAAATTTTTTTTTTTTTTTTTTTTTTTTTTTTTTTTTTTTTTTTTTTTTTTTATGTATTGTATTGTCATTAGATATACCACGTACTATTCGGTATTAAGGAATTTCACTTCTAAATGTCGTTTAATGGACACTTCAGTTAAATGTTTGAGGGGGGGGGAGAGGGCAGATTTAATGTTAAGAATTTATTGGAAGTCTTAAATTGTTGAATAGATTTTCTTAAATCTTTCTTGGTCTAGTTGAACATTGTTGTAGATATCATTAGTTTCAGAATTATTTTTTTTTTTTTCTCTCCCCAGTTTTAGTTATGGCATCATCCACTACGCCAAAAGGTAGTAGACTGAAATGTTATCAATGCTCTGCAGACTTTCAAGGGAAAGAACATCAAATAGCCGTACTCAAGCAGCTGGAGCATCAAAGGAAAAACAACATTCTAACTGATGTAGTGTTGAAATGCAATGGTGGAGAATTCTTCTGTCATCAGAATGTATTGGCTGCAGCCAGTCAGTATTTCAGAGGAATGTTCACAAGCGGAATGAGGGAATGCGATTCCAATGTTGTTAGTTTTACCACAATCGATGAAAAGACTATGAAAATTCTACTGGACTATATGTACTGTGGCTCCACTGCTGTACCAGTAGCGAGCGTGCAGGAGCTCGGTCTAGTATTGGAAGCGTCTCATATGCTACAGCTAGATTCTCTATTCAATCACTGCTGTGAAGTGTTGGTTACGAAATTGGCCAAAGAAAATTTCATCTTAATCATGGAAATAGCAGAAAAATATAACGAGGAAATGAAGAAGTCTGTTATAAAATACATTGCACGCGATCTCCTCAGTACCTCCACAAGTGATGAATTCCCATTGCTTAATTTCGCTGAAGTATTGGCTATATTAAATTCGCAAGAGATCCGTGCGCATTCTGTGCTATCGGTAATCGATGCTATTATAAAATGGGCTAAGCAAGACCTTCAACGAAGAGAACAGCATTTGGATGAACTCTTGGCTTGTGTGGAGATACAGTCCCTGGCTAAAGAACAGCTGAAACAACTCCTTGAGAAAACCACAGTATGGGAATCTCCTGCACTCATGAAGATTTTGCTAAAATGTATTTCGCAAAGATATTTTGAAGGAGAAACTAATGTAGCAAGTCTGCGAAAACAGTTTGCTGTGAAACCACCAAATAAAAACTTGAGTAAACGAGGAAACTGACATTTGAAATTATTTCTTTCTAAATTTAAAAAAAAAAAAAAACTTACAATTTTGCATGCAAATTATTTTATTCTAAATGTTTTATCATTTTATCCACTGTGATACTTTATTGTAATAAAACTGCTAATAAAGATATTTTTTTTTTTTTAATCTATTTTATATTAGAATTTTTAAAATTTTCTTAAAACTAAAGAGAATTTACTTAAGAGACTCGGAATTCTGTTTCGCTTTCCAAAGAAAATGTAACTTATATTGAATACACACACAAACTAGAATTACAACCGAGAAAAAAAAAAATAATATTGAAATCTCTGGTATTCAAGAAGCTGAAAATGAGAATCTGCAAATATAATTGTCAAATTAGCGGAGATTCTACAACCCAACAAAATGGAAGCTATTAGACTTGGAACATTCCATAAAAGTAGACCCATACTTATCAAATTTTTAAATAGAAGACGATCACAACTGGTTTCTTTTTCTTTTTATCTTTTGAAGGATGGTACATAATTAAAGAATTAATATTAAGCATTGATTATTTTATGAAAATTTAGAAGTGAAATTTGTCAAGAGGTAAAAGTTTAACTAGACAAACAAAAATTGTAATCTTAATTACAAAGAATAAATCTTCACGTGTTCATCAATAATACTCAAGTGTTAATTACATTTATTAATGTAACGAGAAATAAATGATTAAAATTCCAAATTATCTATTTTAGAAGATATTAATTCTTGGAACAACAGTATCTTACTAAAAATTACTGTTTTCTTTCTTATTGTACGCAGTTTAAGGGCTAATTTTAATTACTTATTAGCAAATATTGATTAAAAAGGAAAAGATAGAAATTACCTATTTTAATATAAATGGTTTTAACAAAATATTTAAATTTAGAAAGCAATGCAGAGGAGGTGGGATAATGTTTTATAATTCAAAGTTTTCAGTAAAACTTTTGTTCTAAAAATACTATTACTTACGAAAACATCCAATGCCGTAATTAATCTCCCATCAAAAAAAAAAAAAAAAATTCATCTTCAATGTAATTTATAAACTTCCGTTAAATAGATTTCTATTCGTTATAAATGAATTACAATCGTTAGAAATTAAATGTAAAAATGAAAATTGCTATAATAATGTGTAGGATATTTAATAGACGTAAATATGGATAGTACAAAAAGTAATGTAACTAATCAATAGGGGAAAGTTGTACAAAACAGGGACGGCGGGTCAAACTGGGACATTCAAGTTCTCCTTGATTAGTGCTGCTATCGGCGAGAAACCATAGTGCTACTGCTACTGGATGCCATGGCAATAACTTGAGTTGAGTAGTGAAGGTCGGATGACTCTTGCTTGAGTTTTAGTGTGATTTTTAGTTTTGAAGTGAAAAGTTTTCAATTTTTGCCAACTTTTTTGGTATTAGTTTCGCATATAACTGATTATAAGTATTGGGCGAGTACATATTTCTTTTCCTTATCTATTAGTCAGTGTTTTGGCATGTCCTTTAATCTGCTGAGTCGTTTATGTGACGAGAAAAGCGATTTTTTGTAATGTAGTTCACGGTCGGGTCAAACGGGGACATTGGTGGTGGTTCAAAATGGGGACGAAAATCGAATGTTGAACGCTGAGGAAGATGATCAAACATTCATTTGTGATACTGTGCTTAGACCAGTTTAATGATCAATTACAATATTCCTAATGTTATTTAATGTCATTAAAGTATAAACAAACAAAGTTTTACATTAACACAATATTTTACATTGTTTCCTATGGGTACCCCATTTTGTCCGACCGGTTGTCCAAAATGGGGTATTACGCAATAAAACACTTAGAATTAAAATACACATGTAAAAAAGGAATTTGTTTACTTTTCTGCACCATTTTATTATAGCTAAAGGACCTAAGTAAATGACTAATGGTTTATAATGCTGTTTTATTTGCTAGATTTCGTTAAATTAAAGTTAAAGAAGATTTGTCCCCTTTTTGGACAACTTTCCCCTACTTAAAATGTTTTTATAACTTGGGATAAAAAAAAAAAAAAAAAATCAAGTTTACAAAACAAACGCGTACTACAAACTCGTACTAACATATTCTTCCCAAACATTTTCACACGTGAATAATTATAACATAGAAACTAATATAATATAGCGAGATATATCTGATCATTTTGGAATTCCAATAGAAATTGAAGATCAGAATAATTTAAATGATTATAAAAGAGAAAAGAACTACAGTACTGAATATTCTATCGGTGAAAATTATCTTAATACTAAAGTAATAGATCTCACCCTGGAAATTAAAAAAAAGACTATAATAAAGATCCTAATCTATATTACTAAAATCTTTTATTTCTCTGTCTGTCTGTCTGTCCGGCGCAGTTTTCTGTGAGAATGAAAAATAGAGACGGGTAGCCGACTAGTAAATATATAAATAAAATAAAAGAGAATTATTGACAAATCAATAATAAATTTGATAAAAAAAATTAATATAAAAATAGAGGAAAAGGTGTAAATATGGGCACCCTCTTTTGTTTTTGACTTAAAGTTACTTTCTTTTGGAAAAGTTCTAGATTTTTTACCTTCATTAAAAACTATAATAAGTTTACTAAATGAGAGGAGGCAAAACAATGATTAATATCAATTATTTCAATTCGAAAATGAAGATTTACAAAAAGCTTCTAAAAAAGCACCAGGAAAAATGGGGTGCAAATATGGGCCCCCTCCAAAAAAAGTGAAAAAAAAAATAGTTTAAAATGTTTTAAAACAGGATAAAACAATACAAAATGGTAAAAAGAGCAAGTTGTACATTGGAGAATTTTAAATGAACATCAAATCAAAAATTATTTACAGAAATCGCAAACATAAATGACTCTTTCAGACCCGGCACAATCTAACTGCGCCCACATTTGGCACATAACACATTTAACCCACACTTCTCCGCGAGTGTCTTCAGAGACATTTTCCTCACAAAAGATGCAAGGTGCATCATTCGATTCTGGTTTATCCCCATCGTTAATATCAGGTCATCATCGCTGTCCACAAGGGGAGGGTCGCAGGAGTCTGAGTCCGATTATGAATCGTAGACTCGTTTCGTGGGTTGAATTTTCCTTTTCTAAAGGCCTTTGGTCCTCCCAACCTTGTCTCTAACCCCGGGAAAACTCAACGACCTCTTCTTGAGAGCACTTTTGTCAAGCGACTTGGTCAATGATCCTTGTATTGCGTTCCAGTGATGAGGCTGGCCCTTGCTGCTTTGCGTCCCCGAGTAGTGGTTCTCTTCTTAATGTTGGGGACAGGAGATATGTCGAACGGAGAAACTGCATGTGTTTCAGCAGCCTTATCAATTGCCATAGCTAGTTTATGTTGTTTAAGAGGAAAGATGGTGTAATTACACCCCCCCCCCCTTTGAATGGGGGCCCATATTTACACCAACCCCACCTAAGCAAGATGGCAACTATCAAACGTAATCTAAATGCGTGCGTGACTAAAGGCGTGCTTCTAAAAGTAGCTTAGGATCTCCGCTTTCGGGATATCACTATGAAATTATTTTAAACTTAACCACAAGGACATGAAAAGAAAACGATTTCACATATCTGTCAAAGGTTTGCAGTACAGAACCAACACTAATTCGCACAATAACTGTCGCTGCATCCACACTACTTGAAATTAAAGGTTCAAACTGCTCTCTGCTATCTTATATCAATAAAAGACGCCGTCTAGTCCTGGCCGCAAAACTGCAGTACCTCCCATAACCCCTTGGGCAGGGGGTGCCCATATTTACACCTGTGCCCGTTTTTACACCTTTTCCTCTAATAAAAAAGGTGTAAAGGTTTAAAGTCATGGATGAATGATGACATAATGAAACATATAAAAGAAAGATATTTTAAAATATAAGAATAATAGAACAAATAAAATATAAGAATAATTAAAAAAAAAAAAAAAATTGGCTAAAAAACTTATATTAACAAAATCAAAAAACAATACAGTCGGACCTCTATTTAACGAAGTCGTTAAATCCCGAAAAAAAAGTTCGTTATATGGAAAATTCGTTAAATAGAGATTCACCTTTTAAAATTACTTTAAACTACATAAAACAGATTTAAAATACATAAACAATAAATATTATTAAAAAAAGTAATGATTTTAATGACATAAAGCATACATTACCACATGCGAACTTAAATTTTACTAATACAGTCTGTTAATTTTGTCTGTTTTTTTTTTTTTGTTTTTTTTTTTTTTTTTTTTATTATTATTAAAAAAGTGTTTTCGCTTATAGTACGTCTCGCATCTTTGCAATGCACCAAAAACCCCTTCAGGCGTAATTTCTTCAAATTGTAATCTGCGTGGGATTGTTTCAAATGATTTTTAGCATTTCATCATACGAAGATTTCTGCATCATGACCATTTCCATGATCATTGAGGGTGAAAGGAGGATATGGGGTGGACTGGGATTGCACTTCCTGGTTGAAATGTAAAGAATTACAGCGATTGGCGCCTTGTAAAAACATTTCAAGGAGGAAAAAAAAATAGATACTACGAAAAAGTTCGTTAAATAGAAAATGCACTTCGCTATTTGGAGGTTATTTTACGAAGAAATTAGCAAAATGTTCTTGGTTCCGAAGAAAAGTTCGCAAAATAGAGGAATTCGCAAAATAGAGGTTCGTTAAATGGAGGTTCGACTGTAATTAAATAAACTTTTAAATAATAAAAATCTTTCCAATAAGAATATGAGGAAATTAATCATAAAGATAATAAAAATAATGAAATAATTAGTTATTGAAAAATAATAGAAGTACTGTCTTTTATAATTTGTATAAAACATTTGTTCCAAAAAATTATAGATCTTTTAATATTGATGAAAAACAGAAAATGAATATAAGAATCCGAATACTATTGTGTTTTATTACCAAATCAAGATATTTTAAAAATAATAAAGAATTTAAAGAATACTATACTCTGTCCAAAGATCTGTGAGCCCTGGACAATCAGCGACCCCGGGCCCTCCCACGCCCTCTGGCCCACAAACAATCACAGGCGGGGCCCGCCTACCTGCCCCAATGGTTCTTCCCTGAGGCATCTATTAGGCATTTTTCTACAAAACTACGTTTTTTAAACTGTTACTTAATTTTTATTGTAATTATTAAATTTTATATATTCCATGCAAAAAGAATCCAAACACGGTGCCATTGTGATACTTCGAAGCATTTTAATGGTAGTTTATATTTTTTAATCCACTGAAAAGTGTGTGGACTAAATTTGGAAAATCCATGCTTCACACATGGACAGCTGTATGTGGCCCGCTCACGCGTCGGAAAACCTTCTGATTTATTCGTGTATGCACCAGACGGAAAAACAGAAAATATTGTGTATCCAAAAGCACTTCAATAAACAGAATTAAAACACAAACACTTTCTTTCTTTGAGTGGCATTGCAACTCATGCCGGGTACAGCTAGTAGTAGTATAAAAGCAATTAAAATCAACTGGTTTAGGATATTATCAATAAAAAAATTAAAAAGAATTTGTAATATTTTAATGTTTTATTAATATTAATAAGTACATAACGTGTTCTTTGTTAGAAAAGAGATTAAAACTCTGTAAATTTAAATTTTATTAATATTTTTCTTTATATTAATCTAAATGACATGCATCAAATTTCCAGCACCTACAATACACCTAATTATAATTATGTAATTAACCTAATAGGACTGGTTAACATTAAAAACAAAAACAAAAAGAAATACAAATAGGATCTTAACCATAAACGAATAACTTGAATACCTAAATCCAGAAAGAAAAATGGGGTAGAATTAGGTATGACTTCAAAGAAATGTATAAATACGGCTAAATGACGTCGAACTTCAATTCGACTGGCACCGAGCAAAAATCCTCTAAGTTTGTTTCTATCCATTATAGGCTAAGTCGGATGTGTTCTAGAGGACACGTTATCGACCTTTGTAATACGCCTTGACAACTTGGTATAACCTAATGGGAAGTGGCAGCGAATCTTTTTGCTATGCTGTATTTATTATTTTTTTATTTCCTCCCTCTAGCGTAATAATCAAATATAAAAGAGATATTTTCATTTTTACAGGTTGAAAAATTTGGTCTTAAATGCAAAGTGATTTTAAATAATAAAACAGAACACGAGGTATTATCTGCTTTCAAAAAAAAAAAAAAAAAAAAAATTTAGGTAGGACCTTTTTAATAAACTGTCCTTCGATCCGCCACAATATTATCTGAACTTTCTCTCTCGTCGCACTGAGACCTTTCACTAATAATCGATTGAATTTTATCCCTAAGGAAAACGGATAGTTACTCTTCTGAATGGAAAGATTGTTAAAAACAATAAAAGCATTATTGGTAAATAATTTAAAAAAAAACAAAAAAAGTGCCAGCTATCGCAAAAGCATTATACTATTTAAAGTATGTGTTTATACGATTAAATTCTAGGAATTTTCCCCAACGCAATTAAGTAATGAGAATGAATTGGCGATTTTAAAAAAGAAAAACCAAGAATACACGAAGTTACACTCAAATTCTTTGATTCTAAAACTAAATAACATTTAATTTTCTCAAAGTCTATACATATGTTTCAATATTATACCAGAACATCATTACCTTGAAAAACATGTTCTTTATTATTCTTAACAATATTTTATTTCTTTTAGCATAAATATGAAATATTTTATTTCAATTAGCCAACAATGCTGGTCTGGCGGAAAGAAGAAAAACCAGCCACATTTTTTTTTTTTTTCATTCTTTTCAGGTATCCTCCGTCATACCTTCCAATAATTTCTCCCTCTATTATGTTTAGAATATTTCTTGATTTTGATTACTGCTTTTCTTCATGTTTACGTAAGGGGAAAAGCAAAAAAAAAAAAAAAATCCATTTTATTTTTAAAAGCAAAATTTCACTTAGGGACTTAAATATCTCAAACAGGTTTAATACAGTTGAGCATCCCTAAGCTGGAATACTTGGGTCCGAGAATATGTTTGGATGTTTCTGGAATCAGGAATAATGTAATTGCCTTAAGTCTTCCCTGATACCATCCTTGGTGGGTGAAACTACAGTCATCTTTAACCAACCAGAGCAGCGTCAATACAAGTGTAGTTTATTATCTACCTTATTCCAGCTATATTCCTAAAAAAAAAAAAAAACAATTAGAAAGAAATTTCAATCATATCAATTATCAGTCAGTGCTTAATGGTCTGCGTAGGAATATACAACATTAAATATTTGGTTAATGACAAAAAGTAATACCCTGGCTCCCCAAAGAAATTCCTCGGCTTTATGATCCCAAGCAATTAACATCAATTTATCTTTTCTAACGTTTAAGTGATCAATGCATCCCTCAGCGCAAGGAGAATAAATGCGCACATAGGCAGGTTATCATCTTGAAAAGTTTTGAAATTCTTGATTAGGGATGCTCAACTGTATAGTATTCCAAAACTATAATCATAAATTAAAATATGGCTTCAGAACCATAGATTTTTAAGAAATTTAAGCAACTAATATATGGGGAATTACATCAAAGAGGGATAATAAGAATAGAAACTTCTTGGTATCCAAAGAATCAGAATAAATGTCACTTCCTTCTGTGGTCCGGTAGCTCAGTGGTTTAGTTGCTGGACTGCGGACTGGAGGAGCTCGGGTTCAATTCTAGGCGGTGGTCAGGGATTTTTCCAGTTATTTCTCCTCCAGAATGACCCTAAGGTTCACCCAGCCCTCTGTCAAATGAGTATC
Organism: Thereuonema tuberculata; assembly: GCA_023159025.1. NCBI lineage: Eukaryota > Metazoa > Arthropoda > Chilopoda > Scutigeromorpha > Scutigeridae > Thereuonema > Thereuonema tuberculata. Next base: position 170,178,113 of record JAFIDM010009631.1, on the reverse strand, counting down.
GCGTTTCTTACTAGTGGGTTAAACGGGGGCGAGCGTCGGCCTGTTCATCCGACCTCAACTAGTTCCATTAGTCGAGAATTGTTGGGAGCCTAAACCTCTCGCGCACCCAGGACCTGCATGGCCTATTATGGTACATTTTAACTTAACTAACTTCCTCCTGTGGGGGCATAAAAGTTAGTATAACAATTTCAGTGTACAAAAAGTGTAGTAATAGCTCCTGCAATAACTAAAAAGGATAGAAGAAAAAAATCTAAACATAATAGGAGAGAGACATAAGTTATGGGAAGGTATGATTGAGAGTAACTTCCAAGAATGTAAATATAAGTAATTACGAGTGATCTAGGAGATGCAAATCCTTATCACACAAATCAGGTTTTGTCAAGTTTCAGTTTCTCTTAATCTGAACCCTAAATGATTAAATATTAAGACAACAACAACATATTAAAATTGCTATGACAACAACGACACAGGTTTCTTTCTAAAATCTAAAAAAAAAAAAAAAAATTAAACTTTACTTGAAATTTATGCAAAACACCAAACCATTGAAATTGAGACGAATTTTCGTTTTTTTTGTAACGCAACGATTCGCAATCATCTGCTTAACATCGCATTAATGGAAAACCATGGTTATTTTTAATAATTTTTAAGAAAATTGAAGATTACCTGAGACACTTTCGTCAGATATGTACAAAATGGCTTCACTATACAAAATGGTGGAGGCCAAAATATGAATTTATGTTGCCCTATCGAAATTTCATTTTTTTACTGGTCATCTTTTACTGTTTGTAGGGAAAGAATTATTACAGCCGAGATGGTTACTTCTATTGCTTCAAGGGGTGGGAGAACCCCATAATTTGAAATTTAGGAATACCCTCATTTCAAACTTACTTATGAATAAGCTGCCAATGAGAACTGTAGAGCATGTTGTTTAACGTACGTGCGGTATTCCAGGTGTTATCTGTTGCCAGTGCTATACGTCACGAATGGCGATCCTGTCGCTCCGCAATCATACGATCCTTCCCGATCTTTATTGGCTTTCTGATGGATTCTTCTTAAATCCAAAGGCGCCATATACGTAGGGTGGTGTTGGGATTGCGGCCAACACGGAGGGTTACATCACTAAAACAAACCAGTTTCTATAAGTAGAACATCAGCAATATCACGACGGATGATAGCAGCAGCACCAGTTATTGCCTGTAGTCTGTTTCTGGCTTGTCATTCAGGTTACATATAACCTCATAGATAGAAATCTAATGGTGATAGGTCGGATGACTGAGCAGGCCATGGTACTGGTGCACCTCGTCATATTCATCGATTACCGTATGGCATCATCGGTTACACCGACTAATACATCCGACAGAAATAAAACAACGACGGACCTCATTGGACCTCATGGGTCAAACCAGGCATTTTACTTCTTCGCAATTTAACTACGTCGAAGAGGCATTTCAGTCCCTTTCTCGGGAACGAAGCCGAATCGACCCATAGTGTACAATTACATTTTTCGCTTAGAATAACCACCTGAACAGGCTGGCGAAGTTTGTCGGTTTCGTGACGGAACACCCTGTACATTTGAAAGGGAATTGTAGTTACATGACAAACAAATACAAATAAACAGAAAAGCACAGATTTATTCATATTAATATAACAATTCAATAATAAAGATTTTTCATTTCTCACCATAAGCAAAAAAAAAATAAGTGTTGAAATTAGAAAGGGTCTTCCGGTGCGACACCCCCTCCAAAGTGAGAATCCTGAAAAGTTGTGCAAAACATAAACAATGGAAACAGTTCTGATGGGTAGAAGCGAATTTAATTGGTGGAACTAAACTGATTTGTGTTGCTGTCTCTTGAAAGATGCAGAACAAACAGGCATATTATTTGTAAACTGTAAATTAAGGCTGATTTAGATATTTTACTTCGTAAACATTTTAATCTTTAATGAAGCAATAAATGTTAATTGTTAGCAAATAATTCGTAATAAGTAATAAACTAGCTTTATCCTTTTCTAACTTGTCTAATTTCTGAAGACAACTAACTTTCAAGATGAAAATTTCTATATTTATTTTTAACTATTTTTGGAATCATTGACAATGAATTCTCTTCGAGAGAAATTTCAAATTCCAGGTGTTTCCTTTTTAAATGATGGACAGATGATAATTTTCAGACGGAGCAATTGCTTCATGTAACATTAGATAGGAAACATTCAGCATTTTCACAAAACCTAGTCTACTACTGATCAATCATGAAATGAGATCGAATTTATACACAAAATTATCAATTTCTTACAAGGTATGCAGATAACTGAAATTCAAGAGCTTTCTAAATGAAATCTTAGAAAAATTTAAAATGTTATCAATAACATTCGCTAAACAAATACCTCTTAAGTAATTATATAAAATTATACTTGTTCTTCAAAACAATCAGCACAGTCTTTAGAAGGCGCTAATGACAAAAATATAGATTTTTTTTTGTTCCACTTACGCGCAGGGCGGAAGGTTTCTTAGGTGTTCTAACGTTAATAGTGACTTGTTTTCTATAATACATCTTTAGTACACCCCTACTGCATTCCTTCAATCATATTAATTAAGACCCGTTCTTCGCTCGGATTACAAAAAAGAGTTGTTGTGATGTGGATGACGAAGAAATTGTGAGATCACTTAGAAACTTTACTAATTGGTAAAAAGTCTAGTGGTTGTTAAAATTAATGTTATTCCTATTTTCTAACTCGATAAGACCTAGATATGAAATTAATATCGAGATCGGAGAATTTAAGACTCCCACCCCTTTCTCCTCTTCTCCACACCCCTATCACTTCCAACCTTCCCCAGTTGGTAAAAAAAATCACGTGATGATTACAAAGTAATGTTATATTATGATTTTGTAACCTGAAAACCCCGTAAAGTACCCTATAGTAAAGTTTGTTCTCCCCTACCCCGTTTACACCCCTTAGGATGCGAATATCGAAAATTCGTCGATGCTTATGCTTTAGATTTTGACAAAGAACTCTCATTCGGAAATTTCGTATTTCCAACTGAAGAGGTTTCGGGAATCGCACACCTTCAAGAAAGTTTGCCCCCCCCCCCCCTCCGTTTACAGCCTTTAGGACCCGAAAATCGAAAATATCATCGAATACGTATCCTCTCGATATTGACAAAGAACATTCATGTGAAATTTCATATTCCCACTAAAGCGGTATGATATGCATAACCTTCAAGAAAGTTTGCCCCCCCCCCCCGTTTACACCCCTTAGTCCGGATCCGGGTTTTCGTAGTTCTTAAATTAAGAACATTTAATTCAAAAAAACAGTTAAGAAGAATATTATTTATTTAAAAATAATAATAATAATAAAAAAGAAAACTTATTATCATAAATAAAGAAGGAAAGTAAAAAAACAGGAAAAAAAAATCAAAAAACAAAAAATAAAAAAATTAAAAATATGGCCATCAAGCGGATTTGAAACCTATAACCATACTTCCAGAGGCCAACATTCTTCCAACAAACATACTGTATATACATTCCTTCCTGTAGCCATGCTGTAGCTTAGATTTCTCCGTACGCTGGCGTCAGCCCTTTAAACAACTGATAAATTTAAATGAATGAAACGGTTAAATATATCAATATAAAATAAGTTTAGTTTTAAGAAAATGTTTTATAGAGAATCACTATTGAAGTAATCAAAATATGAACTTATCTTTCGGGCTCGTATAGGTCTTTGCGAGATTTCTGAGGGTTTTTGAGGTATTTCCGAGCCTTTCTCTGAGTTACGGACCAAGGATGAATCTTCTGCTGAAATGGGCATCAGAGATGACTCAGTCTCTGATGGAATAGAGTCAATAAACACCCGATCTTCACTTGAAAACTGACGAGATTTTATTGCAATAGGTTTAATGTTCGGAGATAAATGTTGGAAAAGGGCAGCTTCTGGCACCATAGCAGCAGCTAAATTACAAACGTGAATTGATGACCTTGGACACCAAAATTAATACTGATAGATTTATGTTGTTTTAAAATATCATGGCCAATTAGAAGATCCGCACATGCATATGGAAGAACCCAAATCTTGATATCCTGATAAATATTACCTAACATTTTAAGTGTCACACGACAGCTACTAGTTATTTTACATGAAAGAGATTTAGAAGCCATAGTAATATTGTTGTGTTCAGGTTCCAATTTTACTTTGATTGCATGAGCGAATGATTCATTACTAAAGCTCAAAGAACTACCACTATCTATTAATGCTGTTGCGGGAATATTATTCACTGCTACATTTATTATTGCTTTTGACAAGCATTTTGGGCTCATAGCTGCAATCAGTGAATTAGTATTTACAACATTATCTATCATAGACTCTGAATTCGAACTTGCAGTAGTTTGTTTAGGATTCGTCGATCGGTAAACGACAGAGAAATGCCCCACCTTACTACATTTTCTGCAAGTAGCTTCCCGAGCTGGACAAATACTTCGAGGATGTCGAGACCGACCACAAAAATAGCACTTACTCACTGCTGCTGAATTAATTGAGTTTACAGAGTTTGACTCTTTCATTGCTTGTGCTTTAAGTTCCGGAACCGCATTGAGAACTGCTGGCGAAGAGATCGTATTAAAAGAATTCGAATGAATAACAGCCATCTCCAGCGCTAGAGCTTGTTCTCTGGTTTTATCAAGGGTTAGAGTAACATTTTCAAGAAGGCGTTGGCGTATCTTATTATCACTTAATCCACGAATAAAAGAGTCTCTGATATAGTCATTTCTGTTTTGTTCAGCTGTAACTGCGTTAAAATTTAAAACAGTCCTTACTTAGTAGTTTCAGCTCCCGTAGGTATTGATCTACTGATTCGTTGGGTAACTGACAATGAGAGGCTAATCTATGCCTTGCATAAATCTCATTTTTAGGCTTAATATAAATGTTCTTCTAGATGTCAATCGCATCAGAATAGTTACTTGCTTCACTTATGTATGAATAAATGGAAGGAGCAACATGGTTAACTAATAGATTGAGCTGTACCTCATCTGTAGCATTCTTCACTTCCTTCACAAAATTCTCGAATGTTTTTAACCAATGGGATCCACTTCTAATCTGTCTGGACGTAAGAGTCGCTCCATACGTTGAGTTTTTTTTTTTTTTTTTTGGTCGATTAAAATGTTGTATATTTGACAAAAACTAAAAGT
>JAFIDM010009631.1:170144085-170157649 GCA_023159025.1 Thereuonema tuberculata | reverse complement strand
AACTCGAAAACCACTGAAAAGTATCAATAAGAATAAAAAAAAAAAGATAGTCAAGAAAGAAAGATGCACTATTTCTATTAGGTAGAATACTGCTCAGAAGTTAGACGTCTTAGCCATTAGACCACTAGGCCTACATTCTAATCTCTGTAAAAAATAAAAATATATCATAGATGTATGATTTACAAGGTGGTTCTAAAAGCAGTCGTAGATTGAGAGAATATAGACATCAAAAATTAAATTAAAAAAAAAAAGCTTTTAAAAAATTTTAGTTTTAGTTTCCTTGATGTAATTTGTGTGTGTGTGTGTTTTTTAATAAATAAAAAATTGTTTTCCATTACATAAGGGAGGCTTCCGGAGCGAAGCGACGGGTAGCCGACTAGTACATATAGAATAGTAATCAGTATAATAAGAAATTGAAAACCATATTAATTGGTTTCAAAGATTCGAAAGTGAAACACTGACCAGGCCCAAGTGCAAAACACTTTACGGGATCTTATAAACTTTACTAGGGCCGGGCAAATGGGGCTCTTGCCCCAAGCCCCCGCAACTTAGCCCTACATATACAAAAAAAATGGAGAAAAACACATAACTCCTCAGCATTTTTGTTAACAATAACACCAAAACAAAAAGAAACCTCCATTATAGGAAATCAGGAATCAAAACATAACCTAAAAAGGACCCGGCAAACGCTAGGTTTGTTCTTTACTTGCACACTATTCTTTCTTTAACTTCTTGATGAAATTAATCCCCCGATTTTAACCTTTAAAAATCATATCATGAAATCGTTAGCTTTTTTTTTTTTTTTTTAAATTAACTTTTTCAGCATCTTTTTTAATGTTGCTTATCATTAATGTCTTAAGAGGAACTAATTATAGCCACCAATGATTCTAGTGTCATGTAAAATACTGTTTAAAATTAACCTTTAACATTTAAGAACACTTAATATTTTGTTAATGCAATTTTCTTTTTAACGATCATAGTCAAATATGCAGATAACCCATCACCGACAAATACCGCTAAATGATAAAAAAACAAAAAAACAAAAACAAAAGCAAACAAACAAAAAACAAAAAAAACAAAACAAAAACAAAATGTGACTTTACATTCACTGTTAATTTGAAATAATATTTAGTAAATCAGAAAATTAATGAATTATTTGCAAATCAAAGTTATAGATTTTAATCATTACGTTTACAATATAAACACCCTTCCATTGTTTTTCAGCTTATCTCTTGCTTGTGTTATAGAATGAAATCCTTATTTTGGATTTTTTGTTTTGTCCTGATTTTTCGTTCAGATCAAAGCAGTATAATGGGTGAAATAAATTTATTTACTTATAATAGCGTGAATACCCTAAAATATATAATGGCTTTACTCGCACTATCTAGACATTGTAGTGCTTACAAATCATTACTTTGTCTATTGAGGAAATAGTGATTCGTTTATATGGCACTAAACGAACAATTTTGACCTACTATTGAATTACATTATCTTAGGAAAAAAAAAAAAAAGCAGCCAAGTAATATTTCCATTGATTTCTAACAATGGATGGGTAGCTCTTAACACTTTTAGTACTATGGAATTGGTTTGATTAAAATAATTCAATTTTGACAAATTAACAAGAATTTGTTGATTTAATGAATTTTAAACAAATGGGAAATCTGATGATAACTGTATTCGGGAGTTTTGATAATTCATAAACATTGAGATGCCCTTTTACTTTGTATTATTATTTTACCTTTTTGACTGAAAAACAAATTAAACCAAGTTTCTGAAACAACTTAAAGCCTACTTTTCTTAATTTTTTGCTATTTTTTTTTTTTCGTTCGTTTTTAAAGTGACGAAAACAATACAATGCATAGGTGGGTATATAGAGAAAACAAACTCCCATTTTGAAGACAACTTTTTTTTGTTGGAGATCAATTCATTAATTTCCCCCCCCCCCAAATAAAATTCTATGTATGCTCCCTGATACATTGGAAAATACTTGTATATTCAGTATAAATATTACAAATTTAATCATCAAATTTCGATTTGGCAAATATGAATTAAATTTGCAAATAAATACTTAAGCTCCCTAAATCTAATTTTAATTGGATTTAATGATATCAAAGCAAGTTCTGATGGAAATGGTTTACAAATGTTAGACATTGATAAAAATTAATTTCTTTGCTGGAACATTTCCTCCTCATTCCACAGCTTTCTCGTTAGAGGTTGGAAGTGTGAATTTGCTTTCCTGTCCACCACATGGAGTTTTCATTCTATATCGCTGGCTAGGAGCCAAAATGTTTCTAACTACAGACTAGATAGTTTTGAGAAAACTCTGTTTAAAGACTAAAAAAAAATCCTCCAAATCGTGTTTTATAGCTCAGTAAGTGAAACTGTCTTCGTAATTATGAATGTTTTAAGTCTAAATTTTAAAAAATTGTAAAAAAATTGTAAAAAAAAATAATAATTTCAAAATCACAATATTTGACCTAAAAACTGCAGTTAGAACAAATTTGCTGTAAAGAACTATGCTTCAGAAACTCAGGAAAATTTAATAATGTAGCATAATGACTTGTGTAACTTGTCTCATTTCTGTTTAGTGGGTAAGGCCATTGTAGGATGGATGTCTATCAGCTGCTATCCATTTCTTGAGTACAAGGAGTCCTTTTTAGTGACCCATTAAGGAGCTATTGTGATATCGACTACGGTATTGATAGCTACTGCGTTTGTCCTGTCTGTCCATCCCTAACAATTCCTGAACGGAGATCGGATCAACAAACTGATTTTACCATCGTATTCAGAAACCGTAGTGTAGCCAACGCTTCCCCCCCCCCCCCCATTGAGATATTTGGTGTTGTTTACATTGCACTTCCGTTATTAGCTTAAATGTTAGAAATACCACCACCTCATTTCAGTTGTTAGCTATAGCTTGATGGGTAAGGTTTCGGACTCATATACTGAAGGTAGTAGGTTAAATCAGTATATCTACTGTTTTGTTTTTTTTCTCTTTATCTTTTTTCTCAATGACTGCATGTTTTTGTTATTGTTTTCTTTCTTTCTTATTTTCATAAGGGTTTTTGTTTTTTATTTTTTTTTCCTAACTTTTTTTTATTTTCCTTTACGTTATTGTACTTCATTTTTTTATTATTATGGGTCACTCTTAAATTTATGCTTTAGCACAAAATTATATTCACATGTTTTATCTTCATCAATACCAATCGCATTTGGATAGGCCAATGGCAATTTCAAATGCTCTGCCCCTTTTCTTGTAGGAAACAGCCACACTACTATATTCTGCTGATATTTCTTCAAGGAAAGTAATTTTCACATCACTGTTAGCTTTTTTCTAATCTAAGCCAATGCATTGTTATTGTCTGCGAATGCTCTTGATTTTGCAATCTGAGATTCCACTTCTTCTCAATTGATAAATCTTTGTGGCTTATCTCATGAACAAGGTAAGGCAAATTTTACATGCATTACTTATCATATGGTGATAGTCACTGGATGCTCCAACTTTTCCTTGCTTCGTGGTTCTGAAAATTGTTGAATGTATAGAATCACATTTCATGAAAGAGTGGCCAGCCTCAAAAAAATTATGGTCAATGACTTTTAACTTCGTGGATTTCAGCAGAGCGGTGATAAACATGAAACATAGCATATGATTGCGATTTTGACAGCCACAGGTAGTACTGTACAGAACTGCCTTCTTTATCCCTTTTCTATCCTCTTCCATTAACCAAATCCAAAGAGCTGTAGCAACACAAAAACTTTTTACATGTTGACTCTGCAGTGCTTCTTTTTTCTCTATCTTCATCATACAACTTGTTAAAAATCTTACGGGCCTTGCGGTTGCCTGTCCCCAAAAAGCTTTATTAATTTTTTATTGTTCTAAAAAGGTATCAAACTGTTGCAATTTTTCTTGTACTTGGCGCAGTCGTTCATTGTTCTTACGTTTACATTACTCTCCCTTATTGTACACAGCCATTTTTGGGATTTTGATCCAGTTTTTTGCTTTTCTAACATGCTATCTTGTATTCCATTTTCTTCGTCTTGCAGCATCAGTAATAACGTTGTCATTAGACTGCCATTTCCTGAATTATCTAATAGTTGAGAAGCATTTATATCTGGCATGCCGACATCAGCTTCATTAATCCTGAGATCATCATCCCCATCATCTTCATCACTCCTTTGCAGGAACACTGAAACATCGGAATCTTTATTGCTTTTATCCCTGAGCAGGAAGAATGAATCATCTCAATTTAACATTCGAGAATTTAAGAAATCAAAAGCACATAAAACATTTAAACTCACATTAAAATCGTAAACATTTCAAACGCAAATCTGCAGTTAGAACATTACTGCTCTGCATAACATTAGAAAATTCATAGAAAGAACAAAATAGAATTTTAATTCTAGGGTGAAATTTTTTTTTTTCAAGAATGTCCTTAATATTGAAAAATCTGTAATTTTATGTGGTTTTAGTTTTAATTGTTAATAAGAAATTCTTAAAAATTGTAGATAACACATTTTGGCTCATAGCCAGCGATATACTGATGCCATTTTTGTGTCTATAGCATAGCAGAATTTTTTTCTGTTACTTTGATGTATCTGAAGGCAAAGCTTTTGGGTAATTTTTGGCAGACAGAAATTTCTCCATTCCTGATTTAGTGATGGTGTGATATTTGAAAGTAATATAGTTAATGTGTAGTTACATATAATTTAGTGGAAAATAAAGTGACTATTGCAGTTTTTTACCATTTTGAGATGTGTCCAAAAAAAAAAAGTAATATCCTGTAATGTTAATAAATATAAATTATTTAGTATTTATAATTCTGCTTAACTGAATAAAATTTGTTTTATAGATTTTCCAACAAAGAATGTCATAAGATGAGACTTATTCTGAGACTTCAGTTACAGATACAGAAAAAGTTTTAAAACAAAGTTTTTTTTTTCTTTTTCTTATTCTGTTAAAAAAAAATGCCAAAAATATTACAATCTATTTAAAAAAATGTATTTATTGAACGTAAAGATATACATTATTAAATTCTAAATATACAAACATGCTATTTTTATTCCATTTCATTATACTTTATAATCAAAAAATTCTGTATCAAATAGAAATGTATTTCAGTGCCAATAGTATTAACAATCATTTTAAATCTGGAGAAATAATCTTTTTTTAATTTTTTTTTTTACTTCTTAAATCTTTCAGTGGCTCTTTGAAAGTGAAGTTCCTATGTAAAAATAGATTATAACAAACATATTCTTCTGTAAGAGTTCATTTTTAACTTATATTTATAAAGTACAGTAGAGTGCCGATTACACGGATTGTCCAATTAACCGGATTGATCAAGGACCATGCGTTTTTTTCCCGCCTTCTCCAAATTTTTTTTTCCACGAAAATCCTTCAGATTCTCTGAAGGGGTCGAAAAATTGCTTGTTTTGTCCCTTGGTGTCCTCGGAAAGACACCATTCTATGGAAAGACATCCCCCCTTCCACTCGTGGATTAAGATTCTTATTTTTCCAGGTCTAAATGGAGAAGCGTCATTTAAAGCGAGCTCTGGTTGCCTTAGGAACTTTAAACTGCGTCACGGAATTAGAGAAATTGAATTCCAATGAGAAAAACTGTCAGCATCAAGTGAAAACACAGAAAATTCATTTCGGAATTTAAAAATTTGATCGAATCCGAAAATTATGACGAGGAGTTCATCTATAATGCTGATGAAAGTGGGCTCAACTGGTGTTCTTTGCTGAGGAAAACATTAGCATCTGCGAATGAGAAATCTGCCCCAGGAACTAAAGTATGCAAAGAGAGAATTACAATGCTACTATGCGCTAATGTAACTGGAAATCACAAACTGCTTTTGTTAGTCATCGGACACTCAAAAAAGCTTCGGTCCTTCAAAAATGTGAAAACACTGCCTGTTGTCTACACAAATCAGCGTAAAGCCTGGACAAACTGCCAAATATTCATCAAATGGTTTGAAAAAACTTTATTCGTGAAGTAAAAAACATCAGGGAAATCAGGGAAAGTTCTATTGGTCTTAGATAATGCACCTTCTCATCCAAATGCAGACATACTCAAACGCGAAAATGGAATGTTTAAAGTCATTTTTCTGCCACCGAATGTAACTTCCCTTTTACAACCCATGGATCAAAGTGTAATAGAAACAGTGAAAAGTCTATACAGGAAACAGCTTTTAAGGAAAATTTTATTAGACAAAGTTGACCACCCTACCACAATGCAAAATGACTTGAAAGAATGTTGCATGATGGTTGCAGATGCTTGGAATCTTGTAAAAGTTTCCACATTATAAAGATCTTGGAACAAGATTTTAAAAAGGATATCCATGCAAGAAAGCAATGAAAGCAGTGAAAGCTTTACAGAAGACTTGGAACATTTTGGATTCAATGCAGAAGATTCCCAACAATGGATTGAAAGCGACGAGAACAATCAAGGTTTCCAAATTTTGAACGACGAAGAAATAATACCATTCAGGATACGAATAGTGAAGCGCAATGCAAGGACAACAAAGCAGATGGAACTGAAGAATCTAGAGGGCCAACAAGACACAGAAGCATTTAATGTGCTTGAAGTTGCGATGGAATGGCTACAACGGCAAGATGTCAGTCGACCCTGTTCAATTCCTGCATTTAAAAAGATTAAAGGATATGGCTGCAGAAAAAAGAATGTCCTCTATGAAGCAGAAGACTATCAAGAATTTCTTTTCCCTATAACAATGATTTTTTTTTTTTTTAATATGTACTGTACAGTGAATGTATATACATGTAATAATTACTATGTGTACTTCTATGTATAGCTTTGTACCAATTTTGTAGAAAATAAAATTTAAAAAAAGTTAAAAAATTAATTTCTAAACACGTCATTTGTAATATCCTAAAATCTGCACTACTACAATTGCCAGTCCTAAGCCTGGAAAAAGTGTGAAGGGGAAGTTACCAAAAATACATTGCCAAGCCATTTTTTAAAGTTGTCCAATTATCCGGATTTTTCATTAACTGGATCAGCCTCGTCCCGACCGGTTCGAATAATCAGCGCTCTACTGTAATATGATGCACAACCTTTAATAAATTGAGAGGCTTAATTTACAGCAATGCAATAATTGCTAGGTACAAGTAGAAATTTGAATTAACAGATCTAGAATTTACCAGATCTGAGATTATGCTTCTGGTTATAAATGTGAAACTCACTAGAACATATGAGAATGTTACACACTTCTTTGACTAGAACAGGCTAATGATAGTAATATCATAAATTTTTAAATCAATGAAGTATTGTAGAAATTACTGAAAAGGTCTGGGTAAGAGACCATTCAGAATCCAGGAATGTAAAGGAAAACCTTAAATGACATATTTCTAAATGATATTTCTTGTAATTGTTCCAAAAAATTAAAAAAAAAGAAGAAATGATGCAAAGAAATGATAAATCATTAGGCTTTTAAATTTAAGAATTAAGAAACATGAAGGAAACACATTTATGAGAAGCTAAATAATTAATCTTAAATGCAGAAATGTAGCGAAAGTTTATACTTTTGAATTCCTCTGGGAAAATTACTCAGCAGTGAAAAGAAAATGAAATAATGAATCAACAAAAAAGAAAAAGAAAATAATAACTTTTGCTCACAAGATAGGTTAAGGCTTTACAACAAAAAAGTTTTCCATTTATAAGAGTTTAAAATGAAAGGAAACACAATTCCATAGATTAATTTTCATATCTAAATTTTACTAAAACCTACAATATTTAATTTGTAGAGGATAAAAACTTTTTTCCCAAATTCAGAATCAGTTCTAAAACAGCCTCTGTTTCTTCATCGTTGTCATTATTTTCAATTATAAAGTCCCAATTAGATATACAATCTAAACCACACTCTGACTCCTTGTCATCAACACCTAAAGAAAATATAAACAAAACTTTAATTTATTAATCTATATTTCATGAGTTTAATCAAAAGAGCATATGAAATTTTATTAGCATTAGAAATTTTAAAATTATATTCTAATTCAGCAGTTCCCAGGCTTTTAGATAAATAAAAAATGACAGTGAAGTCCCAATTTCAAAAACATTTTTCAAAAGTGGCATTAAAGGAACTCGCGCCCCCGGGTCATTCCATGTGAAATCAATCAGGGTGGTTGCTCTACCATCTTGCTAATTTTTTATACTTTCACCACAGGTGCCCTTACTAGTTACTTGCTCAAAATTTATTTTTGTTTTATTTTTATCTGCCACCATCCTTGATTTAGGTTCATTTTTCGTCAGTGCGACAAGCAAAAATAAGGGTTTGCAATGGTATAGAAGAAAGGCTGCTGTGTGGTTTCTATGTAAAATAGAAAGTTCTGGTTTGCACTGTCTTAAAGCAGTGAGCCTGGCCTTTCAGAAACTGTTTCTAAATGGAAGATATGTCTTTGATAAGTTGGACTTTAAAGACCTTAACGTTTCCTATCAGAATGAGGAATTTTGCTGTTTTTAAAGGTCTGTAAAAATGAAAAGGGCTTGAAGCCCCAGGATGGTAATTTTTATACAAGAACTATGACTGAAAGTGTTTCCAGAAATAGTAAAAGAAAGCCTGGATTAAAAGTACTTCCTGACAATTTTTTGCTCCAAACTTGGACAATTTTTAAAAAGTATGAATTTCAAGGTCAAATATATCAAAAGGGGACCAGCCAAAAATTTGAAATTTTGCCCATGGATACTCTTCCTGGTACTTAAGAAAACCTGTAAGTTTCATTTTGTGGTTCACACTGTTATACATTTTACAGGCTGTCAATTACCTGTAAAAATGGCAATGGGGAAATATATACGATGAAAGTGGTCTCATTTCTTTATATTATAATGTAAAATTACCTTTAATATTATAATTAATATTAATATTATTTAGAAAACAAAAATACTTTAGAGCAAGTTACTAGTAAGGGCACCTGTGGTGAAAATATAAAAAATTAACAAGATGGTCAAGCAACTTTTAATTAAAATTGGCTGATTTCATATGGATGACCCCCCCCCCCAAAAAAAAAGAGCCTAATACCAGATGCCATCAATTCCCAAGTTCATGTATATAATTTGTTAAATGATCATTAAACATACTTACAAGGTGAGGACACTGGTTGTACAACACAGATTTTAATGCCCTTTTGTGAGATGAAAGTACTCGTGAAGTACTTCAAAAATATACCACGGATTTTGGTCCAACAACCTACAGTTTCGAGATATTTGGTCCAATGGAGTGTTTTGCCCATGTTAGCTTAATAGCTTCCTGTGTTGCCTAAAAGAACAGGTGCAGTGGTGGCATAGTAGGTAGACTACTCACCTTCTGAGCAGAAGGCCCCAAGTTCAGGACTTCCTTTTTGTTTGTTTGTTTTCATTCTCTCTTTTTTTTTTTTCCCTTCATTTTTGCCCTCTTTTATGTTTCTGCTTCTTTATTTCTATTTCGTTTTTTTTTTTCTTAGGCAGAAATAAAAATACAATATATAAATCTCTTAATTTTCTTTTAATTTAAAATTACTTTTAATTTAGAAAAATAAAAAGCTACACAGCAATACATTTATTTATTTTTTTATTTTTTTGTTATTGTTGTTATTGGAAGTAAATGAAGATAGAGATAACAATTCTAAGGTCATTACTTGAAATTTACAATTAATACAAATAATTTTTCATATATCGATGGTTCTTTTTACTATCAGGGTACAAAAGACAGAAGGGATGAACAGAATGGATGCTAAAAGGTATGAAGATAGCAGTGCTATAAAGTTCAGAACAAAAGGACCAAAAGAAAACAGCCAGGAACGGAAAGACATGGCAGAGGGTTAATTGGAAAAGGCTTAAGGCACCTATTGAGAGATGACAAACAAGGGAGAAAGCCTGCAAGCCTCAAAGCAAGCTTGAAGCAATTTTTCAAGGATTTAAATTAATCCTAACAGGTGTGTAAAATTTTAAATTTAGGACAAGGAATTTTGTTAGATTAAAATCAGTACAGCAATGCATCAAATCTACTGATAATGAAAAGAATTATTTACATAAAAATTATTATTATTATTATGTAATTTTTCTATTCTTGGGTTTTCCCAGCAAAGACAACATGGCGGATCAAGGATCAAAGCACATGTTGCCAAGTGTAAAAAAAGTGTGCAAGGAGGGTTAGGAATGTGTGGTTGCGTCCATAAATTTCTTAATTGTACATGTTGTGTTGAGTATCACAGACTTCTCGAATTGTGCAAAAGTGTTTTTGTAAAGCCTAATGTTCTAAGGGTGTGGTGCAGTGTGTGAGGCACCAGACCAGTGGCAGACAGGATGATGGATATAACACGTACGTGGTCCTGCCTCCACTGCTTCTGAAGCTTGTATACTAACTTAGTGTACTTACTGATCTTGTCTGTGTTTATTATTAATATTATTATTATTACAAAAATTATTTGCATTAATTGTAAATTTCAAACAATAAGCTTAGAATTTTTATCTCTTTCTTCAATTACTTCCTATATTAATAATAAAAAAAGGTAAAGAAAAAGAAATAAAAGAAAAATTAAAAAATAAAAGTAAAAGAAACTGCATTAACATAAAAGAAAAGAAACAGAAAGAAAGAGGAAAAAGAAAAAAAAGGAAGTTGTGAGGCAGCAAATGTGAACTTGGGACCTTCTGTTCAGAAGGCAAGTAGTATCCACTACGCCACAACTGCACCTGTTCTTTTAGGCGACACAGGAAGCTATTAAGCTAACATGGTAAAAAAACTCCAAAAAACATCAAATATCTCGAAAACGGTAGGTTGTTGGACCCAAACCCCAAAATATTTTTTTGAAGTATTTTATGAGTACTTTCATCCCATAAAAGGGCATTAAAATCCATGTTATACAACCAGTGTCCTCTCTTTGTTAGTGTTCATGACACCAATGTAAAAAATTTTGTGCACTTCATCACTTCTGTTCACATAACTCAAAAATCCAGTCCTCCAAGTGTGTTTATATATCTATGGAGAAGTATTATGTAGAATCTTGGGGATAACAATTGCCCTACAACCATAATACAGCTATCTAACTTATCAGTTGTGATTAAAATTTTTGTATATATACATTAATGTTTGAAAAGATTTCTAATAAAGGTTGTTTATTTCAGTTAGCTCTACATCCACTAACAAAGAAAATATTTAGCATCCAAGTTACAACTATAATGAAAACATTTAATAACTGTATAGGGCAGTTTATACATTACAACAGGAATAAGAACATGAATACATATAACCTTTGGTAATTCAAGGCATCAATGTGTTCTCTCTCAAAAAAAAAAAAAAAAAAAATGAAAAATTAATAGATTCACTTCACATCAACAAACTGTCACATATAAACCTTCTCATATCAGAATTGACATCAAAGGAAATACCATACTGCATCATTAGAAAAAAAGGGTCATGATTGGCTAAATTAATATTCAGCTACTTTCCTCTAAACAACAACAACAACAACAAAATTAATAAATATATTTTCATAAAAAAAGGATTTCTATTTCTATCAAATTTCTATGTATTTTATTGAATTATTTTTTTTTTTTTCAAGCTAAAATTTCCTCATGGCCCAGCATTGGTCTGCAGACCAACTTATGGAAACCATTGTCATAAAAGGAAAAAAAAAAGTCATATTACTTTGTTGCCTTTTTTGAATTATTCAGGCACATTAAATTTCTTTTCATTTATAACCATGGTCATAGTTAACATAAAAATTGAAGTCAATCAAAGGTCTTCCTTTTAATTTTGTCGTCTTTTTCTTTCTTTTAAATGAATGGATACAAGGTTAGCTTTGCCTGAAATTGGCTATAATAGTTAGTAACATTAAACATTACAGAAAACTGCTTTCCTCATAAGAATTACATGGTTAAGGAAATAGCAAACATCTACCAGATTATTCTTATTCAGCACTATCCATGAACAAATTAGTTTGCCAGACCACCATCAGAGGTCATTAATTTGACATCAGTTTCAGTAAAATTTATCTTAAGATAAAAAGATAATGAATATTAAAGAAAAAATGTCAGCAGAAGACATCTTAACTTATATAACCATGAGGTATCAAAGTTGGCTTATAAAATTGACAATGAAATACAAAATTTTTCTAAAATGTCTTCTAATTACTTATTCAAGGCTTCAATCATCCTGTAAATATTCATCCTCAAGAAGAAATATTAGGATACATTTAAAGACAGGTTAATTACTGACTATTCATAGAAAGGTTCTTAAATGCTTAACAACCCACAATTTTGTTGTTGTTGTTGTTGTTTGGGTTTTTAATGGCGCAAAAGCAGCTGTGGCTAAGCTGCGCCACAACCCACAATTCATTGATCTAATGTTAATCTTGCTTTGAATCATCTCTTAATATATTATTAGATTAGCTTCAACCAAAATTAATTTTCGTGTCTGCAGAAACTTTATATTCTTTTCTTATTCCAAAACTGCAGAAGCATAACAAAAAAGTTCCATTAATAGATAAAAAATTTCTATACAATTCCCTTATTTCCAGTAAAAGCATACAGTAATATTTTAATGCCTAACCTCTAACATTAGGCTCAGAATTGAACAAGTATCCTTGCCAACATCATATCAGATTAAATATGTACATCAAAAAATAGTAGATCATTAAGAAAGATTTACCTGCTTTAAAAATCCATCCCCTTTTCTTTCTGGTTTCTATTGTTGCTCTTACTCGGATCATTACAACACGGCTCATATACCTTTCATTGAAATATTGCAGATCTGATTCACGTCTTGCATCACTTACTATCCATATAGGAAAGCGATGGCTTTCTGTCATAACTAAAGCAGCATCGCAAAACACATAGGGATCTTTTTGTCGTTGCTCTTCACCCCATTTAATCATGTGTTCTCTGAAATTTTCTTTATATAAAGATGAGTCCATAAGTCTGTCTGCATCCAAATTTCTTTCCTGCAATAACACAAGCATTATTGATAACTGCTATTAAAATCATCAGATTTGCCACCTTAAATTTAAAATGTTGCCTAAATGTTGATGTTTGGATCCTCTTGTCTCAGAATTCATTTTCAAATAATGCAAACAGAATTCTAAAAATTAATTCTGAATCAGAAATGCTTTGTAATGTATAAGACTTGACAATTATTACAAATAATATAGTATTCTTCTATAGAGAAATCAATAGAGAAACATAGTATTCTTCTTAAACATAGTCTACTCTTTAAAGTATATGTTACTGGTTGTTGCCATAATTTATTTCATGATGCAAATACAATGATATTCATTTAATAATATATATGCAAGTTAGGCTCAATCATTTTTATTGATTTACACTTCTATTGGCCTACAAATACTTTGGTTAGAGATTTAATGTTATATTGGACAGAGAAATCATTTTCCAGGGTATCAATGATGGACTGATGGAAACAATGATGAATTAATAATAAGTTAAGGCTTAACAATGATTGGTAATGACAGGAAACAAGAATAGCACATCATCAAATATTAAACTTTTTAAATCTTTTAACAAAAACTATTTCAATTCTGATTTTTCAAACAAAATTTGCTCAATTCTGTTTTTAATTT
>JAFIDM010009631.1:170126716-170143685 GCA_023159025.1 Thereuonema tuberculata | reverse complement strand
AAGGCCTTTGAGTTTCGCAAAGCAAAGATTTCAATCAATCTTTTGCAATTTAAAATTGCTTTAAGTTTTGCCTGTTCGATTATATATGCCTAATTTTGAAGTTTATATATTATTGCTTCTTATTAAGGTATTTACTTATTTTACTTTATACTTTATAATTTTGACTTTAACTCAATATTACAGATTTTGCTCTTTTTAATTTTAATTTTTGTAATTTTAATTTTTTAATATTAAATATAGCATATAAAATTTAGTAAGTAATAAAGTAAATGGCCTATCTTTATTGCTTATTTCTTATATTAGTAATTTTTTTAAATTTTAGATACTTTAATCGTATTTTTAATTTTAAAAGGAGCAAAGTCTTGGTATATTGCGTTTTTGTTTTCTAAATTTCGCCGCTGATTACATGAAGGTAATTGGCTGTATCTTCATAGAAACAATGATGTGTTTTTCGTATTGGTGTTTTTAAAATCCCACATCATTGTCCGGCTTTTTATATATATATATATACTTTTTTTTGTCCTTTTACTTTTTTCCTCATTACTTGGCATCATATAATTTCTTTGAGGATCAAAATAAATAAATACAAAAAAAAAAAAAAAGACTTGTAATAGCAGTATTTTAGCATTTGGGCTGAATAACCTTTGTTAATATACACTTAAATTATTCCAGTGCTAACAGGAACTTAGTGAAGAATTTAATGTTCAACATGTTGTTTCCATTCATGTGATCTCAATGGAACACTAATGGATACAAATTAATTCGTAAGTTTGTCACCTAATGGGCAATAATAATGTTAACTTCAAATCTGAAATACTTCAGTATGATTTTTTTTTTAATTCAAATAAAATCTTTTAACAAAATCGAATTGACTTAGAAAAAAAAAAAAAAAAAGTTTTTTAATCTGTAAATTTCAGTGAAACTCTATTAACATATTTAATCAAAACTTTTCCTTGCAACTGGATGGGCTACATACTAGTAATTAAAGGACATCAAATTTTTGTTTTAATTTTAATTTGAATCAAATATGTTAATTCTTATTTCTTTTCCCCCTCTCTCCAACATAAAAATTTAAAATACTGTGTACAAAATAAACAAAAATTGCAAAGTTTATGAAACCATTTATTGAAAACCTGATGATTTGCAATTCTAAAACATTTTTAACTTGCAGTATTTATAGATCTGTATTTACATTATTTCAACCCCCTGATTTCAAAAACAGTAATTTCCTCCTGAACTAAAATACAATATTACTTTCTAACTGAAATACTACATAGAGAAACCAAACATAGGCAATGAGTAAAATAATCTCAGCAAAACTCATATGTTTGACTAGTATTAAGGCACTGCTAAGTAACTTTTCAATAAGTAAATCAACAAAATAGTTTTACAATAACTACTACTTACTTCTGCATATTTGAATTTTAAAGGACCAGATAAATGAATAATGACAGCAGTTTCTTCTCCAAATCTGTTGCAGAAAAATGCAATTGAACATAAAATTAATTTTTTAAATTTTGCTTAGATGTTATTTACAAGTCCGCGTAAGTCACAAAGATTATCATTATTTTTCATTTAAACCAGGGTTTTTATCAATAAATTTGAACATATACAAATTTATATAAACATATACTGAAAAGAGTTGAAAGAATAAATGTACATATTTTATTCTGACTGCAAGTGATTTGCTTCAGGAAACAGTCTGGTATTTATATAATTCTTATTATATCTATACCATTTGGTACATAAGACAGGAAAAATAATGAACCTAGCAAATCATTGCTCAATAATGATAAAAACTGGGTTTTGAGTTTTATTAAATCTAAAAACGAATCTTTGAAATGGTAGCATTTTCAATTAAAAAGATAACACACTCTTTTTTTTCTTTTAATTTTAAAGATTCAGTCTAGTAACAAGAATTATAATTTATATCGTTAAGAGCTAACAAATAATTTTCAAACAAGTTCTCCTATTAAGCAAATATAAATGTAAAGAAAGGTATAGAAATACACTGCTCACAAAATTTAGAGAATTTTGCGAAATGAATATAATACACCAAAAAACGTTTGAGGCATTTGAGTTTATTAAAGAACATCATCAGAGAAACAAACGACACAAAAATGGAAGTTGTCTGAATATGCAAATGGTGATGCAAAATTTGCATGTTTGCCCACAACCCTGTTTAGACAGGCTGGTGCTGCTGGGTTATCTCCACTTTCCTGGATCAACAACAAGCAGCAGAATCGTTGAGTGTCACATGAAAATGCCCCTGCAACGAGATTTACCCGAATCTGAAACATGGAGAGTCATAGGGCGTCTTGAAGCTGGCCAAACACAGATGACAGTGGCAGCAGCAGCTGGAATCTCCCAAAGCGTGATTAGCAGACTGGAATTGCTTCACAGAGACTGGCACAGTATGAAGAAGACCTGGGCAGGGCGGCCCATGTGCCACCACTGCAAGAGATGATCGCTACCTGATGCTAATAGCATGAAGGAACCGGTGAAGCAATGCGACTGAGCTGCGGGGACAGTTTCTCGCTGCTACAGGACGATGAGTGTGTACCCAGACCATGCGAAATCGACTCTGTCACTGTGGACTGTATGCCTGGCAACCAATGGTATGCATTCTGTTAACTGCTGAACATCACAGAAGGTGGGCTGAAATACATCTTCGTTGGAACTGTGGTCCATGGTTCTCTTCAGTGACGAGTCAAGATTTAGCCTGCAGCCTGACAACTGTTGTGCCCTGATCTGGTGTGAACATGGAACACAGGAGAATCCACGTTTCGTGCAAGAAAGACATTCCTTTGGTGGAGATGGAATCATGGTGTGGGCAGGCATCAGCATTGGTGGTTGTATCGACTTCCATGTTGTTAGAAATGGGACGGTGAACGCTGTAAGATATTGGGAAGAAATTCTACAGCCTATAGTGGTACCAACTTTCTTTTTATGGATGATAATGCATGCCCCCACCATGCACATCTCATCAATGACATGCTGCAAGAAGCTGGAATCAAGTGCATGGACTGGCCTTCACATTCTCCAGATCTGAATCCCATCGAACATGCTTGGGATGCACTAGGAAGATGTGTTGCCAGTCACCAATCGCCTCCCATAACACTTCCTCAGCTGGAAGTTGCCTGGTATGCGAGTGGCCACGAATCGCACAGGAACTGCTGGACAATTTGATCCTCTCCAAAACTCATCGCTGTAAGTGTGCTGTAGCAATTTCAGGTGACCATACACCCTACTGAATAGTCAATATGCGATACATTTTTCACGTTTGACATGAGAATGTTAACCCCCGTCTATGTGTCACATCCTGCTCAATCCCGATAAATGGATTTTGTATCACATTTGCATATTTAGACAACTTCCACTTTCGTGTTATTTGCTTCTCTGATGATGTTCTTTAATAAATAAACTCAAATGCTCTGTTTTTTGGATGTATTATATTCATTTCGCAATATCCCCTAAATTTTGTGAGCAGCATATTTGTGACACAGGCTAGATCATAAATTAAAAGCTCTATTAATTATTAAACCTCCCTTTACTAAGATTTTCAACACCTTTCTTTAACTAAGTGGGGTAATCAGAATACCCCAGAGAAATTTCCAAACCGTTGTAATTTTTTTTTTTTAATTCTACTTGTTGTTGAAATTTTAAAATATATATTGAGAGAAACAAACAAATAATATAATTAAAATACACATTAACCTATGAATATTATGGTGGGAAGAAGAAAACATAAATAAATGCTGTAGGTATTAAAATCTTAGTTTAATTTATGATTTTTAACAGTAGTAATGATAAAAATACAAAACAATCGAATTAGAGTGCATTGTTATAATTTAAAAGGCTTATTAAACAATGTCACGAAGCCACAAATGTCTGTTATAACCACACTATTATGATCACAATACCTCACTTATTAGTGTGAGGGTTAGGTAAATGTAACACAATTACAGAAATTTTGGTTTCATAAATATCCTTTCTTCTTTTTATAGGCTTAGTAATTCAAATTCTTGATACCACAAATGAAAATAAGATCAGTTTTAGTTTAATATAATGAAAGGAGTGTATGTTAATTTTAAACTTCTATAACAAACAAACTAGATCCCTACCTCTCCAAATAACTGGAAAGGAGTAGAAATTGTACACTGGATTAATTAAATTCCAGTTATAATTAGACCATAACAATCAAGTTTAAATGAGAAATCTACAGTGAGTGTAAAGACCTGTGAGTGTAAAGAGTTGTTATAATTTCTTTCCGAAATTCAGTCTTATAAAAGATCTCAAATTCTACTCGAAAAGTCTTTTAAGAAATATAGAATCAAGCTGGTTTCAATACCATAAAAAATACATTACAAAAAAGCTTATTGTAAATTGCAAATAATGAACCCTCTTTCACCAAACAAAATTAGCAACCAATGAGTCAGCTACTACTGTCTTGAATCCAATCATGCAGAATATTTACACACAACGATTATATATTTCCTATGATTCAGAATCAGAGGGTACCAAAGTCTTTCAAGCATGGGCACCAGCAAAAATGTCAAGAGGGGGCACTTACCTCTCCCCCTCCTGAGATTTTTCAAATTTAATGTAGTTCATTTAATTTGTTTCCCGTAAGAGGTGTACGAGATATTTTAAAAGGAAAAATGGTAAATTTTGTTAAAATTATTTTTTTTTTACTTCATTTATAGAATTTTACATTGTAAAATAAACTGCAAAAGTATTTTGCCTTCACCCCCCCCCCCCAGAAACATTTCTGCAAGCATCCATGCTTGCAGAAAGGAATAACTGCAAATACATAAACTTTGTGGTATGATACTGATAATTTATTCATCACTTTTGCATATGATGTAAATGTATTAGGTCTAGCCTGTACATTAATATTAAAATGGTTATTAAAGATCGATGGATGGAACATTACACAGTTTTCTGAGGTCAGGCTGTACAAAGAGAAATCTTGATTAAAAGTCATGGTTTCAATCATTTCTTTTTAATAGAATATACTGCATCAACTACATTCTGTAGATTAATGATATTCTATATAAACTCTTGTACCATTGTTTTTGTCCAGTATCACATATTTTCCACCTTTTCCTACAAGGTTCTACTAGTCAAATGAAACACTGTATTTGTTCTTTTTCCTTCTAATGCACCTTTAGCATTTTAACAGTTATCATATAACTTCAACACATTTATGTTTGTTCATGATATTGCAAACATGTTTCTTTAGTGCATCACCTTGATTCTCATACATGCATTTAGGAAATATTATTTACCAGTATTAGGCAACTCCTCTTCCATTTTGTCACTTCATTTTTTACCGAAAAAACACTGACATTACTGCAGCCAATTTGTATTACTTTGTGAATGTTTTTTGGGATGAACAGTAAAGAAGCATCATCTCAGGTGTTTTCCAAATTAAATGGAATGAACTAACTGACTGGATAAGTGAAGTCTTACTGTTCTACTGGTACATGCATCACAGTAAAAGACTGAACAGATTTCCATAAAATTAGGTACAATACATATTTATAATCCACCTTAAAATATGAGTATTTTTAATTTGACCCCCCCCCCCCATCCCCTTAAAATTGACCCTCAGTGCTATATGCTCAGTTCCCAATTAAGTATGGTTAACTAAGCGTATACCTAATTGTTAAGGTGACCATTTTTTCTAAAATGAAAGGAGGACACAAATAAATTGTAGAAAAAAAAATGTTAAATCAGGGGTATAAACCGATCTGTTCAACCAAAAAAAAAAAAAGGTTTTACACTTCACATATCAAAAAGGAGGACAGAATTTACAAAAGAGGACATTTAGGAGGACACTTCTCAAGGGAGGACAGAGCTTCAAAAAGGAGGACGGTTGGTCACTTTACTAATTGTACAATTAAATAGTATTCAGAAAACAGCAGTGCTTGTTATAATACAACTGAAAATTTTGCTGTCATTTTGTAAAACAATATCTCTTCTTGTTATTTCATTAAATACCTAGATCCAAAATAGTCATATATTACAACAAGAAACATGACAACGATGATTTTCTATGATAACTGAAATCTAGCTGACTTATTGTAATACAACAGCATGTATTAAATGCTGCCTATGACTAGTCTTTTATAAAATTACTTAGTTCTTTTTTGACAAAATGATGGATATAAGATAAAGTTTTAGAATCTATAATTCATTTTATTGGAGCTCAATAAAGTAATTTATCAGACTGTATTTACGATTCATCCTTTGCCGAGTTAATTTTTCTACAATACTAATCTATCCTAATATTTATGTCACTACATTTCCCCACAGCTCAACTTTGGTGGATGACTGAGTCATTGTTGGAGTGCATTGTTTGACTGTTGTATTACTACAGTAGTATGTTGATTGTGGTAATTGTTGCTGCTGCACTGTGTGTCTCCCGCTACGAAGGATTGTTGTATATTATATTATTGAAAGATAATGCTTCTCTTTTTTATTATACCCTAATAATAAGGAACCTTAAAAACTTGAGAAGAAAAAGAGAAAGGATTTTATGGAAGTTTAGGCTCTTATCCTTACTTTTATTTAAAAATAAAAGAAATAAACAATTACATTCCCACTTTATCAGAAATTGAAAAGAGAGTTAATTCCTTAATGAATATGATCTACAGATTGAAGTTGTATGGCTCCATTGGTGATCTCTTCATTTGCGCATTCTCAATTAATGTATTAATACCGGGAATTAGCCTAATTGAAGCAACTGAATTGGAATTATTCCCTGAAGTTTTTGTTTATCTCTACAGATGGAGCTCAAATTTCAACCACTTTCTGAACAAACTTCTTAACGTTCGGATAGATCAAATGGCGATTCCTAAATTGGTTATTTCTATCACTTGAAATTTTTAAGAACAATGAAATATAACACTTCAATTTACCTACATCGCAGTTTATTTGCGATAAAATCTTTCCCACTTTTTCTTTTTCCACTGATGATATAAATCAATTCTGGGTAAGATTTCACTTCTTTATCTTCCTTTACGGAACTCATCATTTCTCAGAATTTTACATGAGAACTTTTTTTAGTTATTAGAGAAAATGGCAATTACAGAATAGCGAAACGTTTTCATTGTATGAATTTTAAGTTACAGCGTTTTAAGAAATATGCTCAGTTTATTTCGAAGCCATGGTGTTTTGAGTGTGTGTTCGATCGAACTATAAACAAATCTTTGAATTAGGCTTAAAATAATTCCCCAAATCCCCACACGGTGGCAGTACCATTTGTCTCCCTCTGATTATTGCTATTCAATATTGTTTATTATAAAATTTATAAGAGATTTTTTTTTTTAAATATAAATGTCAAAAACAAAATGAAAATTAATTTTTTTGAAACGGCATTAAAGGTGGGCTTTTTTTGCATGTACCCCTAACGAAGTAAATTGAAATGTTGGGGGGGAGTGTATCATTGAAACGGACAGTAAACGTAATTTGGTTTTGAAAGAAGAATTTTAGGACAGAAAGAATGTCTTCAAATAAATTGTCATTTATTAATCATTTGTGAAGATTACAGGAAAGAAATAGCAGAATTCGAAACATCTACTTTAAAAGAAATTTTTTTCTTTCCGATTGACAGTTTTTATGTAAGTAAACAGACCATTTCATTTTTATTTCCCTGAATAACATAGAACATAATAATTCATTTAAAAAAGAAACAAAAATTACTGAATCCTATATAACTGGATTTGTATAAATACTTCTTTACATATCTCCTAGACAAGGTATTAAAAAGTGAAAAGGTAATCTAAATATATGTGATTTTCTGATTTAGACTAAGTATTATGAAAATTAGAATAAATTGAGGAAATTTAATTGAAGGGTTGAAAATGAATTCGATATTTTAATTGTTTATTTCATGGGAAGCAAAAGTAGAATGTGTTAATGATATTGTGTGATTTTAGTTCCGAAGTCTTCCCGAAAATAAATCGTAATTTATTTTCAAAAACGTTTGCAATAATTTTTATCATATTTTTCTATCTTATGCTGCTATGAGCTATTTGCTTATCACTCAATTTTGATACAAGCATATTTCCTAGGAGAAAAAGATAACGAATTATTTAATGAACAGCATATTGTTTAAATAACGTAAAAGAATGTGCTGTTAGTTACAAATATCGTGCTTTTGTCTTTCAGTAAAACCATCATTTGAACGACTGAAATCGTATCTAAATTATAAATACATATACATGGTGATTCAAAATTCCCTTTACAAACTTTAAAGGTAGGTTCTACTCCGTAAGACAAACAAAAAAATTCTAATAAACATGCAATGTTATTCATAAAAATGAATAGTTTTCGCGAAAAACGTAGTTTTCATTTTTCTATGTAAGGTTGGTTGTTGGCATAGTATGATGCGATAAAAAGTATTCCAAAATATTCATAAATTAAAACACACATATGGAAAATAGGGAAAGAATGATTTAATAAACTGTGCTGAAAAAACAAACAAAAAATTAATATGGGTCTGGAAAGGCAGAATTACTATTATAAAGCAAGGGGGTGGGGGTGTCCACATTTCAGTTGAAAAAAATTATAAGAATGTTTGAGCCATTAAAACAAAATGATAATAATTCTTCCAGAATCGATCATTTTGAAGTAATTTTCTAAATTTAAATAATTATTAGCAAATTCTAATTAAAATTTATTTTATCAATCATTGAAAGTTTTAAGATTTATTTTAATATTAATAGCTCTGTAGAGTTTGTAATTTTTCAAATAATTGCTTGTTTCTGTGTTTTAGTGTTTGCTATACATTAATGTCGACCAAAATGACTAAATCCAAAAGTCCCAAAGATATTTGTGTGGGTGAAGAGTTGCGAATTGCTGTTACACTCAATGTTCAGAAGTTTAGGATGACAGAAGAGCAAAAAGGTAATCATTTTTTAGACTGAAAATTGAAAATTATTTTAAGGGTAATCTCAGATATGCTATGTTAACCTTACCATCTTTTCTAAGTTCAAATAAATGACACACACTCAGCTGACCACTGACCATTATACTAATAACTGATGTTGATTGTTGGCACCAGTAGGCCCTGTATTTTGAATCTGAGACAGTGACACATCCTGTCTAGCTGTAACACAAAATATCCCTCTTGCCTTTTACACAGATGTTATATTTCAGAACATGCAATGATCACAAAGATGAGAATATGGGATACATGTTTTAAAATAGGGACATTTAGGCGATCCAACCGAAGTAATGTGATTCCAGAGACAAATCCTTAAAATATAGGATGGTTGGTCACTTTAGCTATATACATATAATAATTTTTTGAATAATAAATATATTTGAAATTCTTTACAAAAAAATATTTCATCTAGAGTTAACTGTCCTTTCCTCAGTTTGATTCAAAAATACAAACATTAAATAATCACTGGTTCCTCAAGCTACCAAAATTCGTTTTTATAATTCTTTTTTGTGAAATAAAGTTTCCTTGGAAGGAAACAACATTGGTGAACTTGTGAAATTGTATAAATTAATAAAAGTAATGCTGTGGAAAAGAACTTGTAATTGCCTTAGTAACTTAAAATTTGTGCTTCAGTGAGGATTCTAATAATCTGTACATTCAAGTTTGTACGTGCAGAATGAACGTCCTGAAAAATGGAAATAAATAGACATAGTTGGTGTGCCAACTTTTGAATCCATGCATGCCAAAATCATATAGACACACACACACACACACACACCAAGTTGGCAATAAAGGGGAAAAAGTAGTTATTCATTGACCAAAAAAAGTAGGGGAGATAGAAAATAACAAGCAGTCATTTGTAGGCTACCAAAAATTGCAATGAAAGTTGCTTTTTGTAAACAGTTCAAAGAACCCTTCTTATTTGAAGAATGTACTGCAGGGAGACATTTTTTCCCCTAGATAAAATGATTTTGAAATTGGAAGCAAATGTATTTTGGCAGATTAGGCCATTAGTTCATTCTGTAAGGATTTGATATGCCTCAAAATCAATATAGCGCTCTTTTGTGAAAACCTAAAGCTTCTACAAAAGTTTCAGCCTTATAGAACAAACAGTTCTTGGAGTTATCTTGAATTACAGATGAATGATATGCATATTTCTACTAAAAATTGCATTCTAAAGCTTTTTTTTTATTATTTTTTTTTTATTCAAATTATTTTTTGTCTGTGATGTATATTAAGGTGTGTTACAAATTCTAGACCTAACCAATTCCCTATAATCTGTCACTAACATCCATGCAGGTTTAAAAATAAAGATGAGTGTCTTATGAGATCACAAGTAAAATGTCTTGGGAATTGATAGTTTTTAACAAAGTTTCAAACAAATATAGTTTATATGCACAGTTTTTTAATGCTCAAATAAATTAAGAAAACTCTAGTTACACTTAAATTCCATTTTCAACTGGATGCTGAACATTATTGGTTTATATTTATTATATTAATTTTGCCAATTAACACAATAAAATTATTGGTTAATCCTTAAGATACCTATTTCCATCAAACAATTTCTATGGATGGCCCATTAAACATTTCTCATGGCCCATTAAAAATTCTATGGATTAGTGTTGGTTGAGAAACAGTGGGTTCTTCATTGTCACTGCATACCAGGATGCTTTATTTCCTTACAGTAATCTTGCCCACAGTATTGTTGTAAAAACAGAACTATAAATGGGGAGCTTGAGAATAATATGGATCGAATTTTCAGTAAGAAATAGTGAGAATTTAAAAAAAAAAAATGCATCTTTCATAATGCCCAAAAATTAATGGAATATTAGCAGGAGGGAAGGGTGCTGTGATAAGTGGACAGTAGATTAACAGGAGACATGCCAAAGAAAGAGGAGAATTGGAAGCAGGGAGGATATCCAAAGAAGTCAGAAAAACTACCAAGAAGTTATTAGCAGAATATAGACTTCCATTTTAAAAGAGCATTACATATTCTTAAAGAAATTCCAGATAGCCCGAGTACTAATCAGGGCAGAAAAATTAAGAAATAATGTGGGTGCTTAGATGTAGGTGACAGGCAAAATTCTGAAAGGTATTCATTGGAGACAGAAGAGTGACAAGTCATTATGACGACTACTTTACAAAGTTAAGACTAAGTCACGCTCAGACACTATTGTGTCTCTCCAACTCTAGTTCTAGCTTGAATGTCCTCCACATGGTTTCTCATGGGCAATAGAACACTTGGTATTGGTTAAGCACCATGCCAAGCTATCCTGTTTTCAGCAGTGTCATGCCATTATATCAATGATGGTAACTCCCCTCATGACATTTTTTTTCTTCAGGAATCAAAACATGGTCTAAATAGTGTTCACACCAAATTTGGTGATGTTTGGCCCTATAGGTTTTTGGTAATTGGGCTTTAAACCTCCTCTTTAATTAAGGCCACCCAATATATTCTAAGTTTGAAATTCATATTGCTTCCATGTTATTTTAATAATTTTTTAGGCAAAATATGATTCTGTAATTTTCGCAACAACCATATTTTGATTATTCATCATTTTCCACAAACTACAGTAATAACAGATTTAGAGAAGCTGGTTTATCATGCATGTAACTTTTAAAGAAGAAATTTCTAGGCTTGCAGTAATTGTTTGTTCTTTTGTTCTGGGCCCTTATTTCTTTTCATCTAATAAATACAAAAGCCTTCCTGGTCTTTAGGTAGCAATTTTTAGATAATAGGAGTTTTTTTTCTCCCCACTACATTCATTTTCTGAATTACACTATACTTGGTTTATTCCAATCATTTATATATAAGTAACAAGAATGATTAATTTTCAAAAAATAAAATAATAAAAAAATCTTATTAAATAATGACATTTGTTGACATTATAAAAAAATGATATGTTTTGTTTACATTTTTATCCTTAGAATTGGAATTTCCTTCATCTTTGACATCTGTTGAACGTGCATTTATTCATCGATTTGCTCAGAGTTTAGGATTAAAATCCAAAAGTAGAGGGTAAATTTCTTTTAGGCAATAATAAAAAAAATTAACTGACTTGTATCAATTTTAAGTTTGTAAATTTTTGATTATAATATTATATACTTATCCTTTTGTAAAACTTCTTTCTCTTTAGGTTTTTTATTTTTTTATTTTTTAATAAATTTATATAAATAATAAAAATCTTCAGTAAGTTTGTTGGAGTTAATTTATTTGATTTGTATCATTTTTGATTGATTTTAAAGACAGTGGTTTTATTTATTTGTATTAATTCTGTTTTTCTTTTTATTGAAATTATTTGGAATTTCTTAAAACCATTGATTTTATCCCACCTTGTTATATTTATCTACCATTTGAAAGCCATAATTTGTTTATTGTCCTTGGAATTGGTAGAATACCTTATACACTCCAATGTTTCATGAGAACAATTTTGTAATTTTTACACAATTGCAAAACATGTTTGTGATTCAACATACTCTATCTTTGAAAATGCTCATTAGGTTTCCAGTTTTGAGATTCTTTTTTTATGTAGTTCTCATTTATATATAATAATTATTATTATTAGGAAGGGAGCTAATAGATTTTTAACTGTATACAAAAAAGAAGGCTCAACTATTGTACAAGCAGATGCTGTGTTTCAGCTTGGAAGAGTTTCAAGACAACATATAATATCATTATTGCAGAGATTTCCAGTGACTAATAAAGAACGACAGGAATTACTTCCTCTAACAGAGAGAGATCGCCTATTACCTGATGAAGGTAAGAATTTGTTTTCTTTGCGAAGTCATTTTTTTGCATAAATGAGCATTTGCTAATTAAATGTAAATTATTAGTGTTCCTGTCCTATTTTTTGAAGTGAATCTTATCTGTTGTTTTCGAAAGTTGCTTTTTTATTTCTTATTTTTTAAGTTCCTGGATGCTCACAGATTCAAATTTAATAAACAGTTTTTTCTACTCATAGTATATGAGTAGAATAATCTTTCTTAATTTTTTCTTTCTTTCTTTCTTTTTTTTTTTTTTGATAATGGAAAATTTTTCATACTTTTGGACTCCATCTCTTTCAGATTTAATGCTAGTATATTAGTAGTATATATTATATATTGACCCTTCTAAAAATAGTAGCTGACTTTTCCAAAGCTTCATAATACAAATAAGTAATGCATCCTAAATGTTGCTTTTTCCTTTATATTTTGCAATTTGTTCAGAACATTAGCAATATTACATAACATATTTGTCTTTTGTATAATCACTTTTCTTCAATATAAATATACAAGGTTCGTTCAATAAGTAATGCAACACAATGACAAATATATACATTTGGTTGGATGTATTTACTAATGTTAAACTAAAATCTGAGTTCAAACATTGACAGCCATTTGCAAAACAATGGAAAGGTTATTCTGAAATTCCTTTATTAAAAGAAAATGTTGCTATAGCTGTAGTCAAATAATTATTTTTTGTGTGATGTTAAGTAGCTTTCATTTTGGGTGAATTACTTTTGAAAATTATTAATTTAGATAAGTTGCTTTAAAATTGAAAGATTTGATTGCTCACTATTCCAGTACTGCTTTTAGATAATTTGTGAATAAATGAGCCTTATCTTCAAAACTGTGGTGAATGAGTTAGTACTGATAACAAAAATATCATTTTAAAATATAAAATGTAATTCTAGAATTTTATCTGCAATTTGCTCATCATGAGTTTTTGAGGTTCAGTGTGCTTTAAAATGCACATCTCTGATTTTCATAATAAGATTGACAGTTTAATTGCACAATATGAAATTAATTTCAGTTGTTATGTACATTGAGAAGGTAAGAAGAAAATCATAACTCAATGAATAAGTCATAGTAAATAAATAGTTTTTGAATACATTTCAAAATTAATGTTACAGCTCGGGAGGTTAATCGGACAACATGCAGATTAAATAATGGTATTCCACAAATTCCTCCATCAAGAGGACATACAGATTTGGGCAATTTCAGAGAAACCCTACCAACATGGAAATTAAAAGATGATATACTACGAATGATAGAACAACATCAAGTAATTTTAATATCTGGTGATACTGGATCTGGTAAAACAACACAGGTAAGTGAAATTATTATTATTATTATTATGCTAATATTGAATAATGGGTAAAAGAATTATATCCATGCAAACATTTTATTATTATTATTATTATTAAAAAAAACAACTTTGTTTTGTTTAGTGCAGCTATGTGAAACATCCTCATAAATTGTACTGAGCTGTTATCTATTAAAAGTTTGCACATATTTCTTTTATTAAATTGCTCTTTTCTGCCACTGCTTTGTAACTGCAAGTATAGAATAGATTCTAAATGAGAAACAAAAAAATGGATTTAGACAAATTTAGTTTGTTTTTTATTTACAGTCATTCAAGATTCTAGCTAATTTCACAGACCTTCCTTTTCCAAAATCTTCTCTTCAAATAATGCCAAATTAAGATTTTGTGGAATAGATACTGTGATCATCTCTTTATCAGCTTTAATGTGGAATCTATATACAGTAAAGCCCCGATTATCCGCAAGTGCCGCAAAAATTTTTTTTAATTACGAACCTCAAAAAAAACAAAAACAATTTCAATCCAAGCCAACAACAGGGAAAATACAATAGGCCCTACAGTGCGAAGGTCGAAAATTACTGACAGGTTATTTTTTTTTTATTTCCAGGTTTCATAATGTCTTTGACATCTTCCTGTACCCATTTTATGCCTGTATCACCCTCCTCCATTCCTCTTTCTCTTCCCAGGCCCCATCCTCTAGTCTTCTTTCTTTCATTACTTCATTTATTCCCTGCATCCATGTCAATTTTGGTCTTCCTCTCTTTCTTTTTCCTGTTGGTACCCATTTATGTATCTTCTTCGGCAGTCTTTCTTCCTTCATCCTCTTCATATGACCATACCATCTTAATTGTGTAGTTTTTACTGATTCTACAAGGGATCCCTGCACCTTCATTTTTTCTTTTATGACTGTATTTCTAATTTTGTCCTTCCTCGAAATTCTTGCCGATCTCCGCCAGAAATCCATTTCTGTTGATTGTAATTTTGCCTTCGTTCCTGATTTTAAGTGCCATGTCTCTGAACCATATGTTATTGTGCTTTTAACAATTGTATTATATATATGTGTTTTTGTTTTTACAGTAATGTCTTTATCCCATAAAATACTGTTTAATTTTGATATTGCTGATCGTCCTTTGTTAATTCTGTGGTTTATATCATCTTCATGATTTCCGTTTTTATTAATTTTGACTCCTAAATACGTGTATTCATTGCAGTGATTTATAGTTCCTTTTCCATTTTTCAAAATGAGATTTTTTGAAGTTGCACCTATTGCCATATAGTTTGTTTTCTTCAGATTAATATTTAGCCCCCATTTCTCATATTCCTCTATCAATTTCCTTGCCATGTATTCTATGTCTTCGTAATCTTCTGCAATCACCAATTGGTCATCAGCAAATAATAGTGTATATATGGTTTCATCATTTAGTAATAATCCCATCTGTGAGCATTTCTTTTTCCAAGGGGTTAGGACATTTTGGAGATATATTTTAAATAAAATAGGGGATATAGAACATCCTTGTCGTAGTCCTTTAGTGACATAGAATCCAGGTGAAATCTTATTGTACATTTTAATTTTTGTGTATGATTTATCATATAAGTTTTTTATTGCTTGGATAATGGTACTATTTATTTTGTAATGTGATAAGGTTTCCCACAGTTTGATCCATGGCACACTGTCATATGCTTTTTCTAAGTCTACAAACAACAAATGTAGAGGTTGTTCAAAAGCAGTTCTTTTTTCAATAAGTTGTCGTATACTAAATATATGATCAATAGTCGATCGTCCTGCTCTAAATCCTGCTTGCTCTTCTGTTTCTATCAAATTATATTCTTGTTCTAAGAAATATTTTAAGATTTTTCCATATATACGACTGAAGATGCTTGTTACTGTAATCCCTCTGTAGTTCTTACAGTCATTTCTGTTTCCTTTCTTGTGTATAACCGATAGTAGTCCAACTTTCCAATCATTTGGTGCTGGTTCCCCATTTAAACATCTTTCGAATAATTGTTGTAATAATTTAAAGAGCTTTTGGCCACCATATTTTATTAATTCTGCTGGTATTCCATCCTCTCCACATGCTTTCTTGTTTTTCAAGGATTTCATGGCAATTTCAACATCCACCAGATCTAAACGTATATAATTTCTCTGTGTGTTTCCACTTGAATCTTCCATAGCTTCCTTTACATAATCCTGTTTCTGTTCTGTTAGAAGCTCCTTAAAATATGTTTCCCATTTATCCATTGAAATGAATTCAATAGCATTTTTTCCACTTTCATTTTTCCTCAAATTTTTTAATATTCTCCATGCCTCATTGCTTCTTTTTCCACCCAAATATGTTTCGATGGTGCCACAGGTTTTTTCCCAACTCTTATTCTTCTCCGCTGTGACTTTCTTTCTGATTTCTGCCTGCATTTTCTTGAATTCTATTTTATCCTCTAACTTTTTGGTATTTAACCATTTGTTATATTTTTCTTTCTTGGATTTTACCATCTGTTCAATTTCTTTATTCCAAAAATAGAGATTTTTATTTCCACATTTTCTTTGTTCTTCTCTCAGTGCTTCCATAGCTGCTTCATGAATATTTTTAGTTATGTATTTGTATAATTCTTCTGTAGTGTCAAACTCTGTACGAGACAGCTTTTCCTCCAGTCTTCTTTTATATAAGTATGTTGTACTTTCGTCTTGTAGGCTATCTATTTCATATTTGATTTTAGGCATATTCGACGCTTCTAATTTAGATTCATTCTTTTCCTTATTAGAGATGTGTAGAAATGGGCATACTATCTTGGAGTTGACAAAGTAGTGATCACTTCCATGCAGAGTCCCTCTGTAAATTCTTACGTCTTGTACTTTTAAATTTGATTTTTGTTTTATAATTACATAATCAATTATAGATTTCAATTGTAAATAGTCTTGGTGCCATGTAAATTTG
>JAFIDM010009631.1:170087480-170117371 GCA_023159025.1 Thereuonema tuberculata | reverse complement strand
CGGAATCTCCTATTCAACAACCAAAAAAAAAACGGAATCTCCTATTCGACAACCAAAAAAAAAACAGGAATTAAACAGCGGGCTACATGTAACACCTTCGCGGGCCGGATATGGCCCGTGGGCCGTAGGTTGGGCACCAATGTCCTAAACTATTGCTTAGTCACAATAACCTAAGTAAGACTTAGGCCTTTAAGTCAGAAAGTAACAGCTTGCTATGCTTGTCTAACCTTTATCGCAAAGAGTTGTTTCATTTTTTTTCTCTTGTTGTAGGGAAGTTCTCACTCATTTTCTGTGCAGTGTCGCATCATTATAAGTTCCTCCATGACAAATAAAAGTTTTGTTCTTCTATGTACGAATTTGTCGTTTCTAAGGCAATATAAACATAAATCCCTTTATAACTCGGAATGGAGATTTTGTCAGTTAGGCCTTTATGTCATAAAGCCCTCGAAATATATTATTTATTTTCAATACCAATTGTGTATTAATATTATAAGAGATTCATATTAATGGGCATTTTGTTTTGGTTGTAATCAGCGTAAGCAGTTAAAGAACATTGTTATATCAACCATATATTCCGGTCTTGCAATAATACTTAAAAGAAAGAGTATTCTCAACATCTAAGAGGCTTTCTGAGTGATTTTATTCATCTCATGTTTGTAACCATGATTGTATACTTGTTAATACAATGTGTTGTGGCTGCAATAACCCAGATTCAAATCCTGGTCAAAACAATGTTTGAATAGCATCCCAGCACGAGAGCCTTTCTTCTCATTTTTTTTTAATCTTTATTTTTTCATTATTCTTCTATTTTTTAAATCCATTATTTGTAGAAAATGAAAAATAAACAGGATCGCTATGGTTTCGTGCACATTACGAACCAGTTTAATGCTTTTTTGCAAGATACAAAAAAATAGCCTCTTGATGTGTCGAGGGCAAGAGATAAAGATGATATTGTCACCAATTCATCCCTATAAACTTCAACATTTATAGTACTGAGAAATCAGTGCACTTCAATTGGTGTGATTGAAGTTATCAAGACAATGGAACCTGAGAGATGTCGACAGTTAAGACAATTTGGGTAAGTTATGTGGTGGAAATACAAGACGCAACTGTTTAGCACATTGAGTAACCTCCAAAATGATTGCACTGGAATCATATTGAAGTTATTTACAAACAGTTGATGAAGTATCTTTAACCATGGAATGTAATGGAACTTTTGAATACCACATAAAAAAACCATTGAATCATTTTGCAACCATCTCTGCTGAACCACTGCCATCCAATTAAACCGGCTCTTACATTTCATTCTTAGATCTCTTCAAAGACTATTTGATAATTTACAGAAATTGGGTTCCTGGAAATTACACGAGTTGCTACTGTTAGCCTGCCACTACATGCCAGAACATCTGATTTTGTGTTAGAAACAGGGATGGCATTAATTCAGCACCTAGAATGAATCCCACTTCTTTTTGAATGAGATGAAGGCAATTCACTGATAGAGCACCTCCATAGTAGAAGCATATCTCCATACCTTCCAGCACACTAAATTGTCTGTCTATGACAGTAAAGGGTACGATTAGCTAATATCTAATTGTCTTTGATGTTTATAAGAGAAAATTTACATCACAATGATTTGTTGATGTCATTCTGTAATCCATTGTTTATTTTACTACAGCATCCTAATGCCAACAATAAGCATTTCTAACAAGTTTAACACCTACCTTGGCCAACTGTGTACTTATTTGAAAGCAGCTGGATTGGCATAAAACATCTTTGAGCATGCCTCAATTCGCATGGTACTCATCTTGATTCCATTTGAAAGAGTGGAGGAATACATTCAGACTTAAATGCATAGATGTTGCATTGTCTTCCTGCATATATCACTAACAGTGGAAAGATCTGCTGCTGAAGGATCAAAAGCATGTCAGTGTATGTACTGCTGATAGTGTGGTTATTCCTATAAATTGTACTTGTCTACATTACTGTGTCAAATTTAAATAGTCTCCACTAACTGCATCATCATCATCATCATGTTGCCATTTTTTTGTTGGGGCTTGGTTTTTGTTTAGTCCATGCTGTGTTAAAATTTACTTTTTTATTTTAATTCAAATGTCTTTGTCTATCAATAAGAGGGAAGTGTTTGATTATTCATATACATTGGTTTTAGATATTAAGTTGTATCTTATAACTTTTCTGAACTTGAAACTAGGAATAACATTTGAAATATTTTGTAATAATGGAATGCCTTTATGCCTTAAATGATGACTAGCGTATTCTTTCTTAATTTAAGGAGCAATTTTATTACAAAAGCTAAAAAATGTTTCTAGTTTCATAAAGAAAACTAAATGCAGCAATTTATTTGCATATGCTTGCCATTTGTGAGTTGTTGTTATTTTTTTTTTTTTTGAAGATGATTATTATTCTGCATATTTAATTTTCATTTATTTGCTTTAATCAGAGTTACCTTTAGAATTTTTCTTAAATAATTCACTTGTCTCTTGTATCCATTCTAAAGATAAGAAATACTCATTTTAATTTAATTTTTAGGATGAAGTTCATGAAAGAGATCGCTTCAGTGATTTTCTTCTGATTATACTGAGGGATTGTTTAGCTAAATTCCGTAATTTAAAGTTGGTCTTAATGAGTGCAGCTTTAGACATTCAACTTTTTGTGAAATATTTTAGTGGGTGTCCAGTTATCACTGGTAAGAAATAAGTTTATTTATTTATTTATTATTTGTATTATAAGGGGAATATTAGATATTTGTAGTTTTTAGTGATATTACAGTGATGCATCACAGCATGTACATTCTGTGAAACACATGATGTTCTTTAATTTTATTTATGCCTGGAGTAATCTAATTGCATTATTTTCACTGCATGAGTAGGCATCATATACTTTTTTGTGCACAGATATGTTGAAGTTTAAGCCAAATAAGCGTCATTTGTGGCAGGTTTTGCTTTTTGCCTTTAATTCAAAAAAATATCTGGCTGAGGTGCGTCGAATGATTGTAGAAACTTATGGTGAGGTTTCTATTAGTAAAAGAACCTAACGCGAATAGTTTCAACGCTACAAAATGGGTGATTTCGGCATGGAAGACAAGGGGCATCCTGGACCGGTGAAAAAGTTTGAAGACGCAGAATTGGAAGCATTACTGGACGAAGATTCATGTCAAACGCAACAAGCACTTGCAGATTCATCGGGCGTGACTCAACAAGCCATTTCACATTGTTTGCAAACCTTGGAAATGATGCTAAAGCAAGGAAATTACCCGGGTGCCATACGAGTTGAAGCCAAGAAACATCAAACAGCGTTTTTTCACTTGCGAACAGCTGCTCCAATGCCAAAAAAGGAAGTTTTTTTTTTTGCATCGCATTGTCACTGAGGATGAGAAGTGGATCCATTACGATAATCTAAAGCTAAAAAAATTGTGGGGATACCGCTGCCATGAACGGCCATCAACAACGACGGCCAAGCCAAACATCCATGGCTCGAAAATCATGCTGTGTATTTGGTGGGACCAGCTTGGCATGGTGTATTATGAGCTGCTACAACCGGGTGAAACCATCACAGGAGCTCACTACTGGACACAACTAATGCATTTGAGCCAAGCATTGAAGGAAAAACGGCCGTATTATGAGCAGAGACACGACAAAGTGATTTTGCTGCACGACAACGCTCGGCCACATATTGCTCAGGTTGTGTGGAAACACTGAAATGGGACGTCCTACCCCATCTGCTGTATTCTCCAGACATTGCCCTTCCGACTACCACCTATTCCGATCAATGATGCATGGCCTTCGTTCTTACAAAGAAGCTAAAATTGGGTCGATTCTTGGATTGACTCAAAAGACGAGCAGTTTTTTTTGACGCGGAATCCATATGCTGCCAGAAAGATGGGAAAAGTTGTGGCTAGCGATGGACAATATTTTTGAACAATAATTATGTAACCATTTTCCCACAACAAAAGCCTCAAATTTTGAAGAAAAAAAACCCCGCGGTTTTCCCATTTTCACTCCTGATACTTTACTGATTCAAATTGTCTTTCATAAAATTGAGATATTTATTTTTTTCCTTTTATTTTTCATGGTATTTAGTGTGTATGTGTAATTTCTCTCAATGATTAAATTAAATTATGATTAAATTATCACTAGTATGATTTAATCACAAGTATGATTAAATTATCACTAGAACTATGGCTTTCTTCATTTTGATCAGCTTAATTCTCAGGGAGTTTCCATATTAATGACCCATTGAATCAAACTGTTAAGTCAGAAAACTATTCTTTATACCTTCCTGATAGCTAGCTATCACAGAATATTTCAGGCTTGGTCCTACATTTGTAACAGTCCTTAAGATATTGGAGAAAAAAATCAAGTTGGAAAAAAATGTTTTAAATTAAATTTAAAGTGAATTATGGAGGCCTATTCATCCGTTTATGATCATGATAACTCAAGAACTACATCCTAAAAGGCTAAAATTTTAGAGGTAGATGTAAAATAGTAACTAGCAAGATCTCTTTTGATTTTGGTACTTTTCAAATCATTAGATAAATAGCTAGGGCAAGAAAATTGAGCTATGAACCACAAT
Source organism: Thereuonema tuberculata (assembly GCA_023159025.1). Lineage (NCBI taxonomy): Eukaryota > Metazoa > Arthropoda > Chilopoda > Scutigeromorpha > Scutigeridae > Thereuonema > Thereuonema tuberculata. The sequence continues at coordinate 170,112,781 of JAFIDM010009631.1, read as the reverse complement.
CCATTCATTCATTTTTTACACCAGCCATTTGTTATCTTCGATCAATGCAACTTAAAAACTACCAGTATTTGTTTTATAAAGCTGAAACTGATGACCAGGGTCCTTATAAGGATGATCCCTATTGATTTAAGGAAAAGTTGGACCTGCTTGAAAGTTGAGCTGCTGACTAAAACCTTATCAACATAAGTGAACGAACAAGTGTTTTTTTAATGCTTTATGTACTTTTTTATCTTGTGGTTTATTTGAAAGTTGACTTACCTACTATATTTTGTTCTTCATTGCTTGATTTACAATTTATTTTATGTCGTAAAGAAAAATTCTCACCATCAGGAAATGCTGTAAAAATATTTTATTTTTTTAAACTCCAAATTTTTGAAAGCTATCTGTGAATCTTCTTGCTCTGACGAATACTCACAAAAACTTTGTATGAATATGTGCCTTAAGAAAGTTAACGTTTTGAATGATATTGATACCATTTGTGTAATTTTAAATAAAATTGATACAATTTGAATCACCTCTTCCTTTCCATGTGATTGTGACTACAAATGTTTTACTCAGTTTCTTTTTTAAATTGGTGAACAGAAATGAGGATCTGGTTGGGGGTTTGAAGAAAGCAACATTCAAGACATTTATTGACATGGTCTGTATTTTACTTTTGCTGGGTGGTGCAGATTAAGTATGCTTTGACATTCTATGCAATGGGTCATTCCCCGCCAAGTGTCCCAAAGTTGCAGATGCTTCCTACTCGACCATCTTCAATTTTGTTCAAATTTTATTTGAATTTTCATACATGTTTTTGAAGTTCTGCAAAATTTTGCTTTATATGTAGTAAGGTTGGGCCACTAGGGCCTATTTATAGTAGTCGCCTACAAAGCAACAAGTCTGTTGGGAAAAATGTGCAAAGTTTGGCATGTTCTTATTTCACAACCGAAGTACCTAGCGCCCTGAAATTTCGTACACTTGTTCAACATTTTGTGCTAAACATGCAAACGTTATTATCTAAGCTTATAAATGAACTTATTTTTCACAATTAGATCTCAAAGTGGTTATGAAAATTCATTGCGAAAAATTTGAGCCATACTTTGGCCATCCATAACTTTTAAAAAAAAAAAAAAAACTGATGACCTGCTATTTGACCTGTTCATCAACCACATACATGTCATAATATTGCACAAGTAACAGCCTTCATAATTATTTACTTGTTGGGATGTATGCCTATGAATATGTCCAAAAAAAATTAAAACAACAAATTTGACCTATGTTAAATATCTGTGCCAAATATCTCAAAAGGTGTCGCCTCAAATTTCATTTTCTCTAGCTCAATTGGAAAGAGCAAATTTTTTTCTATTAGAAACCATTTTTGCCATATTGTGTCTTTCCATTTAAGGACTGAAAACAACGATCATGCACTTTATTTATATTTTTATTAATTAAACTAGAGTAGAATTTTATTAATTAAATGGCCAAGGTTAGCCAGGTACTCATGAAGGACCCCATTACCTAAAAGCCTGAAATTTGGAACATTTGTTCAACTTTTTGTACTGAGCATGAAAATTTTATTGAGAAAGTTCGTAAAGCTGTATACTCAGGGCTACCACTGACTCATTTTTTCCACTTTTCTGAATTTTTATTGGATATTTCACTTTTCTCACTTTTTTGTTTTGAAAATTGGTATAATTTAAAAGCATTTCATATTTAATTTAAATCTGCTGATTTCACTTATATTGCTTACTGATTTTTTTATTACAATTGATAAAATTGTTATTGAATGGTAAGATGTTGTCTACTAATATTAACTTTATGTTAAATAGTTTCTTTGCCCTAAGAGTTTGGTCTCAGTCTCAGGATGCAGTAGTGGTGCATCACCTGGAGACATTTTCCATGGGTCATGCAAAAGCAGATAACATTTTGTTTCACTTGTTGAAGGCCACAGCAAATTAAGATCTTCCACTGTCAAAATTGTCATTGTTGTCCTGTAATGGACCCAACATCAACTTAAAAGTCCTTCATTTATTAAGGAAGGAGTTATCTGAACATGAGAAGGGTCTAGTGGATGTGGGATCATATACTTTGCATAATTCCTTTTTAAAAGGACTGAACGTCTTCACAAACTTACAATCGTGATTTACCATTGTTTCAGTGGTTGCCTCCCTCCCCCACCTGTTTACACCTCTTAGTATGAATCCAGGTTTTCTTTGTTCTTAAAAATAAGAACATTTAATTAAAAAAAAGAAGTTACGAAGAATATTATTTACTTAAATAATAGAAAAAAAGCAAAGAAAATTCAGTATCATAAATAAAGAAGGAAAGTTAAAAAACAGAAAAAAAAAAGAAATACAAAAAATAAAATTATTGCCATCAAGCCGATTTGAACCCAGTTACCATACCTCCAAAGGCCAGCATTTAACCTCTGCTTCACAAGCAACATCCTCTATTATGAAGACGGGAGTGAGGTAATAAGCCATACTTGAAAATTATACAAAAGTGTGAAGGAGATTAAATGAGGGGGGGGGGGAGATGTGTCCAAATTTCAATTGTAGCCTGTTTTTTCCGCAGTGTCCTAAAGAGTAATTCTGCAGAGTTTGCTCCAGATCGATTAAAGGGTCTAGGAGTGTATAGCGAACAAACAAACAAACGAACAAATGTCCTCCTTTACATGCAGGGTGTTTCACACGCTATCGAACCCTGATTTTCCCTTATAATTTTCAAACTAATGGAAGTAATGCAGAGAAATTTGACACGGGCATACACTGACTGCTCAATTGAAAGTGGACACCTGCCTTAGTGAAACAACTCATGCAAATTCAGGCAATAAAAGGCAAATAAAATTTTTCGGGCAATATAAATTTGAATATATTTGTTATCAAAACAACACGATCATGTGTAGTTGTAGTCATTTGGTGTCTAACCACGTGCTGAGATAAAATGTCACCATCAAAGCAGCTGAGCGATTTTCAACGTGGAGTAGTCATAGGCTGCCACATTAGTGGCAAGAGTGTGCGAGCCATAGGAGCGAAACTGAACCTGCCAAAGTCGACCGTGGGTGCTATTATCACAAAGTGGAAACGTTGAAGGAGTGGAAACACGATGTTGAAGAGGTGGCCGAGCCTGCATGCTGACAGATAGAGACCGGAAAGCCCTGAAGCGGTTGGTACAGCAGAACAGGGCTGTTCCAGCAGAACAATGGCGGCAGGACTTCCAGTAGGCAACGGGAACAACTGTCAGTACTACAACGATTTGTCGGGAGCTCCATGCCTTAGGGTACACTGGTCGGGCTGCTGCCCACAAGCCTAATATCACCCTTGTAAATGCCCAGCGTCGTGTGGCCTGGTATAAAGAGCGACGGTCTTGGTCGATGGACCGCTGGAAGAGCATTATGTGGAGCGACGAATCACGCTTCACACTACAGATTGGTTGGGCCCACCTGGGGAGCGGCTGCTACCTGAGTTTGTCTCCCAAAAGTGAAGTTTGGCAATGGTGGTGTGATGATGTGGTCGTGCTTCTCCTGGTTTGGACTTGGTCCGTTGGTTGTGATCAACAGGAACATGGCATCCATACAGTATCTGGACGTTCTAGACAATTCCATGCTTTTTACATTGTCGTCGCAGTTCGATGAAGGATCATTTGTGTTCCAGCATGACAATGCGCTGTGCCATATAGCCCGTGTTGTCAGCGCCTGGTTTCTGAAGAATAATGTTGAACTTCAGTAGCCCGCCCAGAGTCCGGACCTCAACCCTATTGAACATCTGTGGGATGAATTGGAGTGCGGATTTGTTCATGTCCGATGCAACTGCAAACACGTATCCAACTTGTGCAGGCTTTGAAAGGAGGAGTGGACAAAAATACCGGTTGCTTGTTGTCAGAAACTGGTGGAGAGATGCCATGGCGTGTGGATGCTGTGTGGGGCAAAAGGCCTCAGTACGCGCTATTAGACATGCTGTAAATAAAGCATCTGTTCCATACCACGGGTGTCCACTTTCAATTGAGCAGGCAGTGTATCTTGGTTTAGAAGAAGCATGATTATTTCGACCTAGACAGTAGCGCCACCACTTTCCTCTTCCCCTGTCCTTCCGGAACCATGCTTCTCCTAAATCAAGGTATATCCATGTCAAATTTCTCTGTATTACTTCCATTAGTTAGAAAATTATAAGGAAAAAAATCAGGGTTCAATAGCAAGTGAAACACCCTTATAGAGAGTATAAATCTCTATGCAAACAGATCGATTCTTGTTCTTTGTATTTAAGGAAATGATAAAAATTAATCAGTTCTATTTATTTATTTATTATATATGAAATGTTTCGTCAATTATTATAATGAAAATTTTATCAATTCTTAGTTAAAATAGTGCATTAAGGCATTATTTCTCACACTACAGATGACTACAGTGTTACCAGCTACATTTTTTTTTGAATTTTTACTAACTTTTTATGAAGTTGAATAGGGTACTCGAAATAAAGGATTCTAAAGAAAAGTTACTGAAATCAATGACACTGATATTTAAACTTATTCCTGTTTATGCTTCTGAACAACTGAAGTTCAACGTAGTCAATTAGCTCCAATTAAAAAGAATTTCTCCACACTTTAATAACTTTATTTGCCATGAAAGGAACTGGATTTTGTTTTGTTTTTTTCTTTCCATCCATTTTTCTCTCTAATTTTAGTTGCTTAAGTTATTGAGATTGCCAGTGATAGATCTTAACAGTATGCCAGTGATAAAGTACGAATTTGTAACTTGCTACTTAGATACTTAATTAACTGATTGTTATCAATTATAGAAGAGCTTAAGGGTATCCTCCCATATTTATTACAAATATTAAGTAAATTCCTAAATAATATTTCAATTAATATTTTTATTCTTTTTTTAGCCTTATTTAATATTTCTAATGAAATAATTGCAATAGTAACTAAACATTATTAAATTTTATTTCAGTTCCTGGTAAAATGTATGAAATCCAAGAGTTATATTTAGAAGACATTTTAAAATGGTAAAATGCTTATATTTCATTTCATCTTCTTTTTTTAATATTAATGCAATTTTATCAACTGTTAAATTATTGTACATAGTTAAATAAAAACTTATCTAATTTTAACTCAATTAAAAATGAAAATTATAAAACGAATTAGAAAATCTTTTTTTTTTTAAATAACATAAATAACTAGATTTTCTGGTTTCTGTATATCATTTTCTTTCATTATGGATAAGAAAACTACTACTATTAATTTATTATGATAGGGAGCAGTTTTTATTGTATGATTTAAATACGTAGGTTGATCAGAAAAAAAGTTTACAAAGATATTGTAAAAAATCAAACCCCTTGGAAGAAAATGAGATGGTGGCCTTTAAGTGGCATAGATTGAAATCTTCGTTATATTATAGGCCTCACACCAGCTTTTGTGACATCACAATACAGGACCTGTACATGTTGATTGCAGCGAGTTCCCGATTGTTCCTTACACTTAATGCTTATAGTTTTCTTTTTGATTCTGTGTTGATTTATGAGAAAGGCAGAAAATGGAACAATATCAACGAGAACTCTCTTTATAAAGAACTTTGTTAATTCGTTTTTTTTTAAATATTAAATAAAAAAATACATTCATTGAAATTTATTGAATGACCTTTTAAAATTATGATGTATTTATAAAATGTTTTTTCATCAAATATATTTTAAATATATAATTTAATTTTCTTAATATTTATATTTTTATATTCATTTTATTAAAAAAAAAAAAAACCAAGTGATATAACTATTTTATTTATAGAGTAGGATTGTACAATATCATTACTTTGAGATATTCAGTTGATTTAACTTTAGAATCCCTAACAGTTAATAGGTAAAATCCGCCCCTTTTTTATGTATTTATAATATTTTTTGTATGTTATAAACTAGGTGTATCTAAAAAAAAAAAAATAATAATAAGGGAAGTTTCAATAATATCGTTACTACTTCCATTTTTTCTTGTAAAATCAAAAACTTGCAAGACATTAAGTTGATTTTTCTTTGGAATTCGTTATTTTATACATGATTAAATTTAATCCTTTTTTTTTAAAAAATATATCTAGAAACTAAGTCGTTTTATTTCTTTAATTTTGTTTGATGATTTATTGATGTCTTATTCTTTTTCTGACTAGTTGAAATTGTGTCAATAATAATTTCAACTAAGTCTATAAAATATTTTCCAAATTTTAATTAAATATTATATTTTATTACATAAGTAAACTATTTCTATAAACATCTTTTGAAAACAAAAGATTGTTTAATACCAGGTTTCCAAGAAATAACGTGAGGTGTTTGAAGCACCATAAGTTGATAAATATTAAGCGCATCGATCTCAAACTTAGGATTGTAGGCGTATGGGTCATGGGAGTGCAATCATGATAAAAAAGTTTCTAGTACACATAGTCACCACCTGGGGGCATGTAGTACTGCTGTCAGCTACAGTAACTTAATTACTGCTTAGCTAGATGAAAGAGACTGGTCATGTGATTTAGTTGTCGCTCCTACTTCTTTCTCGAAGTGAAAATAGGGGAGATGTGTATGTGCCGACAAGAACAGAAACAAACGATGTATAAAGGAGAGATGCATAAAAGTGAAAAATTACTGATATGACGATCATATGATAGAAAGAACTAATTTAAACAAGTGCAAAAGGGAGAAGCGTATTCAAGCGTAAATTCCAAGCGTATTTTTCCTTCCCTCCAGAGCTTCCTTTCGTCCCTTCAGCGTGTTCCATTATTTTGGCAGTGTGCCAAACCCAGTCTTTATCACTTGGGCAAGCAGTACCACAGTGGAGACAATAGGGATTAACTCCACCCCTCCCCATTAACAGTCGAAACTTCAGTGGCCAACTGAGGCTATAATCGTATTTCTTATGGCATTTTTCAATAACAGCAATTTATTTACTATTCAGAAGTAAAAATTTTTTTGATAATGCGAGAGGACTGAATAGTTATAAATTCCTTTTCAAGCAACTGATTCAGAAGGAATAAATTACTTTGAACAAAATATCGTGTGTTTGTAAATTTCTTTTTAATTCCTTTTTTCTGAAGTCACTGTATTGTCAGGTCGAGTTTCTTAATTAGGAGAGTTTGGCAAATGAAAAATTGGATGCCATGTTCGGCCATTTCCCTTCATGTGACACGTGTTGGAATTGCTAAAACAGTGTTTTTTTTTTTTAAAGAAACTGAGTTACTGAATGAACGAATGTTAGAAAATTATTATACAAACCATAATTCAAATGCAGCCAGTGCTGGAAGTAGCTTAGAAAAAAATATTTATAGTTATTTGTAAATTAAGAATTATAAATTTACAGTTTTTTTTTTTGTTAAATAGTAATCCACCTCACAATCTTTTGAGGTTTTTATAACACTTTTAGTCATTAGTTTGCTCTTATTTTCATTATGAATGTTTTGTTAGTTAAACCAGATATTCATTCATTTTCTTTTTTTTATATATATATATTTTTAGTATTTTAATTATCTCTTCTTGTGAATATCCTCTTCCACATTTTCAATAATTTCAAATAAAATTTTAAGTAATAAGAACAATGTACAATTAATTATCCGGATAAATAATATTTATAATCTGCTAAAAATTATTAATCTGTACTGCTTAGCCAGACGAAAGAGACTGGTCAAGTGATTTACTGGTCGCTGCCACCTCTTTCTCGGTGTGAAAATAGGGGAGATGAGTATGTGCCGACAAGAACAGAAACAAACGACATATAAAGGGGAGATGCATAAAGCGAAAAATTACAGCACAAAATTCAGTTTAAAATTAACGCGAGAATAAAATACACACACACAGAATAAGAAATACATGCATAATAAACTTTTAGAACTTCGGCTTGTTCCATTATTTTGGCAGTGTGCCAAACCCAGTCTTTATCACTTGGGCAAGCAGTATATTAATAGTTTTACCAAAATCTTAATCAATAAATCCTACCTTTTGTCAAACTATGAAAAAACAGCTCTCAATTCTTCAGTAAATTAAACTAAAATTTACTAACAAGAATAAAGCAAAATTTACATGTTAATAAATGATAATAATTCCAAAATAATACAATGCAATTTTTAAACATGGCTATAATTAATTCTTAAGCTTTACAATGTGCCTTTAAATAAAATTGAAGGATAAATCTTTTATAAAATAATAATAATAATAATTATTATTATTATTATTATTATTATTTTGTAATTTAAGCGCATACATATGTTAGCATAGTTTTGAGTTAATTCTAATGGTTATTTTGGAAATAGTTAAAAATTTTATTACCAAGTAATGAACTATTTGCAAAACAACCATTAGAATTAATACACAAATATGCTAAAAAAAATTAATAAATCGATAAATAAATAAATAAACGAAAACAAGTAATGTTCTGAAATATCAAATAAATACTTTTAATGCAATATTAAAAAAAAAAAATTATACAAGTAAGATTTCACAGTAGAAATAAAAAAACAAAATAGCAAGTTTCATTTCACTAGTTTTTATTATTATTATTATTATTACTCAACCTTCGAAAATTCGTGCCTAAACCAACTCGCAAATGGAAATTTACACTCGCTAGCTAATTAACAGTGTGTGTGTGTGTGTGTGTGTGTGTGTGTGTGTGTGTGTGTGTGTGTAAAATTTCCTATATATATTCGAAATACCTATACTAGCAGCGGAACCCGCGCGATTGGTAGGTGTATAAAATTTGGCTTCGCGACCTATCATTATATATATGCCCTTGCACATTACCTACCTATAAATCTGCGACGGCCCACTTGCGCTTGTGGCCGCTAACATGGCAGCCAACAGCAGCAGGTCGCTCAGACTTCCGGTGGTAAGTGAGAGTCTATTTTTGATCTTAATACGGTTAATGTAACTGAAGCCTCGTTTGCAAGAGGCAGTGGACACAGCAACACACGCTACTGCTTCATAAACCAAGTGCAAAACTGAGTATCTTGTTGGGTTGGCGTTCAGCCGCTTCAAAATATCCTGAATTTGCAGCCCAAGATCGTGAGTTGTATATTTCAGATCCATCCACTGGGCGATTAGTGTTTCTTCGTTGTCATCCAACAAATCGAAGTGGCGAGCTAATACAACTTGTTCATTCCCGAATGATTTGAAATTCTGGTTGTCGGCGCTGGGATAATTCATTGGATCGAGAATGTACACGTTTTTGCCAATAACATTGTTGGTCAAATGTAGTCTTTCGTGCAAATATTGGCATGTGTTTTCGATCACGGTTTTTCGCAACAATTGGTACTGCTCTTCGCCTAGTTTTGCATGAGTCATTGCGAGTTCCTCGAATGACACATTGTTGCCGGTATGAACAAGCTTTGAAACGAACAATTTTACTGAACTTCCTTCGTTGTCAACCAAATCCTCTAGCAAGTCAATTACAACATTGATCCTGTTTTTTACTTGAGACAAGATTAATTGCTTCTCTTGAAGAATTTTGCATGAAGGGTCGAGGATCGAGTAAAGATCAATCAGAAAGAACAGTGTTTTTGCAAACTTTAAAGTTAGCATGTTTTTCACGATGCCCTTTGCTTCACCACTGCCAGGTGTTTTGATGTCGGAGGCAACAGATTCCGAATTAACAATAACAGCGACAAACTTTTTCTTCAGTGCTTTTGCTTGACACCCACCGAATTACGTGAATGTCGCGCAGTTTTACTTTTTCTACTTCTAGCACCGACACTGTTTTTCTTAGGCTCTGAAGTCTTTTATTTTAGCCTCGGTAGAAGCGAAATACCTTTTTCACAGTTTTGTTGAATTCGCTGAGATATGCAATCTTCGATGTTGCATCCAGAATGGCCAGCTGTAAACGATGAGCCACGCAATGAACACTTACGCAGTTCGGCACATCACTTTTCAACAGTGTCACTAAGCCGGATTTATAACCCACCATAGAAGACGCGCCATCCGTCCCCAGGCTAACCAAATAGTTTGGTCTTCGCCACTCGATCGTAGTTGTATCCAAAAATGTGGTTAATGCCGTGTAATATGATTCTGAGGTGCTTCTCTCCAAAGTTACTAAACCTAATAAATCTTCTTTTATTTCGCCCTCACAAAGATAACGCACATACACATTAGCATTGTCATCGCCTGATCTATCAGTCGACCCATCAATCAAAACACTGAAATATGGCGACAATTTCACTTTTTCAATCACACCTTCGACTAGGTCAAGCGCAATGAATTCGATGAACGACTGGCATGCCTTATCGCTGACATACTGGCCTTTAATGTTCACTTGTAAACGGCGTACCAGTGTCACTTGCTGCGGAAAGTCTAAAGTTTAATGCTTAAACAAAAGATACACAAACAAGGCTTTTTTCCATTTACAATACATAAAGTAATTATAGTTAACATATTTGATGTGGTAAATTGTATTTATTAACAACCATTTGGGAGGATTGAGAACTTCTGACACAAAGATATTTTTAAATTTAAACACAAACAATTTATTTCAGATTTGAAATTAATACTCTCCTACCTACACTTTTGCTTGCTCTTAAACTACTTTTCTTTGCTTTCAATTTCTGTTTTATTTGACAGGACCATTTTCTTACATGAAATTTCACAAAATGATTAGTTAAAATTTCATGGACCCTTAGATTGAATTCCTTTAATAATTTGAAATATTGATGAAATCTTTTCAGTTCTGCTAAACTTAAAGGAACTATTTTTCGAAATATAATTTCACACTGAAAAATACAACAAACACATTTTTCAGATGCATATAAAAGTGTCTGTTTTTTGAAATGGCATAAGTCATGGAGTTTTGAATGCTCTTTGTCAATAAGTAGGTCACTTATCAATGTCTTCAAACATACTTTGCAAGTTTTATCCATTGTTTTGGGGGTTTTTTGACACAAGACACCGACTCATTGCATACAATGCATTTATTTTCTGAAGTGGGAATTCTTTTGTGCTCATAATTCCAGTCTATGGAGAGTTCAAGGCATATATAGGGTCAGTCATTTAAAAACCGAAAACATGGTGGAAAAACACATTAACTTTAAGTCAGCTACAAGTAGTCACCACACCTGTTGAGACAGTTATCCCACTATGAAATGAGACACTGAATGCCTCTGTGGAAGAAGTCTTTGGGTTGCTGCTTGAACCATTGTTGAACTGCGTCCTTCACGTCATCGCCCGATGTGAATCATTTGCCTCTGAGGGCACATTTCAATTCTCCGAACACTTAAAAATCACAGGGGACATGTCAGGACTGTGTGTGTGTGTGTGGGGGGGGGGATGCATTAACATTTCACACATGAATTTCTGCATTTTGACGCAGACAACATCGGCAGTATGCGGACAGGCATTGTCGTGGAGCAAAATGACACCTCTGAGATCAGTCCAGAACATTTTGCCTTTATTGCTCGCCGCAATAAAGCATGTCGACATAGCACACAGCGTTCACAATTGTCTCTTTCTCCAGAAACTCGATGAGGAGTGCGCCATGTTGATTAAAGAACAATGTCATCATTGCCTTATCCTTACTGTTCTGTATGGCCTTGGACTTCTTTCGTGGAGGGGAGGCGGAATGTTTCCCCTGTCGGTTCTGCCTCTTTGTCTCAGATTGGTAATCATGACACCACGTCTCATCACCTGTCACAATGTGTGACAAAAACAGATCACCTTGTTGCTGATATCACTGTAGATGCTACAGAGAAATGGCCATGCTATAGCCCGTTTGACCTTCATTAAGGTTATGGGGAACCCATTAAGCGCAGATTTTCCGGTATCAGAGCCTATCGGTGATGATTTGATGGGTGGTACCGTGACTCAACCCACCAGTGCCGCGATATCCACAGACAGACGCCGGTTATCTCTAATCAACTCGTCCACATGCGCTACAACATTGCCAGTCACTTTTTGTGGTAGTCCTGGCCGTTCGTTGTCATGGAGGGATGTGCGGCCCTCTAAGAAGCGTTTTCGCCAAATATGCACTTGTGTGAGGCTCATGCAGTAATCATCGTACACTGCTTTCATCCGCGTATGCATCTGCTTGCTGCCCACACCTTCCATTGTTAAAAAACGCACAACACCGCGCTGCTCCTCTTTGCTCGCTTCCATTTTTACGGTTGGACGGTGACTACACTGCCACCAGTGGTGTTTGGCGCATTCACTGTGAGTCACGTGTCATAGGTGAAGGTAAATTAGGTTCTCTGATGTATTCGCTTCCTTTATGTGGGACATAACTCGCAAGGATCACAGACACATTTCTACAATCACATATGTTTGGTTATTAAATACTAACCCTTTTATATAAATTTAGTCTTTGTAGAATTTGAGGAACCTACGGCCGAACAAATTGGCATTCTACCCTATGGGAAAATAAATCTTCAGACAGCAATAGTTTACTGACAAAGTTGAAAATAAAAATTATATCATTTTTAGGGTAGTCTCAATTTAAGTAAGATTTCATTGTACTATTATTCGACAAATCGAATATCATTATTAACACCAATATTGCTACTTTTACAAAGATTAGAGGAATTCTAAAAGCTTCAATTTTCTCAATAGAACTTACTTTATTGTTGGAGTACGTGTTCTAATGTCGAAATATACATGCTTCATGCAAATATATAGGCATGACGATCTTCTTGCGGCCGAACATGGCTTCCATGAATCATGTGACTCAAGTTGCCCATTAGAAATCAGTTAAGTCAGGCGAGCTCAGTGTCTGAGCTCATTAGAAATTAGCAATCAGCCCAATAGAAATTAGTCAGCCAGTTGGCCAACTCTTCTAATTAAGGAACTCTACTGTCAGCTATGCAGTATCTTCTGGTTTTCGTTGCTCGTTGGAATTAGGAATTGTGGAACAGAATGGTTAGTCGCAGAAGATGTTCAATGTGTCCTCCATTTTCCGAGACCATTTGCATTTGAGTGCATACTGTGCTCTATAGCATGTCAGAGCCATTCATCATGCAGACGCCCACATTTGCATATTCTGATGTCTCCGATATGCCTGTAATCACATAATGCCCTATTGGCATTGGAATGTAACTGATAATAAAGCTTCACGAGTAAAGCGCGGTCAACTTTGCTAGTTAGTTTTTTTTTTTCTCTTTTTTTTTTTTCTTTCTTTCTTTCTTTCTGTTGACTAAGATATTGTTAATTTTATGTTTAAAATTTCTGTGATTTTAAAATTCAGAAAAACTGGAAATGAATATCCCTGTTGGAGATAAAAAGCTGGCATTTGAAAGCATTTGAGTTTCTCAGTAATATTATAAAAGCACAGTGTTGATAGTCTAAAAAAAGTAATAGATAAGTCTATCAAGGCATATTTATGCCAATTTATTACAAATCATGGCATCATTACGACATACTGCAAATTTGGTGCCATTCTGATAAGTAGTTTTTGCTCTCGAGTGCATGGAATAGGTGAACTGTAATTATACACACCCTGTATATTTCTTTCAAGATTTTGATGAGCAACAAATATAACTTTGGGAAAAAAAAATCTCGTATATGTTAAATTATCTCATTTCAAAGGTAATCTCAGTACAACTGTTTAATAGATTAATTATTTGTAATTAATAAGCTTTTCTGATAAGAGTACCAAATTATCACAATTCTTCACTGTTCACTTTTTTATTAATAGATCTTGTCTGTGAAATATTTAAAACTGTACTGCAACAGGCCATACAGATCCTGGGGTGCGCACTCCCATCGATTCTCGACCAACAGGACTAGTTGAAGTCAAATGGTCAGCCTGATGCCCACCCGCCTTTAACCCGAGTTAGAAACCCGTTACCCATTTGACAGAGATCTGGGGAACTATGGCCATCTAGAGAAGAAATAACTGTAGAAAAATCTACTACCACCGCCTGTTAAATATCTAAAAGAAATATCTACTGAAATCAATATTTATACTTTCATTCTCTTATTTCATGAAATAAATGAAAGTAAATATTTCTGTAAGTTTAGATTCAATGTAAAATTTAAAATATTTCAGATTAAAAAGTGATAGTTCACTAGTCTCTTTCTAGTGAATTTCCCAGGAAACTGCAAAAGAAAGGTCGTTTCCATAGTCTCTGGTCTTAAAGCCAGGTATTATCAGTCAAGAAAATAGACAAAATTGATCATTGCATCCAAAGCAGGCAGAGCAGGTGCTGAGAAAATTTGAAAGGGTTTTAGGAATCATGAGATTGCAAGCTCTCAGTAAATTGTGTAGCTGAAGTAGCTACAAGCTGCTCATTCAGCCAAGTTTTCAGAATGGACCCTTTTATTTTTAGGATATGGTTTTGAGACTTTTTCTTTTTGTATTATATATTACAGTCAAGTATTGTTGAAATGCAGTGTTTTACTGTTGGTAAGTTGTAGAATAGTTTTTAAATTCAAAACTTAATTTTTATAACTACTTGTTTTTCTTTTTTTCCCTTTATATAGCACTGGTTATATGAGCAAAGCTATGCAGAAATACAAAAATGAACTTGATAAAATGAAATCACAACAAAAAAACTTAACCGAGTGGTATATTCAGAAACCTGTAGTCACAAAGTTAGAAAATAAAGGCATTCAAGAACACACAGTGACATCTGTTTCAAGCAATACCTCAATAGATGTAAATATAACTCTTACATATATTCAACAACTATTAAATTATTTAAACATTTTATATTGATAACTTAAATGATGAAGTAACTTATAAATAAAAGAAGGATATGTTTATTTCTGGTATCTTATTCAGAAAGTCAGACTACATATTACATCCTTTAGGCTGCCATTTTTTTTTAAATACTTGATTGCTGTTTTCAAAAGTGTTACATCTTCACTGCATTAATATCTGTGATATACACTGAAGCTCTGTTATAATGCGGTCGTTTATATCGCGAATTCGAATATAACGCGATTTGGTCTTGGACCCCTTCTATTTTGGAAAAGGTGTATAATTGTAAAATTGCAAAATTTACCGTTTTTTCGCTTAAAATCAAATCAAAGGTGTAAATTAATATGCTTGTTTCCTTATTATTTACAGTAATTGAGACTCTATACCCACCCTAATGTCACGAAAATGCGTCAAATACAATATATTTTTAAAAAAATACCAGAATCGCGGACTTTTTCGTTTAACCAAAATGAATATCGAGATCTATTTTTCTGCCAATGACATCCAGTAATGAGACCCATGTAATCTAATAGGCGTATGAATACCTAGATTTGATCTACGTGACTCTTCGTTTGTACAAGATGGCAGCGCCAAATCGATTTTGGCTAATATAGATCACCATCAAAGTGTTGAAAAGGTAACGATTTATGTATTTATAAATATAAAATTCTCTCACATAACTCTGAATGATGTAGTTAATCGCAAAATGACCATTTTAAATCGATTTGGAATCATGTGGGCGATAATAAGGTGCGATGTACGACATTGGACGTCGCGAAGTAATAAAAGTTCGGATATATCGCGGTTATATCGCGATCTTCAAAATCTTGGATCCGAAAGACCGCGTTATAACCGAGCTTCAGTGTATATTAACTCCATCTTGGTTGTATCTTGCACATTTCATCAATGTTTGTGTCAGTGTTTATGTCTGCAGTTTTAGTCCGATTCAACTAGCATAAAGCTTACAGAGTGTGCCTTTTATTTCTGCTAGCTATTTCATGCTTACAGTGAAAGAGAAACTACAGTAATTTGGAACCATCCCTCCATTAAGGATTTGCAAAGAGAAAAGCAGAATCCCTTCTAAGAGGATGGTGGGATATGGGTTGTTAATTTGGACAATGAGGTGAGTTCTGCATTGAAAATATTCTATCTGGATCACTTAGATCAGAAGTCAATCCAGCATAGTCTTTCAACCTGTAGCTATTCCTCGGTGTAGTTGAGAAGAACACGAAAGTTTAAAGTAACCCTGTTATAACATGGGGGAAATCATCAACACTGGCAGGGGCTTGGAATAAGTATAAGACCCTTGGAAAGGGTTTCAGGCTGTGAATAAAAACAAGTTAAATCAAAAGAAAAGATGGTCACTACTACGATTCTGAAGAAAATGTAAAAATGTAGGTCTTTCCTCAAATGTGTGTGTTGTCTTTCAAAGTGAAAATCAAAATGGTCATCAATCCCTAAATCTTCATTTAGACAAAATTTTTCAATAAGGAAAAATAATTAAAACTCGAGCATTTCACGAAAAGAGGACAAAAAAAAATCCCGAACACCCCTGCCGATTAGTCGATGGATGCAGACAGCAGGACCACACCTGCCTCGGAGAGGCCGCCAAATACCCAACCAAACCGAGAATGGTAAAGACCACGATCCATCTGTTGCATTGCTCCTCAAGCCCAAAAAGGCAGAATTGAATGAGTCAAACAACAACAATGACATGGTCAGTCACTCGTAATACTTGTAGCAAAATTTTTCAAGGAGCTATAAACTTTTAAAAGATTAGAGTCCTAACAAGGAAAAGGAAGTCTTTGTTTGACCAAGGAGTTATAAAGAATAGGACACAGAAAGGAGCCAAGCATTGCCATAAAATATGATAAGCATTCTTTTGATCAACAAGCGAACATTCTCACAGTGTGAAGTGTTAAAAAGATTAAATTGATGCAAATAGGCATTGAATTGCCCATGATTGGTTAAAAACTGATTTACGTAAAAATTTCTTAAAAGACGGTCATTACTGTACTTTAAGATGAAATTATACAATTGAATCGCAAATGTGAAAAAGGTACTAAGTCAAATTTTTGTACATTTTGAGTTAGGACTGAAAATGGGTTCAATTGTGTTCACCCCATGCATCATTTAAATGGGAACTAAATCAGGCTTTTCCAGTAGTCTCAGGAGGTCAAAAACTGCTTTACTGCTTTACATTTTTTCATTATTTTTGCACTAGTGTTACATTGCCATATGATACTATGTATAACATATATATATAACTTATATAATTAAGTTTGTACTTAAAAAAATTGAAATAAAACATTTCATTTTAACTGCAAAATGCGACAATATAATTGCAAAACATGGAAAAAGGTACCTAAGTCACCCATAATCTGGAAAAAGGTACTAAGTCGAAATTTTTAATTATGTCTTTGTACATTTGCATACTGACCTAAAACTAAACAGATGACAGGCATGGGTCGGCTTCACAGTCGTTTCACACTACACCAATGGATTTTTAATTGCTGGCTCTAGTTTCGAATGTGGAAGGTTTTTTTGTGTTTTCTCAGTTTGGTATTTCTATGACTTAGTACCTTTTTCATATTTGCGATTCAATTATACAAATGTCTTCCTTTTGATGAGTGTGTCCAATCATGTTGCCACATAAATTGACAACATTGATGCTCAATGGTCGCAGAGAAGGAGCGAGGAATGGGTAAATGAAGGTCAGTAGATAGATGCAGTGGCGTGCTTAGCAACTCTTTCTGCTCTCTCATTCCCGGAAATGCCAGTGTGAATTTTTGCCCAAAAAAGATTGTTTTTTTTTTATATCAGAAGCAGCTAAAGATAAAATACGATGTGCTTCCACAGCATCTTCATGTTCCGATGAACAAAGTGCAATAGCAGTAAGAGCTGAAAGTAATAGAAATTATAAAATAAGATTTGTGACAATAAGAAAAGCCCCATTTCAAAGCAGCAAGGATAGCATGAAGTTTGGCTTGAAAAACCGAAGCTTCTTGATTCAACCTATACTTCAATATCTAAAATACTGCAGTCAAGAGTTGAAGCTGACAAAAGCATAGCCTACTCTATTTGAGGATTTCGAACCATCGTTATAAATACTAGGTTGGTTGAGTTGTGTGAAAGGATCAATATGCTGAATGGGTATCTTAATAGTGTTATAAGGAAGGAGTTGTTCATTAATGGTAACTTTGTTACAGTAACTATCACTTATGATCCGATAGTAATGTTGATGTTTTGACTTCGCCTGAATCCATAGTGGATTTATACCAATAAGCACATATAAAGAATCTGTAGCTACTGTTTTAGTGATGGCACGAAGAAAAGGCCTAGCTGTAGCGTCTAAATGTTTCTTAATATAATTCAAGTGGGCTCTATTGCCCCAAATTTCAGCACCATAAAGAATAAAAAGATACCAGGACTGCTTGCAAAAGTAGCTTTCTAGCTTTACATTCCATTTCACCACTGTGGAGCTACAGCAAATAACTTGCTAGCTACATATTGTGCCTTACTTTTGATATACCGAATATGGTCTAGCCAGTTAAGCTTATTATTAATAATAAGTCCTAGGTATTTCATACTGAAAGATAGAATTAACCGTTTGTTTGTTATTTGTTATCTAAGACAGGAGGGCATATATTTCTTGAGCTGGAAAACAAGATGGCTTTAGTTTTTCCGTATTAAGTCGAAGCTTATTATTAGAAACCCTGTTTTATATTTTCTCAGAAACCTCTCTCCACTTGGTTTTGATCTTTTTAACAGAGGAATCAGATATCAAAACAATAGTGTCATCAGTATATGACTTAACGTAAATATCACTCAATTGACGAGTTGCATCAGGTTGGAAATTATACAGCAAACTCTCTATGGCAAACAACCACAAGCTAGGTCCAAGATGACTACCTTGAGGACATCCTTTATTAATGATTTATTAATGGCAGAGGCTGTCCAGACAGGGCCCTCAGGGAGAAAGGGAGACCAAATCCCCTGTGAAAGTGAGGTCACATGTAGATAGAGAGGAAGCCTCCTCCCACAAGAAGCACAGAAAGATTAATGAGGAAACCTCATCTTGTGATATCACAATGCTACCAAAAAAAGATAATTTGAATGTCACAAAATTGTAAAGAGAAAGCACACATACACATGACTGTGTATGTCCAGCTTAGCTTAGTCCAGAATTCTCACTAATGGGTAGTTTCCCCAGAGGTCAGTAATTAGCCAGATAGTCAAAACAGTGAAGACAAACTAAAGAAAGCTCTTTATTTGAATTTTGTAATTCAAGTGAGCCTTATACTTAAAACAAAGAACTAGCAGATTCTTTGTTAGAAATTACAAAATTTTCAGGCAAAATGATTCTTCCCCATTGGGTTATCCCCGACTTGTGAGGATCCTAGTGACTGGGGAGGATGCACATGACAGGACCTTTGGAGAAGGAATGGTTAGCAAAGCCTGTAGACCAGGCATCAGCAACCTACAACATGTGTGCCAAGCATGGCATGTACAATGATTTTCAATGGCATGCTGAGTAAATTGAAATGCAGTTATTATGATCTCATTAAAAAAAAAAAAAAAAAGAAAATTGAATTTTTAACCCTTTGTTGACAGTCCCAAATATGACATCATGTTTGTCACTTTTTGTTCTTGCTTTTTACCTCACATTTCGTTCATTGCTGTAGCTAACCAATTACATTTCTTCTTATTTTGACGGTTTTGAAAGGATTAGCCAATCACAAACCTACTTACCAATACTCAGGTTTCAGGGATTTCTGAAAACCTGAAACAAAATTTTTGAAACAGATCATGCATATATGCATGATTTTTGCCAAACAATCAACAAAGGGTTAATTAAATAGAAGCATATAATTCTTTTAAAGCTATTCCTGTTTTTAAATCCCTTCAAAACGAAAGTTATTAGGCATTTCCCTCCTATTCTTCCTCTCCTGACCAACCCCACCACCACCTCAAGTTCTCTCAGTTGTAGCATACTCATGCTAGTACAGTTCGTGGACCTTAACACAAAAGTTGGTGTTGTTATTAAGTAATGCGGTGCTGTTAAAATGACCCAAAAAAGGCAAAAACTTGATACCCTCTCATTTCAAGGTTTTTGGACAAATAAATATGGATTCATACCACAAAGGGATCGTGCTGTTTGTGCTTTATGTTGTGAAACTGTCATGTGCCATACGTCAAATGTACAAAGATACTATCAAATCAAACATCATTCTATGTTTAAAAACTCTGAAGAGAAAAGACATGCCATGAAAAGGGCTGTTTCTGGCTACAGAAAAACAAACTAGTATTTTTAGTCAAGTAATTGGAACCAAAAATAAAGCTACTAATGTAGTTACAACATTTTTCAGTGTATGGCTTCGAAGGCCAAACTTTTCACAGACTGAGAATATGTCAAGGAAAACTTTTTGAGCATTGCTGAAATTTTGTTTAGTGACTTACCAAATAAAGAAACAATAGTTTACTTTAAAAAAAAAAAAGGGGCCAGACACACAATAATTTAAAAAACATAAAAACAAATTAAAATCTTGACCAGGTTTAGATCTCACCTGCCGATCTTTTTCAAGTGAAACTCCAACAAGATACAAGCTGCTTATAAGAAGAAATTTAACCAATGACAAACGAATGCAAATATGTTGTCCTCCAATGTCCTCTGGTGTCAGGAAGTGTTGTAAGCAGCTTGTATCTTGTTGGAATTTCACTTGAAAAAGATCAGTAATGTGCGATCGAAACCTGGTCGAGATTTTAATGTGTTTTTATGTTTTTTAAATTATTGTGTGTCTGGCCTTTTTTATTGAAACTATACGATTAATTTCACACACGTTAAATTACTACATCTAAAGAAACAATACTGTCTCAATTCCAGAAATACTGGCTTCTGCGGGATCAATCAAGAGATGCACAGCTGATATAGCTGAAAATGTAACTGTAAAAGAGACAACCGGATTACAACAAGCTGTTGTATTTATTGTCGCTGTTGATGAAAGTGTCAATCTGAATGACGTGGCACACCTAGCGATAGTTGCGATATTGTGGCAACCACCGTATTTTTGAAGAGCTGTTCTGCTTGATACCTCTTGATGGTACAGCGAAGGGAGAGGACATTAAAACTACATTTGTAAGGTATTTTGAAAATAAGAACATTAACAGAAATAAAATATTCTGTGTTACTACTGAAGCCGCTCCTGCAATGGTTGGAAAGAAGAAAGGATTTGTTAAACTTCTCAAGGATCATATTAGACGTCAAGTATTGAGCTTCCATTGCATTATACACCAGGAGAGTTTGTGTGCAAAGATTTTGTCACTGTGAAGAGAAGGGACTGTAATGGAAACTGTTGTCAAGATAATTAACTTCATAGTTTCTAACTCTTTATTGACCCACAGGCAATTCAAGTCTCTTTTACAAGAAATGGAGAGTGCATATACAGACCTGCTATACAAAATATCCAGGAATGAAGGACCAGCTGTTTTAAGCTTTATGAGAGATATCTTTTTGGTGAGTGAATGAAAATTTTTGGTGACTCTTGATGAAGCTTGGGCTTATTTAAGCAATTGTGGCAAGCCACATGCCATTTCACAATGCCTCATAATGAAAAAGTGCGCTCTAACTTTGTACGGCACTGCAAATAGAGTTTTCCTAAAGGTTTCAAGGTTGTCTCAGGTTTTTGTCGTAAAGGTAGGCTTTAGGTTCGTCAAGTTGCTTCCAGTACCAAAGTCAGTGCTGCTTATTATCAGACTAACATCTTGGAACCAAGATGTTAGAAATTTCAAAATGATACAGATAAAGTCTTGATCCATCAGGACAAGGCCTCATGTCATACCTTCAAAGTCTTCGACTAATTTCTACGCCGCCATGAAAGGCAAGGCCGGAATTCAGGCTATCCCCTTTACCCACATCCCAGTCAAATCCCAAAAGCCAGCCTCGTGGATTACTGCAGCTTTGGGCTACTAAAACATGCAATTGGAAAATGTTGGTGGAAGACCATTTTCTTGCTACTGTTTATTCAACACAATGGTACAAAGCATCCTCTGCATTGAAAAACATTGAATTAGGATATCTTAATATAAATAAGACCCAGTTGTTTTAGAAAATTGCCATTGCAGTATCAATTGATGTAAATATTTTTATCACTTTTGAAAAAGTAAAATACTTGCAAATGATTTTTTTTTTTAGCTACTTCTCATTAAAATTGATACAATTTCTGTTTTAATGTTTTGATTTGTTTTTCATAATTATTTAGCTGTTTTCAGAAAAAACAGAATTAGAGCCATGGCTTGCCAACACTTTGGATCAGTACCTTACTAATGCTTGGCTGACAGGCACTGAAGAGTCATTTACTGCGTTATTGCAACTTATAATGGCAGAAAATATATCTGGTATATTGGATCTTTCATAAACTTAATTATTTAATAGATAAATAAAGCCTTAATTACACACATTCGTAAAGATATGAAAAGATTTAATATAGGTATGTTCACTATTAATTTCAACAGCTATCCATCTGTCATTTTCGAGTGAGGTAAGAATCACTCGAAAATGACAGATGAATAGTTGTCAAAATTAATAGTGTACATATCTATATTAAATCTTTTCATATCTTTGTGAATGTGTGTGATTAAGGCTTTATTTATATTTCCATACGTTAAATTTCTTTAGTTAATTATTTAATGTTCTTAATTTAATAAAGGATATTATTGATAATATTTTTGGACACGCTTTCCATTTGTATTTTATGTACACAAACAAATTTAAAAATGTCATTACTTTTATAAAAAATAATAATAATAATAATCCCTCCTCTGTGCCAAGATGGTTGTTAATGGTGAAGTTGTTCTTTGGAGAAACGCTGTATATTTTTGTGATACATATCATACACACATGTTTGGGAAAAATGCAACACCATGAAGGAAACATGCAAATGAAGGGAAACTTACAGGAAATGAAAAGCAGGGTACGATATGCAAATGATTAAAATTTGGGAATGATTGCACACGCCTAGACTCAGCAGCGCTCTGAACTGTTGTGTAAGAGCTTATAAGTAGAGGACTGTTGTGGATCCAGACAAGTAGTTTTCATTCCTGTACATGTGCCTACTGGAGTCAATATGCCTCAGCGATGTCAAAGTGTGCCGTATAAGCAAGCTATGGAGTTTGAATGGAGCTGAATTATCAGCTTGTGTGAAGGAGGGTTTTCATACCGCGAAATTGCTGCTTGTATGGGGCATACTGCTACGACAGCGATGTGAGTGTGGAAGCAGTGGACTGGCGAGAACAGGATGAGTTGAAAATCCAGAAGTGGACCACAAAATGTGACGACACCACGGGATGATAGACACCTCATCCACATGGCATTGACGGCCTATTCAGCTTCTTCTTGAGTGTTAGCACAACGTTGTAACACTGCAACAGGTCTGACATTGTCTGGTTCTACAGTTCGACGGTGTCTGCTATGTAGAGGATTGCGTGCATACATTCCTTTGCGGAGGATTCCCTTGGGCCTAAACCATCGACTCCTCAGGCTACAATAAGCTCACAAACACACCCACTGGCATACAGATTGGCACCATGTCATGTTTTCGGACGAGTCCCGCTTCAACTTGGATTACAATGATGGCAGCATACGCATTAAACAATATTAAGGTAAGCACAATCTTCCAGACTGCATTGTCCAGAGTCATACTGCATGAACGATAGGCATGATGGTTTGGAAAGCAATTGGCATCATAGGCGATCTCAGCTATACGAATTGTGAGTACTCTCATCAGCAACCGCTACAGCAGGGAAATTGTGGAGGCTGAAGTCGTACCCTTCCTTCAGCACACTCCTGGAACCATATTCCAACAAGACAACGCCCGACCACATATTGCCAGAAATGTTTAATAGTCATTTTACATTTACCATTTCACTCGCCATAATGGTCGCCATCACCTCGCTATCACACATGGCGAGGACATTGCGATAGATAGCTCGTATACTATCTTTGAAGAGATGGCGCCATATCAGATGGCACAATGTCACACCATTGCTCCTGGTGGCGAATTGTAGAACTTGGAAGTTCAATCGATTTGTATTTATTTATTAGAAATTACCGATTACAAAAATGATTTTCACGATCGGAGGGCATCTTTTCCTTATGTTTTCGTGGATGCTTTCATAAAATGTTACATTATTAATCAAAATCATTTCAGAATTTCGGCTTGAAAATTTGAATCGACGGGCGATCGAGATCTCGAAAACATATCGTCGTTGATCGAGATTTAAGGAGACTGAATTATTTATCGAAACTGAAAACAAAGAAACACAAAACGATGAAAAAAAACATGAATATTTCCTATTTTAATTAATTAAAAACATTTTTTCACTTATCCGATGCATTGGCTAAATGGTTTTTATATAAATCAATGCTATTTTTTTCGTAAATAAAATGTAGGCATGATGACAATTGAGAAGTGTAAATGTTCCGTGTGATGGAAGGCATTATGGTAAGTGTAAAACGGTACACTAATCACTCGCAATCTACCCTGATGTTGCCTGCGTTATGGCCTGTATTATGGCGAGTGAAATCATAAATGTAAAACGTCATCTATTGATTATGTCTGGGATATGGTCACTCCGCATCTAGCCCATCATTGTCATCCAGCAGCCAATACCGATGAACTGTGGACTCAGATAGAAGCGGCCTGGCAGGCAATACCTCAGGACCACATCCAAGGCCTGTTTGATTTGATGCCACAACATATAGCAGCTCTTATTGCAGCTCAATGGAGGCTTTACACCATATTGATTTTTTGCAAGTACTGTTGTTGCAGTTCTCTGAAACTTTAATCATTTGTTTGTATCACTATTAGTAATGTGTGTAAAAATTTCCTTCCATTCTGATAGTGTCTTCATGGTGTTACAATTTTCACAAACATGAGTGTACTTTCATTTTCATTTGCATATATCTTTTTAAAAATTGTTTGCTCAAGATTTGCAATAAATTATTTGAACTTCTTTTACTTTTTTAATTATTCTTTTCGTCTTCATTTAATTATCATAAACCTTTTTTTTTTTTAATGTTTTATCATTTCACATCCTGTATTACTTCCTTTTCATTTTTTTCCCCTAA
This sequence comes from Thereuonema tuberculata, assembly GCA_023159025.1. Lineage (NCBI taxonomy): Eukaryota > Metazoa > Arthropoda > Chilopoda > Scutigeromorpha > Scutigeridae > Thereuonema > Thereuonema tuberculata. The sequence goes on along the minus strand of JAFIDM010009631.1, from coordinate 170,088,036 downwards.
AGTTTTATGAAGTACAAAATGTTAGTCTACACCATGATATCAAGTATGAACTGTAGAAAGGTCTTTAAAAAAGTAGGGACAATTACCTATTTTGATTTTAGAGAATGCAATACTAATCGCATTGAAACATTTACAGAGCTCTTCCAATTATTAATTAGATTCTTTTTGCCCCTGACGATTTCCACCCCCCTCCCCCCAAAGAAAAACTTCTAAAAATTTACATATTTTGCAGCTTCCTTTTTCATACAAACCTGCATCTTCTGTTTTGAAAACTTCTTTTATTTTTTTTTTTTTTTTAAAAAATTAAAACTCAAGATTCTGTTAAGATTTGTCTCTTTTGTCCAACCATCCTTGCAAGGACAATCTAACTGGACAACCCATCTCTTATTGATTAATCTGTGTAAGATCTGTCTAGTTATCATGCTGTTCTTCATTCTTAGACAATTTTTTTCCTTGCAGAATTTTATAATTTGGAAATGCTTCTTTTATGATCTCAAGAAAATATAATACTTCTTCCAGCAAGCTTCTTATCAGTCATAAGCTCTACTGACATAAT
>JAFIDM010009631.1:170044129-170079234 GCA_023159025.1 Thereuonema tuberculata | reverse complement strand
TATTTATTTATTTATTTATTTATTTATTTATTTATTTATTTATTTATTTATAGCAGTTTTTTTATTATATTCAAAGTAGGGTCATTCCATGTGAAATCAACCAGGGTTGTTGCTTGACCATCTTGTTAATTTTTTATATTTTCACCACAGGTAAATTTATATTTTCACCTTACTAGTAACCTGCTCAAAAGTATTTTTTTTTTTTATTTTTATCTGCTGTAGTCTTTGATTTAGGCTCATTTTTCGTCAGTGCGACAAGCAAAAATAAGGGTTTGCAATGGTATAGAAGAAAGGCTGCTGTGTGGTTTCTATGTAAAATAGAAAGTTCTGGTTTGCACTGTCTTAAAGCAGTGAGCCTGGCCTTTCAGAAACTGTTTCTAAATGGAAGATATGTCTTTGATAAGTTGGACTTTAAAGACCTTAATGTTTCCTATCAGAATGAGGAATTTTGCTGTTTTTAAAGGTCTGTAAAAATGAAAAGGGCTTGAAGCCCCAGGATGGTAATTTTGATACAAGAACTATGACTGAAAGTGTTTCCAGAAATAGTAAAAGAAAGCCTGAATTAAAAGTACTTCCTGACAATTTTTTGCTCCAAACATGGACAATTTTAAAAAAATATGAATTTCAAGGTCAAATGCATCAAAAAGGGACTAGCAAAAAATTTGAAATTTTGCACATGGATACTCTTCCTAGTACTTAAGAAAACTTGTAAGTTTCATTTTGTGGTTTACACTGGTATATATTTTACACACTGTCAAATATCTGTAAAAATGGCAATTTGGAAACATGTAGAAGGAAAGGCTTAAAGTGGTCTCATTTAATCTGATATTTTTAAAATGATGAAAAAAAACTTTAAAATATACTATTGACTATAGCTGATGTTTCTACACTCTTGTCAGAAGAGTTTTCATTAACAAAAGTTTAATTATGCTTTGAAATAATTTGTCACTATGATAATTTTACTAAAACATTTATTTCTTAATAGAAATCTTTGTATATACAGTGTAACTTAACATTCATCTCTGTGGTATGCTATTTAAGTAGGCTTAAGTGAAAGTTCTGTGTTCTTCTGTTGAGTAATATTGTATGTTCTCCCTGTGTCAGTGGATAATTCTGATAGTTTTAAAATATCAAGAATGTTGCTCGATTTCACCCTAACGATATCCCTTTTTTGCAAAGAAAAACTAGTTGATGGTCCAGCTGGTTTGAAGAACATCACTTGAACATCATTGATTTCCTTTGATGTTTCGATTACTTTACCTACATACCATCTTTTATTGTAAACCCAAACAACTTAGTCATTTTGGGTTATTTGAATAAAACCAATTGGTTTTTGTGATCCAACAACTCTGAACTGCACATGGTTAGAATGAAATGATGATGATGTTCTAATTATCAGAAGAGTAGGAGACGTAGCAGTGGTGATCCCTTGTACCATCAAATTTCTGGGATATGTTGAAGCGGTCCTGATTTTGTTCTTTCTTGATGTCATCTTCGGTCACCAAGACAAAGTTTATGCCATACAAAACTCAAACATGTCCTTAGGGGTAAGAATGTAGCCCTCAGTTGGTTGCTGAAGACTTGCCTTTGTGACAAGTCTCTTCACTGTCCCACCAATCCTGTCACAGGGACCCTTGCTGTGACTTGTGGCCAAGAAATGACTCGGCATCAACCAAACAGGACACCAAAGTCCTGTTTATGCTTACACAAGTTATAAAAATTGTTTCTATTCTTGTATTGTCCTCCTATCCATCCAAGAAATAAAATATTTTCTTCAGATTTGGTATGAATTTCTGAAGAAATGGAATTGACTACTTTTGGAATGCACAAACAGCAGTTGTGTTTTGCTCCATGCAATCACTTATAATACAAAGGGTTTTGTTGCATAGATCTTCTGCAGATTCAGTCTTAAAATAGACACAACAGGGATGCAGTGTGGCTTGGGCATTTACCCAGTGGTAAGACTGGATCTCATCCTAGATAATGAATGTAAAATTTTTTGAGAAATCCCCTTTCACTACACACACATCCTGAGAGAGATTTGCTTTTGTTCTGAGAAACTGCGACTGACTGGGCAATAAAGTGGTGACTATTTAACAGCACTAATTTTGATGCCAAATTATCTTTAAATTCTGACAAATTGCAACGATCTGTTGTCACCCTCTGCTTGTATAAACAGTAGTCTTTTCATCATCATCATCTTCAGCAGAATAATCCAATTCGGGGTTTACTTTATGGAATTTTAATGCTTTAATATCTGGATATGTTGCACACTTACCTATCCTACAGTTCTCACTGCTAACATCACACACTAATTTTGCAAGCAGAGATTTCCAGTCACTGATTTTTACTGCTGAAGCCATCAATTTAACATTTTGATATATAGAACAAATGCAGACTGATTGAGTCCCACTTGCTCCTGCCAGAATGCACCACTTGAGCCTCAACTCACAGAATTTAGAAAATCCTATACAAACTGATGGATACTCCTCTTTAAATTTTTGGTATAATTCTCTCAAGTTACATAGACGCAATCTTTTCTATTTTAATTCTTTGCTCTCATCTTTCAAACGAACAGACTTCGTATCTTTCATTCCTGGACACACACTGCTTACTTCATCACTATTGTAAAAATTTACAACCAAGTTCTTAGTTTCTTTTCTCATTCTTCTCCCCAATTTCAATAAATTCACTTCAGGAAGGATTCCATGTTTTTCCACGAGAGCATCTATTTTCTTCCCAAGTATTTGCTCACACCTAATTCCTGTGCTATTTTATTATTTGACCAGCTCTTGGGAGCTACACTGATGACTTTAATTCTTTCACAATTTGATGTGTAACTTTTTATCCTTTCTTTAAAACTCTTGACTAAATACTCTATGTCCTTGGCTGCAATATCATTTTTCCTGTTTTCTTCCTTCTCTTTTTCCCTCTCCAACTCAGGCTGTACATTGAATGAGTCACTTAGTGTTTTCTTAATGGGGAACAATTGTCATGTTGAGCTAAAATTATTTTCTGAGAGAAATTAACATAATATTAATGTGGTTAAAATTTTATTTCAATCCGTCGTTTCTAAATAGGGGAAATTTACGCTTTAAGTTTGGCTTTTAGCCACGTCTCCAAAAAGCATTGTCACGTGGTCGTGACGTCAGAACTCCCGGTCAACAAGCGAGTCAGACAGGCGCGAAAGTTCTTACTCAAAATACCATTGTTTTCTTTCAAATGGCGTCTGTGAAACTTTCACAGGAGTTAAAAGATATTATAAATATTATATTATGCCATTGTACAAAAATACAAGCGTCACATCGCCAGACAAAATTGTTAAATCCGTGCCGAAGAATGCAGTAAGAAAAGCAACACCGCTTGCCGAAAGATCTATTTGTATTGTCTGTCAAGATCACTTTAATGTATTACAAAATAACTTGTGTTTCTTTTAAAATGTGCATGCTATTAAATAATAATAAAATTATTTCTTACGATGGATTTAATGGTGACTGCCAATGCATTACTTGGAATTATTTAAATTGTTCTCTGATGTGGCTGAAATTATTTTTAGTATGGTTTTAAAATGAAATAAATACTCAAACATTTATTAGTATTTTTTCTCTGTTATAAAATACGTTAAAAAGCTAAAAAATACTCAGTGATAATTGCAACAAAAATTAAGATTGAACGTTGCTGTTTCGTAGAGTACACCATTTATATTTTCGGTCAATTAGAGAATAGTTTTATATAGAAAAGATTTAAAATTATATTTTCTTTTTAAATTTATTTTAAAAATAACTTCTAAATTATGAAGGTTATTAACATGCGGAAAGTAACAATAATAATGTGACCAATACCAATAATTTAGAAATAACTTCTAAATTCTTTTCCTTTTTTGCAGTGTTTTGCTAATGCTGATTTTTTTTTTTTTCAAAAGAAGCAAAAAAATGTTTTTTAGTTCTCTTATTTTATTTATTAAATTTGAAGCGATTTGCTTTTAAAGTATGAAAATATACATTTGCTTTTGTTTGTTTATTTGCGGGTCTCACCCGTAACGTTGCCTTACGAAGCTACGGCAGTGGCCGGCCGGTAGTCGCCTTAACAAGACGGGTCAGTGTATTCGCAGGCCCCGGGCACGCTTTAGAAGTTCCCGTGCTTGACGAAATCGGTCAATTTTGATGACGTAATGAAAGATTTTGTGAAGAAAAAAATTATGTAGTATTTACAGTATACTCGGTGTATATTATACGTATGTGTTTTATTATTATAAAACTTAGAAGTACATATAAATGCATTTTTTTTGGCCCCGTGATGCCTTCGCAGCTGAACGTAGCCTATAGCAGAATCGTCTTACGAAATTCTCCCAAATCTAAAATTATATAAATGAAACGTTTAAAGTTTTCATAAAGTTTTACACAATATTTAAAAATCAACAAGTCTTTATCTTTGCTTGCTAAGAGAGTATTGATTGCCTTTGAGTTTTCATGCCCTTCATATTTCGGCGAAAACGAAATCTTCATTTCCAGCAAAAAAAACTGGCAATCATTAGGGAATCTACCATCGGTAAATTCCCTGAATTGCCCTTAACAAAACTGGGATTCGGCAGAGGCATATCTGAAAATTGAATAAAACACAAAAATCGGGAAAGTTTTGTGTTGATCGAGTCTTTATGCTGATCAGTCTCGCGGTCGGAAGAAATGACGTCACACCAAACACAGAGCGTTTTCGTTTTGATGACGTCATAACACAATTCTGGGTGTGTTCGCAGGCCGATATCTTGAAAAATACTTCAAATTGAGCCGAGATTTTTAGGATGGTTAACTTTTGAAAGTAGATTAATGGAAATATAAGGTCAAATATGATTTTTATTTTTCAAAATTGTTCCCCATTGCACCAGAAAACTTTTTCACTGTACGATTAACTTCTAAATGTTTTTTTCTCATGGCTTTTATTATTTTGATAGGTGAAACTCCTAATGTTTCACCTACTTTATTTAAAGATTCTACAACTAAGGTCTATCTCATTTCCAACTTACAGGGAAAACAGGCTTTTGTATTTTGCCGCCAAAGAAAATAGGTCCAACTTGCCGGCTTAGCAAAGTATTGTCAGATGCGAAATAAAACGTTCTAAATATGAAATTCCATTTTTCTAAAGGAATTCAATAACAATCTGCCTTTTCGTTAGGCAGTAATATTTGTATGTATTCTCCTCCAATCAAAATGCAGTAAAATCAAAACAAACAAAATGGTGGCTAACGATAGTTTTCTATGTACACAGGATTTTTGACGAATCTGCCACGAGGGAAAAGACCAAATACAGTGGAACCCCGCCATTTGTTCTCCTCTATACTCTTACAACTCTGCATTCTTTTAACTTTTTCGAATAAAATGCAATTCGGAAATCGGACGAAGTCTGAGTTTCATGTTGACTCTCGTTCGCCAAGCATTTTTAGCGAACGTAAAACGTTCTGTTACTTCATTGCTATTCTTGGTTGTTTTTAAATATTTTTATTGAAAATAAGTTTAATCAAGTGTCCAAAAAAGATTAGTTATTCAACCAAGCCTAAAAAGAAAGGCAAGTGAGAATGACAATGGAACTGAAAAAAAAAAAAAATAGTGTTCTTTTTGTTGAAAGTAGAATTTATGTCTCAGTCAGACCTGGCCACTCAATATGCAGGATTTTTTGCATTAAGTATTATTATAGAGGTTTAAATAAGCTTCATCTGGGGGTCTGGAAAGGTTTAATCCAATTTACATAATTTTCTATGGGAAAAAATGATTCAACATTCGTACAAATCGCAATTCGAACAGCCTCCTGGAACGGATTGTGTACGAATAGCCAGGTATATGCTAATGAATATTTACTGATGTTCATTTTATATCCTCATTGATATGAACTTACAAAAATAAAAAAATAATCTTTTTTACTGAAGGTCAACAATTCATTTCAGAACTATAAAATCGTAAACTAAACAACTAAACAACCACTGATAATGAAATGTAAACAATACAATCACACATTTCAATAAACTATTATACAAGAAAACATTAAGATATTTTCACAGCAAAATCAACAAAGATGTGGAAAAATTTCATAAAGTAAGCTATAACAGTAGTAGAAATTTTTGGAAAATTGATAATATAACAGAGGATGAAATCCAAAGCTTTGTAATAGCAATTGACAACCAATGATAATGAAATGTAAACAATACAATCACACATTTCAATAAAAATTCAATGTCCACTGAACATGAACAGTTCAATTCATAACTACAATCTGAAGGAGTCAATGTAAAAAAAAAAAAAAAAAAATTCCATTTCCAAAATTATAATGTTCACTAAATACCAACAGTTCATTTCACATCCCCACTCATTGAAAACTTACAAAAATAAAAAAAAAAAATACCGTTTTTCCACACTCATGTGAAATTAAAAAAAAATAAAAATATGATTGTCACTGAATATCAGCAGTTCATTTCAGAATTATAAAATCGAGGAGTGAACTTAAAAAAAAAAAAGTTAATTCAAGAAAAAATTAAGATATTTTCATTTCTAATGAATATAATATATTGTGGTAGATCTTATGTATATAATTATCAACAAGATATAATTTTTTATGTGTAATATAGAATACAAAATTATGTATCATTTTTCATAGATCATAAAATTAATGAAGGAATGAATGATTTAGATTAAATTTTATAGAGAAACTCCAAATTCCTGGATTTAAAAAAAAAAAAAAAAAAGTTTAGATGGATCCTACAAATGTTTATGTATATGTAACTGTACAAATAGTGGATGACATACATACACATACAAAAAAAAAATTCTGCCTTGATGGAAAATTATAATTTTATTTCTATGCTTGTGTTTATAATTTTGTTATATTAAACAAAAGCTTAAAAAAAATTGTTAAAAAAATTATCTAAGAGATTTAAAAAAAAAAATTAAGACTAAATTTTAGATATTTTTTCCCCCAACATTTTTTAACAGTAGTTATTGTCTTGAATTCAGCTAACTTCCATTATAAAGGCAAAATATTGATACTGACATCTTGTGCTCTTTCTGGCAGAAGGATATATTACGTCATCTTGTAAGCAGTCTGCAAAATTAAAACGAGATAATGTGTAGCTCAGGAGGTGTAAAAGCTTCTTCTTTGGTACTGTCATCATCTCTTTCATTACAGCTAGACAGTTTTTTATGACATGAAGAACAAATGGACTTCCCTGGTATAAGTTTTAATGAAATCCACTTTTCACACATCTCCACAGTTACTGTTCTCAAATTCTTCTTAATTACTTAAGGAATGGAAATGGGTCACAACATGAGTTTCCAAAAAGGTGTTGATATTTTTCTACATACTTTTGTAATAATATGTGCAAATACTGTCTATTCCTTCAAGTCCAACTCTTTTTCTCACAAGAGAAAGTTCTGAATCACTTATATCTGATCATGACTTGACAATTGACTGTCTTTAGGAATGATTTTCACAACTTTCACCAACATAAACACCTATAGACTCACTCCATGATTATCCTGTAGCACTGTATTTTCAAACTATTAAGACCATCAAGCATCTAACAAACTTCATTCATATTTATGCTTTATAGTGGAACTGGCAAAATTTTGTTCTAACTATGTAAGACAATGAAAAACTACTGCAGAAACTTAATACACATCTGTACTCTCCAAAGTCTCAAAACATACTTGCTTGCTCTGGCTTGTCACAACTTGCAAAACCTGTTTTGCATGTCAATGCAAGTTACAACATGCTCACTCTCACTGTAGTGCATTGTGACAAGTATGAAAACAGAAAAAAAAAAATCAAACTTGCCATACAAATTTTAATGAATAGCTTGTATTTTAAGTTTTTTTATCAGAAGAAAACAGAATTTTCACTTAAATTAGTAACCTATTTAAATAACATACCACAGAGATGAATGTTAAATTACCCTGAATATACAAATATTTGTATTAATATTAAGAATAAATGTTTCAGTAAAATTACCCTAGTGACAAATTATTTCATAGCATAATTAAACTTTTGTTATTGAAAAACTCTTCTGACAGAGTGTAGGAACACCAGCTATAGTCAATAGTATATTTTTAAGTTTTTTATCATTGTAAAAATATTAGATTATAATATAAAGAAATGAGACCACTTTAAGCCTTTCATTGTACATGTTTCCACATTGCCATTTTTACAGGTATTTTGACAGTCTATAAAAAATACCAGTGTGAATCACAAAATGAAACTTACAGGTTTTATTAAGTATTAGGAAGTGATTTCTCATGTGGGTTTCGTGATGGTGAACGATCCGTGCTGGGCAGGTTTTCTCTGGGTTCCCCCGTTTCCCCTGCACTTCTCCCACCATATTTTCTCAATCTATCTCTCCATCTGTCCTTATTTCCGTGGGATAGTACAATAGACCTCCGGTCGCAGTGCTTGGCTTCTTTTCCACCCACATTCACTTCATAACATAAGTATTAGGAAGAGGACAAAATTTCAAATTTTTTGCTGCTCCCTTTTTGATGTATTTGACCTTGAAATTCATATTTTTTAAAAATTGTCCAAGTTTGGAGCAAAAAATTGTCAGGAAGTACTTTTAATCCAGGCTTTCTTTTACTATTTCTGGAAACACTTTCAGTCATAGTTCTTGTATCAAAATTACCATCCTGTGGCTTCAAGCCCTTTTCATTTTTACAGACCTTTAAAAACAGCAAAATTCCTCATTCTGATAGGAAACATTAAGGTCTTTAAAGTCCAACTTATCAGACATATCTTCCATTTAGAAACAGTTTCTGAAAGGCCAGGGTCTCTGCTTTAAGACAGTGCAAACCAGAACTTTCTATTTTATATAGAAACCACACAGCAGCCTTTCTTCTATACCATTGCAAACCCTATTTTTGCTTGTCACACTGATGAAAAATGATCCTAAATCAAAGACTAGAGCAGATAAAAATAAAACAAAAAAATACTTTTGAGCAAGTTACTAGTAAGGTGAAAATATAAAATTTACCTGTGGTGAAAATATAAAAAATTAACAAGATATTCAAGCAACCATTTAATTAAAATTGGGTGATTTCATATGGAATGACTCAGTAATTGATTATAGATGTCTTTGATGAGATTATATTAAAGATGTAATAGCTTTGTGATTTTTTATGAATATTAATAATACTAAATGTTTTAGAAAATTTTCTGTTCACATGGCAAGGTCAAAATAATGACCACACTTTTAACTCTCTTTCATTGATACTTTACATGATTTATTTCCAATAAATGTAACTGCTATAATAAAATAATGGATTAAAAATAGTAAAGGAAAGCACAAAAACTATTATTTTAATGTTACACCTGTATCCTAGATACAGGATACGGAATTTTTACCACTTGTGGTCTGTAACACCTTTCTGTGGTTTAATAGATGCACATATAAGTGTGTGTGTGTGTGGGGGGGGGAGATTAATGGAGATTATGACAGTGGAAAGTATAAAGGAATGGTGAGCTGTTGGGCCCAAATTTGCTTTGCCGGAGAGGTGAATAAAGGAAGAAATCGGAAATTAAGGATTCAAGGAATAGTTGATAGTGTCGGGCAGTGAAGCCAGAGTGGAAGGGGACTGTTTGTAAACAAAGTAGGGTGGAGAGAAGCGTGTCGCCAAACTGTCTGGCAGTGACTGAGGGATGGTAGTGAAGGAGGGGGTGAGATGCAATGGAGAAAGGAAGGACTCGGATAACCGGCGGCAAAATCCACATCCTAATTGCACTGCTTTCTCTTGGTTCCAGCCATCAAATAAGTATATGATATCAATAGTTAAATTATAATAAATAAAAATACTGAAGACTAGTTTAAATACAAAAGAAATTTAATAATTATAATAAAAAACAATAAATTATATATATATAAATAAACAAAGCTAGGTTATAAAATTGGATCCATATAAGATAATTAACATGAGAACTAATCACTAATACAGATAATAATCTGACTATGGCATCACAAGGTGACTGAGTGGTGTGGCATTCATCCAAATTGAGCAGAGTTCATATAGATACACTGGTTGAAGATAGTCAGTTCAATGTCTAGTCTACACACCCTGGCTGGTGTGATTAGTAGCACTCACAAATAGGATGAAACAAAACATTGTGTGATCCTCAGGCGCTGAGATCAGACGCAAGTAGAAAGATCTGAAGAAAGCTCATTTGATGCACCAACCCTTCTGTAAAGCGAAGTATTTCTTTTCACTTCGCACTAGTTTGAAGAATGCACTAGACGCAACAGGATCTTACATGGAACGAAGTATCACTTTTCAGTACGCTGGGGCGGAGGATTTGCAGCACGCTCTTTGGTGCAACAAATCTTCCATGGAACAATGTATCACTCAATTCTGCTCTCCGAGCAGACCTCAGATAGTTCTCAGGCAGAGATAGGCCAACCAAGAATCGGTTGTTGTCATGGTAGCTGTCCTTTCTCCACAGTGGAGCAGGCATGTGCGAAGGGCTGCCAGGTATCTGTCGCTTGCCCTCCATGAACGTTCACTTCACACTCTGTCTTCCTTTCCTTTTCTTGTCTCTAAAACGAAAATCCACCCCGAAGTGACGTCACCAAGGAGAGCAGTGGGTCATGGAGGAGATGGCGCCTATCTGCTTGAGTGTACATCTGTTGACACCATGTCCCCGGCCCAGATACGTGGAAAACAAAGGAGTGGGCTATAAAAGAAAGTTATAAAGGGTGATGATAAAAATAAAATAAGCAACTGAAAGGCCATAATGGGAAAGATATATCGGAGTAATGTCGTATGAGAAGGTTTGGCGAGGTGGCATCCCAAAGTATATTGGAAGACACCTGTTGAAAGACACAAAGGAATGCTTAAACTAGTGTTTGGGAAAATGAAGAAGATAGAAAATAGTTCTAAAGACTTTTCTTATAAAGAATGATGAAAATAAGGGGTAGGAAATGGAGGTAGATGTAACGAGCCCTGGTCTGAATGGAAGTGGCTTGTGTACTCTGCACAAGAAGATGATGCCTACTGCAAGTACTGATGTCTCTTTACAACAATTGTGGGCCATCAGAATTCCTATGAAAACAGCATTTAGAAACTGGAAGGATGCCAAAGAACAATTCAAAAACATGAAATTAAACATATTTTAAAGAATATTTGAGCTGATTTGACAACTTCCGCCAATATATAGTGAGAAAATGAGTATTGATGTGAGCATTGAAAAGGGGCTGCAAAGTCAAATCAACAAAAAACAGCAGGCTCTAAAACCGATTATTAAGTTGCCATCTTCCTTGCTCGTTTAGTATTAGCCTTTAGGGGACACAAAGATGGAGGAAGTCTTGACCTAGAAGAATCCCCAAAGAAAGAAGAAGGAAATTTCATGTCCATCTTGAAGTTCAGAATCGAAACAGGTGATGTAGAATTCAAAACACACTTGTCAAATGCAACTTATATCAGCTGGGGAATACGGAATGAAATTATATTTTCAATAAATGAAATTATTCTAACGAAGTTAGTAGACAAAGTCAATGATGCACAGTGCTTTTCTATCATGTGTGATGAGACAACAGACGTTGCTGGCGTAATTCAACTTTCATTCTATGTAAGATTCCTAGAAAATGACAGTGTTCATGAAGAGTTCTTGCAGTTCAGACTAGTAAAAGACTGTACTGGCGCTATATACACAGCACTAAATGATATGAAACTAGACTGCAGTAACTTCGTTTGCCAAACAACAGAGCAGCAGCCATGAGGGTGGTGTTATGAGGGGAGCACAAGCCATCATCAAACAAAAGCACCCAAAAAATAATGTTCGTTCACTGTGCATCCCATTCCTTCAACCTGTCTCTTACTGATGGATGTTGTGTACAGGAATAAGAAACTGCATAGACACAGCATGGTAATTTTTCGGTTTCGAAAGAGACAAATTATCCTACAGATAGCTATAAAAGTAATAACGACTTTAAAAATGTTTATGCACCAAAATAGCTCTTCACCTTACACTTGATCATTCAGTTTCAAAACATCCTAAAACTATTAAAAATTAAAGTATCCTAAAGTAAAGTTTTCAATCAGTCATTCACTCTTGGTAATAGATGATTAACAAGCCTTACTTGTACGCTCTTTCCAGGAAAAATCCTCAAGTTACCAGATGGATCTCCTGCCCCCAAAAGCTGAAGAGGATGTGCACCACACGATAAGTTGCTTGCCACACTTGCCTCAAATCCTTCATCGAATTTCTTGAGCAGGTCATCGGTGCTCTTGATGTCATCGCTGGATGGACTGACAGGAAAATAGCCACAGATGCCCAGCTCCTTTCAAATTCTATCTGCAATTCAAATTTCCTCACAACCTTGTTTACAGTAGATGCAGTTTTTGAGGTAACCAGGCCTCTAAGTCAATATCTGCAAACAGAAAATATTGATTAAAACTCTGCGTGAACTTAGCAATTAGTTAAAGCTACTTTAGAAGACCTCAGGCAAGATGTAGAGGTGCATTTCACTCAAATCTTCCACAATATTACGCATATCTGTGCAAAACTAGATGTCGACCTACTTCCACAACAAGTTGCAGACGGACAGGTACACAGAAGCAACATCCAGACGACGACTCCGAAGGAATATTTCAGAAAAGCTCTTTGCATCCCCTTTCTTGATCAGACTATTGCAGCTATTGACGAAAAGCTTGTTTTGCACAGCAAAGTTTTGAATCCTTTTCAGTATCCTCAGTCTCCTCCCACAACTGAAGCATATGAACTAGATGTGGTCACTGTTGAACTCGCATCATTGGCTAATTTCTAAGAGCTTGCCACTGACATCAAGGGTGAAGCGCTGCTATGAATGAAGTTTGCACGAGAACTTCCATACGGGTCTTTAGAAGCAATACAAGTTTGCAACAGCAATATGTTTCCCCTCAGTTCACAGTCTACCCACGATACTTTCTCCTCTGCCAGTTAAACCTGCACATGTGAGCTATCGTTCTCTACTTTAAAATACTTGAAGAACTATCGCAGCAGTTTGACTAACGAAGGAATTCGTCTGAACGAATCGGCTTTAGCTTTCATCCATGAAGATGTGGAGGTGTCTCCTGATGCAGTCCTTGTCAAAATGGCCAGATATTAAGACGTCTTGACATCAGATTGCGTTAATATTAAGTAAAAAGTAAATGTTTGGTATTTTCTGTAAAACTTGCCTCTCCCAAAACTCTTCTAAAACTACAGCCATAGTCTATTGTGGATTTCAATAGTACATGCTTTTATTACTCAGTTCGATGTAGCTATTACTACTAGTGTTTGTAAAGTTATTTTTTGCAGATTATTAATACAATGTTTTGGATGAGTGCAAAAGCTCTAACCGTTTTTATTACCCTTATTGAAGAGCAAATAAACGCAAAATGAACAGTACTTATTATTGTGCATAATCCCCCTTGCTATCTAGGACCTCCTGCCATCTTTCTGGTAGGAGATGAATCCCACGGCAGTAAAATTCCGGCGGTTTCGAGTCAAAAAAGTCTTGGATGGCAGTTTTCACAGCATCAAGATCATCAAAGATTTTCTGACTGAAGGAATTGTTCAATGCATGAAATAGGTGATAGTCAGTTGGTGGCAAGTCAGGAGAATAGGGAGGGTGGGGTAAAACCTCCCATCCAAAGCCCAGTAACTTTTGGCGAGTGATGACAGCAGCATGTGGCCTGGCGTTATCGGGATGAAGGGTAACATCGCGACGATTGATGAGACCTGGCTGCTTTGCTACCAAATTAGAATGCAGCCTGTCTAACTGTAGACAGTAGAAGGCAGCATTGATGGTTTGGTTGAGTGGCAGAACCTCCCAGTGAATTATTCCCTGCACATCCCACCACACACTCAGTAACACCTTCTTGGGATGAAGTTCAGCTTTCGAAGTTGATGCAGGCGGATCAGAAGGGCGACACATAGTCTTACGATGCTTTACATTACGGTACATAACCCACTTCTCATTTCCTGTCAAAATTCATGTCAAGAATGGGTCATTTTTGTACCGGGAAAGCAAGGAAACACAGGTGGCGATTCGGTCATCCCGTTGATCAGCTGTCAGGTTATGTGGAACCCAACGATCAACTTTCTTGGAAAACCCAACTTAACCAGCCATCTCTCGACCGTTGTCTGGTGTACGTTGAAGGTCTCCACTAATTCTTGCACGGTTGGGTGCGGGCTGTTCCTTACGGCTTGGTCAATATCATCCTTTCCAACGTGTGATGGCCATCCACTCCTAGCCTGATCTTGGCAGCTTCTGTCTCCTTCCCTAAATTTACAAAGCCATTGACGACATGTGCTTTCGTCTATTGCATCCTCCCCATAAACTTGACAAACATTGCGACATGCTGCGGCTGCCGTACTCTTTTTATCGAACTCGTATAACAAATAATGTCTAATATGCTCCTTCTCGCTTTCCACGTTACACCCTCTGATATTTTTTTTGAGATGATTAACTTTGTGAGACACGATGCATTTATATGTGAGGCATCCATACATTTGATTGGCAGACGATTTGCGTCATTACAATGTCGTGTGAGGGCAATTCCATTGCAAATTCCATATCCAAAAACGGGTAGAACTTTCGCACTCACCCACTATAATGATGTTTCGATCACTAAATAAATAAATTTGCCAAGATAATAGTTCTGAATTAAAAAGGATTAGTTTTTATTGATTAATTAGAATTATAGAAAGGTTCTTAATTTTCTATAACTCTATGCATAATCTTACTACTTTGGATATTTACGTCCTTCAGTATTCGTTCGATTCTAATTTCCACTACATGTAATAGATCATTATATGTGATCTTATCCCACTGGAAATAAATTGTATTAAACACATATATTTTTTATATTCCATGGTTCATTCTATACAATATTTCATTCCATTGATATCCAAGGAAAAAATTACTCTTACATCTTCATAATTTTCTGAAGAACCAAAAAAAAAAAAAATCTTCCTTTTTTAGAACAAAGCATAATCACACTTATATTCTTGTCAACAATACTAACAATGTTACTCTTGCATGTTCGCTGCCAAAATTACAGTGCTATGCATCTCAACTATTACATGATTAAACAATATATGATGGACATTCACTACTTCATTATTACTACTACTCTACTAACATCGAAAACCCTCCCCAAAGTTAATTTTTGGTTGCGTCTCTGCAACACCAATATTTAAAAGTGCCTCTCACTCTGTTACGATAGTAAATAAAAGTTGTGCCTAGATATACTGAATCCTTTAAACTAGTCCTTACAAGGATTAAATATAAATAATATAAATAATCTTCTCAATAAATATCATTTGGCTTATTTAATATGTTAAAGTACATCTACATTAAATATGCAATATCTTCTATTCACCTGATTACATAAATAAATACAGTCTTCTTTTCTACATGTACACTTGGTTATTTCGTTGCTCGGCAACCATTTCTCACATTGGTGTACTAAACATCAGTTCTTTCACATTTTAAATATTTCTTTACCTTTAGGTATCTTCCAATTATTATCCATGTTGACTTGAACAGTTCTTGTTAAATTTCTTTTGCGAACATCTTCATCTTTAAATCGGAAATTTATTATCCTTTGACATAACTTTGCCATCTATCTTTCCCAAATTGACTATACACAACAACACATTCCCAACAACTAAACATAACAACAGTCACACATGCTATCACTACACCTTTAGCTATTGTTGTTTCCCATGCTAATCTATGTTGCTAAAAAATATTAATAAAATATATTTTAATGAATTTTATAAAAATAAAAATATTAATTCACATAATAAAATTAACTATTTAGCCACAGTACATCAAACGTTTACTTCTAAGCATTCCAGGTAGATATAATTCATTTTAGTCTACTTTCATTATATCTCTGTGTATGTTCTTTCTCCAATAAATTTTCAAACAATGTTGACGTACATATTTACAGATGACACTATTTCTCCTTTGTATTTGGAAGTTTTTTTTTTTTTTTCCCCTTTCTTCAGATTCAATATAGTGGCAAGATGAAATTGCAATGCTCTTGTATTTTGTTTTTATATGTGTATTTAAATTTAAGTGGAGGTAGAATCTGAAATTTGGTAGAATCAGAAACATTTTCTGCTTCTTGAAATTCATTTCAAATTTATGCAAACCTTCAGTCAAACAAAATTCAAAAGACCATTATTATTATTATTATTATTATTATTAATTCATAAGTGAATTTAATCAAATGGATTTAATTGGCATAACAATGCTAATAATAAGAGTTTTATTTTGAAAGCAATAAATGCAACATTTTGTGGAAAGTGTAAGTTCTTTCAGAAACTTCTTGAGATGCTAATGTATGATATGTGTTGAATCTAGTCCATCATAAGAATGTGGTATGATCGATTTGACACATTTCGTTCCATTTGAGAGGGTAATTCAGTATGGAATAGAGAAATATTTAAATGAGAAAAAAGAAAACAAAAACAAACTAGATTGTCTCATGAAGACAGATATTTTTGTTTATCTATGTATTTGTGTGTTTATTTATTTTTCTACAAGGCAACAGGTAAGGGAAACAGGTAAGCAAAGAGCAAAGTTGAATGCTTGATAAACAGAAAAACGAGAGATAGGAAGGAGGAAAAAAAATCAGTCTGTGTCAGTTATTCTTTTTTCAATATATAGTATAGATATATTGTAGCGAGTAATTTTTATTTTATTTCTAATTCTTTATTTTTGTAAATAGTCATTATATTTTAGTTTTTATAATTTAAGTTCTAATTTTGTTTCATTTCCAATCGTTCAGTTGATGATTATGTTATTTGTTAATTACTTCATTTTTAATTGTCAACTGATTTTGTAGTTTAAATTTTTAAATATAATTATATACTAAACAACAATCAATATGCATATCAACCCAATAAAAGTACTGGATTATTACTAAAACATTTTAGTGAAGAGATAAATAGCAAACTTAATGAAGGAAAAATTATTTTCATTGTGTTCATTGATTTTAAAAAAGCATTTGATAATATTAATCATAATCTGCTACTAAAAAAACTAAATACAATAGGTTTAAGGGGAAAAATTAATGAACTAATAAAGAATTATTTAAAAAATAGGAAAATTAAAATAAAAATACAAAACTATTTAAGTAAGTTATATAATGTTAAATCTGGAGTTCCACAGGGTTCAAACTTGGGACCGTTATTATTTAATATTTATATGAATTCCTTAAGCAATTTCATTGACCATTCAAAAATTTATATATATGCGGATGATGTACTTATTTTCACTGAAGATAATGAACAATTAAACGTGTTCAACAAACTGCAGATAGACATAAATAATGTAAATAAATAGGCAATGAATAATATCATATGATCATAAATTTTAAAAAAAACCAAGATTATGATAATGAAAAATAAAAATAAAGTTATTCAAAAAATATATATCTTGCGTTACATAATATTGTGTGATAAATATAGAAAATATCTATCTGATTAATAATTATCAATGTAAATGCGAAAAAATTGAATATATCACTCAACAAAAGTATTTAGGAATCTATATTGATGAAAAATTTTCGTGGAATATACAGTATCAACATGTTATTAAAAAATTAAATACACTTACATATTTATTCTAAAATTTGAAAGAAATAATTCCTTTTAAACAAAAGTTAATTATTTTTAAATCCTTAGTAGATTCAAACTTGAACTATGGTCTGGATTGCTGGATCTTTATGAATAAGAAGCAAATTGAAAATATCAACAAGATTTTTTTTAAATAATAAGTAAAGTTTTTGTAGATTTTAATAAAAAAGGTAGAGATGAAAAAAAATCTTATTAGAAAAAAATTTAAAATATTAACAATAGAAGAAAAATTCATGTATAAAATAATGATAAAAAATTTCTTTGAAATAAAAAATGAAAGAAATAGATGTAAGGAAGAAATAAAATAAAAACTAGATATAACTGGCTTAGCACTATAAATAATAATAAAATCAGAAATAATTATGGATATCGATTAAATGGTCACATAATATACATATGTAAACAAATTAAATGGGAAAATTATGAGTTTCAAAGAATTAAAGACATAAAAGAAAGACTAATTTCTGACATTATTAATGGAAAGATTAAACTATAAATACTGTAAGATAAATAATAAATTACTATAAATTATTGTAATAAATTAAATGAATTACTATAATAATTATTGAATTATTATAAGATAATATTAATATAAATATTAAATTTATTTCTTTGTACTTTTAATTAGCCTTGTCTCTTATTTTATTTAATTAAGTTATTTATTAAATATTATTAATTTTATTTAATTATTTATATACAGGGTGGTGCAAAAGTCTGGACCCATAAGCAATTTCTTATACAACAATTTATAGTTTACATATAACAATTGATTTACTTATAAACAACGTATAACAAATGATTTCCTATTTTTAACATAATTTTGATATCATATCTAATCTGATAATCATATCTATTTTTTTTTTTTTCTCTGGGGATATTACAAAGAGTCATACCTTCATTTATTGGAAACATTCCTTATACCTCGCCTAGATGACGTACCATTAGCAATGCGGAGAGATATGTGGTTTCAACATGATGGGGCTCCGCCACATTTTGCAAAGAATGTGCGCAGTTTTTTGGACAATACATTTCCAAGGAAATGGACGTTGAGGACCGGTTGAATGGCCGCCAAGATCGCCGGATTTGAGTCCTCTGGATTTTTTCCTATGGGGCAATCTTAAATCAGTGGTTTATGCTAACAGACCAAGAACATTACAAGCACTAAAAGATAACATCACACAAGAAATTGAAACCTTAAGAGGGAATAACTATCTTCAGCAATGTGCAAAGATCATGTGTCTCCCGAGTAAGAAAATGTTTGGAAAAAGGTGGAAAGCAGTTCGAACACTTATTGTAAACTGTAAATTTTTTTCATAAGTACAATTTTGTAAATCAATTGTTATATGTAAACTATAAATTGTTATATAAGAAATTGCTTATGGGTCCAGACTTTTGCACCACCCTGTATATATATATTATTTATTTTTTATATATTTAAATTAAACAATCAGTGCCTATACTACAGATATACATTTATATAAGCACACCTAATAGGACTGAGGAACATTAATAAAACAAAAAATAATTAAAAAAAAAAAAAAAAGTTTGTTTACTTTAATTGTTGAAGTCAATGAAATGTCTCTTTGTGTTAGTGTCTCAACCAATTGTCTTTGTTTATTGTAACTATTTAAACTGATGATTTATGTTGAATAAAAGAGTTCTTTAGCCTGTAGCCAACTTGTTCTGAACTCTGTCCCTGCTTCTCGACTTTAAAACATCACAATATTTTGTTGTAGCTAGTTTTTTTGATATGACAAACCATTTTGAAGAAAGAGTATTTGATAGACATTATGATAGGCTAGTTACTATTTGATGGTCATCTTGAAAATATAATGTAACTGGATTTCCTTTCTCTCCCTTCCCTTTTATTATATATTAAGAAACAGTTACTGCTTTGTCTTGAATGATGTCTTGTCAAAGCATTTGTATGAATGTTGAAAGACTTTGACTCCTCAACATAGTGTTTGTTTGTGTATTGTGGGAGGGTGAAGGAATGGATTTGATGGTGTAACTAGACAAACATTTATTTAATTGATTTGTTAATATATATTTCATATGTTACTGTAAAACTCCGAATTTCAGTAAAACCTAGAATTTACTCGTGAATCTTGAGAATTACTGATCCGCTTGGTTAAAGTCCGAGTTACCTTTTTTTTTTTTTTTTTTTTCAACTTTATCCAGTCGATGTTGGTAAATGTTAGGATTTACCAAGCTGTCTGGGAAAAGTTGAGATAGATGGGTTGCCAACTAGCAGTCTGAACATGTTCTCTGCCAGTTCTGTGTAGTTGTTTTGGCCTCGGTAACTGCCTGTCCATTGGTAGTAGTGGGACATATTGCATTTGGCAGTTTGTTTTGGGAATTTTCATGTTCGTGACTGTGTTTACTACTACTAAAAATGTGTGCGCTGTTCTGTGATAGATTTTATGAACATTTGGATGAAATTTTGAATAAGAAACATGTAAATAACTTTTATTTAAGAAAAAAAAGTACAATATTTGTTTACATGAAGTGAAAGAAGCCAAAACTGTTTCTAAAACACAAGCAGTTCACTGCAGATGTTTGAAGCGTTATGACATTCTGAAATTAGTGCTGAAGAGAAGCTTATAGCTCCTGTGGCTACTGAAAAGGAAGAAATTTGCTATTATGTTTTTTATGAAGAACTGTTTAAGGTAATTCATGAGACTCATCTTGCCGTAGGTCATGGAGAGAGAACAAGACTGATAAAGCAATTGAATCTACTGATTCAGTGATGGTTTACCTGAGAAATTGTGAGCCTTGCCAGAAGAAACAAAGTCATATAAGAAATGAGTTATTGTGAAGCCTATTCTGCATATGGAATGATCTCTCATTGCCAAATAGATCTTATCGACACTCAGACAATCCCCGACAACGCATACAAGTTTATTTTAGTTTGTGATGATCATTTAACTACTAAGTTTGTACTTTTGCAAGCTTTACAAACTAAAAGAGCTCAAGAGGTAGCATACCATCTTCTAGATATATTTACTACTTTTGGTGCACCAAGTATTCTACATTCTGATAATGGGCTAGAATTCAGCAATAAGGTAATCCAGAAGCTTTGCTGCATGTGAAAAGATATTAAAATCGTTCATGGGAAACTATATCATTCAATCATAAGGATCTGTTGAATGTTCTTATCAAGTGGAAAACAGTGACATGGATTGAAACTCATAAGACAAGTAAATGATTAGAAGGTTAAAATTTGTGCAGGCTCTCAAAAACTAAGCTTGTCATGAAGAAATCAAATGTTCGTCCTATGAAGCTATGTTTGGCTGCCCTATAAAATGAACATTGCTAAAGTTGCAGTTCTTCGTAATGTGATTGAAAAAGTAATTACTGAAGAGGACTTAGAGGAGATCTTGCTTAATGAAAATGAAGAGTTGGATTCTGGTGATATTAAAGATGAAATGGCAGATAACGTACAAGAAGAGCATGAAATCTTGAACATTTGTCAAGAATAATGAAGTTCCAGACTATGCTCAAAATGAAGTAGAGGACAAAGAAATTCAGTATTCTAAAGCATATGGTCAAAATGAAATAAACTCATAGACTCCAAACGGTAAAGACGGTATTCAACGAACATGAAGGAGGGTTGAAGCAGTGAAACGAATCAGGCAAGATGCAACAGTAGGACTGGAGATGCAAGCTAAAAATATGCAAAGTATTTCCTTGCTCAAATACTCAAAGCCTGGGATTGGCCAGAACTTGAAAATAAAAATTTATGAAATCGACAGATCTTAATACTGATCCTAAGTGTTTACTTGCAATGATTATGGATATCAAAGATGAAGAATTCTGTGAACTGGGAAGACATGCAGGAAAATTGAAGCAGCTTTTTACCATAAATCAGTTCATAGTCTGCAATGAAAATTTCATAAAAATTGAAGAAATTGGAAAAAAAAAGTTAGTGTTCGTAAGGTTGTCAAGAAAATTTCTCTTACTGGTGGACAAGGATTTATGAAGTTAAACTGCCAAAAGAAGTGTCAATCAAAAAAGTGTTTGTGTAGATCAAATGATGTTTTGTGCAATTCAAAATGTCATTGTAGTTTAGCATATTGCAGTGAGTAGTAAGTCCACCTATCATCGTTATGCATTCAGCTACTTAAAAATAAAGAGGTAATTCCAGTAATTTGATACAAATGCAAGTAGAACACTAACATATAAGTAGTCATTTATAGTTCTTGTGAGAAGTAGCTCACATATTTAAATTTGTCTTTAATATTATTCAGCTTGTTTTCTACTACTACTGTAATAAACATATCTTGCTAGAAGTTATTTTCTAACCCATGTCTCCTGTTGTAATAAACCTATCTTGACTTTTCCCGACAGCTTGGTAAATCCTAACATTTACCAACATAGACTGGTTAAAGTTAAAAAAAAAAAAAAAAAAAAAAGGTAATTCCGACTAGAACCAAAGCAGATCGGTAAATCTTAGGATTCACCAGTAAATTCTAGGTTTTACCAAAATTCGGGGTTTTACAGTACCGGTAACACATTTATTGTTTCATGTTTATGATTTAGAACTTTTTCCCCACCCTGTATGTATTATTAATTTATTGCTTCATTTTTATAAAACATATTGCTACTTTGGGGGATTTTATCTAAAAATGTGAAAAAAATATTAGAATTGTAATGCATAATTATATATTTTTTTCATCTACAGCAGGGGTCGGCAACCTTTTGTTGTAAGAGGGCCAAATATTTTATGTGGGGATTATTGCGGGCCGCACTTGGGCAAAAAAGGGCCAAAATCTTATTTCAACAACCAAAAAAAAAAAGGAAAATCTTATTTTAACAACCAAAAAAAAAAAAAAGGAAAATCTTAAAGACGCCCCGCGGGCCGCACCAAAACGCTTCGCGGGCCGCGGGTTGCCGACCCCTGATCTACAGTATTGGGGGAAACAGTAGTGAAACATTCCACATCCCCATGCAATAATAGGGAGTGTCTGGACGTCATGGTCTATTTGAATATAAACTGGTGTTAGATTTTCAATCAGTTGAGGCAATAATGGTTCTGAGAACTGAAGAAACTGTATTTTTTTGTCAAATGTTACAGTTGTTCATATGGTCTAGGGCAAAAAGACGGACCCGGATTCATTTGTGAAGAAGCTGTTTCAGCTTATGTTTCAGAAACAATCCTCAAGTGACAGTGTGATTTTTGGCATCGTCCGAAAATTCCAACAGACTGGTATTGTGCTGACACTGTGTAAAGGGTAGGAGGAATGGCCACAAATTGTAACAACAAATGAAAATCACAGCCATCTCTTGGAACACCTGCTTTATGTCACCACACCGTAGTCTGAAAACAGCTTTGAAGTTTCAGCTCTCAAGGAGATCTTTGGGATGGATGATCAAAACACTCGACTATATGTCCTATCGCATTCAGGCAGCACAACAGCTTAGCTTTTGTGATAAGGAGGCCCAAAGGCTGTATTGTGCCAATGTTTTAGCCATTCAGTATAAAAACCCTGACTTTCTGTTTAATATGGTTCCCAGCTGAGGCACATTTGCACTTACCAAGGTTCATTAACAGTCAGACAAACTGCTATATTGGCTTTCACCATCCAAATGTCATTGAGGAAGTGTCTTTGCACAGTGAGAGAATCACAGTGTAATGTGCAGTTTCTGGACATGGCATCATTACATGCAGATGTGCGTCATTCCTTTTGTTGCCAATCTGCAGACTTTCTGCAGGACCTATAATAGAAGATTAACTGACTAACATATCCAACAAGATGGGGGGGTCACCTATCATACAGCTATGGATTACGGGCAGTTTCTTCATGAAAACTTTCCTGGTTGTGTCATTTCAAGGTTCACAGAATCTCCATATCCTTCCCATCCCTCAATCTTACACCACCTAGCTCTCATCATTGGGGTATGTTGAAGCAATGAGTATTCCACACTAACTCACCGAAGACTTTTCAGGAACTCAAGAGAATATTACACATTATGCCATACGATGAGACAGTCTTTATTCCAGTATATGTAAGAAGGTTTAAAGTGCATTAAAAGTAACATTAGAAATGGAAAAACAATGGAAATGCACAATCGTTTGCTTTCACTCCTTGAACCATCATCGACAGGAATCTGGGACAACTGTTTCATCCTTATTAGGGCTTTTTCTATTGTTGTTGGCTTTTGTGGGGTCACACTTCCGAGAGCGGGAGAAAGATCCATAGGCTTTCATAGGCTTTGATTATAGAGGGTAAATCTGGCTGATGAGTCCTAATAAGGATGAAACAGCTGTCCCAGATTCCCGTTGATGATGGCTCAAGGCGTTACAGCAAATGATTGTGCATTTTCGTCATTTTTCCATTTTTCATATTCTGGTATATGGTAGAAAATTTGCAGGAATGATATGAACTGTGTGTCTGCTGTAACGGTGAACATTTAGAATTATATTGTACACATATTGCATGGATAATGCTAATCTAGGGTATTTCTGTAGTATGTAACTGACATTGAATTATATTTACTGCCTCCACTCCTGGTTTCTGTCTTTCACTACTGTTTGTTTTGCCCAATACTGGATTGTGAAATATAATTTATTGATACCATATTATTCTCAGGATTAAGTCAACATAAATATTCTTTTTTTTTTTTTTACTTTATCCAGAAATTCTTATGTATTTTCTTTTCTTTTTTTTTAATAGGATCGGTTTTAATTTTTTTACCTGGTTATGATGAAATAATAAGTTTGAGAGATCGCATTCTTTGTGATGATAAAAGATTTGCTGATACAAATAGGTAAGAAAACTTGATGTAAAGAATTTTGGTAAATCTAATTCATATTTTTTTTATCGTAGATTAAAAAAAAAAAAAATAAGCAGATGTAACTTGTTGATTATGTTGTTCAACCTCAAAATGGCATTTCAGCAAGAGTCTTTTCTCTTTAAGTAATTTGCTAAACAGTTTCACTCTTTAATTCCATGACTGCAGTAATGGCATCACTATGAAATTTTTTGCATATCTCATAGAAGCTTTAAGGATTGGTTTTTATGTGGAGAAAAAAAATAATAGTATAATAGTGGCTTAGAATAAATCTGAATGCAATAATAAATGAAAAATAAGCATATTTAATACAATTAAAATTTTCTATATATATTATACTTATATATAAAATACAAATAGCACTGATACTGGACCTCCAACATATTAAAAAAATTACTGCCATTCATAAACCATTTGAAAACTCTGTCCAATTTATCAGTCTCCTATATTTCAATTTCAATCCTTTGAATCATAATAACATGATTTACTTATCTTTTCTCGACATATTCATGATGGCGAAATTTGACATTTTCATTCAAAACGTTGGTAGTTCATGAATCTCTGTAGTCCAATCATTTAGAATGCTTCACTTCTCATGATGAAAGTTCTTGTTCTTGCTCATGAGATTTGATGATAAGACATGATATAGGTTGATCATACTTCTCAATGAAAATGTAAATGATTTGTCAAATCCATATCAAAATGCAGTAATGATCCCAGTATTAGCACACATCCATATCAGGAGTCACCCATCATCACAATAATGAATTCATTTTCACATGTGCCATATCAGTTACATGCTGCACTCTACATCAAATCATAGTTTCATTATTGTACTACATTAATGTTAACAACAACAAAAACACTTTTTACAAAAAAATTGTCTGTACATACATTATATGACCAAAAGTATCGGGACACCCTTCTGACGAAGTCGATCAGGCAGGTCAGGAAGTTTGATGCGTCATCGGATGCTATAAAAACATTGGTGAGGGCTTGGGTCATAATTCTGCATTCCCATTAAAATGAGTAAGTCAGGTGAGCTCAATGACTTCGAAATTAGCATGATAATCGAATGCCAGCATTGTAAGAAATCGGTTCGTGAAATTGCAGACATGTTGCACGAGCCAAAATCAACTGTAAGTGATGTAATTGTAAAATGGAGACGTCGAGGCAGTGAAACGACAACTGCACAAAGTCGTAGATCGAGAAAACTGACTGGCCGTAGCCGCCGAACCCTGAAGAGAGTAGGAAAGCAAAATCGCAAGTCTCTGTTGGTAGTGATGATGATGGAGTTCCAACATGCATTGGGCGTTGTTGCTACCAGCAGGAGTGTTCGCCGAGATCTAAACTACTTGGATTTCCACAGCCGTATGGCCGCTCACAAGCCGAACATCTCCACTGTCAATGCAAAGCATTGGTTGCTATGTTGTATTGTTCACCGCCATGGGACTGTGGAGGCGTGGAAAAATGTTCTGTCGAGTGATGAATCTCGCTTCACGATCTGGCAGTCCGATGGACGCATGTGGGTTTGGCAGGTGCCCGGAGAATGCTTCTTATCCGACTGCATTGTGCCAACTATGATTGGTGGCAGCAGCATAATGGTGTGGAAGTGTTTTTCGTGGTTCGGCCTGGGTCCCGTAGTTCCTTTTACGAGCAACATGAACTCAGCAATGTATCGGGCCATTCTGGACAAAGCTGCCCTCCCAACTCTGCGGCAACAGTTTGGGGAAGGCCCGTTTCTCTTCCAGCAGGATAACTGGCCCTTGTGCACATCGAAGCTTGTGCGACCGTGGTTTGATGCAATGGGTGTTCCATAACTTGACTGGCCGTCTCAGAGCCCCGATGCCAATCCCTTTGAACATCTGTGGGACGAAGTAAAGCGCAGATTACTTGCCCACCCACATCGCCCATCTTCCATGGCCGGACTCACTTCAGCTGTCGTGGTTGCCTGGAAATCAGTTTCTGCGACTGCCTATCAAAACCTGGTGGAAAATCTTCCCAGACGTGTACGGGCTGTCACTGATGCAAAATGGGGACCAATATCATTAATATGTGCCTCAGGAGCCTCCACGTCCAGATCACAGAATGACCATATATTTTTGGCCGTATAGTGTATATTTAAGGTATATCTATTCGTAACTATATACCACAGTAACCCCCCCCCCCCTGTTAAATATAAATAATCAATTACAGAAATAATAATAATAATAAAGTGTTATTATTTTAATTATTTATTATTTAAAACCTGTGATAGATAGCAAAACATTTTATCTTATTGCTGCATTTTCATTTGTGGAAATGTATTGAACTTTAATATCATGTCTTTCCATAACATCTCTGACATGACAAAACTTTATTTGGATGTATCTATTCCTAAATATTTACTGTAGTTCAAGTGCCATCTTGAGGTTAAACATCATTTATATTGATGGGAGGGAATGAGTTTCAGATAATGAGTTATTCCAGTTGATGAGGCATAAAATGTTGAAACAGATCTATCCTGGGATGCTTAAAAGATCTGAAACTCTTAATGTTTCTAACAGAAAAACAAGTAATTCCTTAATAACTACAATTACTCCATTTTCACTGCAAGAAGTGAAAGTGTTTGGTAATTGTTAATTATTGAATTGAGATACTAAAATTTTAGTGACTTTTTACCTAGATGGAAAGAAGAGCAAATACATTTTTCTTTTCATCATATAACTATGCCTTAAAAGTTAGTAAATTCTAGTTTTACTGTTTAGAACAGATGTAATTCCATTTGCTTTTAACTTCATTTATGTAGATCAGTTATTTCAGGACAAATCTGAATTTGTTGATATCTGCATAGTTTCAGATTTTCAATGTTGTATCTATGGAGATAAAATATACTGCAATGTTTCATATCTATAAAAATATTTGTTTTGAAAGAAAGAAAGTAGCAAAGTTCCATATTCCTTGTGAAAATTGTGAAAACAAATAAAGCATTTTTTAACATGAAATCTATTCTGATTATGTAAAAACTGTTCCTTCTAATAGCTTAAAAATGTATTCAGAGTAAATATTTCTTTTTAAAATATCCTTTGCACAATTTTTGCATTGTCTTCAAATTAATATTTTAACAAAAGCATTGACGTATTTTGTTTGAAAATTTAAACTTTGTATATTTTCAATTTTACTTTCAGGATCAAAACGGTTTATTGGTATTATTTGAAACTAGGTGTACTTTTGTTAGTATTCACTATGAAACTTTAAATTTTCATTTTTGCTTAAAAGTATTATACATTATGTTTCAAAAAAAAAAATAATAATAATAATATATGCAGCTGAAATACAATGTAAAAGTTCTAAAATTTCCAGAAACATTTACAATTTTTTGTCACATTATCCTTCTGCCAATTTCCTTCTACATATTCAATTAGAATATATTAGAAATATAGCATTCAATAAAAGAAAAAAAAAATTGGCTTATTGAAGACTCGTGCCATGAGACTCCAAGATGACCCTACTCTGGAAATAACCACAAAGCATCATAGAGGTAGAGCTTGTTTTCCAACTAGAAAAGAGAATTTTAAGCTGAACTGTGATTTTTAGGGATTTGTTAAGTTGGCTTTTATACCAAGAGACCAGCAGTCTGTGTCTCCTTGTCCATAATTCAGAAAAGGACATGTTTGGAATGGTGACGTCAAGACATCTGGGACACCAGAATGGAGTGAAGTTCTGTTCAGAGCTGATTCAAGATTCAGTCTGCAGTCTGATTCTAGAAGGTCCTTTATCTGAAAGGAATGTGATACGAGATATTAACCATTAGTGAAATTTATCTAGCTTCTTAATTCCATCTTTTCCATTATCTTCTAGTAAAAGTAAATACAGTCGGACCTCGATATAAGGTCACCCCTTGGGACCTCGCAAAAGTGACCTTATAAGCGGGGTGACCTTATAACTGATTCATACGCATTTGTCAATAAATAAACATTATATAAATACAGTATAATTCTTTGTAAAATTTAATACGTAAAAAAATATCAGTTTATTAGATTATAATTTTTTAATTTTGTTTGAACCAATTAAAATTAATGGAATCATAAATAAATTATTTTTTAAAAATTTTAATTCGGAATAAAGTTGTAAACAAATAGTACTAGTATGCTCAAGCAAAGTACTGATGTACAACTGACCTTACTTAAAATAATCCATAATACAGGACTGTTGCAATTTTGGTTTCATCTTTTGTACAATGTTTTCTAAGTTTTGTAGTTCATTGTTTTGTACAATGTTTTCTGTTTTGTAGTTCATTGTTTTGTACAATGTTTTCTGTTTTGTAGTTCATTGTTTTGTACAATGTTTTCTGTTTTGTAGTTCATTGTTATGTACAATGTTTTTTGTTTTGTATGTCTCTTGAGTGCTTCTGCTTGTGTCACCACTTCACTATCAGTATCACTATCGTTATCCTCACTGCATTGGAATCTAAAACTTGTGAATCAATTTCGGAAATCGAAGTTTGAGAAGTGGTAGCAATTTTATCATCAATTCCCATATATTCACTTTCCCCTTCTATAGCACAGCCGCGATTTCTGAGATCTTGTATAAACACAGGTAAAGGAATATCATCTTCATCATCTTTTTCCCTAGAATTTGAGGGATGAAGTGCTTTGTGAAAAAGCTGTCCCCTCCATCAGTAGGAAAAATGACGCCGATAAAAGATCGTACCCACGGAAAAATTCTTGGAATTGAATCAGTGTGACACTGGAATCACAGATAGAAGTGACCTTATATGCGATTATGGTATTTAAGACCTGACCATATAACCGATAATCCATATCAAAGAATTCCTATTCAATGAGCCAGGACTTTAAAAAAGTGACCTTATATGCGGGATGACCTTATATCGAGGTCCGACTGTATGTAAAAAACGAAGGGGGCAACAATTAAAAAGTCTGACTTGGATTAACAAAGGTTTTATTATCTGTGTGTTTTATCTGAGAGTTGTATCCATCTTCTCTATTTCATTTTTTATTTTAACAGAGAATGATTATGTGTTATTCTCTTATTAATGGAGACGTGATTTATTACTCGTTGGTATGTGAAATTTGGTTGTTTGTTTGTTTTTATATTTTTATTTTTTGTATCGTTTTATGCTTAAATAAAAGATGGATTTCATTTTCTAAAATTTAGCGGATTAAAATATATTTGGACTTCTAAACTAAAATTTTAAATTGTTTCATACACTGGAATATAGTTAATCATGTTTTGTGTCAGTTGGAATTCAGATTAAAGTTAAAAATTGTGAACTGTATCTGCAAAAATTTTATATAAAATTAGTTTTATTAAATTAAAGCTTCCAATTTTTTAATACATTGGTGTATATGTGTTTTGCTTTATTTGTTCATTTACTGACAACTACTTTATTAGGAATTGTTAGGTAATTTTGCTGATTATAAACAATTCTTTTTTTAGATTCGTCCTATACACTCTCCACTCTAACATGCAGTCATCTGATCAGAAACGTGTATTCAGACCTACTCAACCAGGAATTAGAAAAATTGTAAGTTGGTAAATAAGACTTTTGAATGTTTCTATACTGGGAGCATAGCAGATAATTTGATTTAGTGGGCAATATGATATAAATATCAAAACTAAATATTGAGATAGCTTATTAGTTTCCTGATTGCTAACACTATTGGTATTGGAAGATTGTCAAAATTAGAAAATGGGCGTGGCAGCCGAGTGGGTAAGGGCGCTTGGCTGTGGGTTGGAGGTGACCAGCGCTCTGCTGAATGGGTACCAAGTTTCTTTCCCAGGCGGACCACCTTAACTTAATCCCATTGGACTGGAAACACTGGGAGTCTTACCTCCCGTGACCTCAAGGGACTGCATAAAGTGGGGTTCTTTTAACTTTTTTTTTTTTTTTAACAAAATAAGAAAATATTCTCTGGACTTACAGATTTTCCTATCCATTTTGTATCACACACTACAGTCTATTTCATGTAAAGAATGAAGTGACATCAGAAAACCGCGTTACACATTATTTAGTAGCAAAGAATATAGTTCCTGCGTTCTTGTTACTTCGTTCTGAATTTAGAAGTTTATTGTTGATTTAAAACATTAAATATTTTAATAGAAAGAAAATGTAACTGTTCAAATTATTAGATTTGTTTATTTTCGATCATATATAGCAAGGAAACATATGATTGCATAAAGTTGTTGTGACACTAATTTCAACATATCAGCCTCCAGTGCTTCCCACATGTATGTCTATAAATATTTCAAAAGTAGGCCTATTTGTGAAAGGTCAATCGATACATATCAGTGCGAAACAAATAATTTTATTCCAAGTTCAGAGAATTGGAACAACACATGACTGTTGTTCAAGTCATTCAGAAGACATCACTTTTGACAGAAATATTGGTGATGTCTTTTTATGCCATTAAGAAAGAATTTCAAAAGGAGTAAATTTTATGCACACAGGTCTTAGAACAGAACAGGTCTTAGAAAACAAATACAATCATGTCTTGATAAAATTTATCCATTTTTATGCACTGCAATTAGAGGTAAGGTACATAAAAATTCAAAATGAAATACCAACAGTAGGAAGCTACTGACGATCAGGAGTTCCAATTATTTCTGCACTACATTGTAAAGAACGTTAAAATTGTGTGATTTTTGTTAACAGTCTCGGCATTGAAATTCATGATTGTGTGCCAGTGAATATATAATCACTTGGCATCACAAATATGTGTGTGCAATTTGGCAAATTCGTATAGACAATAGGCCTATAATATATTTAAATAAAACGTGGATTAATGCTGGCCATACACCTGGAAAAGTTTGGCACAATACTACCATATCATCGAAAAAGGAAGCTACGTGGACTTTCAACAGGATTGAAGGTGTACCAATGAGTAAAGGTGGATGATACATTTGTGTACATGCTGGTGGTGTTGATGGCTTTGTTGAAGGAGGATTTTGATGTTTCAGTCAAATAGCAGTGGGGATTATCATCAAGAGATGCACATTGTAAGTGTTTCCATACCCTCTCTGTTGAATCTACTCCCGTCTAATCCTGTAATAGGTAGTTTGAAAGGTCATGCAGCTCTACATAATAAAATATTCAAACTAAAAGACATTAGTGTTTATTTGAAGAGGGCATTTGGAAAGTGGTAGCGGAAATGTGGAAGAGTTTTGTAATATACACCTTCAAATTAGAAGACGGATTTTGGAATCTGGACTGCTTGATAGACCATGACGAATAGCCAATAGTCATTAATCTGAACTCCAATTCTTCTGATAGTATGAGCAATATGGACGGGGACCCATCAATTGGATATGGAATTTTCACAGCGATTACTGATTAATAAAGCAACCACAAATCAAAAAATGAAACAATCTTGCCAAACACAATGAAAAAAATAGAAGAAAAAAAACTCAGATTAAAAAAATAAAAAATTGATAAATAAATAAAAACGAAGTAAATAAAAAGCAAAAAAGAAATAGCAAAAAAGGAAATAAAAAGATAAAAAAGTTTGATAAGGGGAATTAATCTGACCTCTGATTTTTACAAGCTGTGCCTTATCTATTAGACCACCATGAAGTATGTATATCTCTGTATTACGTCACTTCATTCTTTCCATGAAACACACTGAAGTGCTTGCTTCCCTATCAACCTTCCTTTGATGTATTTGTAGTTGTCTTGAAAAGTGTTTTACTGAACTTTCTTTTGAATTTTCTCAGAATTTCTAGCTTAGAAGCCCAGATAATTTCTTGTTTATTTCTTATTTTATTTTATTTTATTTTTTATCCTTTTATGAATTACACTTTTGTTATGATTTCTTAAGCCTAACTAATGCTGTTTATCAGTCTGCCAATGATAAACTTTTTCATTATTGAGGATGATTAATTCAATCTCATACCAGTGGGTTCCAGTAAGTTCGCGACTCCCCGTGACATTGGTCTTGCATCCAATAAGTTAGTAGATGAATAATAACATCAAAAATACACCGAATACCAAGAAAGAAAGAAAAATTTAAAAAAAGCACTTACTTTAAAATGCATACAGTACACCTGATCCGAAAATTAAGTGCTTAAAATGTCCCATTTTAGAAAAGAAAAAGAAGAAATCTACACACCTGGCTGCCACTACCAGGCATCTGAAGTAAATGTGATATGTTAGCCTTCCCCCCATATGTAAAATCTTATGTGTATGAAAGTACAACAAACCGATAAGAAAGAAAAAGAAAAAAAATGAGAAAAATTCAAAAAGATTACAAATCATTAACATTCTGCTTATGAATAAATGCATTTACAATAAAATAAGGGAAGACTAGCAACCAACCCAGTATAAAATCGAAAACAGTTAAAAATAAGATTATATACAATAAAAGGCAAAAGAAGATAAGTCATTATGTGACAAATTGGAAAATCAAAAAGAAAATTCAGCTTAAATAGGACTAATTTTCTGGATAAATTTAACATAATCCTGGTAAATTGTCATTACCTCATTATCAAGACAAGAAAAAGAGAGTTTATTTTTAATCAAAATATTCTTGAAGTCGTTTTTACGAGGGGAGAACAAAAAATAACGCACATTTTATGTAATATTATTTTAGTTCAGACGTTCAAATTGTGGACGATAGTTAGTTTGAATCATGCACTACAGAGAGCAATTGCTCAATCAGGTATCACCCTGGCGGAATGAGCTTGAACTACTGAGCAAAGATGGCATATTTGCTAGCATCGTCAACTTGTGAAGAGCAGCGAGGTGTAGTTCATTTTTGTGGGTAAAACGAAAACCCTCAAGTGAAATGCACAGAGAAATGTTGGTTTATGGTGCTGATTGTCTGGACTGTAGCAACATCTCCAGATGATGCAGGCTCTTCGAACAGGGCCAAGTAAACCTTACTGATGAAATGCGTTCCGGCTGACCAGTGACTGCTACAACACCACCCACTGTCACAGGCACTTTGAAACGATCGGCACAGTGTACGACATTGTGCACGACAGATTGAGATTTGGCAAAGTCAGTGCACGCTGGGTATCCAAAGATCTGTCAGATGTGCAGAAGGGCCAGAGAATGATGTCCTGCTTAGACCATTTGGAGCATTACGCTGAAGAAGGTCATGACTTTCTGGAATGTGTAGTGACTGGCGATGAATCTTGGGCATACCACTACATCCCCGAAATAAAGCAGGCAAGTATGGTATGGAAACATTCTGGGTCTCTGCCACTGATGAAATTCAAAGTCAACCAATCAGCAAAAAAAGTTCTGGTGACGGTGTTCTGGGACATGCATGGCATACTCTTGGCAGAGTTTTTTCCAACTGAGACCACTGTGAATGCCACAACCTACACTACAACATTGACATGGTTTCGCCATGCCCTTCAAGACAAACGCCCTAACAGATACGCTGCAAATGTCATACTTCTTCACGACATTGCTCGAAGATTTCTTCACAACAGAAGCCACAACTTCTTCCCCATGTCGTGGCGTCTGTTTGTGAAAATAATTGAGAAATTTGGCTGGGAGGTGCTCCAACATCCACCCTATAGTCCAGACCTCGCACCATCTCACTTTCACCTCTTCGGACCACTGAAGAAATTCCTAGGAGGCCAACGCTTCGGTTCGAATGAAGAAGTGAAATTGATCATGAGGTACAATCCCAGGAAACAGAGTTCTACGAACGAGGAATACTAAAGTTGGTGTCACAATCGAGAAACATGTCGTGAGACTTGGTTCATATGTCGAAAAATAGGTAACACCTGTAGTTTGTTTTGTGCATTATTTTTTTTTTCTTACCTATTAAATATTTTGCAAAAAAAAAATTTTGTGCGTTACTTTTCGATCTCCCCTAGTATCTCAATTTGCTGTTAACATTATTTTTGTGAACAATGTCATTATCTTACAAAATGTACACTGTCCGGCCACTTTGTTAGGTACACCCCTGCTGTGCGCATGAATATCTGGACCCGTCATGTCTCACAACCCTTCAAGCCGGTGGGGGCAGTGCCATGGTGTGAGGGATGTTTTCCTGGCACACATTGGGTCCATTGATACCTCTGGAGGCATGGCAGGATACTAGAGCATACCTAAACATTGTAGCTGACCAAGTGCAACCATACATGTTAACAGTTTATCCTGATGCAGATGGCTACTTCCAGCAGAATAATGTGCCGGTGCACAAAACCCACATTACTATAGGATAGTTTGAGGAACATGACAACGACTTTTCCTTGCTGCAGTGGCCTGCTCAGTCCCCGGATCTCAGCCCGATTGTGAGATGAGCTGGAACGGGCTGTTCGCTCCAGGCCTACACCTCCATCAAATCTTCAGGAACTGTGTGACACACTCATGTCTGCATGGTACACAATACCTCAACAACGTTTTCAGCAGCTTGTGAAATCCATGCTTCAACAAATTCAGGCTGTTTTGAGGGCTAAAGGATGCCCAACACGCTACTAGGTAGGTGTACCTAATAAAGTGGCCAGACAGTGTATATTAATCTGAAAGATGTGTTGTTTTGTTCTTGTTATATTAATAGTCCCATGACATTGCATTCAAGCAAAAGAATGAATCCCCGTTTAGCTGTACTGTCAATATTAAAAAAATAAATATATATATATATATTGGGCGAGTGCCAAAGTTCTACCTGTTTTTGAATATGAAAATTTGCAATAGAATTGCCCTCACACATGAC